>OY292364.1:8555935-9212402 GCA_958496195.1 Timandra comae | reverse complement strand
TTTAAAAATACTGTTTATTATTTTTACTTAATCAATAAAATAATAATAAAAACAAAGTGTGACGTACTCGATAACCTAGTTAAGAGGTTAATGTTTTTTATAAGTTTGTTACGTTCCTAATAAGTTCATCATTACTGCTAACTAAACTTAAGGCTAGTCCAAACGCTATAAGTATTAAATTAGGTATCTTACGAAATAGTAGCTAACTAAAACATTAAATTTAAAAAAAAAAAAAACCCCCAACACAATTACTTTCAAACCCCCATAACGTTTAAACGGGTCAACCGATTTTCATCAAACATGTCTAAGAGCACTCGCACGTAAGTCTCCTTTAATACAACAAAAACTAAATTCAAATCGGCTTATCCGTTCGGGAGCTATGATGCCACAGACAGACAGATACACACATACACACACTCACACACACACAGACACGTCAAACTTATAACACACCTCTTTTTGCGTCGGGGGTTAAAAATAAAACTACTATATGACTAGGTTACATTTTTTTAAACCTAAATAAATTTGATAATAATTTTCTACTTAATAAAAGTGGGTATTTAATAAAAACTCCTAAACGAAGTCACGTGCTCACAAGAACTAATGATGAAGTGACAATTGGTAACTAAACAGTCAAATACCTTCAGTTTATTAAATTTACAATAAATATTGCTTCGACATTTACGTCGACGTGGTTAAATATGCATTATATTAAAATATTACAAACAAAACAGATAATATTCAATCTACACATGTTAGTAAACATAAATGCGTGAATAAATTGATAAAAGCAACAGATGTTCATGTGTTAAAACAGCTGATCAATCTATAAAATATCGAATACCGTAGTTGCACGAGAATCGCCGCGTAATATTCTTGCTTCAGTGTGAGTGCTTAAGTATTATCTATAGTAAATGAAAAGCCTAATCCTACTTAATTGATAGACATTTCATTAGACAATATTTAAACAGTGATAGTCAAATGTTTTCAAATAAAAAGTACAAATGACTCATTAGTGATATTCTTTGTTTAAAATAAAGCAATTTCTTAATCACCCTGTATATGAACACTTATCTGACTAAGTGCCTTGAATGTGTAATCTTTTCCGAAGCTAATCATTGCCGCGAAACGTGACAGCTGAGTATGTCGTCTCCGAAAAGTTTACTCTGCGAAGATGTCGAAACCGAGAAGAAAACGAAAAAAGTGGATTTGGACACGATTTTGGTTGACGAAGTTGGACAATTTGGACCGTATCAATATAGAATATTGTTTGTGATATCTCTGCTCGTGTTGTTCAGAGGATGGTCGACGTCTGAATATGTGTTTACTACTGGAAAAATCAATACCAGGTCAGTACGCATGGCAGTCTTAACAATGTTAGAAATAAAACTACTTAAACGGAGTTTGTTGAATATTACATTGTGTCATTACTGGTAGCGCACTGTAATGCTCGGTTCTCGTCCCTCGCTGGTGTAATTTTTAATATTACAAGCGAATGCTCCCCATGAGGCCCTTACATTTAAATTCTTCTCAGAATCTATAGTCACAAAATATTTAAATAAAGTAGTGTCATTTTATTTCAATGGGTAGTCTTCGAGTAAATCAAAGAAATCAATGAAATTCACAATCTTTATTTATTTAAATAATACAGACTCAGTATAATTGGACAGATGTTACATCCCAGGCTGCGACACGAACTCTTCAGTATACTCTCCGGAGTGGGTGCTGTCGGCAGTGCCGGCGGCCGGCGGTGGGCTCGACAACTGCCGGCGGTACGCGAACGTCACCGCGCTGCCTGCCGACGGCACATGTCCCGCAAACCTGTTCAATACCTCACATCTAATACCATGTGAAAAATATGTCTACGAGAACGACCACACAGTCGTATATGATGTAAGTCATATTTGGAAATATTTCGCAGCAAAACTTTACCATAAAAGTAGTCATTTATGATTTCTCGATATGATAAGTGAAAACCTCAGTCTTGGCCTTGTAGTCAGACGCAAAGGCCGATTATGCTGTAGTCACTCCATTACTGTTTAAATTGTACATTATCTGGTAAACAAACACCTCACCATGCCTTGTCTGAGGCCGGAAAAGTATTGATAACACCTCTGATGTTGTTGACACTGCCAGTACCTATGTAAAGTGTGATAAAGGCTCTTTTAAATGTTTGCATTTCCTTGTTTGCAGTTTGACTTAGGATGTGATGAATGGAGTCGTTCCCTAATAGGCACTGTCCGTGTCTTGGGTATGTTTACAGCGTTACCCCTGACTGGGTACATCTCAGACCGATGGGGCAGACGGACAGGCCTGGCCTTCAATGCTATCAACTGTGCCTGGCTCGGATTGGTCAGATACTGGGCTACCGGCTATTACGCCTTCATCATATCAGAATTTATGGAAACAACTTTTGGGGGTGCTGTGTATTCTGGTGCTAATATTATAGGTAAATTATGAAATATTTATTCATCCCGAACGGTTAAACGTATTAAATTTTTGGTATCTTTATTGTTGATTAACCAAATTATGATTTTCCCTGTATTGGGTGGTTATGTCATGAAGGTTATTGAACATGGCAAAATTAGTAGTTATGATGACACTATTCTCGTATATTTAATGTTATCTATTCATAAAATATGTGAGAAAATATCCCATTCTTATTCTCATTCACATGTTTTATCTATTGTTTAACCGAAGACAAACTTTGATTGTATTTTAATTATTTTATTTAATATTTCCAGCTTTGGAGATAATGGGTCCAAAGTTCCGTGTAGTCGGAGGAGTATTTACGAACACATTTTTATCTATTGGCAAAATAACAGTCGCAATGATAGCAATGGCTGCGCCGAACTGGAGAACATTCACTCTTGCTATATACGCCCCACAGTTCCTGGGTGTTCTAGCTATTTTTATAATGGGAGAATCTGTCCGTTGGCTGATGAGCAAAGGACGATACGCTGATGTAGAAGCTTTGTTAAAGAATATAGCAAAAACCAACAAAAGGAATATATCGCAGGAAACGTTAGATTCATTGCGAGTGTCGTATGAGGAACAAAATAGGAAGAAAGAGGAGGTAAAGGAGAAAGAATGGTTTATTGTGCAAGTGATTAAAAATAAGACCATACTGTTACGATGCTCAATCAGTGCATTTTGTTGGATGGCCAAGTCTTTCGCATACAATGGATTATCTATTAATGCTACTACCATATCAGGAAATCCATACATAAATTACGCGGCAGCCTCAGTGGTCGAAATCCCTGGGTACTGGGTCGGCATATATCTTTTGAACCGAATAGGAAGGAAACCAGTTCTGATGGGTGGATTTCTAACTTGTGCCGCTTGTCAAGCCGCTTATATTTTCATTTCAAAAGGTAAGTTATCAATTTCATTATCTAATTTAATTAATTGTAATGTGCAATTCTTGATTACAATGTAACGAACGGAAACAGCTCTAACAATATGTTTAACTTGTGTACTCTACGAATATCTTTCCATGGTCATGCTTTATATTTACGTGTACAATCATACACATTATAGCTCTGAAATAAAATGTATCGAAGGAAAGGAAAGTTGAACAATTGTTTATCGTATAAGTGATAAAAATGCTAGCAATATATTCTTTAAATGGACATGCGACAGACGTGAACAACAATACGACAATACATCGGCGCGGGGCGTTTATAGAAAGGGCAATGAACTAGCTACCCTACTACTAGATTCGATGTCAATGAAATATGTCAGTCATTCTTGGTTTAGGAGTATTTTTGCTTCACAAAGAATATTGACCTTCTGCCAAAGCTGGTTTAAACTTAAAACCGACCCCATCAAGATCAAATACTGTTACTAACAAATTCTATGAGGTTTTATTAGCGCTAACCTATTAAAGCACTTCGATCATTAGGCGTCGATCAAATGGCTTTCGCTTAAATGGCTTTCGATCTCGTGTCATAAACCTTTAATTAACCGCGCTAACCTATTGATTATCAAAAGGTAAACCGTCCCCTAAAAATAAAATAAATCACTATACAACGCGTAGCGTATACAATATTAATACGATTTTGTTCTTTATTTCAGAAAGATACGCGATATCGTTGACAGTGTATTTGATCGGCAAGTTTACAACTGGCCTTTTGTTGCTATCATCGATTGTGTACACGACGGAATTGTATCCGACGCAACAAAGACATAGATTACTGTCCATTTCCTCATTCATGGGCAGTATTGGATCAGCAATGGCACCACTTACACCAGCATTTGTAAGTTTGTTTTAGTCGTTAATCAAGTTTATATGACAACCACTTTTTAATCGTCACTAAACTTGGCGGGGCAAAAATGTGGGCTCCTCTCCGTCTTGTCACTCATTGCCTATTAGTCAGAATTAATGCCATATGCAATGATGATGATGATGATGATGATTATCTATAAGTATTTTTTGTAGTCTATTAAGTAATTTTCAGTGACATAAGTTTTCTAAGTGTCTTCGTTTAACTATTGCAGGGTGCGGCGACATTTCCAGAGTTGCCATTTGTGCTGTTCGGGAGCATGTCGCTGACAGCGGGCCTGCTGCTCATGTTACTGCCAGAGACACTGAACGCGCGACTGCCCGACACCATGGAGGAAACCAGGAGCAATAAGAAGGAAGTCAGAACACTCGAACCTCTACTACAGAAATAATTAGGACAATACTTAATATTCCACTCTAGATTTAGTTAGTTCATATTATTAATTGAATACTCGCAATATTTTTGGAAAATTTTCCTTGAATCCTATCCAATATTTATTAGAATTGTTATACAATTGAGGAAGATTAATGTAACTTTTGTGAAGTAAAGTTGTATACATCGTAATTTAATAATTGTTACTGAGACTATCTCGAATTGTTGTTTAAATAATGTACCTATTCAAAAGCCAAAAAGTGATTATAATTCATTACAATTAAAGTGAAGTTGAACAAGCTTTCAATAAGAAGGGCTGGACGCGACGCGACGCATAGAATTTGCGGATAAGCGTATCCCATATACCTTTGCAAGTATATATTCCATAAAACTTCGCGTTCCCGTATTCTATGGAATTCGCGTTGGCACATATGTCATAGAGTTCGCACTCGACGTGTTTCACAGAATTCGCTATCGGGCGGCGAATTCCATAAAATTCCCGTTAACACATATTTCTAAGAATTCGCTCTCGGCGTATTCCATAGAAATCGCGTTTGCGGACATGCTAGCATGAATTGACTCTAATAACCTTCAATTTAGAATTAATTGTTTGTCAATAAAGCTCACATGAGCTGTCTACACACAAACAGACATACACACAACGTATATTACAGTTTAGTTAACTCATATGCAATGGCTAATTTATTTCAATTTAGTTTAACGATATTAAGATAAGTCATATTTAAGAAATAGATGCACACAAACTGAAAAGTATGGAACAAAGTCCAGGGGATCACCATGCTCGTATACCACTTACATATTCAAAATCTTTTGCTTCGCGATAGTATAGATACCTAAATTCAGAATGCCATAATGTATGGATGTTTTAAAATTTTCTATCAGTGTTGAAACAGTATAAAAAGAAATCGCACAAAAAATGGCTATAAAACGACTTGAGCTGTATTACGTAAAAGAGTTGTATTAATTGATTTATAAAAAAGTAGGTTTTTATTTGGCCGCACGTTTGAGGATGTAATTTAAAAGCGAGTTCCTTCATACTTGTTTCGTTCAATGGTGATTAAAAATTCACGATGTAAAAAGTGTAATTTAGATACGTTATTTTTCGAAATCGTTTTACAAGTATTTTGAAATTTAAGAAACAGAGGAGATTCTGCGAGTTATTGTAATTTAGTATAGATAGTAAAATAAAAAGGCTATAGAGACGAATTTGGTGATAGTTGAATTTATTATGAAAATTGCCGTCCCTATTATGTGTACTTAGAACAACTTATGGTACTTAAACTAGCTGACCCGGTAAGCGATAACGCTCAAGGAGGACGACTTTAGTTACGAACACTGTGACACGAGAATTCTAAATAAGTAAGGCTCTAGACGGACTGCAATCCACCCACAAATTACAGTTTAGGTGCAGTTCGAATGCAGTTGACAATGAGTTGACACGACTCAATAGACTGTCAGTCTTGTTGACAGTCTATTGAGTCATTCAAACTGCACCTGACCTGCAATTTGCGGTTTGATTTGCAGTCCTACTTGATACTTATACTACACTTACAACACTCGAAATGTACTTAATGTTACTACCAAATAATCGATATAATGTAAATAAATAGTTTATATTACTACATTTAATCATTACTTCTACTTAACAAGGTGGTGATGACTATTTAACAACAAATAAAACTGCTTTAATTTTTTTCGCTCAAATAGTTTCATAAGACCACTAAATTAATCTAATCATCCACAGTTGTCACGGGTTTAGAGCTCTCAAAAGTCATTTGCTTTAACCAAAAATCGTATCACCCTTTGGATTGCGAAGTTCTTATAGTCACCTAAAACTACTAACATTTCGCCAAAATCTGGTTTAACTGAAAACCGAACACATCAGACATGGGATAAAGGTTTGAATTTCTATTATCTAATTATAATTTATTGTTATTTTTTCGTTACCACCTGAATAATAAAAAAAATATTGTGATATGCGTTCACCATAATTTTGCCTACGTAAATCTCAATTTCTATATTCTGAGAATTTCGATGTTTTTATTCTTATACCCTGAGAAATTCCTATATAATCATCCAAATTTAATTCTAAGTGATCCAGTTAGTAGTAATGGACAGAAATCTTCGCATTATTAATATCAAATGTTTTTACAAGATGAAAATATAAGGTCTTTAGCTGAACCATGACGCTGCAGCGCTGCTCTAAACCACTGCTCCAACACAGTATCATTATGGGCTTAGCTAGGTCACATGATTTACAGCACTGCAACGGTTTGGCAAATCAAAGCTGAGGTGAACAATTTTAATATGAATATTTTCAACAAAAGTATACTAAAAGACATATTATTTAAATAAGTAGACAAATATACGGGATGGTAAAGACAATACAAAAATAAATTAAATGATACTTAAAACATTGTATTATGGCTGAATCGGTGCGGTGTAATTTTAGTTTATATTTCACCATAATTTATGATTAGTTGTTAATTGCTAGTTTTAAGAGAAAGGCTATAAAGTATGTAACATCACGCAACGACCAATAGGAGCGGAGCATAATAAACGCGAGTGAAATCGCGGGCCAAAGATAGTGTGTATAATAAATAAGAGTGTGAAACACAATAATCCTAATAGTTATGTTTAAATTAAGTGCATTTGTATTTTATGATATCGGAGATTTAATTCAAATGTAAGTTATTGAATAATAAACGAAAATCAAGAAGTATTTTAATATTTTTTGTCTTTTATTTTTAATGTTCCACCTTACGAGAATTGTTTCCATACATAGAAAATTCTATGCAGAAAAGTCACTTTGACATTAAGGAAATGGATCCCTTTGGTTTTCGTAATATGAAATGCCACTTAATATTACGATTTGAAAAATATCATTATTTAAGTAATTTTATGATTATTATCCAATGTTACCTTTTTAGTCTCGCAGGTAGTTTTAGGGTTTTAGTACCAAGGGTGTTGCGGACGAAGAGGAGTCCCAATAAATTTAGTTTTAAGTATATGTTTTTTGCTCCCCACAATAGCGTAATATTAGAAAATTATGTAATAGAAATATATTCGCATCTCATTCCTTAAGACGAAAATGCTCAGTAATATAGAAGCATAAGAATGGCAATGAGCGACAGAGATAGCAGTAGGTAGCCTTTTCGCTCATCGAAAATGTAATTTAGCGCTCTAAAGAGTGCACGATGTGAGCGACGAGTGAGAGAGACGCAAATATATGTTGTATTATTCGCACAGATGCATGAAAAAGAAAGCGATAGGTGCGCTCCTCACTCTGAATTGTATAAAACGCTCAATTAGATAGTAGTTAATTTTAAGTAACAAATTGTCAATATAATAAGCGGAACACGCTCAGTCGGGGCGCTTGTTCCATTGCGAAAAATAAACGGAAAGTTCAACCGAGAAGCCTTAGTTTCATTGAAATCCCTGGTAGGCTTCAAAAGTTAACGTTGGCGGTAAGTAGCGCCAACAATCAATTGGTCCTTCGAGCCGGATGAAGATTCCAGTGAACTAGAAGCCTGAACGAACATATTGAAAAAGGAAGAATTTGTGTGGGAAGAAATTCTTATCGTCGTGTCATCGCTTCGAGTGTTCTGTAACCTGTGGAACGATAAACCCAACGTGACGTCGTGCTGCGTGTTGTATCGTCTGAAGACTAGAAGTGTTACCTGCGCCAGTGAACCTGGGGGAACGAGGGACATCTTCGTCGGGACGACTACAGCAGCGCCGGGACGCCGACGTCGGGAACAAGCGTCGAGTGAAGATTAACGCGGTTTGTCCGCGGCCCGTGTATTCCACCACCTAACGGTGTCAAACGGTGCGAATACATTGGGTTAACGCCTACCCAGGCGGTGTGGTGTCTTGTGCGGCACCACCAGTCGATCACACAAGCGTGAGGACTGAAGCGCACATCTACGCCGGTACGGGTCATACCGTTGTGCGGGGGCCGGACTGTAGGCACTGCCAAAGGTGATCGGACACTCCAGCCGATCACTGAGCGTTTACCCCACTGCCGGGTAGGACCTACCCTTACCCCATCCTTACCGTTCCATCCCTTAGGGAGCATATCCCGGTTTCCCCCGGGCCCTCCCGAAGGACTGATAATGTTAGGGCGTTAGGGTGTTAGGGCGTTAGGTGTCCGATAGGGAATTAGGGGCGGAAGAGCCGAAGAATGCCGATCTCCAGGAGCCCGCCGGGACGACGAGTCTACGAAGACCCGCCCGCATCGCCATCCGTACAAGTCAGCACGACGCCGATTACGTCACGACCGACGACAACAATGCCATCCGACTTACCATCGACACTGGCAATGACCGTAACGAGACCGGCACCAGAGAGAAGCCGCCGCCCGCCATCAGTTCATTCCCAAAGGTCATCGGCAAGCGCAATAGCTCGAATAAAACAAATCGAGCTAGAAGCGGAAGAACGTCTAATGGAATTAAGACGTAAGGAAATCCAAATGGAAGCGGCGTTAATAAAGAAACGATTAGCCGCAGATGTAGCTACTATTCGGGAAGAAACGGATAGAGAAAGTTTATGCGCGGAGGAAGTCGCGGACACAGATAAACGAATTGATGACTGGTTTCACCGAAGTAAGCAACGGGGGGAGCAACCAGAAGAAAGATATCACTCTCCTCCACGAGACAGAGAACATCGTAACAAGTCGCCGGTCAAAGCTAGAGAAAAAGGCATAGATAGACTGGCAGACGCCTTGGAGAAAATGATGAGATCCCGAGGTCCACCTAGGCAGACTCAAGACTTGCCAATATTCACCGGAAAAGCAAGTGAATGGCTACCGTTCAAGGCGGCAATGATAGAATCAACACACATAAATAACTTCAGTAACGCTGAAAATCTAGCCAGATTGAGGACTTGCCTACGGGGGGAGGCAAGAGAGACTGTGTCAGCCCTACTATACACGGCTAATAGCCCAGATGAAATAATGAGAACGCTAGAGCAATGTTATGGACGACCAGAAGTCATTATTGATCACGCCTTTGATAAGATGAAGAAATTGCCTCGGTTAGGGCAATCAGCGAACGAATTGAACTCATTTGCGATACAACTACAAAATATCGTCACGTCAATCAACTGCATAGATGAAAAAGGATATTTGCAGAATCCCATGTTGACACGCCAAGTGACTGAGAAGTTGACACCTCATATTAGATCACGGTGGTGTGACTACGCAGAAGAACATGGTAATACAAATGAACCAGAAATCATGTTAATGTCACGCTTTTTAATGAGGGAAGCTGATCGAGCGATCCGTCACTCATATACGTCAACTCAGTTCACGTCATCAGCGGGGGTTGGACGCAGCGCAGTACCAGACGATAGGAGGAGATACAACAACAACAACAACAGAGATCGCAAAGGAGTGTACACAGCTACAGACAGCGAACAAAATAAAGATATATGTTTTTGCTGTGGGAACGCACACGAGACAACAAAGTGTCGCAAGCTGTTAGCTATGACAGTTCAAGAGCGTTGGGAATGGGCGAAAGAAATCAGAATATGTTTCCAATGTCTACGCAGCAAACACAGGCGTTACAATTGCAAAGCTAAGAAATGCGGTAAAAATGAATGTCGTCAAGCTCACCATGCTCTATTGCACGAGGAAAGGAAACAAGTAGAGGCACCGAAAGAAGATGACACAGCTGTGATAGCGTCAGCTAGACAAGACATACAAGAGAACCAAGCGTTATTGAAAGTTTGTCCAGTGGTTCTACGAACGGAAAACGGAGAAATAGACACATTTGCACTGTTAGATGAGGGCTCAACTGTAACTCTTATTGACGAAGAGATAGCCGGAATGATTGGGGCAAATGGACCGAGAAAAGGTCTAAGCATTCACGGAGTCACGTCAACACCGAGTGAACCCAACAGTCGCGTTGTTAAGATCCAGCTTAAAGGAAAAAGGCAATCCAGTTATAACGACATAACAGCACGAACGGTAAAAAATTTGGTGCTGGGAGGTCAAAGTATACAAGCAAGCTTATTAGAAAAGCCACACTTGAAGAGAATAAATAAACAAGATGTATGCTATGCGAACGCTAAGCCTCGTATATTAGTTGGCGCAGACAATTGGCATCTGATTGTAACTCGCAGGTTACTCACAGGGAAAAGGAATGAGCCAATAGCATCCCTGACCCAGTTGGGATGGGTAATTCATGGGTCAGCACCTAAATGCGTGATTACAAACAAAGAGGGTATATATCATGTACATCACGTCAGTAACCACAGCGAAGATAAGGAGCTACATGAACTCGTGAAATCACACTTTGAAATAGATTCACTCGGAGTCATGTTGCAATCAAAACTCAGCTCAAACGATGAACGAGCCGTTAAAATATTTGAAGAAACTGCGCAGCGTATAAATGGTAGATTTGAAGTTGGACTCCCGTGGAAATCTGATATAATGCGCATGCCGCCGAGTTATGGCATGGCATTGAGCCGCTTGAAAAGCATCGAAAAGAAAATGGACAAATCAGATGAGTTCAAAATAGCGTACACTGCACAGATGGACAACTTGTTTGATAAAGGATACGCATCAAGTTGTAGTAAACAAGAAGACAACGAAAAGGTTTGGTATCTGCCACACTTCGCCGTCGTGAACCCTAATAAACCAGGGAAAATAAGAATGGTTTTCGACGCGGCAGCCCAGGTCAATGGCACATGCCTCAATGATGTGCTGTTGGACGGTCCAGACTTACTTCAGTCGTTAAATGGAATATTGTACCGTTTTAGAGAAAAGCCTGTTGCTGTAATAGCGGACATAAGAGAAATGTTCTTGCAAGTGAAGATAAGAGAAGACGACAGAGTCGTCCAGAGATTCTTATGGCGCGGAAACGATCGACATGGTCCACCGAAAAAATATGAAATGAGCTCAATGATATTTGGAGCCAAGAGCTCTCCATTCTTAGCGCACAGCGTGAGGAACAAGAATGCCTTAGATCACAAGGAAGACTACCCGTTGGCATATAAATCCATCACGGAGAACCATTACATGGACGACTGGGTAGAAAGTTTTGAGAGTGAAGACATTGCCGAAGAAACGATAAAACAAGTAACCGTAGTTCATAAAAAGGCAAGTTTTGAACTAGCGGGTTGGCAATGTAATGAAAAACGTTTGATCGCTCACGTCGCGGGGAAAGATCGCGCTGATAAGCCTAAAGAGTTCGGCGCTAATACTCATGCATATGAGAAGACGTTGGGCATCATTTGGATTCCAGAAACGGACGAACTTACGTTTAACACGAGCATGAACAGAGTACCCGAAGACATCAAGCAGGGAATAAGAGCACCGACTAAGAGAGAAGCTCTGAGCTTGGTCATGTCTTTGTTCGACCCATTGGGGTTAGTGAGTCCGTATACAATAACGGCGAAGATAATCCTACAAGAATTATGGAGAAAACAACTTCACTGGGATGAACCGATACCGCAAATAGAGAGCGAATTAATCAAAGAATGGTATCTGGATATCGATCATATAAAAAATTTACGTATAAACAGATGTTACGATAAATCGAATGGGGTTGTAAAAAGACAGATTCATGTGTTTTGTGATGCCAGTGAACAGGCATATGCAACTGTAGCATATTGGCGCATAGAGAAAGCCAATGGTGAAATTAATGTAAATATTATATCAGGCAAAGCAAAGGTGGCACCACTGAAAACACACAGCATCCCTAGATTAGAATTACAAGCTAGTCTGATAGGAGCACGATTGGCTTCAAGCATAGTAAAGGAGCATGAATACGAAGGAGATGTGACTCTGTGGAGTGATTCTCAAACAGTACTCCACTGGATTAAGAATGAGTCATCCAAGTACAAACCTTACGTAGCACACAGAATAACGGAGATAATGGAGTTGACACGAAGTGCACAATGGAGATGGGTGCCAACTGCATATAATGTAGCCGACGATGCCACAAGAATTGGCAACACAAAATTGAGAAAGGAAGATCGTTGGTTCCGAGGCCCGTCATTTCTATACCAATCAGAAGATGAATGGCCTGAAGAGATCGCTACAATTAGTGATGAGAACGAAGAAGTGACAATAGCACATGTCACACGTGAAGAACCTTTAATTGATATTGCTAAGTTCTCATCCTATAATAGATTAGTTCGTACGATAAGTTATGTGTTAAGATTTGTAAATAAATGTAAAAAGCGAATTAATGAAGATGATGTGGATTTAATGAAGAAATCAGAAGTATTATTATTGGCAATTGCACAAAAAGAAGATTTTATATCAGATATCAAGCGACTGAACGAGGGAAAACTTATAGAACGCTCAAGTCATTTACTGAAGTTAGATCCTATGATAGGAGAAGATGGAATCATACGAATGAATGGTAGGATCAACGCTGCTAATGTGCCTTCACACACGAAGAATTTGCCTATCCTGAATGGAAAGAATCATTTATCTACATTAATCATACGTCAAGAACATGAAAACTATAATCATGCGGGCAGAGAACTATTAGTGAATAATCTACGACAAAGATTTTGGATCATCAGATTAAGACCCGCCGTGAAAAAGGTGTTATTAAATTGTGTAATCTGCAAGCGATACAGAGCGACGCCGAGAATCCCGGTAAAAGGAGATTTACCAAAGGAACGATTGACTGCCTTTTCAAGACCCTTCTCTAACTGCGGTGTAGACTGCTTTGGCCCTATGTGGGTAACAATCGGGCGCAGAAAGGAGAAAAGATGGGGAATTATCTTTACCTGTCTAGTGACCAGGGCGGTCCATTTGGAGATATTACACAGTCTAAGTACAGATTCAGCTATAATGGCAATGAGAAGAATGGCGGCGAGGAGAGGCTGGCCTACAGTTATGATGTCCGATAACGGAACTAATTTTCGCGGAGCGGACTTAGAATTGAGAAATGCACATAAAGAATGGCAGCCAAAACTACAAGAGTATTTGACATTGAAAAGGGTCACTTGGAAATTTATTGATCCTGGAGCCCCCAATCAGGGAGGGGCATGGGAAAGGTTAATAAGGTCTGTCAAAAATGCTCTAATTACAACACTTAGAGAAAGAGCTCCAAAGGAGGAAGTGTTAAAAACAGTAATGATTGAAGTAGAAAACACTTTGAACTCGCGTCCGCTTACACATGTGTCAGTAGATCCTAAGGATATGGAAGCGCTGACTCCGAACCATTTTTTATTAGGTTCGTCTACAGGAATGCCGATAACTGGGGATACGAACACGGCAGACAAGAGAACGTGGCGGGCAGCACAAGCGATGGCCAATATGTTTTGGGAACGATGGCAGAAGGAATATCTTCCCATAATGGCGCCAAGAGGTGAAAGCTATAGAAATGATCAGAATTTAAAAGTAGGCGACGTGGTCATTGTTGCCGATGGACTTTTACCGCGCAACGTTTGGCCAATGGGGCGAATAGAAAGCGTTATTACGGGCCCAGACAAAGTTGTAAGAAGTGCGGATGTGCGTGCGAAGGGTGGGTACTTCCGACGGCCTGCGAGGAGGCTCATCGTCCTCCCGATTGAGGATGGCTGCGGAGGCCTTCGCCGGGGGGAGGTTGTTGCGGACGAAGAGGAGTCCCAATAAATTTAGTTTTAAGTATATGTTTTTTGCTCCCCACAATAGCGTAATATTAGAAAATTATGTAATAGAAATATATTCGCATCTCATTCCTTAAGACGAAAATGCTCAGTAATATAGAAGCATAAGAATGGCAATGAGCGACAGAGATAGCAGTAGGTAGCCTTTTCGCTCATCGAAAATGTAATTTAGCGCTCTAAAGAGTGCACGATGTGAGCGACGAGTGAGAGAGACGCAAATATATGTTGTATTATTCGCACAGATGCATGAAAAAGAAAGCGATAGGTGCGCTCCTCACTCTGAATTGTATAAAACGCTCAATTAGATAGTAGTTAATTTTAAGTAACAAATTGTCAATATAATAAGCGGAACACGCTCAGTCGGGGCGCTTGTTCCATTGCGAAAAAATAAACGGAAAGTTCAACCGAGAAGCCTTAGTTTCATTGAAATCCCTGGTAGGCTTCAAAAGTTAACGTTGGCGGTAAGTAGCGCCAACAAAGGGTCTCGGCAGCAGTAGTGGCATTAGGGCAGGGCAATTTTGGGCGACCCCCACAGAGCGTAGAATACTATAAAGGGACGCCCGATATAAGTTCGATTAAACCCGCCGGAATTCCGTATAACTAAATGTAGAACACGGACCATCCTTAATAAACATTTAAAATTTTAAATGCTCATATAAATAATGAGAAAGCGACGATCTTGCTACCTTCGATAGCAGTTAGTGAGAGGCTGCGAAGAATAGAGATAGTTAGCAATGTTTGCGGGATACGTTTTCCCATGTAGTGGAACAATATACTAGGTTAGTTAAAGAAATTAATGATTTTTATAAATTTTAATAAAAATTGAATGGTTTGTTTCATTATAACCTTCTCCTTTTTAGCATATGCTTATAATGCACCGTAGTAAACTTGCCCTGGGTGCTTGTACTATAATCGGCACTGGGTCTCGGGTCATCGGGGGTTAGAAGCAATGAACAGTCAAATACCTTCATATCGTGCCTTCAGTCAGAGAGTGAATTTGAAATACAAATAACGCTAACATTATCTGGCCGTGTTGTAAAACTTACATTGTATTAATATAATACAAGTGAAATCTAAACAATATTTTAATCCACGTATCATTTAGAAGTGTATAATTTGATAACAGAGTGTGTATTACATACATCCATTAGCTTCATAGTTTAGTGTTGTGTTTGGAAGTCAAATAAGTGATCAGGTATCCATTTTTTCTTGTAATATAAATAAAAAATACTGCTCGGCTGCTTTTTCTTTGCAAAATTAAAAAATATCTTCCAGACACCTACTGCTTTCTGATGGATTCTTATCATAATTAATCTCACGCGACTATTTCAAGTCAAGCTCCGCAACGAAAGATCTTCCTTATTAGCTGCAGAGCCGGAGTACCTCAAGGCTTTGTACTTGGTCTGGTCCTCTACAATATATTTACTAATGACCCACCAAATATCGGTCCCTGCTGGTAGTCTCTAAGTCTACCCCCAGCACTAAAAGGCCCGTAGCCTACCTGTTGCCCAGGGACAGCCTTCCGCGTCTTATAGTTTAGTAGGTAGGCTCCTACCGGGGAACTCACCCAAACCAACCCCAATATCTTACAACTAACTTGATAATGGTTCAGATACTCGATCGCAAGTTTTGAAATATTCTAAAAAATATACTTTAATACTTATATGCTACAATATCACCCTGTATAAACACTTATCAAAGTCAAAAGCCTTGATAATAATCATTTGCAAAGATAATCATTGCCGTAAATCGTGATAGCCGAGTATGTCGTCTCCAAAAAGTTTGCTCTCTGAAGATGTCGAAACCGAGAAGAAAACGAAAAAAGTGGATTTGGACACGATATTGGTCGAAGAAATCGGTCAATTTGGACCGTACCAGTTTAGGATAGTACTTATGACATCTCTACTAGTATTGTTCAGAGGATGGTCAGCATCTGAATACGTGTTTACTACTGGAAAAATCAATACCAGGTCAGTTAATATGTACTTATTACAATCTTTAAAATGTTTTACATTACAAATTCTTTACATAATCGGTCAAAAAATTGAAACTGTGACTAAATTTGGTAGTTTTATTTCAATTTTATAGTGTTCGCATAAATAATAGAAAATTAAATGTCTCGCTTTATTTGTACAGATGTTACATCCCAGGCTGCGACACGAACTCTTCGGTATACTCTCCGGAGTGGGTGCTGTCGGCAGTGCCGGCTGCCGGCGGCGGGCTCGACAACTGCCGGCGGTACGCGAACGTTTCCGCGCTGCCTGCTGACGGCACGTGTCCCGCAAACCTGTTCAACACCTCACTACTAATACCCTGTGACAGCTACGTCTACGAGAACGACCACACTGTTGTATACGATGTATGTTAAATAGCTCTTTACATACTTTTAACCTTAAACACCTCTGTTGTTGTTGACAGTAATAATGAAGGCTCTTTTAAATGTTAACATTTGTTTGTTTGCAGTTTGACTTGGGATGTGACGAATGGCGTCGTTCCCTGGTCGGAACTATTCGTCTTTTGGGTATGTTTGCTGCATTACCCCTAACTGGGTACATCTCAGACAGATGGGGCAGGCGCACAGCTCTGGCATGCAGCGCTGTTAACTGTGCCTGGCTCGGAATGATCAGATACTGGGCCAACAATTATTACGTGTTCATTATGTCAGAATTTATAGAAACGACTATTGCGGGGGCTGTTTATGCTGGTGCAAATATTTTAGGTAAAATATGTTGTATGATGTTATTGATTATATAGGTATTATGCACGAACTTGTATCTTTTAATAATATATTGTTTATGTGCATTTAATATTTTTAGCCATGGAAATAATGGGTCCAAAGTACCGGGTGGTCGGAGGAGTATTTACAAACACATTTTTATCAATTGGTAAAATAACAGCCGCAATGATAGCAATGGTTGCGCCGAATTGGAAAATATTAACTCTCGCTTTATACGCTCCACAACTGTTGAGTATTTTAGCTATTTTTATAATGGGTGAATCTGTCCGTTGGCTGATGAGCAAAAGTCGTTACGCAGATGTAGAAACTTTGTTAAAGAAAATAGCAAAAGTCAACAAAAGGAATATATCTCAGGAAACATTAGATGCATTACGACTATCATATGAAAAACAAAATAAAAAGGAAGAACAAGGCAAAAAGAATGAATGGTTGATAGTAGAAGTGTTTAGAAATAAGACCATACTGTTGCGGTGCTCTATTAGTGCATTTTGTTGGATGGCCAAGTCTTTCGTATACGTTGGATTGTCGATAAATGCTACTACCATGTCAGGGAATCCATACGTTAATTTTGCGGCGGCGTCAGCTGCTGAAATCCCTGGATATTGGGTCGGTATATATCTTATGAATCGAATAGGAAGAAAACTGGTTCTGATGGGCGGATTTCTAACTTGTGCTGCTTGTCAAGCCGCTTATATTTTTATTTCTAGAGGTAATATTATATTTTTACTATAATAACCTAAAACATCCTTACATAAAAACTTTTGACAAACCTAATATGTTCTCTAATAAACCTTTCAAGATATTTTCGTTTTCCAGACAAATTCGCAGTATCATTGACAGTGTTTTTGATCGGCAAATTCACTACTGGTATTGTGATGCTCGCATCAATTATATACACGACGGAGTTATATCCCACTCAACAAAGGCATAGATTACTAGCCATTTCCTCATTCATGGGCAGTATTGGATCAGTAATGGCACCACTAACACCAGCATTTGTAAGTTTTTTTTTTAACATGATCAGGTTAAAACTATGTTTATGGTTTTCCATTTCAAGTATATTTCCTAACCTTGGATTAAACATTAAGTCGCGTCAGACCCGGTTTTTGTATTAACATCATTCACCTCGTTACGGGTACTTAAGAGTCCTCTGACATTTGGTTTAACTAAAATATCGTATTGCCCGCTGGTTTATAAAGGTCTGATGGAAATTGCTCCTCGTAAAATACTGACATGCCAATTCTGGTAAAAGTGAAAAGCGACTGAAATTAAATATGGGATAAAGGTTCAGAGAAACATGAAGAAAGTAACTAATACAAAGACAGATAATTTTTTGTTTTCTACCTCAGAATATATTAACTTATATAGTCTTTTAACTATTGCAGGGTGCGGCGACGTTTCCAGAGTTGCCATTCGTGCTGTTCGGGAGCATGTCACTGACAGCGGGCCTGCTGCTCATGTTACTGCCGGAGACTCTGAACGCACGACTGCCCGACACCATGGAGGAAACCAGGAGCAACAAGAAAGAAGTCAGAATACTCGAACCTCTATTCAAGAAATAATTTATTTTTAGATTTACTTAGTTATATTTTGGAAATTATTCGATGATTTCCAATTTCTTCTTGTGATATCTGAATGTGAAATCTCAACTTACTGATTTCCTAGAAACTTCGGGTAATAATTTATTTTTGTATCCTGAAAAAATCCTATCATCTTAAGTTAATTCCATGTTCTGTTGGTAGATATGAACAAACATCTACAGAAACTTTCTCATATAAGAAAATTATATGGTTAAGTTTAGTGGACTAATCAAATAAAAAATAGGTAAGTATGTGAAACACGAAACTTTAATTGTGTTAAGTGCGTGCATTTGTATTTACATCGCAGATATTTAATTTAAAGATAAGTTATAATAAATAAGTAAAATAATATTTTGTTATCTTTTGCTTAATGTTTCCGCCTCTTCTAAGGTATCTGGCAACTTGGTACCAAGTGTCTCTGGTGTTAGAAGCAATAACACTCCTGAGACCAAAGCGAACACTCCAAACATTATAAACGGCAGCTCCTCAAACATGGCTGCACCCTGCAATTAAATAAAATAATATTACGAACTTTACATTTGTAAGGATGGTCATAAGTCTGCCAATGAAAAGGATTCAGGATTGATCACATGATAAAAATAGTAAGATATTTATTTGAGATACCACTAATGTGTATCTCTGAAATTAATGTAAGGATAAGCGTGTGTAGTGTACGTTTTTGACACATCATATTGGGAATAAGGTGTTCAACATTAATGATGAGATATGAGATACAACATTATGGTGATTTTAACTAATTACCTATATTAATTGTATTTATATCAATGTAAAATAATACTTACAATAGCAGGAGTCAATGGTGCTGTTATAGAACCGATCCTGCCTATCATAGAAGAGTACGCAAACAAATTGTGTCTGTATTTCGTTGGATACAGTTCGGCGGTGAAAACATATAGAGAAGTAGTTACTGCAGAGATACTGCATTTACCTATCAAATAAACTGTTAGCGATAACGCGTACTCCATATCTGAAAAAAGAATTTATGTAGGCAATATTAAGATAACAGATAAATATGAAGTAGATATGACCCTCGCTTTATCCGTGCTAAAACTTATCTTATGGAAAATTAGGGATAAAATGTATATAATAACTTTTCCAAAGCTAAAGTCGATTTCCTTTTATGTAAAAGAAACTTAATGAAAATTGGTTAATTCGTTTTGTGTTTTCAAAGCTCATTGCCCACAGACACTCAGGTTAGTTTTAAAATACTTCTAAAAATATAACAACTAACCATTAGCCATAAATATGTAGAGAAACTGACAAGCACCACACAGCCAGTAAGCTGTTATGAGTACTGGCTTTCTTCCAACTCTGTTCACCAGCAATACTGCTATCCAGAAGCCAGGTAACTCAGCTGCAGATACCGCAATGTAATTCACGTATTGATTTCCAGATATATTCACTGCATTAATAGATAAACCATAGTAAACTAACGTCATTGTGATCCAGCATACTGGTAAAATTATACACCGCAGCAGAACCTTTTTATGCCTAAATACGAGAACTATTAACCAAGGTTCATTAGCTTTTTCTGCTTTTTCTAGAACCTTTTGTTTCTTATCTTCTTCAGCGTTCTTTCTTAACAGATCTAAAGATTTGTCTGATAGTTGTTTTATATTTACTCTTGCAACTTCCTTGAGTAATGCTTCAGATTCCTCGTATCTTCCTTTGGACATGTACCATCTTACTGATTCTGTTATAAGCCAGAAGTAGCCAATTGTTAATAGTTGAGGTATGTATAAAACTAGTGTTAGTGGTCTCCAGTTAGGTACTGCCCAGGCTATAAAGCCCATAATTATTTGTCCTATAGCGAAACATGATGATAGTATTCCACCAGCTATAACTCTGTATTTTGGTCCTACAAGTTCCAAAACTGTAACAAATGAAAACCATTATGACATCGCCTGTAGTATTTTATTATGACCATAAAATATTGGTATGTCAGACAATTATGATTAAAGTAATCGAAATTTTATACTATCAAATGCACTAATACATGCTAATACTAAAATTATGATATTCCCGTAAAATTACTCGATAAATGAGATAAGATACAACACCTAAAAATATTCTGAAGTATGTTGTAATAAAAGTGAAATTGATACTATAATGCTTACCTAAAATATATGTGCATGAAAACATTCCTGATCCAAAAATTGCTTCCACAATTTGTGAAATCATGAATCCAATGTACGTGTTAGCCCAATATCTGGTGATACCGATCCAGGCAGTGTTGAAGGCGTTGATAGCCAAAGCTTTTCGTCTTCCCCATCGATCGGATATATAACCCGTCAATGGTAACGCTGCAAACGTACCAAAGGTTCTTACGAAACCAATAAGACTTCGACGCCATTCGTCACATGCTAAATCAAACTGAAATAAAGGTTGAATAAAAATAATGATTACAAAAAAGTAAGTTTTAATTAAAGTTTAGAAGTAATTATAAGCAGCTAATAACTATTTACTTACGTCATAAACAACAGTGTTAGTATTTTCATACACATATTCTTCACAAGACACAAGTACTGTGGTATCAAAGTATTCAACTGGACAAGTGTCATTTGAAGATATATCAGGCGCATTGTCCACGACATTAAATCTTTGACATTCATCAATACCATTTCCACTTTGAGGTATCGCGTTCGTTATCCATGATGGAGAAAACTCTATGTTTGATGCATCTTCGCATTCGGGTATTAGGCATCTGGATGAGCGTAATAGAGTGTTATTTTCTTAGAATTTATACATAACATTGCATTTGAATTTACGATATTTAAATACAATTGTAAAACATATTTTTAAGAACAACCTTTTAAGAAAACCATATGTTTGGCTATAGCATCAGGTCATAATAATATTATCACCGAAGCAATAGTAACAAACGAACATTTCAGTCCAAACTATGAATGGGGCTTGTAAATTTTACAAGACCCTCAACTTTTAATGATAAAAATCTAATTTCTAAAGAAAATCTGTAAACAATTACAAATATTACCTAGAAGGTATCCGGCCAGTAGTGAACACATATTCAGCGTGAAATGCTGCAAATATAACTCCAATAGCTGCTAGAGCTATAGTCCTCACTTGGAACCTACCAAACTGTCCAATTTCATCTATAAGTAATGTATCTAAATCTACTTTTTGTTTATTATCCATCGCTGTTCAATATTCATATGCACCGTGTACATGTACAATCGCACAATTTGACTTTATAACTGATAATGTTTATGAACTGTAACTGTTTCGTCACACATTTATCAGTACTATATGTTAATATTCATATTACGAATATGATAAATACATAAATACATAATCATTCACTACATCATCTCATTATAGTAACTGACCCCTAACTAAGTTAGAAACTTGTATCTAGGGTATCAGAAACTACGTACACACTCATTCACACACACACCCAGACCGAGACAAACATTTGTGGTTCACACAAATATTCACCCCGCACGGGAATCGAACCCGCAACCTTACGGATGGCAGTCCGGCATGGTGACCACTCTGCCATCGAGGTCGTCGAAATAAATACTCGCATTCTGCCAAATCTGGTTAAAGACCGACTGCAATTACACATCATCATGCATCAACTTAAGATGGTTTAGGTGGCGACAGGTGATTGAACAATTTGTTATAGAACATTTCTGTTCATGGTAAAGAGTCCTCTTAATTATACTTAGGATAAATCTAAACTATAATTTCTTTGGTGGTATATTCACACTTGATTCGTGCTTCTTAGAGACAGGGGCCTCTTTATTCAGCAAGGGATAATAAATAATTTTTAATTTTTGAATTTAGATATCTTCTGACAGTGTTTTCATGTGTAAGATTAACACTAAATTGAATTAAAGATTTCTAGATGTATGATTTAATTAAAGTTACTAATTCTAAGGTAGCAGACAGTATTAATAGGATTTTTTTCAAGAAATGTATTTCTGATAATATAAGGCAATACATTCAAATTGATGCATTTAATGTATGAAAACCTTCTATAATTTCTTTATCTATAAATGCAATTAACATTAATTGTCTATTACTTACTTTTAAAACTGATAAATAAAAGATAACTTTTTTATTGTTATTCTTTATTACAAAGTAATCTTAACTTAAACTATAAATAAGATTAAAGCTTTTACACACTTTGATACTAAAGATAAAGTTTATAAAATTATAAAAAATAATCTATTTTACATTATTTTATTACTGTTCGTTTATTATTTGACTAGCTATGCCCCGCGGTTTAACCCAAATTAGCTTCGCTCTTATTGGTGTAAGAGCAGTCTTCCTTCCTCGATAATAGGTTATCTAACACTTTTTTTTTCTAATCGCGCCTTTAGTTTCTGAGGTTGTTAGCGCGTTCAAACAAACAAAGTCTTCAGCTTTATAGTATAAGTTGATTTAAAGTTCCGTTTTATTTTTTGTTCCAAGGTTATTTGCTTCCTCCATTGTATCAGGCAGTTTTGTGTGAAGAGTTTCAGGCGTTAAGAAAATAAGTATTCCAGCCAATAATGCCATTATTCCGAACAACACGAACGGCAGTTCGTCGAATGTTGCTGCACCCTGAAATAATGTAGGTATATAAATATTACATTAAAGTCTACTACTACACAATTTATAAATTATCACCTCAGTTGGGATTTGAACCTAGGACCACGTAAAACCCTGACTATACTCTTAAGTGAACTGTCAACATTCACTTCTTTCTTTCATTAATTTTGAATTCTAGAATGGTTTATATGTCAAATTTCAAGTCAAAGCTTTGTTAAAATTAAAAATAAGAAAGTAAAATTAATAATTTATTTTCATTAATTTTACGAAATAATTTTGAAACTTACAAAAGCAGGCGTCAATGGCGCTATAATGGATCCAATTCTACCCATCATTGATGAAAACGCAAACAAGCTGTGTCTGTATTTAGTAGGGTACAACTCGGCAGTATACACATATACTGACGTCATCACCATAGCAATACTAAATTTACCGACTAAATACACGGACAATGTGGCACTGTAAATATCTGTAATGAAAAAGAAGATATAAGTTCAAGAGACGTATTATAAGACATAAAAATACCATATTTATATTTCAAGAGACTTACCATTTGGCATAAAAATATATGCAACTTGGCAAGCAGCACAAGCCCAGTACGCTGCAATCAAAACCGGTTTTCTACCAATTTTGTTCATTAAGAAAACAGAAGTCCAATATCCTGGAATCTCAGCTGCGGACACGGCTATATAATTCAAATACCGATTCCCAGACATGTTCACAGCGTTGATGGAGAGTCCGTAGTACACAAACGTGGTAGTGATCCACCATATTGGTGAGACCAAGCACCGCAGTAACACATTCTTGTTTTTCCACACCAGTACTATTAATAAAGGACTCTTCTCCGGTACCTCTGATTTAGTCTTCTTCTTCTCTTCTTCGGCTGTAAGTCTCAGTGCTTCTAAAGATTTAGCAGAGAGTTCTCTTCCATTAGTCCGAGCTATTTTCTGGAGAAGCGCTTCGGAATCCGAATATCTTTCTTTGCTCATGTACCAGCGTACTGACTCACTGATTAGCCAGAAGTAAAGTATTGTGAGGAATTGAGGTATGTACAGAGCGAGGGTAAGATCTCTCCAGTTGGGGACGGCCCATGCTATTAGTCCCATAGAAATTTGACCGACAGAGAAAAATGTATTCATGCAGGCTCCAGCAGCAACTCGATACTTTGGTCCCATTACTTCCATCACTGAAAAGATTCCTTATCAATAACTATTCAATTTCAAGGTTTTCAGTTCAAGGGCATACTTCTTAGACTGATTAACACATTACAATGTTATCTTTAACCTAATTACCAAACCAGTAGTAGATTTTAATCAGCATGTTTTAGATAAGTAAGCCAATTAATGTTGATAAATCATTTCCCATTACAACTAACTTCGTAAAATACTAGATAATAGAATCGTAACTCACCTAAAATATAAGCAGTACTGAAGCCTCCAGAACCGAAGGTAGCTTCAGCGAACTCGGAGATGAGGAACCCAATGTAAGTATCAGCCCAGTACCTGACAGTACCCATCCAAGCTGTGTTGATGGCATTAAAGAGGAAGGCCACACGTCTTCCCCAGCGATCGGAGATGAATCCAGTGATTGGTAGTGCTGTTAATGTGCCGAATGTGCGCACTGAACCAATTAGGGAACGTCGCCACTCATCACATGCTAACTCGTACTATAAAGTTAAGAAAATGTATCAATCAGTACTTAGTACAAACTCACACCATCATCTCAATCTTTGGATATCCAGTACTGAATATAGGTCTTCTCCATTGATCTTATAAAAAGAAGGGTTTACTTCGATGAGGTAAACCGGTGATCTAATGAAATGCCGCCTTAAAACAAAAACATAGCAAATATCTCGCCCAGTAACATTTACTCTTTTAGATTTTGAACATACTAACGTTGTTTTATTAAAGTAAAATTTGTTAAGCAAGAAGATTTTGGATATCTACAGATTTTAGACGCAAGAAAAGAAGAATAAAAAAAATAGAGAAAAATACGAATAATTACATCATAAACCACGGTGTGAGTATTCTGGTAAACATATGAGTCACACGGCAATAGTACTTCAGTATTGAAAAGATTCGCTGGACACGTCCCGTCAGCAGGTAATGCAGAAACGTTTCCGAATCGCTGGCAATTGTCCAAGACCTCATTATTACTTGGGATTGCTGAAAGTACCCAACTCGGAGCGAACTCTGGATTGTCCGAATCACAGTTTGGTATGTAGCATCTGTAACAATACGGAGAAATTTATGCATATACACCAACATTGCAACTGACCTCTAACAAGGTTAATTACCTGTATCTAGGTTATCAGACACGTATTGTCTACCATTTTACGCACACCCAGACCGAGGTGAATGTTTATTAATCACACAAATAACGGCTATCGATCCAATTAAATTAAATCAATTTAAACTTTGATAGACACTGATTAAGATAGTGATCGTGTTGGTGATGTCACTCCCGAGACATGTTTGGAAAAAAAACTAACATGCATCGCTCAACCAAGGTATTCATCATCATCATCATTGGCCTATAAATCTACATAAGATGATTTAGGTGGCGTCAGGTGATTGAACAATTCGTTGCTTGGCTCGATAATTTAGCAAGTTAACGGAATAGACGTCATCAACGTGCCGCAAACCCCGTAACAACCCCGGGGTCCTTCATTTGTGGAAAATGTGGTCGCGGCTGTCACTCCCGCATAAGGCTCTTTAGCCATGAACAGAAATGTTCTATCACCAAGGTATTAAAGTAGGAAATTCAGACAGGATCACACATGCCACTAAAACTAGACAAGGCCCAGCTAATATGATACCAAAAAATTCTAAATAAACTCAGACGAAGGCTTAAATTAACTAGTATTCAAATTACAAAAGTTCTTTTAATATTGAAATAAAACACTTTAACGGATTTTTGTCGTGGTTATATTTTGTTTTACATTTTCTGACGTTTCGGATTCTTTACAGAACCCGTGATCACAGAAGACTCCACGAGCGTCCATCAAGACCTACTTCAAACCGCCAAGGAAGATAAACCAATTTCTAAGACCTGTCAAGTGCCACATACCCCTTCAAGAAGCAGGTGTTTATAAACTTGATTGTGACTGCGGGCTCTCCTATATAGGTCAAACTAAAAGAAGTATCGGAACGCGGATCAAGGAACACATAGCTGATATCAAGAATCGACGGGACTACAAGTCTGCTGTCTGCGAGCACACTCTGGACAAACCCAACCATTACCTAAGGTTTGATGAACCCCAAATCCTTGCTAAGGAAAACAGATATCTACCCAGGATGATACGCGAGGCCATTGAAATTAAAAAACATCCTAATTTCAATAGGGAAGAGGGTTGGAAGCTACCACCTGCTTGGGATCCTATCATCAACAAATTAAAACCCAAAGCACGTCCAACAACTGCAAGACCGCAAGATACTGTCAGTTTTGTATGCGTGAATAGGAACGTTTCAAATTGAAGAAAAATTTTTGTATTGATTTTAAAGTGCATTGTAATTTATTTTATTTAAAAAATGATATAAAAAAAGATAATTCCAGACCGAGTTCTGAATTCCGAATCTGTGGTAAATTCACAATGTATTTAAAATTATATTCAAAATATTGAAGGTAGTAATCTTTTTACATTACTTTGTACAGACGTCTTCCATCTTTGTCTTCTGTGATCACGGGTTCTGTAAAGAATCCGAAACGTCAGAAAATGTAAAACAAAATATAACCACGACAAAAATCCGTTTAAGTGTTTTATTTCAATGTGTAGTGTTCGTGTAAATCAAAGATATCAATATTCTTTTAATATTATTTAAACTAAATAAGTTTGAATGAAATACCTGGTGCTTATTCTTCCAGTAGTAAACACATATTCGCTGGCTCCCCATGCTGCAAAGATCACCATCACAGCAGCCAGGGCCAGCATTTTAATCTGATATTTTCCAAACTGCCCTATTTCCTCCACCAAGATTTTGTCCAAGTCCACTTTCATTTTTTCTTCACCCTCCATTTCTTCATCAAGAAATTCTCTTCGAGGAGACGACATTGTTGCTCCGTCATCGAAGACATAAAGCTTGACATCACTGTTTGGAATAATATTTATAAACAATAAAGTCCTGATAAAAAATTATTTATTTTATTAGTTCCTTTTGATACGATTACGGTATAGATTAAATTGTCGCGTCTATACTGTCTGTATCTATTACTTTTAAATCATGCCACGAATATGTGACTATTGTGTAGACTAGACACTATTGATTTCACTTGATGTATCAAATACTAGATACCGGTGAGAAAGAGAACTTTGTCTTTAGTAGGATCATCCTAGCTTATATGACGTACTTTATGATTTTACTGTCGCGTCTTAAAACTGTCTGTACCTATAAATATTTTCAAATCATGCCTCAATAAAATGACTGTATTTGGTAGTAATAAAATTACTAATATTGATTTCATTGTTATCTCGTTATCAGTAAGAGAGCAGCCTTTACCCAATAGTAGAATCTTTATACTTTATTAAGTCGATATATTTAGTTACTTGGTACATAATAAAGCAAGCAATGTATTGAATGAAAAAAAAACTAAATACCAACATCAAATGAATTATAGAAGAAGTTATGATAAAGCCTCGTCTTTTTAAAGGTAAATAAAAAATCCGTCTATGATGTCTAAATTCTTAAGAAGTTCAATCCTACCTCATTTGTTTTAGCAAATCTTGACACTGCAAATATTAATCTTGATCTAGGAACATTAGAATCCTCCATTTGAACTGTAATAAGAATAAGAATAAGAATAATTTTATTAATAAAAGAAAATTAAAACTAAATACAGATTGTCGGTGGCTTACACACTAGGCTGAGCCTGTCTCGCGTAAGCCGGAGTAAGTATTTTAAACAATTTTTTCTTATTATTTTTGTAACTTCTGAAATACTTTCACTTTCTACACTTTTTGGTTTATTTTTTTTAATTAATTTCACATATAAACTAACGGACGATTACAAACTACATATTAAAACACAAGCTTGTAGTCTATTACAGAAAAATAAATGTAATGATTACTGGAAACCATTAATTAAACAAGTAAGATTTATTCCTGATCACATCAATAAATTTGCATTTGATTTTGCACTTGTTATGCGTTGTGCATTTTTACAATTGTAACGTTACATTGTTGCATAGCAATGTTAATTTATAATGCAGAGTAAATAAATGTTCCTTGTTATAATGTTTCTTCTTTTGTTTGAAAGGTTTGCTCAAAAGTTTCGATTTCGTTTAAATTTTTATGCTTTTCATACAAAAGAAGTTATTTTTTTTAATCCTACAAATATTATAAGAGCAAAGACTGAGCAAAAACAAAGATTACATTTTCTTATTCATGCGAAATCTATGGAAACGATTTAGGTATATGAAACGTAAATAGTTATACTAACCTTTATATATAACTTAACTTATAGAGGTGTCTATAATTTTAACTGTTCGTATGGAAAGTTCTAGTTCATGTATTTCATTTTGTTCATGTGTGCGTAGTTTCTTTTCAGTTTATTAAGTGAAACTAAGTTAAAATCCATAAATCCACCTGCACCATCGGGTAAGTTTCTCTAAATTAGATAATTATTTATTTCTTTGATAAGTGACATCACATCAACGTTTCATCTATAGTTTTGTTTAAGTAACCACGAGGACAACGTTGAGCTATAGATGAGTCAGCCACGAATGTATCAATGACGTAATTTTCATGCGTAGCCGTAGAGTGTACTTGCGCGGTAGATTCAAATAAAATAACCACATCAATTTATTTTTTTATTAAGATTTATTTTCAGATCGAGTTTTTTTGCCAATTTGTTCTGCATCTTCGAAGGTGTCTGGTAGTGTTGTTCCTAAGGTCTCAGGTGTGGTGAATATGAGTGCTCCAGAGAGTAACGCGAAACTTCCGAACAACACTGATGGGAATGGCTCCCATACTTCGGAGGCCTGCGGACATTACAAACAATTTTATTAGAAATAAGTACTATATTATCATCATCAGCTCATATAATGTCCCCACCGAGGGGCTCGAGCCTGCTCTGAATTAGGGCGATTAGGCCTTAGTCAACCACGCTGGCCAAGTGCAAGTACTATAAGAAATTAAAATTTGTATTCGTTTAAGGTCTCTACAGGTTTTGTGGATAAAATTTTGATGATATAGAACCCAAGATATAGTAGTTACGCGTTAATTTCATTAAGAAAATGATCTACCTCCGAACCTTTATCTCAAAACAATGTCGGGTATCAATGCACTTCTGAATATGAAGTTTACCACAATTAGACCTTTTCTTACATGAGTCCTTTGTATTTTGATAACTTTATATTATAATACTCACAAGAGCAGGAGTAAGGGGAGCTGTAATAGATCCCAGTCTTCCGATCATAGAGGAGAAAGCGAACAGGTTGTGTCTGTATTTAGTGGGATACAACTCAGCCGTGTACACATAGACTGACGTCATGACCACCGCGATGCAGTATTTGCCGAACAGATATAGGAACAGGGATAGACCTGGCATACCTGAAAAGAGAAAAACAATTGAAATTAAAGTGACAGAAAAGCGTAAATAAAGTTCTAAAACAATAATTTGTAAGTAATAAATTAAAAATGCGTTGCCCTCTGTCTGATAACTACCAACTTAAGAAATAACAAGAGTATCATTCTCACTTCTTCGAACTAAAAGATGTATATTCATCTCTCTGGCAACAAATGCCATATGGTGGTATTTATTCTCTTTTCCTTTCTTTACGCATATAAGGTTGTTGAGAGCTTTGATTTGTTTTACCAATGAAACTTACCATCAGGCAAAAATGCGAACGCAAATTGGCATGCAGCACACAGCCAGTACGCACAAATCAGTACAGGTTTCCTTCCTACTCTGTCCAATAACAGGATAGCTGTCCAGTATCCAGGGATCTCAATAGCAGCTACAGCTACATAGTTCAAATACGGATTCCCAGACATGTTCACCGAGTTTATGCTCATTCCGTAATAGATCAAAGTATTTGTGATCCACCATATAGGGGACACTAAACAACGAGACAGGATGATCTTGGATCTGAGTACCAGAACAACTAACCAAGGTTCTTCAACCTTTATCACGGTTTTCTCCAGCTCAGCGGTATCTCTAAGCGCTTGAAGCGACTCATTTGACAGTTCTTTCTTGTTGGCTTTGGCTACTTTTTTAAGAATGACTTCTGACTCTTCGTAACGGCCTTTGCTCATGAGCCATCTGACGGATTCTGAGAGAATCCAGAAGTAAAAGATTACAAGTATTTGTGGTGCGTATAGTACTTGGGTAAGGGAGCGCCATGAGGGTACGCCCCATGCTATTAATCCAAGGAAGACTTGATCCAAAGCGAATAATGTGGATATCGTGGCGCCAGCAACGACTCGGTATTTCGGGCCAACAAGTTCCGTTACTGAAAAATAAATGTATAAACTTTTAAAACACAGTGAATGAATAAATTGGAAAGTAATAATTTGTACTGAAGACATAAATTGGCATGCAATGGGCTGGACCTTTTTCTCATTGATGATACTAGTACAGAGGAATAAGCGTAATTACGCGCTGGTCCAATGCGGGTTTGTGATCTCAAACTGGGTGGCCGAGGATCCTCACCCCATTGACAGTGGTGGATAGCCAAGATCACTCGGAACAGGCTCTATGGTAAAAATAAATACTAAACTATAATAAACATACCAAGAATATAACAAGAAGAATACGCGCCGGCTCCCACAGAAGACTCAAGAACTTCCAAAGCCAAGAACCATTCGTATGAGTTGACAAAAGACCTCACAAGGCCGATCCAGCCAGTATTGAAGGCGTTTATAGTGAGGGCGACTCGACGACCCCATCTGTCCGATATGTACCCAGTTATCGGCAACACGAGCAATGTGCCGATTGTCCGAATAGAACCTATTTGCGATCGCCGCCATTCGTCGCAAGCTAATCCGAACTGTGAAACAAGAAGTTTAGTTTTTGAGGATATTCAGTTTCTTTTTTAATATTATTAGTGCAGACCAGAATTTAACACTAGCATGGACTTGTTTAAGAGCTCAATAGTAAGCTAACACGATTGTTTCATCAGATTGTCGATTTATATCCAATTACTTAATACAATACAATAATTCTTTATACTTCTGTATTAGAATCTGCAAGTCATATTGATAATACGAGTAATAATATTCTTGTGAAAAGCTGTGTTTTCCAAATCATTGTAATAAAATTCTAATAAAAATATTTAATGCGAAATTATGTGATTATAACCACATTTTATCTGATTATTTTTATGTATATCTAGTTTTAATCTGCATGTTATTAAATTAATGACAGAATTTTAGTACAATACAGATATATTAACGTGTACTTGATAATCTAATTTATCTTATAATTGATACCTATACTTTAATTATCTTGATATACGTATTTTGGTATTTATCTCGCTATAATCCAAACGATAAATATTTACAAGGTGATTTTCAAGTGGTTGTGCTAAATCAAATCCAAAGCTCGATAAATTACCAATCCGGAAAAGGCCCCCTCCATTTTGATGGAAATTCTTCATAATTGGAATTTGAAAAACAAGATCTACAACTAGAAATGCGGTACATATGGAACTTTAATCCAAAAAATAAACAAAGTACAAGATTTTTTTTAAGAGAATGTAGTGAACCAAAACCGAAACCAAAAGGGGTAGCTATAAATAAATCAAAGAATATCAGAATCCATTTCAATGAAACTTATGTACATCAAATTTAGATATTTGATATACCTACTTATCAATATTTTTATCCAAGATTTGTATTCTGTACAAGTTCCTAAACTTAATAATTTTGGACTGTATTGTATATATACTTACATCATAAACCACGCTAAGAGTATTCTCGTAGACATAACCTTCACACTCCTTGGTGTTAGTTCTATCAAACAGCGAAGCAGGACACGTTTCTTCTTCCACTGGTACTTGCTGAGTAGAGTTTACGTAACGAATGCAGTTCTCAAAAGAATCTTGACTGACACCTGGGATCGCGTTTAGTACCCATGAAGGAGCATATTCTGGAGTATCGCCGTCACATTCAGGGATAAGGCATCTGGAATTTTAAGAGACATTTTTGTAACTAAACGCCCAAAGCATGCCTTTAATACTATCCTAATAGCTAAGACGTCGGCCTGGGCGAAATATGGATTAGTCTGATCACCTATACTATAATCTTTCACCCTGTTTTGTACTCTCAGAGATAGATAAAACGGGGTGAATTAATTGCGAAACGTCCTCTCGTTTTAAATTGGAGACAAATGATGAGTATCTACGGATATATTTACTTATAATTACTTTAAAAATGTAATGATATTTAAGATAAAACAAATTGTAGGTACCAAAGATATACTTGACCTTGGAAGTTTTACCTGGTATTAATCCGAGCTGTAGTAAAGATATATTCCCCGGCAGCGAAAGCAGAGAACATTATAGGGAACGCAGCCAGCGCCAGAGTAAACAGTTGGTACCGCCCAAACTGGCCCACTTCATTGACCAAAATCGTATCCAAATCCACTCCATTCTTCTTTTCACCTTTCTCAGGGTTAGACATCGTAACACAAGTGCCGTGGCCGAATGCCACTGAACAAATACCTTGTATTATCCAAAAGAGATTAAATGTACGGAAATTACATTTGTGATAACAAAGATATTTGAGTTTTGTTCGATTGTATTATTGCCACCCGCGTAGGTAAGTCTACACAAGTACAGTCAATATTCAAACTATTTTTTGAGACGGAAAATCCGATTCAGTACACGCACATCTTAATGCACAAATATTTATGACCCGCTTTAAGACTATTAAAGTTAATTACGATACAAAATCATCAGAAAAAAAACAATGGTTAATAAAACAAAAATTATTTACTTAAAGAAGATTTAATCAATAAAATAATAATAACTATATACAGATAACCGCTATTACGTGAAACATTTACATTACATAATTGAAATGTACGTAAAATAAATATGATATCAATAATCACTATCATCGCTTCTCTGACTATCCCTTGCCTTTATTATTCCTAGTTTAGTGGCAAGTGAAGCGACATTAGCCCTGACTTCTTCCTGTACTAGGTTAAAAGACATGGCCAGTAACGCTATCCCGAACAGTAAATATAGAGAGCAGAGAGCGATGGAATGTACTGCAGCGGCCGCATCATCTACTCTTTGGCCCTGAAAAAGAAAAAAACAGTTCAAATGAGATGTTTGGATGCACTAATATCCCAAGTCAGTTTAACTGATCAGTTGAACAGGTGTCCATCCAAAAATCAAATGATCGTCAATCTTCGTAGAGATTCCAGTGGAGAAATCTAGTTGGCCTAAAACTTTTGGAGTGACGGCACAGTTAAACTGTCTGAACTGATCAGTTTAACTGACTCGTCAATTATCACCTTAAGTAGATACTCGTAGTACTCATTTTTATTATTTTGGTAAGTATATAAAATATTGGACCCATTAAAATACTTTGTTAGTAGCACGGTATCGTGAATCGTATTTTTTTACGAGATTTCAAGATCCAAGTGATAAACAAAATACATTGTTTTTAAATTATCCTCATAATCATTACACTAGGTAGTATCTACGTTCACTTCAGTTCCACTCAAATTGACCATCTAATCACGCCTTCCTCAATAAAGGGCTATCCAACACTAAGAAATTTCACAACGAAGAAATCGTTCTTGAGTTCTTGAACCATCACCATCTATTTATGATTCGTGGTACCTATAATGGTATGTTAATAAAGTAAATAAAGTAATGGTTGTAGTTATTTAAAAAGTTACCTGAGCAGGAACGAAATCTCCAAATCCAATAGTAGTGAGTGTAATAAAACAGAAGTAAGCTGCGTCCAAATAAGCCCATTGTTCCCATTGCTTGAACAGAAACGTGCCAGCTACTATGTATGAGGCCACCAGGAATACACAGAGCCAAATTGGGACAGGCTTTATCTGTAAAACAATAGAAATTATAAGAAAAGTTAACGATTTTGTCATTTATTAAAAGTGCTACCACCTATTCCGGTATGTTTATAAATAGCAAAATTGATGCTCTGGGCACAGAGCTGGGAACTCGCCCCGCGGATGGTTTCCTCACCCGCGTAGGGCCGTGTCTGGCGTTTCATGTGTATGTCTAAACACGATAAAAATACTACTAACTTCTTCTTTTTGTGGAGTGTCCAATTGTATAGGATGCATTTCTGATATCCGAGAACCCCAAGCTGTAATAAAGAAAACCAATGTATACAATATAGCCAGATAAAATATTTGGTAAATTATGAAGGGTAGTGGGAATACTTTACCTTGAGGTGGAATTCTTCCTCGTCTGGGCATCACAGCGATTTCATCACTCAATTCCTCTCTATCAGGTGAAGGCGTCTGGAATACAGTTTTAGGATATATTCTCTACGTAAGCATAGCTATATCATGGGGTACATAATCTAGAAAAAAGGTATTTTATTTCCTTTTTTTTCCTTTTTACTCCAAATCATCATTACAACTTCTTACCAAGTCGTAACTAATATTTTAAATGCAAAAGTGAGCCTGTTTTGTCATTTTAGCATCATTATTTCTAAACTGATCAACATGATTTTTCCACACAAATTTCAGGGACATAGAAAAGTTAACAAGATACTTTTATCCAGTTTTTTTTCTGATGCAGAATTACTCGTATGAAATCTAGTAATAAAACCTAAGAACTCACATAATACCTCCCTGGTCTTCTGCTATCATCCATGGTATGTAGTCTTCTCAACTTGCGTCGCGCGATATCGGGAGCCCTTCTTTCTTCCACGTCTTCCCACCTCGGTTGGTATTCAAATGCACTTTTGGCACGTCGATGTCGCTTTTCATACTCCTCATAATCTCTTTCATACATTTCTGAACGACCACGTTCTGCCCTAAAAAAAGCATAAATTTTTATACAAATGCAGTTGAAAATGGGAAAATATAGAAAAATTTTAGAGTTCCTAGATTAAAGTTAAACAAAGTACCAATTCTGTTAACTTGCTCTCAAATGATGGTCAACATGAGTGAAGTTTAAAACTATAACTATAATTATTTACAAAAATACCTCCAATCACGCCTTTGTTTGAAATTCCTAGGAGTATCGAATTCAAAGTCTTCATCCTCGGGGTCATACCCTCTGTCCCTATAACCGTATTCTTCTTTCTCCCTCCTCTTTTCCTTCTCCAAGGCTTTTCTTTCTTTATAATTCTCATAATCAACGTCTCTTAAATCATGCATCTCATACAACTCTTTCGGTTCCTCGGGGTCGTAATGTCTGTGGTCATCAAAATCTCTTCTCGGTCCATAGTCAGGTTTAGGCTTAGCGTGCCGCGGCAAAGACTTGCTTCGCAATTCAGATTTAGATGTTCTCTTTATTTGATGATCTTCTAAATCTTTTAAAGCTGCTTCTAGGTCTCGTAGTGGGAGTGAAATTTTCGGAAAGTCCTCTAAAGAAAAACATACTTAAGTCATTAATAAATTCATATAAGTAAGTAAATCATTCCTTTATAAAGAAAGGCAAATTATGTATATAAATTTGTTGTACCTTCTTCATTATCGTAAGGATCCCGGTCGCGTTCCCGGTCAAATTTTTCAAATCGAACTGGAGAACGGTCCTCGCGATCGTAGTCTCTGGAAGCTTTAAACCACGAACACTGAGAATTTTTATCTAACTTATAAAAATAGCTGTTGAATAAAGATTTACTTCAAAAACTAACCTTGAGTCCTGAAAGCGGGTGGTTGTGACCTCATTCTGGGTAGGGAAGTAGCGTGGGGAGACACCGGTGTTTGGCGGGAGCGTTTCGTGTATCCACTTCCATAGCCACTGTCACGGTACCTGGATATTCTACTAATATTATAATTGCGAAAGTATGTACGTACAATATGCTGGGAGTTCGGATATTAGTTCCAAGGCTAAACGGATTCAATTGATAGGTAGATACATAGATAGTTTATTACCCGGATTAATACATACCTAGACTTATGTCCTGAAAATGGATAGGATCATGATCATTGTATTTTTGTGAATAAAGTACCTGTAATCGGTGTCAGAGTGTGATCGTTCTACCGGCCGTCTCTTGCGCATTGACCCTCTTCCACTCGGCCCTCTCACTGAACGCCTACAAAAATATTAATAGCAAATATTTTTACAGCAACATTTTTTCGAGATTATGCGCTTGAATTTGAGAAATAAGTACACAGGTATACTGTCTACGCTTGTCTAATGCGTGTTAGTGATCTTATTCACATACCATGTTTGGAAAATAACTTATTAATATGAATATAGATACCTCATAGAAGGTGGATGTCGCCGCTTTCGTTTAGGTGGTCTTGTGCACACATAGCAACAAACACGCCAATACAAAAATCTGGAAATCAAAACATTAACTGGTTATTATTGTTTATCCAACGCTGTTACGGTAAAAGAAAACATCTTGAGGAAACCTGCACACACCAAGCGGAGAAATTCTAAAGATATGTGTGAAGTCGACCAACCCGCGTTTGGCCGCCAGCGTGGTTGACTAAGGCCCGATCGCCCTAATTAAAGTTCCGAGTACATACTCACAACTTTTGTCTTTGTCACTTGATTTAAAGTAAGAAAGGGACATTACTAACTTTACTTTGCGAGTAAATTTACTTGAAGGTCGTGAAATAGGCCCTTAGCAGTATTACACAACTCTAAATATTGTTATACTAGCAGCGCCCCGCGGTTTCACCCACATAAATATAATATAGCCTATTACACTCCGGGATAATGTGGCTTTCCAATAGTGAAAGAATTTTTGAAATTGGACCAGTAAGTAGTTTCGGAGCCTATTCGTTACGAACAAACAATCAAATCTTTCCTCTTTATAATATTAGTTTAGATAACATTATCGCACCTGAACGAAGAAGCCATAACATCTCCAATATTGGACAAACATAGTAACATCAATGGTATTCCAAGTATGGCGTAGAATATAGTCACCACCTTCCCAGTTTGAGTCTTTGGCGCTATATGGCCGTATCCTGTAAAGAAAAAGTATATTTTTAGGGTTCCGTACCCAAAGGGTAAAAACGGGAACTTATTACTAAGACTTCGCTGTCCGTCCGTCTGTCCGTCACTCTGTCACCCAGGCTGTATCTCAAGAACGATGATAACTAGATAGTTGAAACTAAAAACTCCAGCTTTAACTTCAATACAACAAACGTGTTATTTGTAATTTTTTGGTACGGAACTCTTCGTGCGCGAGTCTGACTCGCGCTTGGCCGGTTTTTTATATTTAGTTTGTAGGGCACGTTAAGCCGTTGGTTAGTCCTGGTAGTCGTACTATTATCGTCATCGTTACGAGAGGCTTTAGGTCTAACCAAAAAAGACAACAGCACTCATCCAAAGACCCAAACTAGAGAGGTCTTATTGCAGGAAATTACCCCCTTGCGAGTACATACATACACATATACGTACTTACATTATTTATTTAAAAAACTTATAAAATAAATTGAAATAGTGACCACTGTGTATGTGTTACTAGGATAATCCGTCATTATTACTAGAGTAAACTTACATAATTATTGTAATTATTACATATCAATATAAGTAAGTAATATTTTACATAACTAAAAACAATATTTTTTATAAGATCACACTGCAGAATAAACATTTACTATGCACGATGCACTGTGAGAATAAACATTTACTAATGCAAACGGGTCCATATTGGCTCACCTAAAGTTCTTTACCCGAAAATGTTTTTCCTAACTATTTGTAGTCCGAATGATCATTCTTCCTAAAATTTTTCATCCTAAAGTTTTAATTCATACTATTTGTAGTGCTACCGACGATGCTCATAACACTCATTTTTCCGAAAATTTTAATTCATAAAATCTTTAATGTAAATATATTTAAACTCCTACTGTTTTTTATCATGCAACGCTTTTATCCCTAAACATACTTACCATAATATTTTCACTCATGCTCAGAAAGAAACATTTACCAAGTGTAATAAAAAATATATGTGGGTAGATGATATTTATAGTTTTAATGATTATTATACGACTCGTTTACGGTTCTGCTTATGGCCTGGGAGTTTACCATAACCATAACTAAAGGACCAATTCGGTTCTGGCACTTCGCCGGCCGCTGCCGCGGCACGCTCGCTACGCTCGCTCGGCTCGTGCGTTGGGGTCACAGTTCTAACATAACCTAAACCAATAATTAGGAATAGGACCGATTCGTTACTGGAACTTGACTTGATTGGAGCAGGACTCTGGTTTTGCTCGCTCGGCTCGTGCGTTATATGTTATACCTACATGTTATGTAAAAACAAAGTTACGAAAAATTTATGTATATAATATTGATTATAATAAATAAAAATAAATCTAAACAAAAAAGATATTATGACTTTGAATAATAGTATGAACGATGGTTATGTTGAGAAAATATAGGAAAACAAATGTTTCGGAATTAAAACATTAGTGACAAAGATTTTAGGAGTTGCGATTGTTAGGATAAAAAATGTTAGGAAGAAAATTTTCGGATTTCCAATTATCGGAGTTGAAATTTTAGGTGAACTTTGGCGCACCCAATGCAAACATTCTGAACTGAAAGAATGTAACAATCTAGTCAAAAACGATCCATAATTTCACTTTAACAAGTGTAAGCATCGGTGGTTCAGTGGTAGAATGCTCGCCTGCCACGCGGGCGGCCCGGGTTCGATTCCCGGCCGATGCAGTTTACTTTTTGCCTTTTTTTGTGCATTTATTTTTGTTTCTTTTATTTTAATATACCCCCTTACTCTAAAATATAATTATAACTTCGTCTTAATAGTCTACGATTGAAGGACTACTTGAGAAGAATTTAATATTTAAATATGTAGGTTTTTAGTCCTTCACTGTAAAGGCTAAACAAAATTTAATAACAGGTACACATTATGTAGTTTGTTATACAAGTGTATTACATAAAGGAGAGATAGTTTATCCTGATCCGGACATCGCTAATAAAAGTTAAAAAATTGAATCTGTGTTCGTTTAGATGCTATATAATCTGATGTAAGCAGTGTGTGGTGATATTAAGCAACACCTTCTACGGTGACTAGTTAAACCGATGCGGGAACGGCAACAGCGTCCACACCTTGTGCAGGCGTGTGATGAGACACTGCTTAAATCATCTGTTACAGATTTAGAGGCCTTTGATGTTAAACTAAAACTATGAATAATCAATCGTTCACTCAATAAAAACCAGAATAAGTTTGAAGTAAACACTATAAAAAGCCTAAAATAAATTTGAACATAACAAAAGAAGAAATCTCTAAAAACATACTTCTGTAATCGTAAATAACACGTAATCGTCTTAATCACTAAAAAAACAAGAAGATCTATTTAATTTTAGTACAATTGAAATGAATAATTTAGTCTTAAATATACTTAAAAACTGTAAACAGAATGTGTCATACTCGATAAAAAAAAAGATATAATTTGATTAATGAATTTAAACAAGAAAAAATAAAAAACCTTTTTAAAAACAAGCTTTTTTTACCTTTTATTGCATTGTCATGGGACTTACATAAGTGTGCCGCCAGCTCAATCGAATAACCAGAAGTGGTCGAAAAATGGCTTGCATGAGTACAGACAACAGGACAGGTGAAACTAAATAAATGCTTATAAAAAGGAGAAACAAGTTTATCATACATCCCTAACAATAGACGACTCTACCTAAGTATTTATTTATTCATTACTAGTGGCGCCCCGCGGTTTCACCCGCGTAGTTCCCGTTCCTGTAGGAATATGGGGATAAAATTATGCTAAAAGCCTTCCCACTGAATTACTCTATCTATTAAAACAAATCGCATCAAAATCCGTTGCGTAGTTTTAAAGATCTAAGCATACATAGGGACATGGGGACATAAACATCCTACTAATAATAAAGTTTGTATGGATATTATGTGGAAGAAATTTGTTAAGTACCCTTTTACGTAAATCTACTGAAACGATTTAGATGATGTTTGGTATCGATGATTTATTTACTCTCAAATTCTTGAATAAGACATTATTTTAATTCCAAAATTCCCTTGGGATTTGGCTTTACACGGATAAAACCGAGTAGAATTGTTAGTATAATTAACCGTTAATGTTTTAAAAACATGATATTAAAATAATAATAACACAAACTAATAAATTACAGAAAAAAACGAAATACTTACGAACTTTAGATACCACCACAATATTATAATCCTTACTATATCAATATTAAAAATGCGAAAGTAACTCTGTCTGTCTGTCTGTTACCTTTTCACGGCTAAACTACTGAACCGATTGATTTAAAATTTGGTACAGGGGTAGCTTATGGTCCGGGAAATGACATAGGCTACGTTTTATCTCAAAATTCCCACGGGATCGGGAACTACGGGTGAAACCGCGGGGCACAGCTAGTTGAGTTATAATTTAGATTAAGTACATGTTATTTTTTCTGTAATTGAAACGTTTTCCGTCGTATTTTATTACGGGATATGATCAAGGTTGTTTTTTTGTCAAACTTTTTGTTTTTCCGTATATTAAAAGTATTAATCAATAAATAAACTTCAATTAGTTGCTTATAATTGTGTCTGTATGTACATATAATGCTTTGTAACTCCTAAACGAAAAGAACGATTTTAATTTTAGTTTTCATTATTCGAAACGTAGCAGACTCTAGATAATTATAATTCAAGATAAATTTTGTCGTGTTTGTTATTTACTATTTTCAATAGTTTATCTAAATACCCGTAGTAATTAGGTCTGAATTCGCTTTCCGATTATTATTCTCAAAGTATTGTTGATTTACTAGTTTACTATTGTATGTAATTATGTTTAAAACAATAATATCAATAAATCCTCGTTCTAAAATTAGCCACCTAAATACTGATGTGTAAACAATCACACATTAACACGGAGGAAAAGATTTAAAACTTATTTCGCTTTGAAAAACAAAACAATATTTCAAATTGATTATTCAATTTATTTCAGACTAGCTGTGCTCCGCGGTGTCACCCGTGTAGATCCCGATTCCTTGGGAATTTCGGGATACAACATAGCCTATGTCCGTTCCCAGACCATAAGCTACCCCTGTACCAAATTTCAAGTCAATCGGTTCAGTAGTTTAGCCGTGAAAAGGTAACAGACAGACAGAGTTACTTTCGCATTTATAATATTAGTAGGGATAGTAGGGATTACGTAGGCAAGCACGTAAGACACATACATATTTCGGATATAAAATGTAAACTTATGAGCGGAAAATAATTAATGAATAATGCGAGTGAAACCGATAGTCTGTAATCAAAAGGTAATAAACAAAATGGTAGCGAAAACGATCGTCTTTCCAAATCCTTCCACTTTTTTAAGGATAAATAAATCCTCTCATACTTAGTTGTTTGTCAAAAACAATATCCCTACTAATATTATAAATGCGAAAGTAACTCTGTTTGTCTGTCTGTTACCTTTTCACGACTAAACCGATTGACTTGTTTGTACAGGGGTAGCTTATGGTCCGGAAAAGAACATAGGCTACGTTTTATCCTGAAATTCCCACGGGATCGGGAACTACGCGAGAGAAACCGCGGGGCACAGCTAGTAATTTAATAAAAACAACTTGATCCATACACATATTATTATGCACACAAATTGTAGACAAGTATTTATTAGAAGGATGCAGACATCCGCTTATAACGTATTTTTGAAAAACAAAGGTGCTATGGCGTATCTAGCTTATTATGATCTATGTATTAGTAACTTATATGTTCTCTATATTTATATGGTTAATATAATGATAAGGCAGAGTTTGTTACTTTATTTGTTTGTATGAACTTGCTAATCTCACAGTCAGTTTGAATTGAAAATTATTTCGTAATGGATAGATCGTTTCACGAGGAAGGTTTTATTTTGTTACGACGAAAAGCAGCGGTAAAATCAATATTTTTCTTTTGCAAAGACGGAAAAAATATTTTCCTTTTTTTTCGAAGGTTTGTTTTGTTTGTAGTAAGTACTTAGACCTTAACCAAAATTTGGTTTATGTAAATAAATACATCATCTAGCTAGAGCCAAGTCGTCATCTTGTACTTCCATAAATTGCCTTTATCCATTTTCGTATAACTGAAATCTTGTAACCAGTTACAAGAGAAGATTTTATTTTCGCTGTTTGGTAACTAGCTGTGAGAGAAGAATTATTTTTCCACTTTTGTAACTAAACTTTTCTAACCAGTTACAAGTTTTAACATACGCTAAGCCCAAGCCAATGACATCAAAATAGTAGACATTAAAAATCAATCTATTTACTTTTACCAACAAATTCTACCATGTAAAGTCGAGGGTTTATTGTTAGTTAATAATAAAATTATGAGCAATTCATAAATAGTATATAATGATGTTTATACACAGATACATAATGTGGTTGGTTAGATAAAGTATAGTTATGTATGATAATATATCTAAACCAATCTATTTGATTACATAATGACAGGATATACGCCCGAATACAACCTTCGATTTAATAATTAGATGTCGAGGTAAAAAATTAGGTTTTTAAATAATATGTGAGTCATACCAAATATACTACTCTGATAAAATATAGGTCCAATTAAAAATATATTAAACAAGCTCTTATCCGCGGTTTCCAATGCCTTTAATAATTTTAATCCCATGGTCCTTTTTAAACAAAGCATGCCAAACAGAATCTCTTTCACGTGAGTATATATATTGATTACTGGGCGAATTATTTAGTTAAAAGTATCGGCCTGTTAAACGCCAAAGGGTAATGAGCATAGGTCTTTCTACCTGATGCTATTACTCGTAGTTTCAATGAGGCACCATAATCCCCACACTTGTTTGAACAAGTGCGTCTCTATTGATAGATATATTCTCTTTGGATACGTGTTTGTGATCTTAAATTCGAACCATGTTTGAAAAATAACAAACATCTTTCAGGATCACAGTCTTAATAGGCACACGTGACGCTAGACGGTCGAGGCGTTATTTGTTAAATATTACTATTGTATTTTGTCAATACGTTACAGGTTTATTAAGTAAACAAACATATAAGCAAGTACTTACAAGTAATAGTGATAGTAAATACATACACTCTAACAAAGTAATGAAAGGCTCGGTAACGTAGTGTTGCATCATTACCGACCTCAGTGTTTCCCCAGCCACAGACACCAGACATGCACGGACCTTGATTTATACAAACTTAATTATATTGTATAACTAGCTGTGCCCCACGGTTTCACCCGCGTAGTTCCCGGTCCCGTGCAATTTCGGGATAAAACATACTACCCCTGTACCAAATTTCAAGTCAATCGGTTCAGTAGTTTAGTCGTGAAAAGGTAACAGACGGACAGAGTTACTTTCACATTTATAATATTAGTAGGAATAATACTGATTCTTTTTATTGGTTATTGTATATATTTTTATTAAAGGTGTATATGTTTAAAGGTAGCTACGTAAAAATCTCCCATAAATATATTTTGGTTCTTGAAATACAGCTAATAACGCTCTATAAGCCAAATCACCGTTTACATAAAAAATAAATAATATGGATGTATCTAGCTCGGTTCACATCTGACAAAGATTCTATATTTAAACCGCCATAGTAGTCAGATCAGAAATTCGCACATATGCATATTTTTTCAGTCTAATTGGAAGAAAAAATCCAGACTTTTCTCTTTAGCTGAAAAGAATAAACGGTCGCCATTACATTGTTTAAAACAAATATAAAAACACCAACAGTCCAACATGTAATTAGTGATTATACTATGAGAAAGACATTTATCCCACAGTAAGATCTTCAGGATATTTATACCTTATTACACGTTATGCTTTGTAACCACCAATTTTACATGCATGTCAAGTTATAAACATGTCCTTCTAATCATTGCCATTCGGTATATCATAGCCAAAATCTATGGACCAATGTCATAGTAATCAAATTACATTAAAATTAGTGTCATTAAAACGCTATTTTCGGGGAAAACCCAAAAAATATACCTATAATAAAATTCAATTTAGGATTCAATGAAATATTATACGAGATGATTTTTGACCAGTTTTATACAGGGTGAAGACATTATGAAACTGCTGGCAATGCTAGTTCTTAAGAACAACGTAAAGTTCAAATAAAATTTAAGAGATTTTACCCAAACAAGTGGAGGCCAAAGGGGCCTCCTACCTCATTGTACTATTATACCCTCTGTACCGTCACCCTGTCGTGGGATCTCACAGATTAAAACTTTGTTTTACTATTCAATCAGCAATGTGTTCATACTATTTGCAATTACGTTCTTGAAAACACCTTAAAAATTACGATACAGAATTGGAAGTAATGTAGAAGTACAGCGAAAAGTCGATCTACCTAATCTGGGTCTCATGTCTGAGAAAATTAGTTTTCTTTTTTCAGCCATGCACAACACAGCCCCGTCGCTGTTGTACTTACCTACTATTACCAATATTTAATGATCTAAGCTACGATTAAATTAAATCCCATTTTAGAGTATTAGACATAGACAATTACACTATTGTAAATGGTCTAATATTGTTTACTCGTTGTTTATAATAAAGCCCTGAGTGTCTGCGCGGGCGCATTGATCGCGGCTACCGCCTGAAACTCGGATCACTTACATAACAGAGTGCAACCAGAGAGCACATGCGATATACTGTGATATTTTTTTAATTTTATTTTTAGTGATTTTATTAGTGATATTTTATTTTTAATAAATTTTTTTTGGATTTGACAATGACTTCTGGTATGTTTTTTTTAATATTTTCGTTTTTTTAATTATTTATTGAAGATTTTATTGAATTATATTGTTATGATTTATTAAGTATATTCTGAAATCTATAAATGAAGAAAAATAAATTCTTCAATTAAAAATTCAAAAATATAATAAATATTTTAAATTATTCAATTATATTAAAATTATTTATTGCAAAATATTTTTCTGTTCAATATTTTTCTGTTTTTAAGACATCATCGACTCTACATATTATAAGTAATTAACTTCACTTTAAAATAAAAATAATTCAAATTATACTAACTTCTTTAAAAAAATATCAATAATATATTCAGTACTTTAATCATATACCTAAGAAATTTTTCGACACTAAAAAGTTTTTAAGTTAATTTGTTTTTAATTTAATATTTCAACCCTAATTAAAATAAATTAATTAATTAAAGATATTTCATTTCATAAATTTATATCATAATAATATGATATTCATATGAAGCAACTGCTTATTAAACTAAACCTACAAATGGGAACGTTGCTTCACAATTCTAATACATTTTCGTAATGCCGCCCACTAATATGTATGACATTACTTAAATTGGAGGCAAATATAAACCTTTAGTAACTTTAATACTTATTTATGCTAAATATAATTATTTTTTGCATAATAGGTTTGCACTTGACTGTACTCGCTCGATGGACAAATCCAACAATGGTTTTAAAAAACTGTGACTGAAAGTCGGTAGAATATAAAGAAAATGATTTTAAGCTATTGCATAGCTTCTATCGAGGGCCTTAACGCGGGGACTGAATCCAGAAATTCCGTAACGAAAAAAAACCTCACGTTTTTATTATTTTTTTATCGAAAACTTTTTTTTGTAAATTATCCAAAAAGTTTTTATAGTAATGTAGACATAGTTTTAATTGTATGAAGTCCCAAGTACGACATCAAAATTTCTAAGATTAGGATTGCAATACAAAAATAAAAAAAAACAATTAGTTGATAAAATTGCTATGCAATAGCTTTACCGCGGCAGTCCCCGAGTGCCACACGTTTTTTTATTCTAAAAACGATAACTAATACTAAATCAAATGTGTCGTTCACTGGTTTTATGATATTATTCGGAAAACAAATTAGTCGCCGTAATTTTGGCGCCGTGATTGGCCTAATTGATTTGCAGAAAGAAAATTTTAAGTGATCGCGGCACTTCAACTGGCTGATTCAGTGCAATCCTTTTCTTTTGTTTTTTGCGCTGTAAAAATGCATAGAACCGGGTGGTATTAGGGATTCAGTGTAATTCTACTTGCTTGTAAAATTCTGATAAATAAGTATCTCTTTAGCTGAAAAGCCTTTTGATATTAATGTTCTTCTTTTTAATATTAGTGTTCTTAGTCAAATTGACAAATGATTGTTTCTAAGAGAATTAGAACATAACTACTACCATAGTACTAGTACATAAGTCTATCGATAACAATTGTTACTATTGCCTATATTTACAAACGAACCCTAGACGGTAGTGCCATGTTTTCAGTACAAACCTCTGAATCACGCATGACTCATTACGATTAAACTATTATCAACGATCAAAGACGTTGTTATACCCCATTATATTTAACTAGCAGCGCCCCGCGGCTTCACCCGCGTAGTTCCCGTTCCCGTGGGAATTTTGGGATAAAAAGTATCCTATGTGTTATTCTGATGTATAAGCAAGATTATTGTAAAGTTTCATTAAAATCCATTCAGTAGTTTTTGCGTGAAAGAGTAACAAACATCCATACATCCATACTTACAAACTTTCGCCTTTATAATATTAGTAGGATTAATAGTTATCAATAGTAATTGTAGGTTAAGAGTATACGATTATATCTTTATAGGCGTCAACTAAGTGAAAAAACAAAAAACTTTAGTAACATTTTCTTCCGAACCATTATACCATTTCTAATTGGGGTCGGTTTTTATTTGAACAAGTATAGGGCCTATTTCACGACCTTCAAGCAAAGTTACTCACCAAGTAAAGTTAGTTTTGTCTCTTTCTTACTTTATATCAAGTAAGAAAGAAAGAAAAGAAAGAAACAGTTTATTTAAACATCACACACTATTTAGACAAAAAATACAGTAAAAATACAAAAGAAAATAATAATAAAAACTAAGGAAATACATAAAAAGACTTAATAAACAAATACAATAGAAACACACATAGTATAAATAGTGGGTGATGAATAAAAGGACCCAACTCAGCATAACGCTGTGATGCATGAAGCATCACAACACTGATTTTCAGTTGGGTGACAAAGACAAAACTTGTGAGTACTCGGAACGTTACTTGAAGATGGGGAAATAGGCCCTTAGCGGAACGTCAGTATTTTTTGTGAAGCGTCTGCCATCAGACTTCCCCAGAAGACTATACGACATGTTTGGTTAAATCCAATGTTAGACATTTGATGGCACTAACTACCTGATTAAGGACTGTCGATGAAGTTGATACAACAGCCGAGATCGAAGGCTTAACGTTAACACTGAAGCTCGGAAAAACCCATGAAATTAAAACACATTTCAATAATGCCATCCATCACTATTATGGCTGTGTCAGACGTTGCTTAACTACCGTACAGATTACTATAATTCTATTAGCTATGGCTATGAGTGCATCACAAAAGGGATTTTCCATACACCTACAATTATGATTTACTGACATAATACACGATTAGATATTTTCTTGACCTCGCGGAATAATTACTGGTAACACTAATAGTCAGGTCTTAGGGCACGCGATGAGCAACCTTAATACCAACGATGCGAGACACAATAATTAGTACTTACAAACAATTATAATTATAAACAACGTTTGAACTATTGTTGTGACAGGTTGCTATGTTGACCTAGCGTTGATTGAGTGAGATTTATTATCACCTGCTTTGTTGATCTTCTATATTGACAAATATCATCGCCGAAATGTATAAACGACAGCTGCACCGAATCGAATTTCTTGGGCTGATCGTAATCGCACAAGGATTGTGTAAAAGAAAGTGATGGTAAATCTACAGGAACGTTGTATCCGTAATATAAATTACATGAAAAAATAATGCAAAGATTATTTTAATTATGTATTCTAAAAATGATCAGTGGAACAAAGTTTAGACTGACAGAAGGACGGACAACAAAGTGATCCTATATAAGTTCCTTTTTTTCTTTTGTGGTACGGAACCCAAATATGAAGTTATGAAAGGCAAAACGTTATACATCTACATAATATGCTATTAATATAATAAAATCTCAATGATCGAACTCTTGTTTAAGAACTCTTGATTCTTATTAAAATTAAAACATTAGCTACATATCAGTGTTGTGTATGGACACTAAAATTCAATGTCGTGGGACTTTTAAGTCACATTCACCTTGTGCGTTTTATTAAGCAAATCGCGAAGGTTTCATCCTTAGATGTCCAATTCGGTTATTCATTTGCATTTAAAGTATTTCCGGTAAACATCATGTTTCTTCGAATTTATAAATATAAGTTCTTAAATATTCTTAAATGCCTTTATTTCTCACTAGTAGCGCCCCGTGGTTTCACCCACGTTGTTCCTGTTCCCATGGGAATACGGGGATGAAATATAGCCTGATAAATTAGCTTTCCATTAGCGAAAATCGGTTCAGTTGCTCATCGTCTCAATAACCAGACTTTAATTATTGGACTATTGTCGCTTAATAATGTTGTACAGTAAATAAAATAGATGTAGGTCACCGGATCACCACTCTTGCCTTCCATGTTGGTGACTTCAAACTCGAGCTATGTTTTGAAAGTCTTGATAATCGCAAACATATATCATCAAGCTAGATTTTGAAAATTTTGAGAATGACAAGTATCATTTGATCCAGGAAATGATCCCAGAACTTGACTTGAGTATAATGTGACTAGATCAACGTTATTAATATATTTTTTTATTTAAATTTCAGCAATATGGGGTCTGCTATTGATAGTCGTCGTGTGCAACGGTGAACAAAGAAAAGCAGTCAGAATTGACACAAAAGTGAAGATTGTTGATGCAGTATCACAGAATGAGTAAGTAACATATTTAGCGTCATAATTACCCTGTGCCTATATAAAAAAAAATATTTATTTACTGATCTGGCAACGCACAGCTCAAAGTACGAACGGATGGCGCTGAAATTATTATGACGTAGGTTTCAGCCTAAAGGTACAATTCTAAGACGGGCCGCAGACCGCAAACTGCAAGCGACAACACTTGTTTCTATCAACGTCTATGAAATGGATTCCGAGCGCGGCTACACTGCTGCCTGCAGTCGCGAACCGTTCGGAATCAATTTCATAGATGTTTATAGAAAAAAGTGTTGTCGCTTGCAGTTTGCGGTCTGCGGCCCGTCTTGGAATTGTACCTTTAGAGATAAAAGGAAAAACAGTACGGATAAACAAATCAAAACAGCTAAACATTCGAGTATGTACACAAAAAAATTGCCTTTGGCAAGTACTTAGTGTTGGTAGAGTCACCACCTTATTTATGGCTATTTTAATTACAAATATTATTGTGCAGTGTTTTAGTAGGTCTAGGTACATTAGAGACAAAGATATATAGAAATATTTAACAAATTTGTTAAGAATTTACTTATGTATTTTTACATAATAATTTGTTTCCTTAACAATTTTAACACTATTTCGATGTTTAGAATTCAGGAAAGGAATTTCATTATTCATTCTTTAATACTTCTAAAATTATATTTAACTACGTAATGCAAAGAATTTGTTGCATCTTTGTAATAATATGCTTTTTATACTCGTCTTTTTTGTATGAAAAACAATAGGGTAGTTGACTAAAAAAATTGATTAGTCTTATAGATTTCCATATTGGACACGTTTTTTTTTTTATGTAAAGAAATAATTAAGACGATACAGTGCGTCGAAAACTCGTGCAACGTCGCAGATTGCTGCAATTTTAAGCAACAGTTGACGTCACAAGCCCCCACTCCTAAACATTAATGAGTTATAACTAAGTCAGTTTTATTAATTTGATGAAACAAAAATATACGTGTCTTATATTTTTTCGAAATCTATCTGACGGCCTAATTAGAATTTTATTTTGTTAACCCTGGAAACTACCCCATTTGTTATTTTTTTAGTTAATTAAGAAATAATTGGTAGTTACGAGTACCTCTGTTGCTATAATAAGATGATAGAGTAATTGATTTGATTATGTTATGCTTTATTATTGATTCGCATCACATCAACTGGGAAATCAACCGACATAGTCTGCACTTGACTTTGGCCTATATTGTATAACAACAAAGGTGTTTATACCGTGTTTATAAAACAAACAAATTAAATAATAATATTTACACACAAATGGATATTCAGACTACTATATTACACAATGGTCTACTACGTCTAAACAAGGCTGAGCCTGTATCTTAAACGTTGGTATCTTCCCCACACAACTGGCATATAATTTCAAAGAAAATTTGAACAAGAGTTTATAAGAGTGACCTATAAAATATTCATTCATTCATCGTGTCCACACTTCATTCGCTTCTCATATTTTGTCCGTCCAAAAAGTAGCCACCGCCACCGCACTATTTGAGGCCTCCATCAAGTCCTCCATGATGCTGGAGGATGGACACACGGGCCAGGAGAGCAGGTGCGCCATAACTTGTACGGGGCTCCACACTCGCATTGAACGTTTGAGGCATCAATGCAGCTCCATTTGGCGCGATTAACATAAAAAATGGCCAATCCTTTCACCACCGTGGTATATAAAATATTAAATCGTTACCTAGTGCGAAATTATGTGATATAGCCTTCTTAAAAAGAAAAGTGGACTATCTGATAATACAGAAATTTTCGAACTAGTAGCTCCTGAGATTAGCGCGTTCAACCAAACAACCAAACTCTTTGTAATATTAGTATAGATTTAATTTATAAAAGGTTCATTAACGAATACATTAACACCTGCGTTAATAAAATACACTTATTATTTCTCAAACAGTTGCATTTCGTGTTTGTAAATATTTAGCAACCAACGATAACTCGTTTAGGTGTCGACGGTCAACTCTGGTCGTGTGACGTCATGGAGTCAGAGCTTTACGCAACACAAGCTTTGAAGGCTGCTCAATGTAGGTCACAGTCAAGGTCTAATGTATTTTAAGAATTATATGAAATTATATGTTGATACTAGCCGTGCCCCGCGGTTTCACACGCGTAGTTCCCGTTCCCGTGGGAATTTCGGGATTTATTTATTGCATGTCACATTACAATATGAAAAATAGATGTTGGCCGATTCTCAGACCTACTGAATATGCTCACAAAATTTCATGAGAATCGGTCAAGCCGTTTCGGAGGAATACGGGAACGAACATTGTGACACGAGAATTTTTTATATATGACTAGCAGCGCCCCGCGGCTTCACCCGCGTAGTTCCCGTTCCCGTGGGAATTTTGGGATAAAAAGTATCCTATGTGTTATTCTGATGTATAAGCAAGATTATTGTAAAGTTTCATTAAAATCCATTCAGTAGTTTTTGCGTGAAAGAGTAACAAACATCCATACATACAAACTTTCGCCTTTATAATATTAGTAGGATATTTGTTTTTGTAGCGGAAAATCACTGTCTTAAAAATTTAGTATGCAGGCTTTTGAAAATAGAATGATTCTTTTCACAATGTTTTTCTTATATTTTGGTTAGCTAAAAAATAACAATGGAAGCAATGCTAAGATGTTTAATCAAATGATCAAAACAATAAAAATGAATTGAGAAAAATAAAACAGATAAATTAACGAAAATGACTTCATTTTCACCAAGTTTGGGCAGTAAGAGGTTAAACTAGCTGATCCCCGCGGTTTAATCCACGTTAACTCCACTCCTATGTTTGTAGTGCAAGCAGTTCGTCAATGACATAACCATAGAGTTCCTGATAAGCGCGTTCAACCAAACAAACATCTGTTAACTATGCATTCAATTCGCGAAAATTTAAAATTGGAATAGTCATTCGATTCCCAACATTTACCTATAAACGATGTATTCCATTCGCGAAAATTTAAATTTGGAATATAATCTGGTACAGTCGATTCCCATTCACTTGAATCCGGTCCTGCTTGATCGACACTTGAGATTTGCAATGCATCCTTCGTTCCACCCGACTGGCTGGACTTCCTTGACCCACATAAGTACACGTAGTTACTATTTAGTAATCTATAGTACTACGATTGTTCTATTCACAATGCCCTGTGTACAAACAACTATCTTGACGTCGGATATATGTAGTAAACTGACACCAGAATAGCTCATTTATTTAGACATTAATTTGCTATATTTTAGACCGCCATTTGTAAGGTGACGCAAATGATTAAGTAGATCTAGGGAATTTTTCTGAACTAGGTACTTATTATCTAAAACTGGCAAAGACTTCTCTCGCTTTAAAAACCTATAATTCAGCTTGAGCCTCAAAGAAGCACTCATTAATGTCAATCACTGTGAATCTACCATTTATTGAGAAATTAAATTAAGTATCAGAGAAGAAATTGACAAGAAACTTAAAACTCTGACTAATGACTAATGAAATGATATCAACACAGTTCATAAGAATCATTAATTGATTTACAAATTTTAGAACCAATACAAATACTGATTTCTCCTAATTAAACCAATCAAGTATTTGCGTGTGAACAATTAAAGGCAACCTACATAAACCTGTCAAGAGTATCCGAAAATTATTCATGCATAGTTATGAACATAGCCTTGATAAGATTGCATTTGAAATAACTGAATATATGATTAATTACTCTGTAACGATTAGTTTAAGGATAATTTAGAAACTTATAGAATAAATAATACTGAAATAATAATGACATTTAGACGTCTCTCATTTGAATTCTTCGATATATTTTTATTATAATTTTTTGAGCTATCCGTAACGACTGATGATGATGTTATTATAACAACAGCTACCGATGGCTTAACACGTCCTTCGAAAGACGGGAACCGTGAAAAGAGAGGGAATAAAGTAATGAAAGTCACTTCGGAAACGATTATCCATCCATTATGGTGTTGTCATGCGGGTTTTTTATTTATTTAGGTTATTCTTGCAATATTTTCAAGTGACAAGAATATTTTTATCAGACAAGACATTCTTTAAGCTGAACATAATGAAATATTTATATAAGTAATTGGTACTGTACCGAGACTTCATTTTGTAACATTTGGTAATCATGTCGAAAAATGACTACTAGATGTATTGAATGTTGTTTTTGCGACACAGTTCTGATTGATTTTTGTTTCATAATATTAAGCTTGATGACGACCAACGTCTTAGTACAGTAACAAATATTAATATTTTTATTAAAACATCAATAAGTGTACATAAAAGTTGAAATATCTCAGAAATTCTAATTAAATTACAAACTTCAAAAAGAAAAAAACAACAGACGAGGATTGCCCCACACTCTTGAAATGTTGCCAACGACAGCAAAAAATATGAGAAAAACTGCTCTGGTTTTTTATATCGTTTGAAATTTTAGTCTTTGCATCAGGCGTTTTTTTTTTCTGGTGAAAGACGTTGCCGTCTACCACCGGAAATCGGGGGGAAGATCTTGGTGATTATGTGGGGCTCTCCCCGCCAGAAGGGCGAGGCATATCCACTTTGCATTGGACGTATATTTATGTAGATATTTTCACAATCAAACGTTGATTAGTCCCCCACAAAAAGGTTATGTTTGTTTGAAATACACAGCAACAGTTTTGAAGCAGTTGTACGTCCGCTTCAGATAAAAGGTTCTCCCTTGGTTGACAATACAAAAGTGACCTTTACCAAGAGGGGTTACCTTCTTTGTGACGCTGACTGTACATACATGCTACTAGAATACCCGGGTTACTTCCTAATCATGAATTTACTTAATTTTCCTTAGGAACACACTTATTGGCAAAGGGCTCGTGTATGAAGATCCACCTTTTCAAGAGGCGTCAGAGACCGATGGATTCTATAACCGCCCACGAAACTCCGGGCGATTTCCAGTGCGAATAGAAAATGCAAGACATGAAAATCATGAATCGTATGTATTCACTCTTATAGGGGTTATAAGTTGATAGTGCACACTAGGAAGTACTTATTCGATATTTTTATATGGTAATAGACCCAAAGTTTGTGTTTTGGTCTTGAATTTCCATTACTGAGATACTGGTTGTTGTTCATTAATATATTCAAAATAAAATAATACCAAAACCATCAATTCCCTTGTATTGTAGTTTTCACCATTAGACCTGGTTTAATCAGGTATAAAACTGCTTTATTGTTTAGGTTGCTCTTACTACCGATTAAGCACTAACAGACATTTAGCAATATGATAAATTACTTAATAAATTATTTGTGATCCTTTACAGGCCTCGCAGTAATCATAGAAATGAACTGATGCAGTATTGTAAATGTGAGACGACGGCTATCTGCACACCCCGCGAAGACTCAAATGTAAATATCTGCATCATTTATTATAATAATTTACTTACAAATAATAATACCTTAAAAAATCTAAATTTTCTATTTAAAAATACTATTAATGATAGTTCGGAAAATTCGGAAAATTTCCGTCATATTTATTAATCAAATTATTGCATTTTCAAAAAAAAAATTACATTGTTTAACCTTTTCTTAAATTATATCGTTATTTTATTATTTCAGCATGCATGCGGTCCTAACAAATACCTGTGCTGTTACAAGCGACCTAATTCAGCATCTCGAAATTCAGGTAACGTTTTTTAAATGTTTATTAATTTTACACGAATAGGTCGTATCTGATAAAAAGCGAAAGTTAAGTAACAATTATCAGGTCTACTGCTGTTTTTAAACAGCTTAAGCTATCAAAATCAAAAATCAAAAGTACCCGAATTATAATCGAAAGCGTGGGTGGTTAGGTAGCATTAAATTAAATTGATCGTTTTCACATTTTCAGAGGTTTTCAATGAGATAGAAGACGAGCGACCTATGCTGTTGCCCAGCCAAGAAAAATGGGCCCGACCATTCCCTCCTCCCCCGAACACAGAATTAAACGAATCGTTCAGACCAGGTCACGCTCATGAAGCTGCCGTGCTCGGTGCTATTGACAAAACACTAAACTTCGACTCCCAGGAGCTCGATCGACCAGAAATCCTTGTTGGCCCAGTAGGACCCCTAAGAATGAATGGTCCCAAAAAACACAAACCAATACTGACAGGTCCCAATGGTCCCACTGGAATAATTGGTCCAACTGGAATACTTAACCCATTTGAAAGAAACGAGGACGATTCAGATCATGTGAAAGCTAGTGGATCCGCACAGAGAGGAGTTTTGGTTGGACCAGGAGGACCCACTGGCATTGTTGGGCCTAATCCATACGGGAGGCGTCCAATATTAGTTGGTCCGAGAGGCCCAACTGGAATTATTGGGCCGAGAGGTCCAGGCTTTGGTTACAGAAGACCATCTCAGTCAGGTCCTGGTGTTCTGGTAGGTCCCAGTGGGCCTACGGGTATAATCGGACCGGGAAGACAGTTAATAGTCGGTCCTGATGGTCCCTCCGGCGTTATAGGACCTCAGGGATACTTCGGTAAATAGAGTAGCGAGCGGTAGTATAGTTATGTAGCAAACCCCATGTATATTAATAAAGGTGCTGGGGTGCATCTGAAATTAGACGTAATGTAAATTCTGTAGTTAGCATACGCCACGTGATTGTAATGTTCTAAAATGTGCTAACTTCATAGTGGTGTAACTATGGAGGCAAAAGAGGCAGCCGAAGTACTTGACCAAAGGTCAATCGACTTGGCCAAACAAAATCTCTAAAACAGTCGGAACTTCTTTACGTATAGACGGACTCCAATTTTGTCACGGGCCTCCGTTGATGTAGTTACGCCACTGCAACCTCATTGTTTATTATTTAAATAGTAGATAGTGTATAATTGTATATGCTTATATTGTTACTCTCGTATTAATTGTTAAACAAATAATAACAATGTTACACTAAATCTATGATGTCTCTCTTTTATTAATGTATTTTTCGTGTGTATGAAGGAGAGAAATCATGAACTGTATCTTGTATAAGCTTTTTTTATTAATTATGATTTATATTTTTGTCACTAATCACCTTCATTTTGTTATTTGTATTTAATTCATATGTCATAATAATGGTGTATCACTTTTTCATTCCGCCCAGCACCAATATACGAGGTAACGACACCAAAACGACGTCAAAGTACAGAAACAACAAAACGGCGACATTTAAAAGATTATGTAGATAAACATAAATCTGAATAAAATTGTTATAAGTATGTAAAATAATACGTTTTCTTCACCCACCACCCCGTTAGAAACAACATCCATAAATCAAATTAATTAAGGTAACAAACACTACTGGTTTTAATAAAAAAAATGTAGTTGTAATGAAAAATTTAATGTTAGTATACGTCTTGCGAGACAGTAGAATGTCTTCCTGTCATGAATCTGTCGAATTATTGTAAAAATAAGCCGAGACCACGCGCAGGAGAGCGCGTAAAAAATTGACTAATAGATGGATTTGGCGCGGCTCCAAATAAGAATGATCAACTCTCGAAGAAAACAGTATTTGAAAATATAAGTTTGTGAAACAGATTGATAACCTGTTTTGATTTGGCATTTCGGGAGACTGTTATTGTCTCAAGGATTGTTTCTATTTGTTTATTAAACAACTCTAAAAATAACAAACAGTAGACTATTCAACTGCAAGGTTTCACTTACCTATAGTAGTGATGACTATAATAGAGTAAAACAAAGCTCCAGTAAAAGTCCACTGGATACTTTCAACGCTCTCATTTCCATCCCAACCGCGGACCTTCATTTCTAGCAAGATGGAGTTTTCGAAGTCCTGAATCGGAAACATTCTGGTTAAAGTTACTATTTAATTTACGTGATCAGATCAGATTTAGAAGCGGGGAGGAACCCATAAAATTGACCGAAGTTTCCTCTCTTCTAAAACTTCGGAAAGATGGGGTTCAACGTAAGGATATCCCTTGGGATTTTTAGTGGGTAGGCTTCGCATTTCTGGTGGGAGGAACCCAAAATTAGCACTTATAGTCTCGTCGAAAGTATACAATTTAACTTATTTTACTATCGACTAATAAGGATTAAGATCTCATACTTATTAGAATTGATTTTTAAAGGCATTCACAATTCCTCATAGGTACTTACTTTGAGCATGTCAACGACCTCCGATGTCCAATTAGTCTGGTTCAGCAGTGGCACTGTCCTGGTCATCGTCCAAATACTCTGCGTCGTATTACTTCGTATTTGAGATATGTTCATTTTCACCTGCAATATGTATTTCTTTATTAATTCAATTCTATAATTTATTGGCATTTAGAAGGTAAAAATATCCAAGTCTTTTAAGTATAGTTTTATCCTTTACATAACCTATTATATTTAAATACGAAAGCAAAGTTTTTAAGAGTTCTTCGAGTATGTCCTAAACCTAATTTATCTATCTTTCTAAACACTAATGTTGATGAACGCTCATTGCTTGGATTAAACGAGTAGGCGCATTTAAGTGCTTTTTAATTTAATTTTAAGTTCTTATTATAGGACATTGAAAGTTATAAAGAATACTGTCCCAAAATTCGTAGCTACGGAAGTGCAATTTACGTATTCATGTAACAATAGTAATAGAAAATCTATTTTCCCAATTACCTAAAAGCAGCGGCGGATGAGAGAAATAAAAGTTAAATAAATAAATTCATTTCTATCTGTAAATTGTTTATCATATAGATCTTAAAGCGTGAACTGATTACTGACAGACTGACTGTCGGTGAATATAATGATGATAGAAACCTTCAACACGTAAAAAGAACAAGACAAATAACTAAAGTTTGTAGTTTGATCTTTGTATTTATTTTGGCACCGTTATTTTTTGTTTTATTATTAGGTTTCGTAAACGTCGATTGTGTAAACTCATATTTTAATCTAATAATAATTTTAGTTGTGATCAAAATGAATAGGATGAGGTCGCAGACCTACAGAGTCGATGTGCACGATGCCTACGCGTGTATTGATGATGTCACATACGAGTACGTGGACTGCTGTGAACGCTATCATCACAGTATTAAGAACTACTCTATCATACTGTAAATGTAAAATTCCAAGTCGAGCCGCAAACTGCTACTGCAGACCGCAAACTGCAATCGCAGACCGCAAACTGCAATCGCAGACCGCAAACTGCAACCGCAGACCGCAAGCGACAACACTTGTTTCTACGAACGTCTATGAAATTGTTTCCGAGCGCATGCGCATACACTGCTGCCTGTAGTCACGACGCGCTCTTTCATAGATGTTGATAGAAAAGTATTGTCGCTTGCGTTCTGCGGTTGCAGTTTGCGGTCTGCGGCCCGACTTGGAATTGTACCTTAAATCAATTTGAATGACCGTCGCTTCTGTGGTTAGTGTACTAAGAGATGGTATTTTATGAAAACTAGATCCTACCCACGAGTTATAAAAAGTCAAGAGGCTCTCTAGAGGCGCTTCAGCTGAAAGCGATAGATATTTATAGCCATGTTTGTTATGAGACAGTAACAATAAAATACAATGGTATAATACTCCATCTTAAAACACATAAAGATGGCAATAAATTTCCCCCTTAAACAAGACAGTAGATAAACGTAAAACGTATTTTATTGGAATTCCATTAAAGATAGTCGTTTTTGTGTGATTTTTGGAATGTGATTTGTGATGAATTGTGATCGAAAGAACATGGTCTACCTTGATTCTTCTACTGACACGCAAATGAAACGGCAGCATCCAACTAGTTTAATATCAATACATGAGACTGTGATATATGACGTGTTGTAGGCCAAGAATGTGCTGTATGTAGGTAAATACCGCAGTAAATTCTGCGAATAAGGCTGAGTTTCCACTGCGGAGTAAAGCAAGCTCAGTTTAGCTGTGTATAATTTGATGAATTGCACCCTGGAGGATTTGATGGTCTCGACTTGAGCGGTAGAGGTGGCACTTTTGGAAACCGAAGATTTAATTGTTAGATGAATGAACCAGACTCGATGAATGAATTAATTCAGATGCTTGAAACCGTCCAATAAGTGAAGTAAGAAGCATAAGTGGCATCTGCTAGGAGAGTAACAGGGGGGATCAGGTGGTTCCCTTCTGGCAATTAGAGCTCCACTTTGCCACGTGAAATCGTTTCCATTCATGATTTCGAGGGTATGCAGTTTATTGTATTCTCAGCGAAAACAACAATTGGAATATGGCTTGCGCAGTGCATGCCATATGACTTGTCAGGAGTGGATACACCTATAAATTATGATTTTAAAACAGGAGGCTCTCTTTTCGATTTATATTTTTCATTTGTCACTTTGCTATATTCACTCTTTATCAGTGGAAACGAATCCTAACTAACTCCATAGCTTCTATGAATAGATGTGATACTGATATAAATCTCTGCCTACTCCGAGCTATCTACCTGTTCGTGTTCTTGCAGATTTATTGTGAAATATAATGTTGTTCAGGTATAATGATGTTAACGAAATACTAAGTGTTAATTGTTAGTGTTGATATGCTTCTCATTTCCGACAGTATACAGGTAACTGAACTGCTATTTTTACCGCGGATTTTTTGCTATTTCCGGTAGAATTTTGCGATAAAAGTATCTTTTTTAATCAAAATGTGTGCCTAATTTTATTCAAATCTGATATTACAAATCATTATTCTATATTTGTCGAGAAAGGTTGAGTATTTAAAATCCAACTCTTAATTGGGTTTTTATACTGTACCGTTTTAAACTTCTTGTACTAAATAGTATTTTTTTATGAATTAATTTTTAATTTATTAGCATCAATGAGGGGACCTTTTATATGCACATCTTCAGAACTCAAAAAACTAAAACTAAAGTAGTGACCAAAGCTGTCAGCCGAATTTGATTAGAATGCTAAGTAGATAAACTTATCAGTTCAGTTACAATTAACAAACCTCTCTCTCATGCTGTGACTCCAGCCTCTCAAATGTGACAGCTCCCAGTATACAATACGCCACCACCAAACTGATCATAACGAAGTGAGAGAACACGACTGAACATAGCTTCCATGTGTAGTATAGGACCTGTGTGAAGGAAAGGAAAAAGAAAGTTAGAATATCTAATACTAAATGTAATACACATTTTAAACTTTCGCGATTGGAATTCATCGTTGAATAATAATAATTATGTTTTACGCGATTATGACCTGTAAATTATGCAACGACTAAATGTGATGATAATATTTGATTGAAAATCGTACTTCAGAATTGTGTACCCAAGTCAAATACCTTCAGAGTCTTCAAGGCTTTAAGACTACATGTCGGCAAACAATTTTTGTGCTGAATTGTTTAATCCATTTTAATCATAAAATTGTTAGTACTCAACTTGAAAATATTACTATCATCACAAATGTGAAAGCCTATATTAGGTATTCTTTGGGCTCGTGAAATTTGGACGTATTTCGTATGACACAAAGGCAGACTTACAATTCAAAGTTTTGAAGAGTTGCTTAGTTCCATACGAAGTGCATTCATACGAAACTTTATAGTGACCAAAGCTGTCAGCCGAATTTGATTAGAATGCAAGAATGCTTACCTTAGCGCATTTGCTGGGAGGTGGAGCGGGATATTCCACCCTCACTGGTCTTACTTCACGTCGAGACATGATAAAGGTATCTCCAGGATGCTATTCTCAACGTTTAACACCTTCACACATTTTTAAAACCACGTTGACTAAACATAAACACCTTATCTCGTTGATTAATTCGTACAAATTATTCATCTTTAATCACTTTTCAACACAAAAATTAATATTTTTATATGAAGTTACACGAAATCATAACAACACTTTATAATATGATAACTGGCTGAAGTTCGTCTATCATTTATGCGCTTAATATAATAAATCTGCGGTTTCGAATGTTATGATATCTTGTGCAAATATTTACGTTAGTCGGTCTTGTGGCGGCGATCGAGTCCGCACCGCTCCTGTAACTGGCCCGTCTGGATAATTCGGGAAACCGATTCCGCAAGCCGACGGTTTTACGATGAAAACGACTATGTGGGTCGTTCATTAATACCATTCATAACTGTTCACAGTAACACTAAATCATATCGGTATTTGATGTAACCAAAATAAGTTCAGAATATTGGTTGATTAAATATATCAAAACATGTTGTTTCAATTATTTTGTAATTTTATTTAAGTACAACCGGCGCTGCAACGGTTTGGATTACGCCTGGGTGCAATTTTCTGGTGGATTTTCCATAATTTACTTTCACACAAACCAATTGCAATAACGACATAAAAATATACAAGGTTGGTAAAAAAGACAAAGTTTTTATAAAGGGTGAACGAAAAAAGTGTGGTAAGAAATAAAACAATATACAAGTATTTTTCTACAAAGTAAATCCTAATAAATCTTATATTTTAAATAAATTACAAAGTCACACTTGTCAAATTATTTCAAATATTTTTTGCCTGTATAAAAAAGTCAAATTTATTGTCAACATAAATCATAGAACAGAAATTCGGAAAAAAAAATTTACTTCAATTTTTTTTTCCGAACTTTCTGTTCCTTTTCCTGTTCAAATCTTATTACAATTTATAAGGATTAGCACCAAATATTACCTTTCTCTGTCCCTTTGTATGCTTAGATCTTTAAAACTACGCAACGGATTTTGATGCGGTTTGTTTTAAAAGATAGAGTGATTCAGTATAAAGTTTTATAGCATATTTTTATCCCCATATTCTTACGGAAACAACTACGCGAAACTACGCGAGGGAAAGCGCGGGTCGTCGCTAGTAGTTAAATATAGCAAAGGTATTTAAATTTAATAATTTTATTATTATCTCGAACATAACATGAAAAGTATATTCATTACAAGATAATTCAGCTTTTATAATCACAGTTTTATTATTTAACTTATTCTATTACAATTTATTAAATAGTTTAGAAATACTAATAACGACTTATAATCTAACCTAACTGCAAAATTGTAGTTTGTCATATAAATATAAATTAGTTTACAAAACTATTGTAAAAATTATAAATTACATTTGCTTATTATATGGGTTTTTGTCACCTGATCCTATCAAAATCTCTCTTTTAACGAAGTTACAAAAGTTTCTATTTAAATAATTACAAAAATAAATACAATTAATTCTATTTCACTGATAAACATGCTCATAAAATACCAATAAACAAAATATGCATCAAGTATAAATTACCTGAATGTCAAACATAACTGATTGATTTTTATACATCCACAGCAAAATGCACATTCATTTTGTATTATTATTACAGGCGTTACGTTAATCATTTGTATTGATTTTTCTTTAAAATCATGTTATACATATTTAAAGGTGGTTTAACTATTCCAATGTTAATCGCGATCTCTTAAAATGAGGATTAACATATCACTCAAACTTTTACGTCATCTCCAAAGTGTTTTGGATTCTACACAATTCTTATTCCTGATTTCCTGTTTCAAAAGGGTTTATGTAATATCACTTAAACTTTTCTTCAAAATACACCTAAATACTTTAAAATAAAGTCTCTTTTAAATATTCCACTAAAACTTAGACACATTCATCTGTATGTCTTCTTTATTACTTCTGCCGTTCTTCTGGATATGTTCTGCTTCCTGTATGGTGTCTGGGAGACGAGTGTTGAGCGTCTCAGGCGTGGTGAGCATCAGGCAGCCAGCCACTAGGGCGCAGCTACCGAATAACACTGATGGCAGCCATTCGACGTATATTGCCTGGAATGAGGGAGAATTTGATTATTTAAAGAAAAAAAGGAGAAAATCTTAGTCTTCAACGACGACGTTCATTGTATTAATAATTTTAAATACAAACTGATTTTTCTCCCTCTCTTTTTTTCTCTCTCTCTCTCTCTCTCTACCTAGTGATATTACTCATTCTCAAAAATAATGCTCAAGCATACCACTTATTGCATTTGCACAAGTAAGTATAAACCTATAAAATATTTCTGCTGGGCAAAAACAGAAGAATTTCATTGTATCAGATTCTAATTAAAAGTAATGAAACTTACCAATAAAGGCATCTGCGGTGCCACAATGGCACCAAGCCGGCCAACCATAGAACAGAATCCGAGTAGAGAATGGCGGGCGTGAGTTGGGAATAATTCTGAAGTGTACATGTAAATACCGCTGAACGCCTGTGTAATGGCAATCTTTCCCAACAAGTATAAAACTGTAGCTAACCATGGAAGATCTGGAATGAAGAAAGGGAAGATTTTAATTTTACTTATATCATGCAACAATTTGTGTGTGAAGTAGTAGTTTTTAAAAACTCAGTATAAGTAGAGTGGCATTTCTCTCTCTTTCTGTCGTTATTAGTAAAATGAAAAGAAACAGAATCGCCATGCATGTCTTATGGTCTGTGGTTTCAAAACCAAGCCGTGTTAGGAAAATACTTATCTAATATGCATATCTCAACCCTAGGCATCGAACCCGGAAGTACGCGTTTGGCACACACGTGAGCTACATCTTATTCAGTAATATTGTTACCAATCTTAAGACGTGCGATTTAATTTATGATACAGGAAAATATTTTGATTTTCCCAAATATGATGACGTAAGGGAAGGAAAATTAACGTTTGAAATCCTCAAAAAAGAAACATAAGGAAGTCCTGTTTACTCATCAGTATGCAATAAGCTTACAAAAGAAGGTCAATAAATAAAGATTGATGATAAGCAGTATTGTTCCTGTGACGAAGAAAATTCAAATTTTAAATTTGGAATTATCATGGTGTACAGGCATAATATAATAATAACATGTCTATATGGCCAGTAAAAAAAGTAATGAAAAATAAAAACACGTTTTTAAATATTCACGAATTGATTTTAGCCCTGTGTGACTGCCTTTGATCTTATTACAACATTGAAGTATCTAATACGTAACTAAGAGCAGCATTTAAACAATTTAAATAATATGAAATGATAACTCACTTTCAGGTATAAACGTTATGGCAATACAAGCGAGTCCACATACAGTGTAGGCCACAAGTAAAGTCCTCTTCCTTCCAACACGATCCAGCACCAACGCATTGGTTACAACTGCAATCACCTCTACACTGACAACGAGCATGTAGTTCGTATATTTGTCTCCAGCCAGTGAGACAGAGTTTATGGCCAGACCGTAGAACACAAAGGTACAAGTGATCCACCACCAAGAGCAAATAGCCAATCTCTTCATGATGATTGGAGATTTGAAGACTTGCATCCACAGTCCTTGCTCGGCTTGCTTTTCTTCGGCTGCTGTCGCTTTTGGCTTTTCTTCTGTCAATTGTTTCATAGTTTCTTCAGATAATGTCACATTGTTCATTTTAGCAGCTTTCGTAATGATTTCCACGGCTTCTTCTTTGCGGCCCTTTGAAAGTAACCAACGGATGCTCTCAGGTAGGAAGTATAAGTAGAGAATGAAGAGCAACGATGGTGGGTACACCACGAGGATGAAGGTTCTCCAGTACTGGAAGGTTTTAGCTAGGAGTGCAAAAGCAATACCTCCTAATACCAACATTATTCCTAAGAAGGCTGTTGTTAGGACTCTCTTGTCTTGACCGAGGAGTTCGATTGCTAAAACAAAAAAAAACAAATTATCGTCTACTAATCTATTTAAAAAAACTTATCACTTAAAATATTTATTCCTATAATACAGCGATGGCTATGGAAGAGCGGAATTCTTCTTGCACAAGTGTTTTAATACGCTTAAAAGAAGATTCCAACATAATAATAAGATATGTATATGTAAACTTTTTAAAGAAATAAATAATTTTAATTTAATCTCTGAGTTTAAACAAAATATTTGGCAGTTATTTTCACTTATAAAGTTAGTATAATGAGATGATGTAGTGAATGATTATGTTATGTTATAAATGTAACACGAAATAGTAGCTATAAAGTACTCACTAAGAATATAAGCAGCAGGGAACGCGCTGGCTCCAGCCACAGTTTCCAGAAACTCTACAATGACGTACATTTCGTATGAAATGGAGAATGCTTTCAAGGATCCAATGGCTCCAAGTAACGTGCAGCTCAGAACTAAAGCCCGTTTCCGACCCCATCTGGAAATGTAATTTACTAATTTAGGATAAAAATTACAGATAGGACAGTCGTCATACTTTTTTAAACTAGACACTTTCGCATCCATAGTTTGAAAATGAAAACATTAGGTGCAAATATAATTTGTAACAAGATATTTTATTTAAAGTTACTAGGGAAATTCTATGATATTTATAACGACACATTTGTGTCAGGCCATGTATAAATCTTACTCTGTTGTTGGTGAAAGATAGGATAAAGAAAAACAACTCTCACCGATCTGAAATGTATCCCAAAATCGGTAGAGAGACGAACATTCCCATGTTGTGAAATGTTCCCACCAGAGTCCGCTTCCATTCCTGACATGCCAAGTTGAACTGAAAAATAGAATTATTCAATATTAAGTACTTATTCACATCTATTCAATATAGCAGCGCCTGCGGTTCCACCCCCATAGTTCCCATAAAATATCTGAATCTAATAATATTATAGCTTTCAATATTTTTGAAATCGATTTTGTACTTTTTGAGTTAAATCGTAACAAACACACAAGGGTTATGGTTAAGGGCAGGGTAGGCAGCAATTTTAAATATATTTTTATTCATAAATTCATATTTATGAGCCACTCCAAGCGCAGATTTACAGATAACTTTTAATGCAAGATTTTATAGATTTACCCTAGATACAAAAAATAGTGATTAAATTATCATAACAAAATATTTGTACTATTGTGCCAGTTCTCTACAAAAACCTAGTACCTACATGTTTTGTATTCAATTGAATAGCGACAAGGACGCCCAGTGATGCGATTACACCAATGATGAACTATGGTCATCAATGGTGCGGAACTCTAGGGGACAAATACTTTTTGTTGAACTCTCATCATTGATCCATGAAGTTATTGCACAATAGGTTTAATAACTATTATGTAATTTTGCTAGTTATGTGAATTGTTTTTAAAGATTTTTGAAGGAAAACCTGACTCATTTTTAGCCTGCTGATGCCGCTACAAATTAGCTTAAAAGCTATAAGCTATTGAAAACTGATTCACGCAGGATTAATTCCATACGGAATGATGAAAGAAGACAAACATCAAATATTCAGTAGTTTACTCGTATGCTAATGTAATGTAATGACAATAAACTTTAGTAAGAAATGACTCATGAAAATCATTTTTGGTAAAGCTATAATAAGTTAGGAAAACTTTGGGAAAACGACACAATACTAATTATGCTCTTTTTACGAATTGAAAAACATAATTATAAAAATAAGTTGTTTGAAGAACCTTGATTATTAAATTATTTTCGCATTTTTACGATTTAAAGATCATACAAGCAGGGCCCCGATTCTCTAAACTATTAAGCTGTGATAATACTACTCAAATGTATTTTAATATCACCATTATGGCCGTGTTTTTTTTTTGTCATTTGTTGTCATTTTGGTATTCTCTTAGTGAAAACTACCCCGCTGAGTCAATGGCTCCATAAAACTTAGATGGTTGTCATGGAAACAGTATTCTGACGTTTATTTGACAAAAAAAACATGAATTTTGACATGCAACAAAGACCACTGAGATACCATAGCCATATGAATAAATTTTAGTTGAATACCAAATTTCTGACACTCTCGTTATGGTGCCTCAATATCGACATATTGTCTGATCAATATTGTCAAATTGACTTAGGCCATAGATGTCTTGAAGTTAATTTGATTTCTTTCAGTAATATGTATATCTAAGACTCTCAAAAACAAAGTCAGATCAACTCAAAAATTTGATAAAAACATCAACTTCTAAAAAACATTACTCAACACAAATAATTACACAAACGAATATTGTATAACATTGTGACTCGACTACAGTTTTACTGTTTACACCAGAACGCATAAATTGACGTAACAATTTCATTTACTAGGCATAAATAATCAAATTATTGTTGTGACCATGAGAAAAGCAAAGATATTTTTAAAACTGTAACTGTGTAGTGTATCAATCACAACTGTCGCGTCGTAGGACTTTCAGAATAAAGGTATCCTTAACTTTGATCTTAACCACAGTATAGTAAAGAGTCCTAGCGTACCCTAGCAATAAAGAACATTCGTACAAAATTTCACTTGAATGAGTCGTTGTTTGCGCCAAGATTTCGATTCGTATTTTTTCCCAGTTTCCATTTTCCATATAGGCAATATAACAGTACAAAAATATCGTTTGTTTTATGTTTAACACATATAATTACTGTTTGGATATGTTTTCCTTTTCATAAATCTAAATATTGGCGTGAAAAACAGGCTGCTAATTACCTAACTTTTCAAGTTGTTTTTATTTCCTCAATTATGTAAAATATCTTAGACACGTGGATACAATTATATAAGTAGCGTAATTAATTTAACCTGTTAATAACTCTTTATAACTACATCGTTAAATCATGCAGTATTTCCCCGAAGGCAAGTTATTGGATACGTCCTTCAAGTTTCTTCTTGAAACGATTCGATTACCTCTAGATTTTATTCATATTTATTTCGCATATATCTCATTTTTTATTATAAGTACAGGTTTAAATTTATATTTTTACATGTAAGGAGCTAAAAACCGAGTATAATGACGCGAAATGGGAAAGGCTTACCCGGCACTAATGTGTTTCGTATGTGAAAGGAAAGGGTGTCTTGCATGAGCATGACATTATTACGAGTATTTATTAGCGGCGAGCTTAGCTCTTATATTTCCTAGTGTAATGAGAGTCTTCCTAAATAAATGGGCTATCTCGATGGCAGAGTGGTCACCATGCCGAACTGTCATCCGTAAGGTTGCGGGTTCGATTCCTGTGCGGGGTGAATATTTGTGTGAACCACATATGTTTGTCTCGATCGGCGTGTGTGTGTGGATAAGTGTGTGCGTTGTGAGTTTCTGATACTCTAGATACAAGCTTCGAGCGTAGTTAGGGGTCGGTTACTATAGGTAATAAGACGATGTAGTGAATGATTATGTTATTATGTTATGTTATCTAGCACTGAAATAATTTAGCAAATCGGACGGAGATTTGCGTTTTCATGGAAACAAAATATTAGTATGCATACTGCATATTGGTCACGCAAGAGTTCACGGCAGTTTACTATCAGAATTTAGATAAAACTATGTCACAGTGGCGAGTTCAACAAGTTATCCTTTAAACTGACATAGAATTTTACATTTTCCTCCTCTCTAATTCACATTAACCTCGGTTTGACTATACATGAATTTCATTATCATAGAGTTTGGTTAGATGGTGTTTGCATTTATTGCCATTTTTATAATTAAGTAAGCATACAAAAGAAGAGAGGCAGAATAATTTGTTACGTATTTAAAATGCATAGCAGTCAGTATCAAGTAAATTGTATAAGAACAGGAAAACCAAAAACCTATACGTTTCATAATACTTAGATGTAAATTATCCTAAGAAGAGAAAGTTGAAACTAAGAAATCAATTAGCAAAATTAGTAGGTTTCTAAGATTATGTAAGTAGCATGTGACTGACTGTTTTTCCTTCTTTTAATACGCATACGTAGGTATAAAAAGTGTTAGAAAAGTATATTATGAATTGTCAGATTATATTTTGGAGATACTTTTCAACAGGGAAGCAAGCAAGTCCATGTATTTCATTCTCTATCTTTGTTTTTTTACATTACTTTTATTTTGCACGAGTATTATACTACGTCAAATTTCAATATACTTGCAAATATACAAAAAAAGATATTCTTTGTTATATAACTGCATAGAAGAAAATGTTTTCTAAGATAGAACCAGCTCAGTGAATATTTTGAACGCATTTTTCAAATAATTAAGGTTAACATGGTTGAAGTTTACCTTAATTATGTGATTAATTATTTAAGAAATGGTTTAAGTTCAAGAGTAGTTCAAGAGATATTCGTAGCCAAATAAAACAAAAAACAATATTTGCAGCTCTAAATTAATATACCTATATTAGTATATTCGTGGTAAAAACTCTAAGAGCTCTGTTTAACAGCACTTTTATTTGTCGATTAATATTGATTCTAAATATTAAAGGTGACTGTGATGTTTTAACCTTATACACCTAAGTGGTCAGTTTTTTGCATGTAAACCTTTAATTTGTATTTTTGTGCGTACATTTTTAACACATTTTTGGTTTGGTTACGTTTTTAAAAGCTCTAAGTAACGACAATTGATTATGTTAGTAAAACAACCGGGACGATTTAACATGCCTTGAGAAGCTTAGAAACGCTCATGAAGGAATATTTGTCTGGAAACAGAATATAGCACTAAATATAAAAAAAAATATTATAAAAAAACTGTGTCTACAAACGCAGCAATGGTTGAAAAAGATACTTAAACTACATTACGTATACAGTTATACCTATCATAAAGTTGAATGTTCCATCAAATTTGATTTCAGGCTATATTTAGCTGAACTTCACCACTATTATCAAAACAAATATTATTCAAAAACCACACTCATTGTTTGATATTTACTAAACAAATAATTGAAAATCAAATAAAACACGGATCCACCAATGTTTGTTTTAAATACTGTTTGGGTTTTTACAAATACATTGAGATTCAGGGTATTTACAGTTTGATCATATATTCCTATATACATATTATTTCAATACTCATTTGATGTGCACAAAAACTATTTGCAAACCGGATAGATTTTTGTTTGTAAGCTTCTGTTAATTGCCTATTACGTAAGAATTTCGGAATAATAGCTTTTTGATAATAATTACATCGACAATCAACCCTTTAATGTATGTGTTATATCCTCATGCGTGTTGGTGATGTCAAGACCATGTCATGTTTCAAATAAAGCAATCATGCATGACTCTATAAGGGAATTGAATCGCGTTGTCTGATCCTACTAATATTATAAATACGAAAGTTTGTAGATATGTTTGTGAGTTTGGATGTTTGTTACTCTTTCACGCAAAAACTACTGTATCGATTTAGATTAAATTTGGTACAGATGTTCCTTATAACTAGGAATAACACATAGGATATTTTTATCCCGAAATTCCCATGGGTTTGGTATTCACGCGGGTAGCTAGATTCCTATATCGACGTACAATACGATTTTCCAAATAATCTTCAAGACGACGGGAAGGTTCATATCTGACGGAACATGCATTTGTCTGTTCTGGCGTTACGCGACCTATAATACGCGACGCATGTTCCGTCAGATGTTAGATATGAACCTTCCCTAAGCGAAGCTCGCTTTCCTTGGACCCCATTATAATACATATAACAACTGTTAACTATGCTTTTTATTATTTATATATTTAATTACCAGTAACCTAAGATAGATGATAGAATATCAGAAACTATGTTCAAACTTTTACATACAGTACGCAATTATACAGTCTACGTAATACTGCGTAATAATACTTAAAAATAAATATTAGATTATAGCGTTTACATGATATTTCACATGTCGAACAAGTACTTATTGAAGACCACAGACAGTCTTTTGTTTTGTCGTTTTATTTAAGACGAGATAATTGTGTATTATCTTTATGTAAAGGTATTTGAATGAGGTTATAGGTTTTTATTATGAACACTTAATAATGTTATCATATATTTAATATTTTATAACAAAATTATGAATGACTTTCTATAGCGACGATTACATAATTATTAATGTATGATATTGAGAAGACATATTTTTGTATTTTTACAATGTATATTTTAAATATAAGTACTTGTAAGTAGGCAGTTTTCCGTAATAAAACCTTGCAAAAGGTCCTTTCCTTTTAAAAATAAATAACATAAGGACATGATAATAAATCACATGTAGATTTATTTTTAATTCGGAAATAAATATTTTTTTAGAAATTTGTAAATACATTTTTTTCTTCTGCCGAGATTTAGTTGAGACTTAGTTACGAATTGACTAAAACTAAACTTATCATGGAAGTTCTTGATTTAAATCCCAAAAAAATGACATTGATGCTAAGTTTTTGGAATAAATTCCCATCGGCTAAAATTCCTAAATTACATGCTTAGTTTCATTATTTTGTATACAATTTGATTTATTTCACATGCCACTATAAGCACACATCTACATTATGTATATAGGTACCATTTAAGCAACATTACCTTTAATTTCATGACTGAGCAATTACTGAGACCATTCCCAAACATACAAAAAAGTTCTACAGTTATGACGTCATACGGTTAAACGCCGTCCTTCTTATTCTAGTTAGCTATCAAGTAATGATACAATGTAATTATTGTTTCCTGTCTTAAGATGGATACCATTGATAATGATGATGACATTAAAAATGAATAAAACTTTGAGCAGAAAATGTAAGACAATGAAGTAACGTAGACATGAAAAGACCTAAAAATAAAGAACAATAAGGTTTTAAGTCTTCTGTGATCACGGGTTCTGTAAAGAATCCGAAACGTCAGAAAATGTAAAACAAAATGCAACCACGACAAAAATCCGTTTAAGTGTTTTATTTCAAAAAGGTTTTTGTTAGAATTAGAATGTACTTAAAATATAAATATGTTAACGTAGATATGAAAATCAGCTACCAAAATGAATATGCGTCTGGGTCTGCCACACCTACTAAAAAAACAATCGTGTAACTGGTATATTAAAGGGAGTCTCTAGAATTAAAAAAACCACCCCTTAGAAAATGGGAGTGAAATCTATACTGAAGAATCTCAGGAAGTACAGGTAATAAAATCGTCTTTATGGTAATAAATATACTGAAGAATGATAATCACTAGAACTGGTACTGGTTCGAATTGTAAAAAGTTAAGTCGTCTTTAAGGTAATGAGTTCTCTTGAATGAATTTTGACCTTAATTCTGTACATATTTAATTAGTAAATATCATGGCAAAACACGTGACAATATTCACATGTAAAATCGTTTTTAGAAGAGTATTTGTTTTGCCAACTGTACAAATACACTTAGTGCTTTATTAATTAAAATTAATATCAATGAACCAATTAATATTGTAAATATAGTAATTCACGTGTAATACAGAACGTGTGATATAACGTGATAAGACATTATTGTATCATTATTTACCCAAAATATTATTAGGTCAAAATGAACTGAAAATTTTAACGAATATAATTATTATTTAAAATAAATATATCTAGGTTACATGTTTCATTTTTTTTTTTTGTGTATAACTATAAAATGTTTATTGAAATGACTACATTTGTCACTAGTCTGTATCCTTAGATTACGATCTTCCCTCTTTAATATAACGAGATGTAAAGAGGCATTTCTCACTCTCCCAACATCTAACTTTGTTTGGTTTCAAACAAAGTTGATATTTATTTTTAAAGAAATAAACTTTAATATATTTGTATTGGGATTTCTTTTTAGGGGAATAGTTCGAGAGGCTATCTCTTCTCCGTATTGTTCAAAGCAATTGAACAAGCAATATCATTATTTCCTTTTTTTATCTGTTTGGAGTCGACACGCTAAGAAGAAGAAGGGGAATAAACTTAAATATTAGTTCATATAAAACAACCAAGGGAAACGAGAATTATCACTTAAAAGGGCAAAACTCGTATATAAAATTACTAACTGTGCTTCAAGGTTTTATAAGCGTAATACCCGTTTTTACCAAATTGCAATCCCTAATTTAGGCTGTTTGTTGAGTAGCTGTTCAGTAAAAAGTTGTCTTTTTAAAGTGGGTCCAGTCCAGTATATTATAGATTATACCTATAATCACAACATACTCGTATTATAAAACAAAGTACCGCCGCGTCAGTCTCTCTGAGATTAACTCAAAAAATCAAATGTACCGATTTTCATGTCAGTTCAACAATGGATAGAATGGTTCTGGCTGAAGTTTTTAGTACAATTTTATCCCCATATTCTCTGGGTTAAAACTACCGGGAGCTGCTAGTATGTTATAAAACTTAAGTTATATACTCATCATCATCATCACACCGGCCTTGTCGTACTCCATTCTTGAAGATAGGCCTCTATTGTTATATATTAAAACATGTTGAAATAGATAGATAAAACTAGATTCTAGACGCGCGTCCATTTAAACCGAAGTCGTATTATAATTAAAACTATCATACCTCAGTAACAATAGTATTGTTCGAAGCGTATAACCACCGGTCACACGATTCCAAGTCCTCACTGAAGGCTGTATGTTGATCACAATGTTGTGGTGGGTCTATTGGGATGCGACGGGAACAGTGAGAGTCCCGTCCGGTGGCAGGGATCGCGTTGACCGCCCAGGGAGGCATGTAGTCTGTACTTGTTGAGTTCTCGCATTCTGGGACCACGCATCTGGTTGACAATAAATACAATTATTAATTGATAATGCCAAAGACAGGGATACTTGGAAACTATTGGGGGAGACTTTTGCACAGCAGTGAGGATTTAGTTCCGTTTCGGCACCCTTGGGATGGCCAATTGGGAATGCCTTCATCCATCCATCCAAGAGTATGTGACTCATTCCAGGTTCGCAACTAGCAAAAAGTTACAAAAGTTGAATAATAATTCTTCTCTCAACAACTAATTACCAAACAGCGAAAAAATATTCTTGGCTTGTATGTAACTGGTTACAAGATTTCAGTTACGAAAGTGGAAGAAGGCTTGGGAATGTGGCGATGAGACACAATAGGTTAATTAAATAAAAAAATATTCTTTCTAAATTTAAATTCGCTAAAGCAACTTCGGTACTACATAGATGTTATGGTTGACCCGAAAGTCTAACTAAAACAACGCAGTACACACACAAAGGACTCAAATAAGAGAGGGTGGATTTCAGAAAACTGGGTAGTTTTCAATTACGACGTAACTACTAAGTAATAAAATGTTCATAGCTTGTATTTTCCGATCTATGATACATCATAACTTCGACGGATTTAATTGACACTATGTAATTTACATTTCTGACGGTTCAGATTCTGTGCAGAATTTGTGGTCACAAAAACGTCGTATGTGAACAAAAAATATATAATGACTCAATAAATAACAAAGTCCATAGCTTTTTGTTATTTAAAGGCAAAGTATGATAGTTTCTTATGGATTCATCATCAAATAGTTTTCTCTATTACGTCTGAGAATGTAATTCTGGGTAGCAATAAGGGCGGAAGTCTCTCTGTTACGATTTTTTTAAGAAAAATAGAGACCACCACCCGCCCTGAAGAACGAACAGGCGTAATAACATGTAGCATTCAAACCGTAGCCTTGATTAGAAAACATGCGTCCCTCAACCTAGAAATCGAATCCTAGACCTATAGCAGATGTACAAATCACTAAGGGCCAATTTTTCCATCGCCAGATAACTTTATTCGACGAATTACTTTGAAATTTTGACACTTATTTCATACAAAATCTGTCAAACGTCAATTTTATTCTTCGAATAAAAGTTATCTGGCGATGGAAAAATTGGCCCTTAACCAACAAATTCTTCAGATCAAATCAAATAGTATTTAATTTTCAAAGCATTGTCCATAAATTCGCATAATAACATATAATATAGTCTTAAAATCTAATCTTAAAATCAAATGGAATTAACTAAATAAGTATAACTTGCTATTGAATGCAGCTGGTTAACAAAGCGAAGTACCATTGTACTTGTATAATCACACACAAAAGACATTGTACTCGTGCGTATGTAATAGTCATTTATTGTTTGTGCCATTACCTTATGGTCATTATACCTCATTATGTGGGGCAAAACAGTGGAATTTGACTATTATTACGTGAGTAGACGATTCTAATTGTCAAACACATCTGGTTGATGGGTATTACTTGCGAACTATACTTAGAACATTATGAAATAGGGATGTCGACTAAAAAAATCTAATTAGTCCGTCAGATAGATTTCGTAAACATATTGGACACGTATTTTCTCTTTTTTGATACAAACAAATAAGTAATTAAGATGATATAGTGCAAAGAAAACTCGTGTGACGTCACAGCTACATACATTTTTTACCAAGAATTATCGTCACAAGCCCCGAGTCCTGAACTTTAATGCGTTATAACTAAGTCAGTTTTATTAATTTGATCAAAAAAAATACGTGTCTAATATTTTTTAGAAAACTACTTGACGGACTAATTAGAATTTCATTTTGTTTACTCAGTCGACATGCCTATTGTCCAACACATCTGGTTGATGGGAATTACTTGCGAACTATACTTAGAACATATTTAAATTAATATTCCCCGCGAAGGAGACCCATGCGTGTAGAACCGTACGCGGAACGAGATATTTGCTCTTTGATCTAAATAATATGGCTGAATTTTTATTGGGCGTGGTAGACCAAATCCGGAACTTTAAGGAATATTATTCTTAAAGGAGTCATAGGGAAGGTTCATATCTGACGGAACATACGTCGCGTATTATCGGTCGCGCAACGCCAGAACAGACAAATGTATAGAAAAACACTTGACCGTTCACACTCAACGCACTAACGTATAATCGGTTGAAAGGTCAATTTTGTAATTCTATTGTAACAAAATGTTTATGAAATATATTAAATTCAATTCATAAAAATTAAAACTGCATCATTAGATTTTTGATAAATCAATATGGATATCAGATTAATAATGAAAAAATATAAAGTAAATTGTTGTTTTATAGTTAAGGAACCAATCATTCTTTACGTTGTCTTTTTGTAAAAATCTTAATTTATATTTTCGTCTTCTTCCATTTGTATCTTACTGTATAAAAAAGAAATAACAAATAATAATTAACGATTGTGTAATTTATTCTTATGTTACTGGAATGTTATTTGAGTTATTCTTAAAATAAGTATACATAAGTTTTTTGTCGAGAATGGAATGTAAGTTATGAAGACTAACAAGAATCTAATGAGTCTGCGGACCCACGCAGCAAAAATATCAGAGTTTATTCAGAGATAGGTATTCAAAGGTGAAAGTGTATGTGATATCCACTGCGATCCACTGTAATTCATGTAACGTACTTTATAGTATGCGGCTAGTGACGTCACTGTTTCTTACACAGTACTTATTTGTCAGTTTTCCGCAACTAGAAATCTCTAATTTGGTGCAGCTTTTCGATATTTCTAATAAAACTGGTTATTATACTTTCTCTGGCATCTTATTTTGCCAACTATAGACAACATTAGCTAAGCACCAACCAAAAATGTTTTAAAAACAAATCGTATTACGAGTCAACATAGCATCATCTATAGAGCAAATATTATGGTACCAGTAGTAGTAACAGTTACCTTCATATACTGTGTGCGTACAATGATACCAATATTAAAACAATGTCATCAAATTGACGTCATCAAGTTATCAAGTGACGACCTCGATGGCAGAGTGGTCACCATGCCGGACTGCCATCCGTAAGGTTACGGGTTCGATTCCCGTGCGGGGTGAATATTTGTGTGAACAAATGTTTGTCTCGGTCTGAGTGTGTGTGAATGAGTGTGTGCGTAGTTTCTGATACCCTAGATACAAGTTTCGAACTTAGTTAGGGGTCAGTTACTATAATGAGATGATATAGTAAATGCCTAAATTATAATCATTTTAGTTCTAATAGTAGGACTCTTACTCATATAGTAATCAACCAATATTCGTTTTACTCCCGATACAAACTATTCCTTAAATAATAGATAAGAAAACTCTTGTACGGTGCAAGTACACCGCACATCTGCCCGCGTCTGCATTTTAACATTCTCACGCTTTAAGTAGCATTATATAATAAAGCCAGTGTTCACGTTGACGGCCCGCGGTCAACGCGTCATCATTATCATTAATATCATTTTAATTTAAGTATCAATTTAATATCATATCAATAAATCAATACTGATCAATAAATAACTTTTAATTCAAACATTACATCAAAAACTATATCATTCTATCAAAATAGACTATATCAAACATATCTTATCAAATAACTATCATATTTAAAGGTGTATGGGCTTGTACCATACAACTTTATGGTCCTTCGAGCAAAAATAATACGGGACCTCGCGTGTTCGTCAAGGTCGCCCGCGTGGAGACCCCGCGAGAGAGACTTTGTGAATAATATGCAGTGGTTCTGTGAGAAACAGTGACTAGTGAAATACAGTGCATTTTGGATTGTTCTCCGGATTCTTGGCTGCAAAGCCGAGAGTCGATATCAGAAAAAGTATCCAGTATCAAGGTCAGATCTTTCCTTTATATTTGGTCCGCTTTAACCATCGAGCCAAAGTAAACAATCAACATGGAAGACTTACTGGCCACTCAACAACAACTACACGAATCTATTGAGACTCTCCTTCGTAATTTTAAGAAAGACGGGCCTGAGCGCAAGTCGCCAGATCTTATCAGGAGGAGATTGGATACTCTGGACCATTACTGGCAGGAGTTCCACTCCACCCATAAACAACTCTTAGATGTAGGAAATCATAAACACTCCTACTTCACTAGCAATCAGTACGAGACAACAAAAGCGTTATACAACAAGGTACGCGTTAACATTGAATCTTATTCCGCGGAAAGTGCGTTTTTAAAAGAACAGCGTCCAGCTACGCCGATCCTGAAACCTGCCACTCCAGGGCTTGGAGCATCTACGGCTACTGCAAACCTGGAGAGTGTGAAGACCTCAAAGGGCATCAATAGCAGGCTGGATGAAATGCTTCGCCGGCAATCAAGTAATTTTAAAGCTTTTTCTCGCACAATAGCTAACAGCAACATCTCCGCTTTATTAGAAAAATGGGAGTATGATGACACTCTTAAGGCAATAGAAACAAGATGGTCTGCAATCGATACACTCCATTGGGAGATTGACAGTGAACTCAATGGAGAAAATGACGAATATGAAATGGCATTTTGTAAGTATGAATCAGATTATATCAATATCAAGAGGGAGATTAAGAGTAAGATAACAGCAGTGGTCCATCAAGAAAAATGTACACCGCAAATGGAAATCCCCACATTCGCAGGCAGCTATCATCAGTGGGTATCTTTCAAGGATTTATTCACGGAAGCAATACATAACAATCCATCAATATCAAATGCGCAGAAAATGCAATATCTCAAAAGTAAGATCAAAGGAGAGGCAGAAAAATTAATTCATCACCTTAATATCACGTCAGAAAATTACTCGATATCTTGGGAGATATTGAACAATAGATATAATAATACCAAATTGATTTTTACAACTCATATCAATATAATGCTTAACTTAACTGTTATGCAAAATCAATCCGCCGCCCATATAAAAAAGCTCCATGATACAATAAACGAATGTCTTTTTGCAATAAAAAACCTAGGGGTAGATACATCGACCTGGGATCCGTTGTTGGTACACCTACTTTCTCAAAAATTGGATGTTGATTCGCACAATGAATATATACAGTCACTAAAAAGCCCTAGAGACCTGCCAAGCCTGCGTGACTTTTTATCATTTCTGGAAATAAAATTTACATCATTAGAAGCATCACGACGTAAGTTAGAACTGCCGAAACCATTAACAGTACATCAAGAAACATCCCCGAAAAAATACCAATATAATCAACCTCAAAGATCAACCTTATCGTCAAACAATAAGGCATTTTATTCAAGCATAATTAAATGTCCATACTGCAAAGATAATCATGGTTTATTCCATTGTAAAAACTTTATGTCGCTGTCGGTAGAGGCAAAGAGGAATATTATATCGAAACTTGATATTTGCAAGAATTGTATGTATAAACACTATGGGAAAACATGTATTTCTGATAAACGCTGCCGTCGATGCAACAATAATCATAATACATTATTGCACGAAGTGTATATACATTCGACACCGACGGTATCATATGCAGCACCGACTACATCAACCGCACCGCCGACGCCTGGGAACGCAAGCATGGGAACGAAGCGTGTTACTAGCGGACATGTTTCAGCAAATAACGACACGGAAATCCTTTTATCAACGGCGCAAATTCGGGTCCAAAAATCAGATGGATCTTATGTGTTAATGCGAGCTTTAATTGACCAGGGCTCGCAAACATCATTGATAACCGAAAAGGCCGCCCAAACACTAGACCTGCCACGTAAGCATATCAAGGGTATTATAACAGGAGTAGGCACTAAGGAAAGTAATTGCAGAGGCACAATAAACTTAACATGTGCGTCTATTTACAATGAATACCTTTTCCAAACAGAAGTTTTTATTATGAAGTCTCTTATCAATCAATTGCCGAATCAATCATTTGAAAAACCATCTTGGTCTTACTTGGACAATCTACAACTAGCCGATCCAAATTTCAATGTAAGCAGATCAGTAGATGTTTTGTTAGGAGCCAACAACTACGCTGAAATCATAATGGGTGGTATGATCAAACTAGAGGGTCACCCCGTCGCTCAGGAAACGCGACTTGGTTGGATTCTCTGTGGTAACGTGTATAAAAGCCTACAATGTAACGTAGCCATTCACAACATGTCTGATATACATCGGTTTTGGTCTATTGAAGACATTAATGAAGGTGATGAGGTGTCAAAAGAAGATTATCAATGTTTATCATATTATCAAGCCACGACAACAAGACAACTAGACGGGCGTTACGTAGTTAGACTCCCTCTCAAACAGGAAGAATTATCAGAAAAATTAGGTGAAACAAAAACTACGGCCCTAGCACAATTTCGACAACTTGAAAATCGATTTATCAAACGTCCGCAATTAGCATTAGAATACAAAGCTTTTATAAACGAGTATATAAAATTAAATCACATGAAACTATGTAGTGACAACCCTACACTTACATGTTACTTACCACACCATTCGGTACAACGAGCTGACTCGGCAACTACCTCGCTGCGAGTAGTTTTTAATGCGTCATCAAAATCATCAACTGGATACAGCCTAAATGACGTAAGTTACCGAGGTCCTAACCTTCAAAGGGATATTTTTGAACTTATTCTAAAATGGCGCAAGTATCAATATGTTTTGTTAGCTGACCTTGAGAAGATGTTTAGGCAGATAAAACTACACGAGGAAGATCAAGCATATCATAGAATAATATGGAGAAACGATGTACACGATCGTTTACAAGAATATCAATTAACTACTGTCACTTATGGTACAAAATCCGCTCCGTTTCTAGCTATGATGACTCTCAAACAGCTCGCACAGGATGAAGGTCACAGGTTCCCGAGTAGTAGAGCCGCCACCGCACTTCTAGAAGACTTCTACATGGACGACCTTCTGACTGGTGAACATAGCTACGAATCCGCAGCATTATTACAGGCCGACCTCATAGCGTTATTAAAGTCCGGAGGGTTTAACCTACGAAAGTGGGCATCCAATAAACCGAAACTTATAAATAACTTGAAAAATGAACAACAAAATCACGAAATATTTCAATTTCGACTACCGGAAACAACAAAAACCTTAGGATTAATGTGGAACCCTCTAGATGACAACTTTTCATTCCTGTTCAAACAAAATGAATTATCAACTAAATTAACAAAAAGATCCCTACTTTCTCAAATATCAAAAATATACGATCCACTTGGGTGGCTCTCGCCAGTTACCACTACGTTAAAATTATTATTTCAAAAGGCTTGGGTCAGCAAAATTAATTGGGATGACGTAGTTACGGAAGAAATTAAAACAGAATGGCTAAAGATAAAACGAGAACTTACAGTTATCAATCAGTTAAAAATACCCAGATGGTTACAAACAGAGAAAGAAGACGATATTGAACTTCACGGTTTTTGTGACGCATCACAGAAGGCGTACTCGTGTGTTATCTATTGTAGAATTAAAAGGCCTAATCAATTACCTACGGTAACTATAACAGCGGCAAAAACAAGGATCGTACCTCAGAACAAAGAGATTACCTTACCCAGACTAGAACTGTGTGGGGCCCTCTTATTATCAAAATTATTATCAAAGGTACAACGATGTTTATCATATTACAATATCAGATATATATGTTGGTGCGATTCTACAGCGGTGCTGGGTTGGATTAACGGAGATATCAATAAATGGAAGCCGTTTGTAGGGAACAGAGTCAAACAGATAACAGACGTCATCCCTGCCACTTGCTGGCGATACATAAGGTCGTCCGAAAACCCCGCTGACTGCGCCAGTCGAGGACTATCACCGTCCAAACTTAACGACCTTCAGTTGTGGTGGCATGGTCCTGCTTTTCTTTTAACTGACAATGTTAATGAACCTGTACATACACTCACGTACACAACAAACGAAGAAATAAAGAAAAAACAATCGTGTGTATCTGTTTATCAAAATAAACTACATGAACAAGACATAATTTATCAATTAATTAGCAAACACAGCAATTTCTACCGTATTGTCCGTATACTAGCATGGGTACTACGAGTGACTCATCGTGACGTAACACAATCATATCTAACTCTGAATGAATTAAACAAAGCTCACAATAAAATTATCAAGTACATTCAACATGCATACATGCATGAAGAGATATCATGTTTACAAACAAACAAAACGCTACATAACAAAAGCAAACTAATAAATTTAACCCCATTTTTGGATGAAGAAGGGTTGTTGCGTCTCGGAGGTAGGCTTCGTAACGCGAACATCCATATCAATCAAAAACACCCACTTATTATTCCAAAACATAGTGAAATTACAAAAATGTTAATAACTCAAGCTCATCATCAGACATTCCACGGCGGCGCTAGACTTACTACGTCACAACTCAGAAATAAATATTGGATTATGGGTGGGAATCGTATTATCAAACAACATCTTCGTGAGTGTATTAAATGTAGAAAACACGATCCTTATAAACAAGAACAGATCATGGCTGACCTGCCCGCAGCAAGAACCAACCCTTCACGCCCCTTTACCCACGTCGGTGTCGACTTTACTGGATATGTCGACGTAAAATACAACAAAGGAAGAGGTGTAAAGACGACTAAGGGCTATATAGCTGTTTTTGTCTGTATGACTACCAAGGCTGTTCACCTAGAGCTGGTGTCGGACCTATCAACATCATCTTTTTTATCAGCTTTACGTAGAATGTCAGCTAGACGTGGAGCTCCAACTCACATCTATAGTGATAACGGCACAAACTTTGTTGGTGCCAATAAAATACTACAAAAAGAGTATTTCAACTTCAAAGAAATCCTATCACAAGATTTCTATGACGAAATAACCAACATGCAGATACAATGGCATTTCAACGCCCCATCGTGGCCAAGTGCTGGTGGCTTATGGGAAGCCGCGGTGAAAAGCCTTAAATACCACCTAAAAAGAGTAATTGGAGAGCAAAAGTTGACATTCGAAGAATACACCACATTACTATCACAACTTGAAGCATGCCTGAACAGCCGACCTCTATGTGCGTTAACAGAGGATCCCGCTGACCTTGATTGTCTCACGCCCGCCCATTTTTTGACTAGTGGACCAACATTAACAATAATACAAACTGAGAACGATCTGCGGACTAGATGGCATCTCACGCAAAAAATCTTTAAAGATGTCTGGGACAGATGGAGAACAGAATATTTGAGTCAGCTGAGTATCAAGAGCAAATGGAAGCAAGCCCAACCAAATATCAATATTGATGATATAGTTATCATTCACGACGCCAACCTACCCCCAGGGAAGTGGGCTCTAGGGAGAGTCATAGAAACTCATCCCGGGAAAGACGGTTACGTGCGTGTAGTATCAATTAAGACCAAGAACGGAGTTATCAAAAGACCCATTATTAAATTGTCTACCCTACCTGTAAACCAAAAACAAGAGAGAAATGAATCAAATCAATGTCAGCAAACTCAAACCCCGAAAGGTACTAAAAAGAAATCAAACATACTATCAACTCTCATAGCCATATTTATGTTTTTAAACTTCATATCACTAGCATTTGGGTCCCTGAACATCACAACGCTGACAAAAGGAAATAGTATATATTTCGACAAGGTTGCAGACATGCAAATTATCAAGGACAGTTGGAAGGTAATTGTTTACTATGATATGTCGCCCTATTGGAAAGGAAGGTCAGCTCTAGATAAGTATTCAACAATATTATCAAACACGTGTGAGAAGGCCGAAGCTAATATAAACATACACTGTAACATAATACTCTCTCAATTAAAACTCGATTTCAACGAACTAAATTACTACGATCAGATGTTACTGAATCAGCAGTTTGCAGAATTCGCTAGACGGCGCACGCGACGAGGGCTTATCAATGGAGTAGGCTCCTTAGCTCACAGTTTATTCGGAGTATTGGACGAAGAATTCGCCGAAAAATACAAACAAGATATAGAGTGTATCAACGCAAATCAAAAACACTTAGCCCTTCTGTGGAAAAACCAAACTTCTGTCGTAGAAGCCGAGTACAATTTATTAAAAAGGTCTAAAGAAACGATGCATCAACAACATAAAATGATTAACCAACATCTTAACGCAGTACAAAACGCAACAAACAAGTTGACATTCGAAATGCAAAAATTGGAAAACCTAAGTCAATTTATGTTATCTACTATCATTGCCAACAACATGCTTACCAAATTAAGAAACATTCAGGAAACTCTATTGGAAATTATCACAAATGTATACAGCGGAAGATTTAACATTCACTTAATATCACCTAGACAGCTTCAACAAGAGCTTAACGTCATTTCCGGACAGCTGTCCCGAGACACATCCTTACCTATCACTAACATTCAGACTGATTTACGAGATATTTATCACCTGTTAAGGATAAAGGCCAGAATGATAAGGTCTTATTTTATATTTGAAGTTCAAATACCTCTTGTTGGCAGAGAAGGATTCGAGATTTTCCATTTAATTCCGATTCCACATAAAATTAATCAAAATTCGTTAAAAATATATCCGATATCAGAACACATCGCTATAAACATGCATAAAGATACGTATGTACCTATTGCCGACATACAATCATGTCTAACGTTAAATACTCATACTTACTTATGCCTACTTCAAGGTCCGATTTACGATATGAAATCAGAATTGAGCCTATGCATCAATAGTAAAGATCAAAACAGTTGTAAACATCAAATATCAACGTGTACAGATGTGTGGAGTGAATTATACATGCCTAATAATTATTTATATTTTTGTTGCGACCATTGTAAACTGAGAGTCATGTGCCAAGATCATGTATCAATAAAAGAGATAAGCGGAGCTGGAATCGCTAGTTTGGACGAAGACTGTATTGTAAAGGGAGATCAATTTACTATTTATTCTCACAATCAACGAACAAATACCTTAAAGGCCCAGCCAAATATTCAAGCAATCCAAATACCTCCTATTAACCATATTATCAATATTACGATTCCGATTAGTGAATGGAACTATGAAAACAACACCATGAACGACAGACAAAACCTTGAGAGCATTAAGATGCAAATAGATCAAATGAAAAAAGAAAATATTTTGGTAGATGGTATATCATATCACGATATACACCATTACACTATCATTTACGTGATCCTGGGAATTGGCATCATCATCGGAAGTGCATACGTGTGGCGGCGGTTACAACGTAGGCGGCGCGGACCAGCTCAGCAGTCACCAGTGGAGACACCGATAGCTTTGTCGGTTGTAACGCCGGCCCCAGCGCTCCGCTCTACCAGTGTTTGTGTAAATAGTGTGAAAAGTGAAGTGCGCGAAAGACTAGATAAGGCGACATCGCCTATATTACGTAACACGGTTATCTATAAGAACGAATGTGATTAGTTAAGCTAGATAATTAAGATCATTACTAACATTAGATCTATCAATTATTGTTTATCACCCTTGTAATCATCGCTCATCATCATCATTTTCACGCTCTCATCTCGCGGTCGGGAGCATGTACGGTGCAAGTACACCGCACATCTGCCCGCGTCTGCATTTTAACATTCTCACGCTTTAAGTAGCATTATATAATAAAGCCAGTGTTCACGTTGACGGCCCGCGGTCAACGCGTCATCATTATCATTAATATCATTTTAATTTAAGTATCAATTTAATATCATATCAATAAATCAATACTGATCAATAAATAACTTTTAATTCAAACATTACATCAAAAACTATATCATTCTATCAAAATAGACTATATCAAACATATCTTATCAAATAACTATCATATTTAAAGGTGTATGGGCTTGTACCATACAACTCTCAATCAGGCCCCCTAGCATGACTGTGCGTATCGATAAATGATAAAATATATCGACACCACGATATAATATCGATTACGCGAGCATGACCAAATGAGCAATACGATATGATAACGTGCTATGATATGGTAAAATTAAATATGGTGGGTATTTATAACATATTTTAACAGTTGGATGTCGATAAATCACTATATCATATCTCATTAAAGTCGAAATCCTCGATTAGTTTCAGCCACGTCCGGTGGCCTTCATCAGGTGGACGTGGCTGAAACTAGTCGAGGATTTCGACTTTAATAAGTACGTACAAACATCCCGTTTTGTTAAATAATTATATACGATGAAGTACGTTTCGTTTAATAATAAAATATCATATCTCGTTTTTGAAGTCAAGCTAGCACGGCAGGTCTCTGTTCAAATAAAATTCGATCATTGTACTCGTACTTGTTCAAATAAAAAGATTAATCATAACATAATGTTGCATTTGAAATTGTAGTGAATCATCTTAGAAAGGAGTAATTTTCTAATAATCAAACTTCCCTTTCTACTGTTTAACTAAAAAGGAAATACGTACTCAGCTTTGATCATCGTAACTGCTACATTGTGTCGTAATAATACTTCATTAAAATATGAAAAAAGTAATTAGATTATTCGTTCCCGTAGGAATATGGAGATAAAATTAAATATAAACAAAACCTTTCCACTGAATCACTCTATTTATTAAAACAAACCGCATCATATCCGTTGCGTAGTTTTAAAGATCTAAGCATACATAGGGACAGAGAAAGCGACTTTGTATTATATTATGTAGTAATTTTATTATAAGCGGGCAGTATGAGGTTTCTTTGTGTGTAAGTACTGCGATATTTCCTATCAAACAATAAAGTAGGGAATTCTACCCGCGTATGGGTTCCTCGGCCCCGCTGAGCCTCGCCCCTGCCGAAACTGACGCTCTAAATTGCTCTGTGGGTCTCAACAACACTATTTGCTTTTGTGTGAGGACTATTATCAATATTAAGTGTAATCCAACGATACTAGCTTTGAAGTACACGTACAAGTTTAATAGAAGTTCCTGAGCCACTTGAAATGACCTAATTTGGTCTTCCTGGCACTAAAAGATGATCCGTGTAGGAACAAATTACTGTCTTCAATATCCCTATGAGCACAACTGGCAAAAACTGGTATAGGAATATCAGACAACTAGTTGTGGACAGCAGTTTGGCATGTGTTAGCTACGCTCCTATTGGAATGATAATACGTAGGCTAATAATTTTTCGATTCGACTTAGTACCTATATCCTGAGATCAGCGCGTTCAACGAAACTCGTCAGATTTAGGATATAATACTATAGTAGTTGTCCGTTTCAACCCCAGAGCAGAAAAATCTTGCCCCGAACATGGGATTTTTTTATATTTTTATGTTATACGAGTACTTACTAGATTAATTTTTTCATAACTCTATAAGTAAATTGCCAGTCTATAAGATCCTTCTGTAAAGGTTTAAGTTGGTAGCCGACTGCAGACAGCAGAGCACACGTCGCCGCCTAACGTCATCATGACACTTCGCCGTCTGTTGCTCGACGACGCGAAGCTAGCTTCATGTCGCCCACTACGAATGTAATTTCATAGAGATACATACAAACCCGTAGTGGCGCGGCGACGTGTGGTCTGCTGCTGCTGTCAGCAGTCGGCTACCAACTTATACCTTAAGTCAATGGCCTCTCTCCAGCTAATGATTAGTATAGTAAACTATGAATAAGCATAATCATCACGATTGCCTAATGCGTAAGTACATTATTGTAAAAAATAAAGGCGATATAAAGAACTTTTTATATTAAATCTCTCGTCAATAAAATATTACAATAGTATTTACGTACACCTATTTATTCTGTTAGTTCCCTTACATATAATCTGAATGTATACTTAGATCACATAGAACAATCTAATGTTCTGTTTAAATATAAATAAGATAACGGCTCTTGAGTTATTGACCTAGACTTATGTACTTAAATACATATGTATTGTTGTATTAAAAGGTCCTACTAGTACTTTTGTTGTGGCCGGATTTTGAGACACAAACTTTTTTGTGCCGGTGACGGCGTCGCTGTAATCGCATCTTTTGTTTGTCAGTTTTTGTAAAATGTATCCAAATTACATTAGAGCCAAAATGACTACAGTAGCTTCCAATTTTGGCCGCCGCCCGGCACAGAAAAGTTTGTAGCTCAATAATTTTATAATATTGTCAAATTGACCTCATCACATAATAGAAAAAAAATAGTTCCGACAAAGATATAAAAACCTTCTCTTTTTTCAGGTTGGCAAAAAATTAGTAAATAATAAATATGCACTAAATAGATTTTAACTAAATTGACCTTCGATTTATGCGGACATAGACTTGTTTTTTAATGACCCTGATTGTTAAGCAGGATTAAGACGTGTGAGCCAGCAAAATAAGGAAAACAGACGCAGTTTTTTCAGAAAAATCTAACATAGTATATGACTGAACTAAAAAAAACTATCTAAGATTTTTATTGCGGCAAAAAAGCTCTGCAAAACATTAAGTTCAAAAAACTGTGTAAGTTCAAAAATTACGTAAGAAATTACATAGTTTTTAAATTACATAGAAAAAAGGTTTGCAAAAAGCTATGTAAGAACTGTTTGGGATGAATCAAAACATTATTCTCAATAGACTGAGGATGAATACTGAACATTCCGACTGTGTTCATTATGTGTTTTAACGAAGCATGACAAAATGAAAACATATACCTGCACATAGATATTATGTCGTGGCTATATCGCAGAATTGGCCACATCATGAAATGCTCTAGAATATATAGTAAAGAAGTATAGTGGCATTAAATGGAATTTTGACTGTCTATTGGCCACATCATGATGTCGTTTTGTACTGTTTGACAATTGTAAAATGACGTGCACCAACGAAATCAAAGAAGTTAGCGCTGTTCTAGAGATGACGTTCGTTTGTGGAGAAAAGGAATAGACTGAGAGCGTTTGCCACTTGACTAGGGGGGCTGATCAGATCAATGATAAGAAATCGTTTATCGACATGGTCAACTAATATCTTGGCTACTTTTTAAATTAAAACCTAGAACTAGGTGTTCTTACATCGTGAGACTGGTTGTCAAACGTACTTTTATTGAAACAAACGCGAATTTTTACTTCGGTAATAATACTGCCATCATTACGTACTACGAGTATTCTGAATTGTCTGATGTTTAAAATATGTTCATATAAACAATGAAGTACTATAATATAGAAGCGTCATGCACTAACATCGCTTTAGGAACAAAATGCACAATTCGCAAAATGGTAGTCTCTCTATGGTTCTTCAAAACGCCTATTCTGAAAATAGCTAAATCTTTAAATGGGCAGTTGTCAAAATGCCTGAAGGCTAAGGTACTAGACCCATTTGTTCAGCTCCATTCAGCGTTTGTCCATATTAAACAACGATTTTGTATGAAGACGCGCGGAAGCATCCATTCAGCTGAAGCGTTTGTATGGACAAACGCTGAATAAAACTGAATAAATGTGCCTAGTCCCTAATTATTCTAAATAACTACTAATGTGTTAAAAAAAGGTATCTTGCACATGAATTCGTTTTTTAATGAGTAGCACACACTAGCTGTTGCATAAAGTAAGCAGAAGTTTCGTGATTACCTTCTTTTTATGTGACCATTTCAGAATACGGTCAACGTATCTATGGTTTATTGTTTACTATGGGTAATAATAGTGATTACGTACTACGAGTAGTTTAAATTAATGTATAAAATATGTTCAAATTATGTTTATTTTAACATCAAAGTATGATTCTATGCCTGTCACGCGACTACAGTAATTTTATTGTACTTTTTTACATTATTCTTATTTGTATATCTCATGTAGTTTGACAAATATAGTCATCAAATAGTTGTAGCAAATTGTCAATTCTTAGTATTGTATTGCCGTATTATATTATCGTATTGCCCGGATAGCTCAGTCGGTAGAGCATTGGACTTTTAAATAAATAAATTAGTAATAAAACTTGTATTTCATCACTACATAGTATTAAACAAAGTCGCTTTCTCTGTCACTATGTCCTTATGTCCCTATGTATGCTTAGATCTTTAAAACTACGCAACGGATTTTGATGCGGTTTTAATAGAAATTGAAGAATTGCTAAACTAGTGATTCAGTGGGAAGGTTTTTAGCGTAATTTTATCCCCATATTTCTACGTGAGCGGGAACTACGCGGGTGAAACCGCGGGGCGCCGCTAGTTGAACATAATACAAACGAATTCGTGGTTTAGTTTTTACATCAGAATCGTCGAAATCTTTGCACAATTTGTGTTTACAAAATTAGCTAAGTTGCTTTTTAATGTGCTTTTTAACAATTTGTAAGCTAATTTTGAATATGTCTGTGGTTAAAAGCGCTTACTTCGAGAACTACTGGAACTGAAAAAAATATTTTGGTGTTGGACAGCCCAAGGCTTCTAGCTTCAACCAACAGAAAAAAAGGTAGCACTCCGGGAGTGCCGGCAGAAGTGAAAACTTCAATATCAGAAATTCTTATGGTATCAAGAATATCGCGAGCAAAACCGCGGGTCACGATTAGTTTTACGCAATGTCACAATGACATTTGTTACGAGGATACCGCTGCAGCACACTCAGGCACGGTAGAAAGAGTGGGAGATACTAGTTCCTCTCCCTTCCCCTCGATCTTACGCTTTTTCGACCAGCATCACGTGACCCTGACGCGAGTTTGAAAGTTTTTACCCATACAAAAAAAAGTGCTCAGCGCCGCTAAAGAAGTTTTCACTTCAAAAAATCTGGAGAAAACCGCGAGACACAAACAGTTGACAACCGATAAGATTTAGATATTTTTTTTAAAATAGGTAGGTATAAACTGCGAAGTAATTTTTTTTGCAGTACCCAATGTTGTAATAGTTTTTACGATTACAAGCTTTCAATCAATCACTTAATTCATAGTACTATGATGAATGACTGTGCAAAACAGTATTTTTTTCAACATTATACATAGTTTTTATAATGTTCAAATAGTAATTACCTGTAAGGCACATCGGCAGCCAGAAACACATAGTTGATAGCATAAATGGCTGCTGAGAACACAACCAGTGAAATTAAAAAGTAATTCTTGAGATGAAATGCCTTGAATTGGCCCAACTCCTTCATCAGCTGGTCTGTGTCGACTTCACCTTGACCCATCTGATACTTCTGGTTCGATTCCACACTTTTAGACATTTTAGTAACACTTTTTAATTTTGAAAAAAAAAATACGAACTATTTAACTTAATTTTTCTAATAATTTACAAATTAATTAAAATTTATTTATTTTTTAAAAACAAAACGCATCGTAATAAAAAAATGCATTGACACATGTACAATACTTATTGTCAATGTAAGTAATGCGCGGGCGCAGCTGAACCGCTAGATTCACTGACGGTCAACTGGTCGATGCGATAGTGAACCTTGCGAACACACCTATTGTACGGTGCGCAAGAGCAATGTTTTGTCAGAATTCGTGATAAGAGTTGTATTGACACACATATGTATATTAATAAGCGACGGAAAATGTTTAATTGTTTATATTTCCGTTCGAAAAGCAAATAAGCTGCTTCTTTTTATTATTTATATTATTACTAGTAGCGTCCCGCGGTTTTACCCCCGTTGTTCGCGTTCCCGTGAGAATACTGGGATACCTTCCTACCTACCTTCCTCGATAAATGGGCTATCTAACACCGAAAGATTTTTTCAAATCGGACCAGTAGTTCCTAAGATTAGTGCGTTCAACCAAACAGTCAAACAAACTCTTCAGCTTTATATATTAGTATAGAATTTTGTAATGAGGTAGAGTTTCGTTTGTTTTTATGGCGCTAATCTCAGGAACTAAACTACAAACAATATGATTTGTTTTTTTTTTGTAATGTATTCTTTTAGAATTATCATTTTATAAAATATATAGGTATATATTTAAAGTGTAATATCAACGCAGCTCGGAACACAGTAATTGACACATATTTTTATTGACTATTATTATTGATAATTAATTTTAATTAATAATATTTCATCTTTCTGATAATAAGATGTAGGTTGAATAGTAGTGAAAGCAATTTCTTTGATACATTTCATACACAAAATCAATATGACATAATATAATCATTCACTACATCATTTACCTACTATATAAAAATAAGTCGGGTTTTCCTTCCTGACGCTATAACTCCAGAACGCACGAAACGATTTCCACGGTTTGGCATTCGTTGGAAAGGTCTCGGGCTCCGTGAGGTTTATAGCACTATAGTTTATCCCTGTATTCCCACGGGTATGGGAACTACGCGAGTGAAACCGCGGGGCGCTGCTAGTCTCATTATAGTTACTGACCCCTAACTAAGTTCGTAAATTGTATCTAGGGTATCAGAAACTACGCACACACTAGACCGAGACAAACATTTGTGTGATATCAATTGTAAGTTTAAGTTAATTGTATGAGTGCAGAGAACAAGTGTCAGAGATCAACTTTTGAAAATTAACTTATATTTAAAAAACTTTAAATTTAGACCATGTGTCTTCTTAGTAATAAATATCTATTTAATATCTAAGACTTCCATAAGTATCATAGACTTTAATTGAAACAAGTATATGGGCAAAACCTCGAGACATGGCCAGTTTGGCCAGCATTTAAAAACTAGCTAATCATTGACCTAGCAGAGTCTTGTCCTTAACGAATGTGTAAACTCAAAGATTGCCACGGACTATTGCACAATATAGAAAGGCAACCTGTTAACGCATACCAGACAACTTAATGAGATGGTAAACACATAATATTATTTAAAAATAGTAATTGATATGTATTGTGCTACGAATTATTCTAAGTCTTGTATAATAGATGGTTGATCAAGATAGAAGATTATTAGAGGCCACAGAATTCGGAATACTCTATGGTAAGTATAGAAATGTTATCTACTCTCTGGTTATATCGGAATCCATAGAATCACGACCAGGATTCTCTCTACGGAACCCGTGTCACCAGTTGACAGTGACCAACACATTGACATACTATAACAATTGAATTATTCATGCAACCAAAATTAAATTCTAAAAGAATGACGCTATGATTCTTTTTATCAATACGCAAAATTGAACAATACTGGTGAGTGGTGTCCTATGGGATACACCTTTGCGCAGTGACGGATTAAGACTTCATGATGCCCTAAACAATCCAAGCCTTCGTGCCCCCAGGGCTGTAGCTACAGTGGAAATTGACGACGAAATAAAAAAAAGTTCAGCTAACACTGAGCTCGCTATGTTCAAGAAGGTAGGGCATTTGTCATTTCAAGTATAGCTACGGCCCTGGAGCCCCCCTATCCTTGAGTTCTGGTGCCCCTTTTCTGGTGTTTTCTGGTGCCCCCCAGACGTGGTGCCCTAGGCAATTGCTTAATTCGATTAAGGGTTAATCCGGGACTGCCTTTGCGGCGACAATATCACGCATCTGTCAGACTTCTTTACTTACCATAGAGTATTCCCAATTCTGTGTTAGAGGCAAATGGAACATTAATACTATGTAAATTATGTATGATTTTGAAATATTTTATTTCTCATCGAGCAATTATTGGTGTTTAAAATAATTGTCACAAGTTGTTGCTATCTCTACATGCAAACGTAACTACAATACATAAAGTATGCGTAAATTATAAGCTAGTTGTCGACAGTAATAACATAAATAAGTAAGACAAATAAATATTATACAAAGTTTCTACTCGTAAATAACTGTCGTTTGAAAAGGAAATTGCAAATATTTAGATTTTTTGAGAAATCTGAATTTCTTTTTGTTACGTTTACTAATTAAAGTTCTTATGTATATGATTGATAAGAAAATTATTCAAAAATATTACCATAAATAAACTTTCAATCTAATGAACGCCATCTGTTCAATATGCTCCTTGTTAAATACTTTCTAAATGGGATTGACGTTTCAAATATCCGGGATTTGACAGGATTTTTTTTCAAACTTTTTTTTAAAATTATTTATTTAATAGTATGCACAAAAAAAAACAGTGTACAGGTAGTACTGAATGCTGGCAAGCATTTTCTACCAGTCTACCTTGCCCCGCGTATTTTATTTCATTCCATAGGATTTTATGTGAAACGACTGAACATACAATATCGCGAGAAAATAAATTTAAAACGTTGACGTTGTTTTGTATTTTAAAACTACATATATTGTATCAATAATGCAAAGTCGTATGCAAATCATTTAATTACTTTATTGGACTACTAGCGGCCCGCCCCGGCTACGCACGGGTACATACACACACACATACACCCTTTTTTTTTGCATCGGGTTTCAAAAAAATAGTAAAATTATAAAGGAAGTTTGAATTTTTTTTTATGAATTTTTTTATACATATTTTTTATTAATGTTTTTTTGTATTTTTTTACTGTCACAGTAAGCAGTTTTTTATTCTAAAATATTAATTTATATATGCCGCCTCTTGAAAAGGCTCTTCATTTGTACCTTGGTATTAATCCTTATCAAAATAAATTACTTTATATTCAAGACGGCTTTAATACCTTTTTATAACTTTGTTTTAACTATGTTAGAAAGTTGAGATCTTGATCTTTTTGGCATTTTTGGGCATTATAAAATGAAAAATAGAAGGAAATAAATAATTAAACAGGCTTTTACAAAATTTTTGCTTATTGAACTATATGAAGTACTAAGCTTTTTGAATTATTAAAATATAATATTTATTATCAGATAAGTAGTAGGTACTTATTGAAAGAAAATTAAAAATATGGGTTTAGAAAACTACCTTTTACTAAATTTTTGCTTAAATTTTGAACAAGAAATAAAATACTACTATAAGCAGTTTGAATAGTTACATTAAAATATAATATTTATTATCAGATACTTATTTACCTACGAAACGAATTTAAAGCTTATTAAAAAAATTTTTAAGATAAAATCATACGATCACTTCCCCCCCGTACGCTTATATGGAGCCTACATCGCATGCTGACTAGCTGAGCGCGGTGAGCGACAACCACGCGACTTTTTTCTAATACTTGCATTTTTAAACTCGTGATATCTTCCGAATGAAATGTCCGAATTGAATAATTCAAAAAGTTATAAAAAGGTATTAAAGCCGTCTTGAATATAAAGTTTAAAAATTTATTTTGATAAGGATTACAATACCAAGATAATACCAAGGTACAAATGAAGAGCCTTTTCAAGAGGCGGCATATATAAATTAATATTTTAGAATAAAAAACTGCTTACTGTGACAACTATAATATTTAGACATATGCTGTCCCGACACTTTTTGTAGATAATGATGAGTTCTGCAAAGTCGTAGTGAATGATTTTGTTCTATCATCAATAGTTTTCGCAGCGCACGCGACGTAAGGAATTTTTCAGGTCTTTTTTTTACACCTTATGTTACATTATTGGAGTTTTAGTAAGGATCCCTATTTTTTTTTTAAAATATATTATAGCCTATGTTACTCGGGGATAATGTAGCTTTCCAAAGGTGAAAGAATTTTTGAAATCGGTCTAGTAGTTTCGGAGCCTATTCATTACAAACAAACAAACAAACAAAAAAACAAACAAATCTTTCCTCTTTATAATATTAGTATAGATTACAAGCAATTTTAAAATTTCAAATAACTACTAATATTAAAGATATATAAATAAGAGAAAAATAAGGAAATCCTTGCAATTTAATAAGAAGTGTTATCAACTTATTTTATATCTTCTTTATAATGTACTTAAATTAATTGTGTGTGACCTAGGCGTTGTTCTTCATGTAAGGCTGTCACGGTCGTTTTTATAAGTAGTCGTTTATTACCTAAACTAAGTATCAAATTAAACGTATATTTCTAAAGAGCGTAGAAAGTTTCTTTCGAAATAGTTTCGCTATAGTGCGTTAATTATAATAATTGAATTTGACGCCTCCTTAAACCTAGAAAAAGAAGAACCCAGAAGGCTGTCGAGCTGTAGCTTTCCACATCGTATTTCCGTGTTTCCCCCTGGATAATGCATCTAGAGCAAACGGTTTTTTTATTAAGTGTTGACCTGCTATGGCCGTGTACCTCTTTTTGTTTTTTTTCAATAAGTATCTTAATAATAAAGAAGTTATGTCACATTTTCATTTTTAACCCCCGACGCAAAAAGGGGGTTGTTATAAGTTTGACGTGTCTGTGTGTGTGTGTGTAAATTAAATACTTAATAAAAGTGTGTTGAAGATATGTAAGTAGGGAACTACTTACATATTTTCATGGCAAGTAAAACACAATTTTCTATTTCTTTTTCCCGTGTAAAGTTTACAATAATTGACAGACACTAATTAAGTATCACGTTTTCAGGTATTCTCATAATTTAAAGGTAGTAAACATTTGAATATTAAAATAATTACCCGCAATCAATTTTATCCTTGTGACTACAGATGACGTCGTAAAAGTCAAAAAACACTTTTAACGGATTAGGTATGCGTTTTTTTAGTAAAAAACAAAATTCAAATTTTTTATCGTTGGTTGTTAATATAAAATTTTGATTATATGATATGATTTCAGTATGGATTTCAGATTATGGTTTTTTTTTTAAATATAAGAAAAAAAAACATAACTAATTTACCTACGTCATTAAAACCACGTACTATAAAAATGAAAATCATATACCGGATGTATTACTAGTATATTCGTGCATCACATTAGAACGACCGCACCTATTTATCTAATTATTTTTTGTGCAGTAAGTAGGTAATCGTAATTATTAACTACGGGTCAAAAATCTATGAGTCGCAAGTTGTATCCATTTTTTATCATATCCCTGACGCGTGGAGGATTCACTAAGGTCCACGTGGTATGTGTTCTATATTCGTAATGTTAAAAAACGGATAATATGTACTTATTTAATCACATAATTATATTAAATGAGGAAAAGTCAAAGGTAAGGAATTTTCGTCTAAAATTATCAAGTTTTAGAAAACGTACACGGCTATGTCTACATCACACGCATGGTTAAATGACACGCAAGCAAAGGAAATATTATAAAAAAATAATTCAATTACCTGTATGGAACATCAGCTGCCAAGAAGATGTATGTTGTATGCAGCAATCCCACCTGGATTGTCACCAAGCCGGCCATTAACAGTAACTTCGCATGGAACCATTTTCCACCCAATTCCGACACCACTTGGTCCACATTCACACCACACGATAGTTCGCCACTCATTATAAATAAGTTCTGAGCTAATGAAGTACAGAATTCTTTATGTAAGTCACTTGCCTAAACCTTTAGTCACACTACTATTATGTAATGATACGAACTAGTACTGCTGCTCATCGAATTTATTTTAAAAAATTGCCTAATTTCGCATGCCTTTATTTACAAACTTTTTGTAGGCAATTTATCGCGATGCTAAATGTTGAGTAGTTTGATTTTGAAGTGTGAACGTTTTATAGTTGTATTTGATTTGTTTGAAGTGATCTCCAAGTGAAGTGCACTATTGAAACTCCAGCGGTAGTTTGACTCTTTGAAACTCTTTCGGTTGAGTGGTGACCACAATGTCACTGGTGGTATTAGGTCAAGGGCTCGCAATCAATTGTCAACGTCTCGTTTGATTAACCATTGTGGTCTACACATTACAATATTGCACTTGTTATTGCTTCCATTGTTGAGTGATCTCATGAAAGTACAGAGTGCAGCCGAGACCTTCTCTATACAATAACTTACACACCGAAAGGAATGTTAAAACTAATAGACTCTTTCTAAACAATCTATATAATCATTGTTAAACTAATTTGACTATTACTACAACGTAATAAAGGTCGATTGAAAAGTAATCATGTTTTTTTTTTGCAATTGATTACTGATAATTAAGCAATGTCCGCCAATCTACGGTTAGCAGTCGTTGCGGGGTTCTTTATTATTAAAATTGTGACATGTTGTAAATAAATATATATTATTATTAAATAACGGCTGAACAAATTGAAGTGAAAATTGACACAAATAAATTATTTAGTCCAGAGTCCGGACTAACACCAAAGACACTGGTTATGTCGAACTTACCAAGTCGGACTTCATCTGAGTAAAATCGTGAAGCACATTTTATTCAACGTAATTTTTGCTTCGTAAAACACGTTAGGCGACTCTAGGTGCTTATTCAAATTAATGGGGAATACAACCACAGTTGAAAAAAGCTGCGGAGACAACAACTCAAGCTTTTAAAGTTGTTAAGACCTATATTACTAAATGATCAAAATTTGCAAACAGGAAATTTTTTGAAAAATCATGCTAGCAATATTTAAAATTAATTGATTTGACTTGATTTGATTATACGAGTATTTTTTTTTGTATTCCTATGAAAATTCGTTTTCCCTATTTTTAACTAAGCAGAGCTAAGGATGTCACCCAGGTGCTAAGAATGATTTTATCTACAACATTATTATCTAACACAAGCGTTATATACGGATCTCATTTACCTAAATCCTTTTCATGAATAAGAATGAATGAATAAGATTATGAACTACCTACTTATTAGCGATTACGGTATAGTAATATAATAAACTCTATAGTTTATTCATCGACGACTTCGATGGCAGAGTGGTCACCATGCCGGACTGCCATCCGTAAGGTTGCGGGTTCGATTCCCGTGCGGGGTGAATATTTGTGTGAACCACAAATGTTTGTCTCTGTCTGGGTGTGTGTGTGAATGAGTGTGTGCGTAGTTTCTGATACCCTAGATACAAGCTCCGAGCTTAGTTAGGGGTTAGTTACTATAATGAGATGATGTAGTGAATGATTATGTTATGTTTATGTTATTCTTCCGTTAAGGCAAGGACTAAGTATTTCTAATAGAATAGTTAATTTTAACTGTCGAGTTTTAGGGTATACTTTGAACATCATCTAAGATATCTAAAAATATCTACGATCCACATAAAAATATAAATATCCCGTAGATCCATAACAGGATATAAAGAGAAATGGCTTTTCTGTTATTAGATAGCAGCTCCCCATGGTTTCACCCGCGTAGTACCCGTTCCCGTGAGAATACGGATAAAATATGTCACTCGCTGATAAATTAGCTTTCCATGAGTGAAAGAGTTTTTATATCGGTTCAATAGTTTCGTATCCTATTCGTTACAAACAAACAATCAAATATTTCTTCTAATAAACATGTGTTACAGAACTTACAGATTAGTAATTACGCATGCTAGTTTTACAAAAAAACAGTTATAAAGAATATTACATAATGCACATACATTTACTCGTATGTATGTAATAAAAGGACTTGTTTATATAAAAAAACCGACGATATATAACAACATCAATTTTATACCTACACTACATCAATCAACTACTCTTTCTAGCCTCTAAGGTTTGCTAGAAGAAAACTCTATTAGGGTTAAGCTCAACTCTGTACATTCATCTTCTCTTTTATATAATTATGTTTCTGTGTACAATTATAAATAAATAAATCCTTACTAATATAATAAAAGCGAAAGTAACTCTGTCTGTCTGTCTGTTACCTTTTCACGGCTAAACTATTGAACCGATTGACTTGAAATTTAGTCCAGGTAGCTTATGGTCCGGGAAAGAACAAAGGCTACGTTTTATCCCGAAATTCCCACGGGATCGGGAACTACGCGGGTGAAACCGCGGGGCACAGCTAGTAAATAAATAAAACCACAACTTTGTACAACTTCCATTGAATAAAAAAGGAAATTATTAAAACAACGAGAAAAGTAATAAAGTAACATTTATTATTAACTAATGATATACTTAATTAACTATAATACAACATGAACTATTGACTAATATTGACAACTAACAGTTTAACTGATCAGTTGAACTGGCGTCCATCCAAAAATGGTCGTCAATCACCGGAGCGATTCCAGATTAGAGTGGAGAAATCTAGTTGGCCTAAAACTTTTGCAGTGATGCACAGTTTTATGTCTGGACTGATCAGTTCAACTGACTAGTCAATGGCCGCCTCTTATAAGTAGGAAGTTATATTTGTAATAGCTCAATAAATTTGTGCCAGTTTTTAGCAAAAAAAAAATACGTGTGTGATACGGTGATACGCACATCAACTGCAAATTCATAAAGCATTTTTTTATGTCTATGTAACGAGTTTTGATTTTAGCGCTTCTCTCTTTCATTCTTATGAATAATTACAAATGTATGAAAGAGAATAAACTTGGAGTAACTATAAAGTTTTTATATTTTGTTGAACGGGGATTTCCCTCTTCATTTAATGAGTAGTTTTTGTAATACATATAAGTTTAGATTTGTGTTTGGGTAAAATTGTTTTTGGTTTTACCTTAGATACAGTTGTTTGCTTTGCTACGAGTATAGATTGAGTAATTCCATGGTAAATAGAACATACCATAGAATATGGATCACGACCAAGATTCTCTCTGATCTCTGGAACTCAACATATGTAGTTGAAGTTTGATTTTAAAATGTATGGACACGTTTTTTTGGTATCGAAACTTATTGAAAAACAAAACCACTTAAAAAAACTATAAGTCACTTGTGAATAAAACGTGTCATTATTCAACTGTAATAGGACAAATAAGAGCCCCTTAATGAGCAAGTGTGTTGAAAATTTAATAATTGAATTGGAAATCAGGTACTTGACTTATTACGGTTTATTTAATGAGGAATTTCTTTTAAATTATGATTACAATTAGAATAACTTGTTCGTAATTAATAAATACAGAATATTATTTTGGGTTTTTGAGACTATACATTATAACGGGATTTTAAATTGTCCACCAGTATTTTGGTAAGTAGGAAATAAAATTTCGTCGCATTGAAATAAATGCATATCTTACTTAAATCATCATAGAGTAATACAAAATATGCATAGTACAGTTAGCCATTAGAGAAAAGGTTCCCCCTTGGTAATGCTCACTTTGGTATGACAACCGAGGGTGGACATTTTCTCTAACGCTGACCGTAAAATTATTGTTTTTGAGACTTTTTACGATATTTTCATACCTTTTAATACAATACGAACTTGAATAACTTCACTATAAATAACATCCAATTCTTTTATTTTTTCTGGACGGACAAATTTTCGTCTGTCTTCACTTTAAAACTAGATACCAAAGTTTTTGATTGTTCACTTCATGGTGACAGATCTGATGATGAAGATGATGGTTCGAGATCTGCGAATGTATTGGGTAGTTGGCAGTGAAGAGTGTCGGGTACTAGCCTCGTTAAAGCCGCTGATACGAGAGGAAGGGCTCCGAAGAGAGCCGTTGGAATCCACCACGCGTAGACAGCCTGTTATAATTAAAAAAAGATATAAGTAGTTATTATTATAAAGTAATCACTAAGTACTCTTAAATAACGATTTCTTAAGTGAGTTGAACTGGCATTGGGGGAGTGTCCATCACACCTCAGATAAACCTGTGTTCATGGGATAGGCTATGTCTTCTACGGTGGATGGATAACAGTCTATGAACGTGTAATTGCAGAAAACAGGTATTGTTAATTTGACGTTAGTCAAGAAACAAACATTTAGATTAAACCGTAGCAATTCACTCTGAAGCAACTCTGAAGCTAAACTATGTTTATACATACAAGTTTTAAAGGACTTGCTATCAACAAAATTTTAGGCGTTAAATAAAAAATAATTTGAATGACTACAAGCAAAAGTCCATATCCGAATTAATGATAGTCTAACTCTAACCAACTTTTTACTCTTGAATATAAAAAAATAAACAGGCAAAAAAGCACAGTGGCTTGATAATCGAGTCATGAGTTCGATCCTCAACCCCAATCAACGTAAGCCCGTAGCTTAGTTTGAGGGATTACTAGTGGTTTGAAAATGTGCAACACTCATAGTTTGCTTAAAAAATGTACTTACCAATAAAGGCGTAAGCGGCGCTAGTATAGCCCCTACACGTCCAATAGTAGAACATGCAGCTAGCAGCCGATGTCTCGCTGGGGTCGGGAACAGCTCTGCTGTGTAGACGTAGAGGGCGTTCAGAGTCATCGTTGCTCCTGTCTCGCCAGCCAGGTATAAGACTATGCCAACTATTGAGTGAGCTGTAACAAAAAAATTGGAGTCTTACTGCCTTATTTGCGTTGCATTTTTAGTCCGGTTTAACAAAACCTGGTAAGCATTTGACACCTTATCAGTCAAATCTGTCACTTTGACAGAATTCAAAATTGATTGTTAAACCTGGTTTAGTGCTAAACCAGACTAAAAATGCAACGCAAATAAGGCAGTTAAAGTAATCTGAAGTAAACGAACAAGCGTCGATGGCAGGGTGATTAAACCTTTGACTTGTAATCCCAAGGTGCCTTTTTCGATCCCCACCAAGTACCAAGTATGCTCTTACGGTGAAGGAAAACATTGAGTAGAAATCTGCAGACCCCTACGAAGAAGTTTTATTGACGTGTGTGGAGTTAAAAACCTAACCTAACCATTTAATTTATTCCCATAGCTATTAAGTCCATACTTACAACTAGGCAAACAGGACATGGCAATCAACGTAGAAGCAGTGAGCAACAGTGCTGCTGTTAAAAGTGGTCTTCTGCCCACTCTATCCAGCAACAACGTATTGATGACCAATGCTGGTAACTGGGCACCAGCTAACAGTGCGTATTGCACGTGCAGTGATGACCCCACACCGTGTGCGTTGACAGCTAATCCGTAAAACACGAACACAGCACTGAACCACCATACGAAACAGACGCATAATCGGAGTCGTAGAACACCGTATCTGGAACAATGCACCAGTGAATATTTATAACAAATCATTTACTACATCATCTCATTATAATAACTGACCCCTAACTAAGCTCGAAGCTTTGTATCTAGGGTATCAGAAACTACGCACACGATACACTCATTCACACACACACCCAGACCGAGACAAACATTTGTGGTTCACACAAATATTCACCCCGCACATGGGAATCGAACCCGCAACCTTACGGATGGCAGTCCGGCATGAACCACTCTGCCATCGAGGTCGTCATATTAAAAAGAGGAATAAGTTATGGAGTACCGATTATACAAATAGAGAGATAATTGAATGTCTAAGTTAGGTCTTATTGCTTAAATATGACAACCTGTTTATTCACATTTAGCATTCTTAAGTATTAAAAAGTAGGAGAAAAAAAACATTTGTTGTCACATCACAAAAAAATAATTACATAAGGAAGTATCTCAGCTAAAATCGATAACATTATTAAGACGCAAAACAGCTTAATGAATGTCAAAACCTAAGAGACTCATAAAACGAAATCGTTAAGAACATTAATTTATTTAGAAATCAAACTAATAACTACTGAAACTGCATTTTTTCCTTTACAACTTTTCCTCATCTTAGAGGATATCACAAAGAACCTCGACCTTTGCAGATCGTTATCTTCTTGAAGGTTACTACTGATACAATTAAAATGAAAATTAACATTCATCTGTTTAATAATTTATAGTCTAGATTAACTAGTCAGGATTGCGTAGTACTCACTTGATCAAGGCTTTGAAGAGTCCTTCCTCAGGCCCGTTAATATTTGTATTGTTTATCTTTTCCTTTTCCAATTTCAACATATTTTCCAAAGCCTCTTCGCTTACAGGGATTCTGTTATATTCGGCAGCTTTTCTTATAGTCTGGACTGCTTTCTGGAGTCTGCCTTGGGTGATCAGCCATCGAACGCTTTCGGGTAATAACCAAGGGTAGATGAGTAAAATGAAGGATGGTGGATAAGCTATTCTGGCCCATAAACGCCAGTAGCCAGTCAAATAGTCCAGCAGAGAGAGACATGCTGCGCCCAGGGCTAAGGGAATGCCGAGGACTAAACTTGCGAAGATGCGGTGCTGTACGCCGAGCCATTCAATCACTGAAAAAGATAAAAAAATAAAATGAATATCGATTTCTTTTAAAAAGAATACTTTTCCCCTAGACTGCTTGATAGCAGACTAGCTACCAAATATTATCAATTAACAAAAATGGACGAAGGCTCGCACAATCAGTCAGTTTACAATTTTGCTTTTAACCTTTAATCACTGACTTCGAACAGGAATCGAACCCCGCTTCTCCTTTGGCTAACCACTCCGGGTCGCCTAAGTGCATAAATATGGTCCATAACTGAATTAACCCTACATAAGTACCTTTTAAAATACAGAAGTATAATTACTTAGTACGAAGGCTGCTGGGTAGACGCTGGCGCCCATGATCGTCTCCAAGAGCTCTCCACCGACGTATAGCTCGTAAGAGTTGGTGAAAGACTTGAGGACACCAAACACACCAGCTCCGCAACCACTGACTACCAGTGCTGTACGACGACCCCATCTGTAATGTTAATTTTATTGACCTGTTAAGTCCAGACCAGAAAGACATGGCTTGCCATGAATATGAATTCTTTCACATTGAAGATATTAGGAATATTACTTGTGTGGAAAAACTGGCGTTGACAGAAAGTTTGGTAGTTGGTGACCGTCACAAAATAAGGCTGTTTAGAAAATAACGTAAAAGCATCACTCTATACGAAAGATCGTACCAAAATTGGGATGTAAAAAGTAATAGTCGATCAAATACTTAAAATGAACCCCTGATTTAAGAAATAGTTATTTACATTTAAATTATATTACATGATATACCTAAAGAGGTATCAATGCTTATTTCTAAGGACTTACCTATCAGACACAAACCCCATAATTGGCAGTGATATGAGCATGCCCACGTTGTGGATAGTGCCCACCAAGGACCGCTTCCATTCAGCACAACCCAGCTCAAACTGAAAGCATACACAACAATCAATTAATTATTCTATAAAACAATGAAAATAAGACTTTAATGATAAGAAATATATGCATAATAATACTTCTAAACAGACTAAGGAAAACGTTAACAAAAATATAATAACTCACAAGGAAAAATATCTACAATAAGTAGCTAAACAAAGCATGCCTCAAGAATTAAATGATAGATACCTCAGCAACAATACTGCTAGACGGTTCATAGACGAATTGCTCGCAGTTAATCATGGAGACATTGTCGAAAGATTCTGCAGAGCAACTGCCGTCCAGCGGTTGCCAGCGCTTGCATCGCTTTTCTGGTAATGTAAACGCTGACCATGTTGGAGACCAGTCTGTTTCATTTGAGGATACATAACTGCTGTTGCCCTCACATTCTGGTACTAAGCACCTGGAAAAAGAAAAAGTATGTCAAATATGACTCCTTAGGAAGCAAAATAGACACAAATATGGCGGTATAGGACTCTATGAGATGTAAAATGGACGCAACGGCGAGGTCTATTTGCGGGGAAAAGCCAGCCTATAAGTAACAAATAGAACTCCTTGACTATCAAATAATGTATACAAGTTATGTGTTTTAGGACTAGTGGTTCAGGTAATGAATACAGTTTGCTAATATTAACTGGTTTGGCTAGGACTATGTGGAACGGGTAGGGAGTAGTTTTAGTGAGTCAGGATTGAAATCCAGAATGAATAAAGTACTTGTGTTCGAAATCATTTTCAATTTACTTATGTCGAAGGAAATCGGCTAAGAACTAAACCAGGATAATGTATTTTGTAAAATAGTCGACAGTTCTTTGGATCAATATCGCTTACTCTTTAAATTATTCACACAAACATATACACTGGTTTGGGCAATATGTGTATAACTGTAGATACCAGACATTTTATTAAGCAAACCTATGCCTATTTAAGATCGTATGGACGTTAGACACAGTTATTGCTTAAGTAAACGCGCTTCCTTTATGTGCCTACTTTCTCTATAATAATTTCCTTGAAACATTGGGCATGTTCGGCCGAAGAAAGTTCTATGTAACTTAGTTAGATAGTCTAACTTTCTGAGTTACGTTGTCGCCATTATACGCTACCTTAGTGTTCTGTCGATTCTGAGTCAGAACTTAGTGCACGGAACACAAAGGTGAAAATCTGAAATCAGAAATTCGTCATTTCTGATTTTCTGATACATAAACAAATAGGATATTATGACAGCAAAAAGCCAGACAGCGTGTCCCGGCCGAAACCGACTGCGCTCGGAAAGTCCATCAGTGACCATCAGTGACCATCTATCTTAGATACTTACTCAGATTTTTATTGGCTTGAACACACCCAATAACCTTAAACTTTGGGACAAACGAATCTGCGAAGCGCTCAGAAAGTCAGACCATCTAACTTAGCTACTCAGGACTTTCTTCGACTGAACCCATAATGTCGCAGAGTCTAGTTAGAAAGTTCATTACAGTTTCTAATCACGAGATGCTATCTGACACGTGATCCGGTCAAATCACGTGAGTTAAGGAACCTGTCTCTATATTAAATATATCTTCTCTAGTAAATATATGCTCTAAACTGGTCCTCAAAGAATACTTAAAATGTTTACGTCATACGACTACTTACATAACTATGTCAAACAGATCTTAAATAAGAAGTGTCTAGCGAGTGTCCCTTGAGTGACAACATGAGAAACATGTACATACAGGGTAGTTATAACTATTAACTAATACGTAGGAATAGCAGAAATGGCATTCTCTACTATATTTTTTTGTGATAGTTTAAATATTTCTATTACCTATACATTTTAAAGAAAAAAAATTGTGCTTTTATAGGTATCCTACTAATATTATAAAGCCGAATGTTTGTGAGTGTGGATGTATTGATGTGTGGATATTTGTTCCTCTTTCAGGCAAAAACTACTGAATGGATTTTAATGAAACTTTACAATACTTTAGCTTATACATCAGAATAACACATAGGATACTTTTTATCCCGAAATTCCCACGGGAACAGGAACTACGCGGGTGAAACTGCGGGGCGCTGCTAGTTTTCTCATATGTAATCAATAAAATCATAAACTACTCGATCAATTTAAAAAATAACTTCCTGCTTTTTCTATGTTACAACGCAAGTGAACTCGCGAAAAGAAACTTTACTTCTACTATCGTAGCCAATAATATTATACTTTAATACCTATTTACTCTAAAATGTGAATACTTGCGTAAGTAAAAAATATACAAAAAGATGTTAATTATTTGTATAATACACTCAAAATTGTCATTGTGTCACATAAAACCAAATGTAGCGGGTTCACGGCCACATAACGTCTTCAACCTTGTAAAATACATTAAAAGTTTACATAAAACGCAAAAAATAAACAATGTCAATCTGTTTTTCGTATTTATCTTTTATTACCATTTTATTGTAAACTAAGTAGTAAAAAATTAATGAAAACTAGATTTCATTGTAACAGGCAAGTGATTTAAATCCTTTGAATTTAAAATGCGTGGAAAACATTCATTGTCTATCCAATTTGCCTTTATTTATTTTTTTGTTTACTACTTTAATGATCTTCCAAATAAAATATTTAATTAAAATCCAAATACTTAAATGATAAAATTAAAGTAAGTACAGATTACTGTTTTTCAAGACGAACGTGTTTTGCATATCAAAATGCATAAATAAAAATAAAAATAAAAAATAAAATAAAAACCAAAAACCAAACCAACCAACCAGTAATAACCAGTTACGTAAGCTGATTATGGTCACATTTAACCTTAGCGATTAATTCAAGTCATAATAACGCGATAACACTTTTACGAACGAATTTAATTTTAAAATTATAATAAAAAGAGGAAGATAAGTCTAAAAATATTAACAAATTAAAATATTGTTTTAAATAAGTTTGAAGAGATAAAAGATCGTCATACCTTCATTGCATTAGTATGCACAGCAGCTAGCTAGTGCTGTGCCCCGCTGTTTCACCCGCGTAGTTCCCGTTCCCGTAGGATAAAATATAGTATATGTCACGCACTTATAAATTAGCTTTCCATTAGTGAAAGATTTTTTAAATCGGTTCAGTAGTTTTGGAGCCTATTCGTTACAAACAATCAAATCTTTCTTCTTTATAATATTAGTATAGATTACTACTACTATTAATTATTCTGTGGTGTAGATGAATACAACAAAAAGTAAGGATCTGATTCACATTTTTTTTAAATTACAGATCTACCTGTTTCAATAATGACTTGACTGGATTTTTCTACAAGAATACGGTTAAAAGCGCGGTGAACAGCTAGGATATATGATATAAGTTCATACCAAGTTTTAGGAAGTGTAAACAGTTGGTACGAATACAGGACGGGCAAAACCAAAATAGATATCCAAGCATGACAAATCATCTAGGAATACGTTTATAAATAGATTTTAACAAAAGTATAAAAATAACCGCAGACAAAGATAGAATAACCTACATATATTATGTGTCATTAACCGCTACATTTCAGCTGGCTTTAATCTTTAATATAAACTTGTGGTTCAATAAAAAAAACAAGTGCGAATCAGACTTGCGCACGAAGTGTCCCGTACCAAAAACAATAAAAAACACGTTTGTTGTATAGGAGCCCCAGTTATATTAGTATTTGTTGTTATAGCAGCAATAGAAATTTATTTATTTATTAATTTCATCTATTGGTTTACAAAACAGAATTAGAAAAAAATACAGTATACTAGGCATGCCTTTTAAGTTCTGTCGTTTCCATATTTCCCGGCAATTTTGAATTTGGAACTGTTCTATATTCGAATGTGTTAAATTTTGAATCTTAAAACAGTTGAAAGTATTAGGATTCATGCTTTTGTCTAGTCACAGCGTCCATTGGAATCTGTCAAGATACGTACGAAAATGAATCTTTCTAAGGAAAATGTTCTTGCAATAATTTTATATAACTTTAGAAGAGGCCTGACACGGCTTGAGTATTTGAAGAGCAAACATCTGTATTCAGTGATGAAGCCCCATGTCTGCGGACTGTCGAACGCTAGTATTTAGAATTCCAGCGTGGACATACTAGTGTTAGTGACAAATCTCGCGAAGGACGCCCAAAATCCGCCTTCACTGAAGATAACGTCATCGCTGTGAGATAACTAATTCTCGAAGATCGTCATGTGACATATCGGGAGATAGAGGCTCTATTAGGCATCTCAGGGACAACCCTTCAGAAGATCTTGATTGAAGCGCTTGGTGTGAGAAAGCTAGTTTGCCGTTGGATACCGCATCTGCTTTCCGACGAGCACAAGGTGGCCCGCGTCAGATGGTGTTAGAAAACTCTGCAAAGGTTCAACCGAGGAGAGTCAAATCACGTTTATGACATCATCAGTGGTGACGAATCTTGGATCTATGCCTACGATCCTGATTCCAAACAACAATCGACAATCTGGGTCTTTCAAGACGAGCCAAAGCCGACTAAAGTTTTTCGTTCTCGAAGCACATCAAAGAAGATGGTGGCCACGTTCGTTGGAAAAGCCGGCCATGTTGCGACTATCGCACTTGAAGATCGTAGAATGGTTAACGCAGAGTGGTATACCACAGTTTGTTTACCACAAGGTTTCGCCGAATTTCGAAAATCTAACTCAAAGCGACCCATCATCCTGCACCACGACAACGCAAGCTCACACACCGCCCGTCAAACGATTGAGTATTTGAAGCAGGAAAAAGTAGAAATTCTTGACCATCCGCCATACAGTCCTGACCTAAGTCCTAACGATTTCTTTACATTTCCTAAAATTAAGAAAAGTCTTCGTGGTCAAAGGTTCCAGTCCGGTGAAGATGCAGTCGACGCTTTCAAGTCAGCCATTTTGAACAACCCCCACTTTAGAGTGGAATAAATGTTATAATAAATGGTTTGAGCGAATGGAAAAGTGTATTAAGCTACGTGGTGAATACTTTGAAAACCAATAAAAAGTACTATAAGGTTCTAGTTGTGTTTTTTTCTTCAAACGACAAAACTTAAAAGGCATGCCTCGTATACGAGTATATGTATAGTATAATAAAAAAATACTTCATCTGTGAAAATTTTAACTGTAGATATCACCGTTCTTGAAATACAGCCTGGTGACAGACGGATGGACAGCGAAGTCTCAGTAATAGGGTCCCGTTTTTACCCTTTGGGTACGGAACCCTAAAAAATATTTTATAATCATAAATTTTATCCTAAATTAAGTTCAATGAGGAACAAATTTATCTTACAATTGTTTTGACTACAATTTGAGAGGTTCGCATTTCTTTATCTAGTTTGAGTGAATGTTCCACTATCTTTAAAATATGTCTATATATCAGATGGATAGTTTTATATAAATCACGTTTTTCTGAAGACACCCATATAGATAAACATGATAAAATATCTGTATCCAAGCATAAAAATAATATGCTAATTCAGGTACTGTACCATAATAAAAGAGGGCAAAAAATGACTTTTTTTTTTTTTTAAAACCTCATTAAATTATTTTTTTAATAAACAAATTGGTGAGATACTTTTAATTTCATATTAATTTAGTTTTTAACTGGTTTAACTAAGTAGACGATACAAAGTAAATACATAATATCATTAGAAACAACACAAACAATTTTAAAGGGGTTTTAAGTACATATTTAATTCATAAATCAGTATTATTTCTTGAGAAGGCTACATTAGAATAACAATAAGATCAAATCAGTTTACGCAATCCTAAAATGTTTTACTTCCCGCTAGCTGAACAATTAGGAAGACAATTTTGCGTACCGTTCAATGTCACACCATTTTCCGCAACATCAAGTTTGGTATCTTGTGTTTGTATTGAATAATAACCAAGTCTTGGTTGACCATCTAATACAATATACTCGTAGCTTCATGGAGCCATTATCTTGTCTATAAATGCTACATCCTATGCTACATTCCTATATTAACAAAAAATACATAAAAATCCGTTTAAGTGTTTTATTTCAATAAAAATCTAGGTTCGAGAAGCCATAGGTACCCCAGTTTAAACTAAATCTTAATACAAGATTGGATTTTATCCGTAACGTACCAATAGCTTTCGAATTTTGAATTCCTTTGTACGTTTTCCAACTCTCATACGGTGAAGGAAAATATTGTGAGAAAACCTGCACACCTGCGTTTTAATGACAACATAAGCATGTGTCAATATTTAAATAAGTTTTACTGTAATTACACCAATAAAATGTGCGTGAAGGGTATACAGACACAGCAATATAATTTTATTAAATATATTATAATAATATTACCTACTTTATAGCAATTCTAATCCTACGCAGTGTGATAGCGTTTTGAGCGCGTGTTTAGCTGACAGATAGTGGTTGAATAAAGTTATCTAATATATAAAATTCTCGTGTCACAGTTTTCGTTGCCATACTCCTCCGAAACGGCTTGACCGATTCTCATGAAATTTTGTGAGCATATTCAGTAGGTCTGAGAATCGGCCAACATCTTTTTTTCATCCCGAAATTCCCACGGGAACGGGAACGGGAACTACGCGTGTGAAACCGCGGGGCACAGCTAGTTATTTTATAACTGTAAGACCTGTGTTTGTAAAGTAAATAATAATGTAATACTTTGTTCTATATTCCTTTATTATTACTACTTATCTATCTAACTATAAATCAACTGTAGTATATTACTCGTAGTCACGACAAATCACAAAAATCTTGACCATTGTTTGTGTCTTTAACAAAAAATGGTCAAGATTTGAATGGATCCGTTTCTGAATGGATCAGATTCGGAATGGATCAATTTCGGAAGAAACCGGTTAAACATATCAAAACATTATAAAAGTAAGCATAGGTACTCCTACATCGATGACAAGCAAGTGACCCTACATGCTATACTAAAGGTCACAAGTTCAATTCCCACTCAAGACAAACATTTGTGTACATTGAACAATTTAAAGATGTCTGTTTACCTTGCTCTGGGTGTTTTTATCAAAGTATGCATTTACGTATGGTCAGTATTGGGACTAATTTGCTTCGTGGCCAGTATCTATCGGGTTATATTATCTTATAATATAAAAATCGCAAAATGTCTTGGTAAGAGCATAACTCAACAACGCCTGGACCAATTTCGCTAATTCTTTTTTTGTTATGTTTGTAATTGTCAGGAGAAGGTTCTTATGTAATAAAATAAATGAGAAAATTGGATCCGTTCGAAGCAGGGGCGGGCCGCTAAGTTTATAATAGAAAAATCTTATTTAACAGCGAGCTAAAAATGATTATTATTATCAACACGTGCCGTGGCCGTGTCGATAGCTTTTAATAATAATACCTTCATGTGTGATACACGTGGTAGACCAGACGGTTTATTTACTAACTAGTGTGTATATGTAGTAATAAAACGGCTCAAACAAACTACAAGTTAACTACCGTAAAGTCGTAAAATGTATCTAAACGTTATATTATTTGAAATGTCATTAACTTTGTGGTATTTACTTTGTGATAATACGTTTTCTGCACGTAATTAGTTAAAAGGAAACTTTAAACTTATTAAATGTGAACTTTTTAGTAATTTTAGGAGAAAAAATGCGATAGTGAAAATCCTGCCGATAATGAGTTTACTTTTGCTATAGTGGGATTGGCACAAGCCTGCCAAGATTGAAGTTGCCAGTTCGATTCCGTCAAGTGGCATGTTCGCTCTTTATACACAGGACTTGATCATCAAATAATTTTAATTTGTCAGTCAAAGAAAGGTCTTGTGTGTGAATGAGTGTGTGCGTAATTTCTGATACCCTATTATAGATTCAAGCTTCGAGCTTAGTTAGGGGTCAGTTACTATAAAGAGATGATGTAATGAATGATTATGTTATGTTAAGTCTTTGCCCTGCAGTAAGAAAGTAACCCTAACCACTTATATAAAAAAAAAATGTTTCATTTCAAATATTTAAATATCTTATTCTGTAAATAATAACACACTTGATGACTTATGTGATTGTAATAAAAAAACATATGATTTATATGTCTTTTATTGTACACAATACATATTATTATTATACCTTTATGTCATTTCTGTAAAGTTAATCCTTTCAATGTTTTGTATTCGAATAAATAAGTATGTGTTTTTTACATTAATCTTTAGTCTTCTTTTGTTAGTTGTTTAATGTTCACGTATCTATGGTACAAGCTCTGCTTAGTTTGGGACTATAGATGGCGATGAGTGATACTAATAATATGTGTCCGCAAATTTATCAATTTATTCATTTTAATTAATTTTAAATTTGAATCCCAATCATCCATTGAAACTATCACAAGTGAGAAGCGTGCCCTACTCCTACTTGAAGTATAGAACAGACAATTGAAGAAATTACGAGTAATTAATTACTAATTAAAGACAGCCATTATCACTTTGGTATCTAGAAACAAAAGGTTATTACCAAGACATTCTTTTAACAAAGATGAGACACATACTTATCTCGTCTTATCCTTTCATAACACGAATCTATAGTTTTAGTGTCAATTCGTGACATGTTTAGAACTGTTTTATTGTACTGTTATCAGTATCACTCTATGACCTAAAAAATTTGCTTCGCTCTACAAACGTAATCTTACTGCAACTTAATCAGATAGGCCAACCTATATACAACTTACGCTTATTTTTGTTTGTCTATTGTAACAAATGATAAGAGTTTTTGGCTGTTTTGTTTATACTTTTTACAGTATAAGTACATTAGGTACAAGAGGTCTTGGGATAGACTTCGACCTGACTATCATTAATGTTTTTAGCATTAGTCGATCGCAATTCATTGTGGATATGTTTCTGTAGTAACTGCGAGGACTCCGTAAAAACAATATTTAGAAAATCCTAATAATATAATTTAAAGTTTTAAAAGATATGAATACTCCACATAGATACACAGTATACACGCGATAAACTTGTAACTCCCTTTGTATATGTAAATATTAAACATATAAACTTGCGATTCAAATTGCTCAACTGCCCAAAAAGGCATGTGAACTCGTCAAGGCTCATTTATGTAGGTTTAATAATTATGTAATATCGTTTAATATTTTTTGTAAAGGTTTATACCAGATTTTTTTTCTGTCATTCTGTCAACTAACAATTGGCATATGCAATTACTTAAGTTACTTATGTTTTTCAGGTTGGATTTTTACAAGGATTACGGGACCCGAAATTAATGTCAAACAATATCAGAATAAAAACAATTCTCTATTTTTTTTACTATACCGTTGTTATTCAATGTTTATATTGTGTATTTTAAAAGTGTACTGGACATATTATCAAAAGTAACAGACAGCTAACTACCGTTCGGTTCGTATCCCAAGGCCAAAATTTAAACGTAAGCGTTCATCAAATAATGAACCATACAATAAACACATACAACAAATTACAATTAAAACAATAGAACTAACGAAGGAGTAATTGACCTCTTAATTTCACACTCCAACATAGCACATTACATCAATTAGTTGTCACATAAAAAGAGAACTATTTACTTTTAAGATGGTTCTAATTGCATACACATTCCATGTGACACACAAGTGTCGGGAATGAACGATAATACAGATAATATAAGACAATTTATATAAGACATTATTGTTTTAGTTTGTAAGATTAGAATCATGATTTGTTAGCATGTAATTTTAAAATATGAAAAGCGACGTCGTTTCTTTTTCTTTTTTCGTAAAACTTTTCCAAATATATGTTTTTCCAATTTGACTTGGCCAAAACCATTTTCAAACTATGTTAATTAATAAAAGGAAGTAAAAAATAAAAGCTTGATTTTTCACTCAAAAAGAATTATCGTTTTGATATATTTTTCTTCTAAGAAAAATATTATCGCAACACGTTAAAGAATTTCAAAAACCTCCTCCTTTTTAAATTAGTTTTAAGAGATAAAATTCACAAAAAAGTCCTTTTACTGAAATCATTACTCACTATTGAAAATTCGACCATAGCACAGCTGGTAAATTAAACAATGGAATAAGTACATTTTTATTTAAATAAAAAACGTTTTGTCCACGTCTGTTCCTGATAACATGACCTGAATTTAATTAGGTTGAGACAATGAGTCAAATACCGGCTGATTTACATTAAATACTTTATGATTGCAATATTGACGAAACACCTACACGACGCGCCTCAAATAATTATAATATTTAAATAAAATATAAGTCTTTTTTAGCTTCCCTACAAAGAATTAAAATATTTGAATCTGATTTAAATTTAAAATTTACTTTATTTTACTTTTAAAATTTACTTTATTTTTCTTGTTACTTTATCCATATAAATAAGAAGAAATCTGCACGCGTATCTTATAAAAGACTGCATCAAAGATAATTATTTTTTATGTTTGTTTGTAGTAGTCGGGACAAGGTTGATGTGAAAGAAAATTGTAAAAAATCTATGGATAAAAAATAAACTTAAGATAAACCAAAACGCAATTCCAAGATAATAGTTATTTATGGTACAAGCGAGGTAAGTTGGTGATTACTCCCGAGGCGCTATTGAGGCCCGAGCCGTCAGGCGAGGGTCTGAAGATAGCCGAGGATAGTAATCATCAATACTCGCGTGTACCATACAACGTTTTTCAATACATTTGCGAAGAAATTATCATTTTTCGCTAATAAATAAACAGTTTTTCTATTCGTGCGCATCCAACACAACAATGGTGATCGCCAAAGACTAAAAGAATATACTTAATAAAAAAAACGAATAAAGGAATGAATGTAATCGACCATAGACCTACCAAAAGTAAGGCAACATAGTTGAAGTTTGTTTTTAAAATGTATGGACACCATTTTTTTGGTGTCGAAACTTAATTTAAAAACAAAGCAATTTAAAAAAACAATCTTTGACTCACTAGTGAATAAAACGTGTCATTATTCAACTGTTTTTGCACAAATAAGAGCCCCTTTATGAGCAAGTGTGTTGAAAACAAGATTTTTGCAAAAACCGTTTGAAAATTGTAACATAATTTTCTAAGATTAGACCAAATTGACACAAACAGTGGTTTGTGTTGTTCCGTTTAGAATTAATTAATTTTAAAGTAATTTTTAATTCAAATTTACTAAATAATTGAATAGTTTAATTACCTGTCGTGAGAATTGAGACTTAACCTCTTCGTCTCAAGAATTAAGGAAAATACATTGTTATGAAACTTTTAAAAACTTCTAAGATATTGTTTCGAAATAAAAATTAGAATCAAGGAATTAATAATAACATAATATTTTTACTACAGTAATTACATATAATTAATCTACACTATCACTACATAGTATAAAACAAAGTCGCTTTCTCTGTCCTTATGTATGCTTAGATCTTTAAAACTACGCAACGGATTTTGATACGGTTTGTTTTAATAGATAGAGTGATTCAGTGAGAAGGCTTTTAGCATAATTTTATCCCCATATTCCTACGGGAACGGGAACTACGCGGGTGAAACCGCGGGGTGCCGCTAGTAGATAATAATACACTGTTTCTATTAAATTAGCTAATCATAGCTCAACAAACTATTAGTTAATGAACCTAAATTAATGTTTTATAAACTTATGATTTACTAAACGAAACGTACGATGTAGACATTTAATAACCTGTATGAAATAATTTAAATACCATACTTCTTGTTGATAAAACTACATCGCTTTATATTTATAAAGTCTAGGATTTGATTTGAAACAAGTTATTATAATAAAACCAAATGTTTATATTCCGGTATTCTTGTGTTTATGTGTGTTTAAAACATTTGTAAAGAAATATGTAGTGTATTGTCGGGGTCCGGATATAGGCACATATAAGGTCCGTGATGGAATGTCAGTTTGTATGATTAGTATGTCCATAGACACACAGGATTATAGGACCAAGAAGGCCCGTTTTGGCAGTGGTTTTTTTTTTTAATTAATATGAACTTTACATATTGATAACTTTTATTTGATAACGGTGCACCTATAGTTAAATATTGAACATTTTAGAATTATAAAAATATTTACATAAGTAAGTTTATCTAATACTTACTTCGTAAGCGTTTCAGTAAACATTCAAGGGTATAGTATCTTAAATTTTTGAGTTTTCTTTTTAAAAATTTTTTTTAGAATTTCAAACAATTTTATTCATCCCGGAAATCTGTAAACTGATCATGAGTCATATCTAAAAAAATACAAACATAAAGAAAAGACGTTATGGTGGCGGAAATAATGTCTGTTTTATTTTATTATCATGTTTTTTGGCAAATGCTTTAAAGTGGGCATGATAATTTCGAATTAAATTAATATTAAGTAAGTAATAAAATTACCTGTAAGGCGTAGGCGCTGCTAAGAATACGTAGTTGGTCCCATAAGCACCGGTCAGCAGAACTGGCAATGCAAGTAATAGAGCCAGTCTCACTTGCCACCTGCCCCATCCAGAACACCACTCCTCCCCTTGAGACATATCGATTAATTCGGGTACAACACAGAAAAATAATCGATTTATTCAATCGTGTCTACGATCGAGTAAACAGAAGCTTCGCGCTGCGCTCGCGACTTAACTCCGCAACGGACGATATCTGTCTGCGTGTGTACGCACCGCACTCTAGGTAGATGACCGATGTCCGAACAATACTAAAACTATCCTTAATCCCCCGTCTATAAAGTTTATTATCAATTGTCACAGGTTCCCGACACGTGCTGCTAGAGATAAACACGAAAATAAGTATTACTAGCACATACATAGTAGTTGGCGCTGAAACACGCGGTTTAGTTTACGTAGTAACTAGTATAGCATCTGTGGTTCAGTATCCGACCTATAAATTAATGCCTAGTGTACACTTTAAGCACGCGTGATTCTTAAAAGCGTTAAGATTATTTTTGCTTGGAGCTGAGAAATGTAAATGTTTAACATTTTTAAATTCCGTTGTCTTTTCGCACTATTTTTAACACAGACTAGATTATTGGGTGTGAAAAGTTTACATTCATGTTGGTATAAATTAGAAATCCATTATCGTCGTTTGACTGCCTGAAACAATGTTTAAACAAAGCAGTTATCGTCACATAAAACAAAATATAGGTAGTTATAATATTAAATTTTCTCGTTTTCTTCAGATTTTCCATTTTTCTTAAGTTCCCTGTTTTAACTTCAACTATGAAGACGAAAATTCCTTAAAATATTCCATCCTGTTTAAATGAACCTATGCATTTTCGAATATGCAGTAAGAGTATCATGTTCAATTTCCCACGAGTCCAAACGCCTATAAAACTCTTTACGGCAACTCTCATTTAAAAACATTGAGAAAATTGGTAGGAGATATTGATATCACTAAGAAAAACCTACATTTTTCTGCTCCGATAAATAAATAAGGATACTATTTCCATTACAAATTGTGAAAACACCGAAATGTTTGTCTTTACACTAATTGCGAAACACAACAGCAATTTCTAAGTTAAACACAATACCTTTTGTAAAGAGAGAATTAAAGAACTTGCCGCCGATAGTTCGAAAAAAAACCAAAATTACTTATAACTGATTTATTAATAAAGAACTAATTGCTAATTTACAATAAACGATTACGATCGAAGTTGGATCTATAATGAATATAATATTAAATTAATGTTAAAATGAAGGAAATGACACTTGCTGACGCAGCCCTCTCGCCTCGTGCCGCAACTGCCTGAGTCAGCGGTTCCCTTATAGTATGAATATGTAATTCCTCCACCCTTAGAAAGGCAACTATTTCAGGACGTTGAGGGAAAAAGTTGCCGGCATATCTCCAGGGCTTTTGTGGTGGTCCAGGGATGCTGGTGACGATGATGAGTTCCGTGGAGTCTTTCTGCATTTCCATCTGAGCTGCCTGGTTATCATGATTAATATGAGAAGAGTTCCGCCGGAGACTATGACATAAAAGGGGACTGTCGTATGGTAGAATGATGACGTCACGGGATCGGTCTGAAGATGAGTCTGGAGCATGATTCTATCTTGAATCTTATGAAGTTCTTGCAGGTCTATGCTGGATACTTGAACATGGTTCAGCGTTGTCGTGGGGATCTCGGATGGTAGCGGGATCTTTGTCAGTTTGAGAGGTTGTCCTTTTATCTCGTTATTCTCGTTGACGATTGTGAATTCTGGTGTCTTGAGGTGACACCTGGCTGGAACGGTGACAAGGTAGCTTCCATGAAGAGTGGTAAAGTCTTGTCGGCCGCAGATGAGTTGAGCTTTCGTCTGAGACGGGAATGACAGGATGTAATGCATGTCATCTAGTTTTTCCATGGCTTCCCGGGCGAGGGTTACTTTGGTGAACTCGCATGTGTTCTGCAGGGCCTGATTGGTAAGGAGTTCGTGAATGCAATCAGGTTTTGTGCGAATTTGATGATGGAAACCTTCATCACAGAGATACCAGTTGTTGTACTTCGGACATTCAGTCTCTATGTACAGTCTCGGAACGAAAAGGTTCGTCAATTTTCAAATTGATTCGTATAATGTGTCGCGAAATCATATTACCTTTTGAAACTATGGTAAATAATAGACTCGGGTTAGGGAAAATAATGTTCTACTGCTCGATAATAAAGTTCAAAATTATTCAGATCAGTGTTGTTTGACAGGATAAATATCTAGTCAACAAGATTTTTGATTAACTAAAACCTTCTTGTTGGTTCAAACTACCATTATTATTTCTGTTAAAACTATTGTCAATCGGTCAATGTCATCATTGTAAAATATCAAAGAAGTTTTTATATGCCTCGCACACAAGGCAGTGTTTAAAAAAGGATAGAAAAATCAAGCAAAACCTTATTCGATAGCAAACTTCATTCAATTAATTTAAATGTTAGCATTACTGTTTCTTACACTTGTATGTTGGTATAATTGTTTCTTGCAATACTAGTGCAAGAAAAAACCAACTCTAAGGTGACGAACCTTTTCATTCCGTGACTGTACGTACACAAAGGATCGTTCGTTGGTTGCTATGTAGGGAAAGGAAGGGATGAGAGCCTGCGAATCTTTATTAGGTACAATAGCTAATTTATAGAACTGATATATATCTTTTGATATAACTGGAAAATTAAATATGAAAACTATCTGTCTATTACTAAAATATGATCCTGGTTTTATGACATCGTAATATTGTCTTAATTCTAAATTAATAATATGTTCTATCCCATATATATTCCTAAGCTTATCTATCATAGTACCTAATATGTCTACATCTATCATCGAATGATGGGTGCTCGATGCACGAATAAAAGCTAAGCTATTTTCTATCTTAATTAATTCCTGCATCACATCTTCTATGTTTTCTCCTATTAACACTAGAAGTTGCGCAAGCTGTGCGTACTTAGTTAAACTAGTTTCCTTTAAGGCATTACTACTAATTATTAATTCTATTGTCTTATTAATTTTTACCTGATTATTAACTAACTGGTCTAAGATGAGGTTTTGCTTGGACATCCATTCCTTGTTGAGACTAATATGACTGTTGAATTCTGAAACTATTTTATTTTGATTTTTACTAAGGATATTGATTGCACTGTCATATTTTATTGCGTCGGAGTGATCGAGATTACCGGTAATACTCTTAATGATAGAGCCAAGACCGTCTACAATTCCTCTCTTCGCTCTGTTGGGTTCTAAAGACTTTAATTGAATTAATATTCTGTTAAGCTTTTCAGTAAGATAATCGACTTGTATTTCGTAGAGGGAATAAGTATCATTAGTCAATCTATGTCTATAGCTGAGTAGTTGGGATTCTAAGGAATTGATTTTGTCTTCTATGTCGTCTAGTTGTATGTACTGTAACATAGTGTGGTAATGAGTTGTAAGTCTCATGAGTCCAAGTTTATAAGGAAGTAGTCCGGGTCCGTCAGATAAACTTTCAAGTTTTATCTCCTGTTGGGTCGTCCTTGTTAGAAGGGCTGCCATTATTATCAGCATCCTGTAACAAACTTACTTGCTTAGGGACGCGCTTAAGGCGTGATTTAGCAACGGGACCGCGCTTCTTTGATGTATATATATGAATAGGCAAATTCGCTAGGACTGTATCCTGCGTGTATCTGGGTGCTACTTTCTGTCTACTAGCAGCTGGGTTTTTAATGAATACTTGCTGTTCGGGTGTATACTCCTTTTCAGGTTCCCGATTTTGATTCCTCTTTTCGATAAGAGCTGTGCGGTTGGTTAAGGAAGTGCTGTTAACAATGTCATAAACAGTCTTCATTTGTTCCCTATGATTCTGTAAGTATTGCTGAAGTAAGGTTTGCGTAATGTCGAGGTCAGTACAGTCTCTGGGATCAAAATGTCCAGTCAGTAAATCGAAAGGTCTACACTTAGTGAAGCTGTGTATGGAACTGTTATATGCTATAATGGCGTAAGGCATAAGGTTGATTATGGGTTCGCCTTTATGTTTAAGCTTTAGGATTCTAAGGTGTTCAAGAAGTGTTAGGTGGAATCTTTCAATGTTGCCGTTAGCATTAGGGGAGTGAGCTAAAATGCGATGATGGTTAATTTTGTGAAGTCGGGTGAACTCTAGGAATAACTGGTTAGTGAATTCTGTTCCATTATCGGTTATGAGAGTAAGGGGTACTCCATGGTGAGTGCAGTAGTGTAGAAGAGCCTGTAGTACACTAAGAGCCGTACCGTCACGAAGGTGGTAAGCTTGACCATATTTTGTGAATACATCTACAAGAGTAACGTATTTCTCATTATGTACTGAAAAAAGGTCCATATGTACTGTCTCGAATGGTTTAGTTGCTGGGGGTACAATGTTAAATTGTGAGCGAACTGGGTTGCGGTCATACTTGGCTTGTCCACATATGACGCATTCGTTAATAAATTTGGTGATATGGTCCTTCATTTTTGGCCAGTAGTACCTGTGTGAAAGGGCTGAATAGCATTCATTGATGCCGCGATGGTTTGTCTTTCCGTCATGATAGTGTTGTATGATTTCTTGTTGACGGAGGTATTCCTTTACGTTCTCTATTTCAGACTTACACAAGACAAGGTTCATTGCTGAACTTTTAAATTTGTCCTGTAATATTGGAATGATGGAATACATTTGAAGAGGTGGAATGATTAATATGCCTGTCTTAACTTTGGGGTTAACGTACTCTTTGACTGCGTTAACCACGTCCTCATCTAAGTTACTTTCTAATAATTGGACACTAGTGCGGGTATGTGATTCAAAAGGTTTTGTGACTAACGGTTTCTTCTTGATATCATTGACAACTGTAAAAACTATTTGACGGTTGAATTTATTAAGAGGGTCATCTGTAATAGGAATTTCTAAGATGGGGTGTTCGTTACTAGTGTGTGCTGTCTGTGTGGAAGAGTTAGGCTTATTTAAAATGGATTCTGATGGATTACCCATTATAGAGTTTAATTCATCTATCTCCTCGATTAATGACATAGCTTCGTTAGCATGTATCTGAATGCGTGATAAAGCATCAGCGTTGGTGTTGATCTTTCCTTTCTTATAAATGACAGTAAAGTCGTATTCGCTAAGTCGAAGTCGCCATCGAGTAAGTCGTGAATTTGGCTCTTTCAAATTCATCATCCACTGTAACGGTTTGTGGTCCGTTAGGATTTTGAATTTTCTACCAAAGAGATAAGGTCTAAAGTATTTGGTAGCCCACACTATGGCAAGTAATTCTTTCTCAATAGTACTGTAGTTAGTCTCGCTGTCGTTTAAAGTCCGGGATGCGTAACAGATGGGTTTGTCTGATCCAATTGGGCCTTGGGATAGGACAGCTCCAATAGCTACATTGGAGGCATCAGTTGTCAAGTTAAATTCTTTGGAAAAGTCTGGGTATTGTAGAATCGGGTCGTTTGTCAAAAGTGTCTTACATTTTTCAAAAGAATTAACGTACTCAGGGTCAAGGGTTATTTTTCTATCTTTCTTAAGGCATTGTGTTAATGGTTTGGTTATCTTGGCAAAGTTTGGTATGAATTTTCGGTAGTAACCGAGAAGACCAAGAAATTGTTTAATTTCTTTCGGAGTTTTGGGTATCGGATATTTCTTTATTGCAGAGATCTTATCGGGATTGGGTTTTATCCCATCTCGGCTGATGATATGTCCGAGATAAGCTGTTTCTAATTTTAAAAACTCGGACTTATCCATTTGGATTTTGAAATTGGAATCTCTGAGTCGGAGGAAAACCTTTTCGAGGTTGACGATATGTTCCTGTAGGGAGGTGCTGAAGACGATAATGTCGTCCAGATAAACAAGGCAAACATCATTTTGAAGGCCTTTCAGCACATTGTCCATTACCCTTTGAAAGGTAGATGGAGAATTCTTCAAACCCATGGGCATACGAAGAAATTCGTAGTGCCCGTTTTCGACGTTAAAGCCAGTTTTGGAAACGTCTAATGGGTCCATTTCCACTTGATAAAACCCACTAGCTAAATCCAAGGTCGTGAAATATTGACATTTTCCTAATTTGTCAAGGACATCATTGATATTTGGGATAGGGTACTTGTCGTCTAAGGTCTTTTCATTTAATTTTCTGAAATCAACCACAAGACGCCACTTCTGTTTACCGGACGCGTCCATTTTCTTAGGAACTACCCAGATTGGTGAGCTCCACGCTGATTCCGAAGGTCTTATTATCCCCTGATCTAACATTTTACCAATTTGGTCCCTAACTTCCTGACGATGAACGAATGGATACAGGTAGCTTTTAGTGTGTACTGGTATGTCGTCAGTGGTCCTAATTCGGTGCTTGACCTTGTTGGTGAAGGTTAGCGTTTCGCCATCAATGTAAAAAACATCGGCATAACGTGAACAAAGGGCAAGAAGATTAGCCTTTTCTTCCTCGTTCAAATGTTCCGTTCGTAATCGCGAAATGACATCTTGAACGCGAGTCGAGTCTAATTGTTCGGTACGCTCGCACTGGATATTAAATAACTGCGCTTGTGCCGGCCGGTCTAAAGAGAATATGATGTCATTAGGTGTCGGATTCTCTACTTCTATATAGCCGCGGTTGTTCGATATACTTGTAATACATTCATGTATAATGCAATTATAAATAACCTGATTAGCTATAAATGCATCGCCGTTCGAACAATCAATAGGGACACGGATAACTTTTGAAGTTCCCGCGGGTATAATGTCCTCGTATAAATTCGCGTTGCGCGAGTCATACATACATATCGGGTTGGAAGCTGAGCTAGTAAGTAATTGACACGATTTTAAATCAATTCGCGCTTCCCATTTACTAAGCAAATCTAATCCAATAAGACCATCAAAGTAGTCATGAAAACGGTATATGAACAACTTCATACAATCGTTACAATTTAATTCCGGAAAGGTTGGTAAAGTAATGGAATAATTATTCCTAGTGGTCGCGTGTATGTTGGTTACTTCGAAGGGGTCGAAGTCGACTGGGAAATCGGCATAGTAGTGTTTGACTGCGTCGGGACTAATGAACGATTGGTTAGCGCCTGTATCTATCAACAGTTTTAAAGGTGGGTTCGATATCTGAATGTACGGTAACTGGCGTTGGGTCTGTAAATTTAATTCTATCCGGGTCTTTGTGAGTTCGAATCCTTCTGAAAATCCTGTTCGGAATAACTAGAGGTATCTTGAGGTTGAATTTCATTAGTTAAATAATTTTCGTTAGTCAAATTGTCAGTGTACAATAATTCGCAAGGAAAGTCAGGTGAAACGCTAGTATCGCAATAATGTTCATTATTGTAATCGTACACCGGCCCATTGTAACAATCATATGTGTCGCAGTAATTGTAATTATTATATGAATCGTTATAAGACGCACATTGATTTATATTCATTTCTTTAGTTTTGAAATAATTACTGGGTGGTGGATTGCCGTGCTTACTCCAGTCATGTCCTGTCAACATCCTGGTTTGTGGTAAAGGCTTTGGCACAAAACGTTGTACACCGCTCATAGGTTGAGGGTTTTGTGAATAAGAGGGAATGTTATTTCGCGGTGGACTGCGAAATACATTACTACGGGGATTGTAATTAGGTGGTTGTGCGCTAAACATCCTCTGCGTATTAGTCGGCATGTTACGAATCGGTTCCGCAAATTTGAATGGTTGAGGTGGTGATCTCATAGGACGTGGTCCCATAGGCATTGGCCAGTTCGGCGCGGGCGCCGTGTGGTGCGGGGTACGCGGGGGAACAAAAGGCATACTTTGCATTGGCATATTGACCTTAGGGGTCGATTGGACTTTAAGGGGTTCGTTGCGCTGTTGGAGATACATGGTATTTAATTCCTCCTGTACGTACTCAAGTGCCTTTTCAATAGAGCAAGGTCGCATGCAACGTATACGGGACCCTAGGGGTTCCTTTAGACCTCGAACGTAGGCTTGCATTGTGACTTTCCTATAAAGTTCGCGTTTCGCCTCTATAGTGGTCGGGATGGTTTCATGTAAAGTCACATACGTCATTATCGTACTGAAAAGGGTTTGACAATGTTCGTAAAATTCCTGGGGTGATTTATTCCCTTGGCTGGCTAAAGAGAGATCACTGTAAAGTGCCGTTTCGTCACGCTGGTCAGAGAAGTTATTAATTAGCGCGTTGCGTATTCCTAACCAATTCTCTGGAATGCCGTTTGAATTAATAGTGCTAGCGGCGGGTCCAGTGATTTTATTCAATATCCCGTTCAAAAGACACAAGTTGGAAAATTCACTTCCGGGTGAATTACTAAGGTATTGCGTAACTAATTGGTCACAAATCCTGATAAATCTCGTGAGAACATTCGGGTTCCCGTCGAACTCTGGGACTAGGCGTAAGGCCTTGAAAATAGTATCGGGATCGTGAGACATCTCTTCAAATAATATATCTAAGTTTAAATCTAAATTTGTCACTAAATCTCTATTACTATCACTAATGTGTCGGCGAGCCTGTCGTGATGCAGACTCCCGGGTCCTATAGGTTCTAGGGTGGTAAATCTTGAAGTTTAAGATTAAGGCTTATGGGATAAAGACAGGAAGCAACACGAGAACAATTCAAGTGTACTTACATATATGTCATTTCTGGTTTCTCTCCGTGAATCGAGTTTTGGATTCCTTTCGGCTTGCAGCAGGTCCTTGGATTTTTTGATACTCGGTGACGGTGACTTGAAAGCCTCCTGGATGCGTTGCGTAGAGATCTTGATGCTGAAGATACCCTAACTAACTATCCCCGAGTATCCTACCGACTGCGCCAATTAAAGAACTTGCCGCCGATAGTTCGAAAAAAAACCAAAATTACTTATAACTGATTTATTAATAAAGAACTAATTGCTAATTTACAATAAACGATTACGATCGAAGTTGGATCTATAATGAATATAATATTAAATTAATGTTAAAATGAAGGAAATGACACTTGCTGACGCAGCCCTCTCGCCTCGTGCCGCAACTGCCTGAGTCAGCGGTTCCCTTATAGTATGAATATGTAATTAGAGTGACGGACTTAATTAGTTAATTCGTTACTAGTTACATAATATGAAGGTAAGTTGGTTTTCTAACTAAAACACGTTACTTTTTGAACTAGCGCTTAGTTTGCCTCGCGGTTTTACTATCACTCTCTTTAGAGTATAAAGTCTTAAATATTATAAAAAAAAATACGAACCAATTTTAGTAAATACTAGCGGCCCGCCCCGGCTTCGCACGGGTCCAATTTTCCCGTTGATATTCCAGTTTTTTTTACATAAGAACCTTCTCCTAATAATAACAAATACAACAAAAAAAGAATTAGAGAAATCGGTCCAGCAGATTCACGCGTGATGCCGTGACCAAGGAAAACGGGTTTCATTTTTATATATACAGGGTGTCCGGGCATCGATGTCGGATACTTTAAGGGGGTAAAATATGGTATTTTTCATCGACAAAGCACGGTTCCAATTTTCTCTAGCTACCTCCATTACAAAATGGCAGCCATTTTGTTTTTTTCAACTCGACGCGCGGGTGCTTGTACTGATTTAGTCATTGCTATCCATGTAAACGTCCTAGGAAGATGAAAGATGTCTCATTTGAAAGTTAATAATGTAGGGTATTATTAAATGTAAGATTTTATATCATATCTTAATTATAAAGTAACAAAAAATCATTACAAAAATAAAAATCAATTTTTTTTTCAGATTTTTTTCTGCATTTTTTATTTTTTGTTAAAATTTGACTTATTAACCTACGTTTTACATCTTGTTTTTTGATAGTACAGAATATTTACTTAAAAAAGATTCATACGTCTTATAGCCTTATGTATGGTAGTTCTAAAGTTACGATGGTTTGAATATGATCCTTAGCCAAGAAAATCGTCTCGTATTGCGAGGAGTGCTCGACGTGCTCGTCCATGGGACTGCGTTGTTGGGATTATCTGACTTAACTAAACTTATTTTGTAATGGAGGTAGCTACAGAAAATTGGAACCGTGCTTTGTCGATGAAAAATACCATATTTTACCCCCTTAAAGTATCCGACATCGATGCCCGGACACCCTGTATAGATTATCATTTAATTTACCGGGTTACTTTCTATCAAACTGAACGCAATCTGAAGGTTAAGAAAATAGTTACATACATTTTCCATTTCTCTTGACCTTGAAAACCAATGAAATTAAAAACTTTGATAACATTCTTGTGTCCCACCAAATACAACGTATTCACTGCGAGTAGCGTAGCACTTGTTGTATTATGTTTGTACTCCTAAATAGTTTTATTGAATTAGACCTTTCTTATTTGGGTCCTTTGTGATTGCTGCGACATTTTTGGTTACAAGCTTTCTCTCTAAAGATGGCCATTGACGATTCAACTTAACTGATTAGTTAAACTGGCTTCATCCAAAAATAGTCATCAATCACCGGCGTGATTCCAGATTCCAGTGGGGAAATCTAGTTGACCCAAAGCTTTTGAAGTGACGCCGCAGTTTTATGTCTGGACTGATCAGTTCAACTGACTCGTCAATGGCCACCATTTTAATAAATAAAACATAAAAAACATTTTCAAGACATTACATCTCATATTAGTGTTAGTAACAATTTATAATATACTCGTACATAGGTACTTAGTAGGAAAGAATTCGTCTGAGTGGGCACTACCGCAGACGCGCAGTCCAGTTGTAATGTAGTCAGTGAAATTACTGGGCACACGAGACTCACCAACTGATGTCTCGGGGTGATGAGCGCAGTACCAGCTCACTCGTCTCGTCACTTGGTCATATACAAAAAAAGACTCCCGGTAATGTGATAACTAGGTGATAACTGAGTGGTCCCGGTTGGAATACCAACGCTTGCGTTTAACCTATTGGAAATTAAAAAAAAACCTAAGTAATCTATAATAATGGATACTCGGTAGCCACAACTGCTTTACGTGCTAGATTCCTGTCACATTTGGCTAAGTATAACTTTTACTTCACTGTTACAAAGGACAATACAAAATGCATTATCAGTATTAACAAATACATTACAACAAAAAATTATCAAACAATCACCGAACTTCAGCCAGGTATTTATGAAACAAATGACTTATCTGTGTATGACGTATCCAAAGGCCGTCTGCAAGGTGTATTTATCAAAGGCAGTATGAGTCGTACAGGCGCACGATTCGGGTGCTTCGTGCGCCTTTCTCTTCCGCGTTAATCAACTTATTAGTTCGTTAAACATGTCGTCAAAGCGAGCGGATGCGCTAGAAGTAGTGCTAGAAAGCCTCGGCCCTTTTGGCTTGTACCAAAAGTATATGCTCATAATGCTGTGCTTACCAAACTTGTTATCAGCGATGTACGGACTGAACTACATCTTCGTTGCACAACGTGAGAATTTTCGGTGAGAATCAATTGTGTTAAAGTGTTTGTTTGAATTCGTTTTAATGATAATATATTTGTGATACGTAATCATCAATTAGGTATATCTAATTACTCTTATATTCGTAAAACATATACGGATTAATTCACATCTGCGCATACACTGCGGTTAAAGTTTTTTCAATAATTCGACAGTATGTTTATAACTCAATAGGTAATTCGGCAGTACGTTGGTTGAGTAGTGCTCTAGATAGGAATCTAATTGCATATTTAAACATTTACTTACTGTAGCTGGTGAATTTCTTTGTAGTAAAAAGTAGTTGAATATTTTTCAAAAAAGTTATATGTACGTTATTCTCTAATATATTTTGGAATTGTTTAAAATAACGATCTCAGATCTCAACCGGTTCCAAAAAAGAAAGAAGCATTAAAATGTTATAGTACAGAAGCTTTAAAATGTTTATGATCCCGCTTAGAAAGATTAAAGGCTCTATTTACACCTGAAAAATATAAATTAATCTCTATACATGAGACTGAAATCAGTGATTAAAATGTGATAAACTTGATATCATCAAATTAATCGTAATTAATTACCAAAATAGCTGTGGATACGTAGGAATAAGTAGGTACGTGATAAAAAATGAGTATTATGAATTTCTTTGTTTTACAATATGAAGTAAAGAAGAATTGATTATTGAACATTGCTTTAGAAAACAAGATAATGATGAATAATGTTTTCTTTTACGAAGCGTAAAATAAAGAAGTGCACGGCAAAGGACTCTCGCTTATAATATTAGTAAATTACAGGGAACAATCGTAGTCACCAATCTTGCATTAGTATGTTGGTAATATCACACCCGAGTTGCTAAATTAGCAAATTGCAAAAAAAACACAGATCAGGGTTTGTTACCTTAGGACTTCCGTCCTAAAAAAACGCATATCGAAGAAGGCTCTGGCAAAATATTTAAATTCCAGATATACTTAGGTATAACATAGAGAAAAATCTGCACCTATTGTGTCCACTCAGTATTATAAGAGCTTTGATTTTTCGAATCGACTCTAGACACACAGCAGAACACTTTGAATAAAATTCATTAATAATAAGTTGACATATTTATAGGAAAATTATAATGTTTATGTTTGTTTATAGCCAATATTGAAGGCGTTCCGTAACGGATTCATCATACAAATTGCTATCTTATCAGATCGTTAGATAAGCGTCGTTTGTATCAACCGAAAACTTCACCGAAAACCAACATTGGAGTATTTATATCATTTTTACTTGTTTATTTAATACTTAGTACGGTCAGTATCAAAAGTCCATTACGATTAACAAATCAAATGCTCAACTTTTTAATTTCTTTAAAAAAAAAATCTATTTTTTATTATAATTTATTCATAGTGGTTCCACTTTTATATCCTACAAATATAGTGTGTAGTCTAGAGAGTGTAGTCTCAGAGTTTTTTAATATCTTAGTATAAAAATAAAATTTGGTATTCCTATAATTCATTCTAGACAAACACCAATTTAGTACTGAAGCAGAACTAGTTTAATATTAACACAATGACTTCCTAAAGATGTTGCCTACAATATATTTGAGAAAATGTGACGATTTCAACTCTCATTTTCCTTATAGCCGCGTATAGTGTAACATTATATCCTATGATCTATTGTCTAGATAATGAAATAACCTTAGACGGAATAAATGCACCACATAAAATATATGTTTCCGCATGTGTAAAGTCTTATATTATTATTTTGATGGAAGATAAATTTATTTATAACCACCATGTTTGGAAATCTTCGATACAAACTTTTATACTCTCTTTATCATTGTGCTCCATGTAATGTCACAATTAAAAATTCTTAAATTCAGGAGACAAATAGAAACATGTATCAAACTTATAAGTAAGGAGGACATCTTATCTCTCTCCGGAAGTCCTAAGCTGACTCCCTGATCTGTGCTTATAAATATCCTAGTTGAATCAGTTGTAAAAAGTATAATGATGGCATAGCAAATAATTTAAAACTAAATGCAAGAATAAAATTAAATACTAAATGTTAAGAAAATAACCTTATCTTCATCTTATCTCAATCTCATTATTCATATAAATATAACTTATTTTAATATTAATAATGCAACTGGTACCTTTATTTTGATATGTGGCTATAGGTAGGTAAGTCAGTACAAGTATTTTCAAATTATTTCAGTGAACGTTCTAGTAACATTCACATCAATTCAAACCATGACATTACAATTTGGTTCGTGTCCACAACCTATTCAATATGCGTAAGACAATGTGTTATTTTGAAGAACTCAAGTTACATAACGTTCTGCTCTGCATATTTAAATAAGTAAATATGTTTGCATAATAATGACTAACTTAACTTGAAATTAGGGGTTATTGTAAAGTCGTCACAAGGAAAATTAATTGTAAATTTGCCACAGTGTCAATATTATTCAAAACAGGTATTGTAAACTCGCCACAGTTACGTCATACTTCTTATAAATGTCCGACAGCAAAGCAATATTTTCGGAAAATCGTCAAGTTTCTTATAACATACTAGCTGCGCCCCGCGGTTTCACACGCGTAGTTCCCGTAGGAATTTCGGGATGAAAAATAGATTTTGGCCGATTATCAGACCTACTGAATATGCTCACAAAATTTCATGAGAATCGGTCAAACCGTTTCGGAGGAGTATGGCAACGAAAACTGTGACACGAGAATCCTAATCCTAACTAATATTATAAATGCGAAAGTAACTCTGTCTGTCTGTCTGTCTGTCTGTCTGTTACCTTTTCACGGCTAAACTACTGGACCGATTGACTTGAAATTTGGTACAGGGGTAGCTTATGGTCCGGGAAAGAACATAGGATACTTTTTATCCCGAAATTCCCACGGGAACGGGTACTACGCGGGTGAAACCGCGGGGCGCTGCTAGTTTTATATATTAGAAGATTAGAATAACAGAATCGCCACAACAGCTTTGAGATGCTGGTAACTGGATTCTAAATTCTCCCATAACATAATTATTAAAAGTTCGTCCAAAGTAATTTTTAAAGTATTTATGTGATACATATTTCGTTTCTCTTCGATTTGCTAAATAAATAGCTGACGAAATACTGGTAAAGATAAAGACAGATTCATAGTTATTGCAATATAATGATTAGATAACATATTTACACTAGCATCTCACAATCATTAGGTATTTTGAGAGGAAATACCAAGAAAATCTTAGATTACTCTACAATACATTTGAATTTGCAAACACTTATAAATCTCATAAATGTTAGATCATTCCAACATACAAGGTCCAACGGGCATATAATCTAGGACCCCATTTAAATTAATGTACAAATGAAAATCGGAATTTAGTCTTTAATTAGATCGATCAGCATCGACTTCAAACCCAAATGAATGATAGGACTCTAGTTATCATCCTAACTAAAAATAATTGATATTTCGCATGGATTAAGTACTTCATAAATTATGTACTTTAATCATCTTATCCATAATTATCGACGCATCGAGTATTAAATTATATCTCGGCAGATAGATCCTCTTAGTTATCATCTCAACTCAAAATACTTACTGATAATATTAGCCCAATTTAAATCGATTATCATGAATTGAGTTCTGCTAATAGGTACTAGCCAAAATCAATTAAGTACTCGTAACATGAATCGATCGTAATTATTTTATACGGGTTATGCGTTTAAGTTGAATCCCTCGACTGGTTCCAGCCATATACGCTGGCCTTCATCAGGAAAAATGAATCGATCATCGTGTCTAACCATTATTGTTAACCACACCATCAATGCGATTGAATCTCATACAACATCACTATTGTTAACAGATGTGTAGTACCAGAATGTGAAGGCTATTCACCTGATTACTTCAACACGACCACAGAACTATTATTATCAGCAGACAGTTGCAGCAGATATGTTCCTCTCCATGATGCTTCCGAAGATACCTGTTCCAGAGAAGCTTACCACGAGAACGACACTCTATCTTGTGATATATTTACTTATGAAACAAGTGATAGTATTTTCTCTGAGGTTGGTATGCCTTAAAATATTTAGAGTTGTGCTCATTTCTGTTGCTCTAAACTCTGGCTCTATAATTGGCTAGAGTCAGAATATATACTATGATAAAGTATTCCTTTATTAAAAGTTGAGTACCTACTAATAATCTTCTAACAAAATCATTTCAGTTTGACCTAGCATGTCGAGAATGGATGCGTACCATGGTGGGAACAGTGAGGAACTCAGCATTGCCTTTCGCGCTCGTGCTCACAGGATTTGTCTCAGATAAGTAAGTGTTCAACATATAATAGAAAACATAAATTAAATTTAAGTAACATGAACTATCATTCTGAGGGGAAAGTAGATATTCAATAAATCATTTTCATTCGTTTTTCCTACATACCGTATCAAAAACAGCAAATAAATATAAGTAAGTATGCGTAAGTACTATTATAAATCAACAATAAGAATAAGTACGCTGTAAATCTTCCGATTTCCATTCTTAAAATAGTTCAAACATATTTATCAATACAAATACATCATAATTATCATTAATTTCAGATTCGGTCGTCGCACAGCTCTCTGCGTATTCTCAAGTTTCGCCGCCGTAATGGGTATCATCAAATCATTCTCGATCAACTATCAGATGTATCTCGCCATGGAGTTTCTTGAAGCGGCATTAGGATACGGATTTAATGGCGCAGCTTATGTTATGAGTATGAATCTACTTAATAAGTAATATGAGGTACCTACTGCTCAGTAGATCTGTTAAGTTCACCAGAAATTAATGTTCGTTTTCTATAACATAATAAACGGTTATCAACCAGTTAAATTAAATCATGCTTAAACTAATGGATCGATTTCAATAATGCTTGAAATAGATATAATCTTTAAAATCAAATTGCTCCGAATCTCTAGAAATATTTTAGCCAATTACAATCCATCAATACATCATAATATCATTATAATAGCTGATCAATTACATAAAGTAACTTTAAAAACTAACTTTACCTTTTAAACTCTGCATAACACTTTCTATAAGCATGCATTTTCTTTGTGATCAGTGGTCGAGTTGGCCCGTCCTAATCTCCGTGCGGCGTTTGCATGTGCAACAGGCATTGCATACGGTCTTGGTGGCATCGCATTTGCCTACTTCGCATGGCGTATTCGCTACTGGCGTCATCTGCTAGTGACTATACATTCACTCGCATTACTTCTACCTTTGTATTGGCTTCTTGTGGATGAAAGTCCTCGCTGGCTACACGCAAACAATAAAAACAAAGAAACTGAAGCAATTATACGTAAGATTGCGAAATGGAACAAGGTTAATCTTCAAAATTATTACTTTACTGTGTTAATCCGAGCAATCAATTACGTGTACCATACATTCAAACGACTACGGGCTGACGATGATGATGATACATACACACTTTCTTGTTTATCATTTCACTGTGATATTATTTAATAACGTCTTGTAGGTTTCTGTTGTTATATTTAAATACTAAGACAATTACCTCTCCGATTGTAACTTTCGTTATGAGAGACATACTGTAAATTAATCACGAATCTTTCAGGTGACATTAAACGAAGATCATATCCAGAACTTGTATTCCAAAGAAGATGAGAGTAAGGATGACAAGCCGATGCCCAATCCTTGGTTAAGCCTCCTCCGGTCCAAAGTACTGCTCCTTCGATGGGCTGCGTGCGCCTGGTGTTGGATAGCAGTGGCATTCGTTTACTACGGGTTAACTATCAACTCTGTACTGCTATCTGGGGATCAGTACATTAATTTTGCTCTAAATATGGCCATGGAAGTGGTTGCATCTGTACTCCTCATGATGGCACTAGAGCGTTTTGGCCGCAAATGGAGTATTTTTATTGCGTTTCTTATGTGCGCTATTGCTTCTATTACGCCGTTCTATGTCAGTAAGTATTAATTATTGCAATTATAATTTCATCGAGATTGTATATGTAGGTATGCGTTTGACCACTAAAATGACTGAAGTTACCAAGTTGGACAAAAGGTTAGATTCCTGTAGGAAACTTGTATTTATGGGATCCAAAGAATATTACCTTCGCGAATCTAGGTGTGTTTATGGATAAGACTTTTGGTGCTGAATCTGATAATGTTAAGGGTCAGTTACTGTATGAAGATGATAGAGTGAATGATTTTTGATAGAACAATAATTATTGAACAATAACTTTATATTCCAGCTCACACAGGAACAGGCCTTGGAATGTTCTTCTTGGGCAAGTTAGCGATAACATTTGCATTCAACTCTATCTACGTGTTTACTGCGGAATTGTTCCCCACACGAGTACGCAGTTCAGCTCTCTCTGCTTGCTCTCTGATTGGACGTATTGGCTCTATATTAGCACCGCAGACGCCGTTATTGGTAAGACCAACTTTTTTTCTCCTTACATTACAACTGCTTTTATCAACATACTTTATACGCTTCTTCTTTCGATTTGTCTTATACCTATACTGTTATACTACTTATTATTTATTTATATTTTAACGGGTGGCATTTTTCCTGGCTTGATTCTATCATAAACAAGCTCTAACACATTAATCGTTGGATAAATGCAATTTACGTGCCAATATCAAAAAACCCTTTTCAAATTCATTCACTGGTTCAAAAAATTAGTATGCTCTAAGATTCAAAGAGACATACATTCACCAGGAACTCCTTTTTAAACTAACATATTTAATTTTCCAGAGCGTGTTCATGCAAGCAGCACTCTACGGTATCTCATGCGCTACAGCAGCATTAGCAATAAGTCTAATACCCGAAACGAGACGAGCAAACCTTCCCGCTGACATCGAATCGGCTGAAACTCTTCATCCCGTCGCAGATATCGACGCGTCTATAGCCACAGCAACTACGTCACCATCTTCGTCTTCACTACCGACTCTTGAAGCTCAATCAAAACATGTAGCATAACTGACTATTAGAATTTAGACTGATTGGTATTGGATTATGTTATAATTCACACGAAAAACGCTTCGGAGTGAATGTTGCTCTTAGACAATTTTACACCCAAGAAGGATATACATACTTAGTATGATATAAAGTTAATTTAAAAAAATAAGAAACCGACTTCAGCACTAAAAAGTAAGAAAATAATTTAAAATAAACGATATTATTAATACATATTTACAATTTATAATTAGTTACTTTTGGAGTCAGTGCCAGCCCATGATAGTTTTTTTTCCTTATAAGATTGCACGAGACGCGCCTATAATATTAATGAAGGCTTTGGCTGTCACCGACTTCAAAAGTAACTAATTATAAATTGTAAATATGTATTAATAATATCGTTTATTTTAAATTATTTTCTTACTTTTTAGTGCTGAAGTCGGTTTCTTATTTTTTTAAATTAACTTTATTTTAATTTTTTTAGTGGGAAGCAAGTCTCCTTCTACAAAAGACGCTTAAATTTTCCTCCAGAAGAGATTTGAATCGTGGATCACTTGAATCCTTTTTTGTGGGAGGAAGACTTTTGCGTCTTTTCTCTGTCCAGGGGAACGACGGGGTATGTCGGACTCCGCGCCGCAAAGATAGAGTGGCGACGCGCATACCGACTAAAACCCCTTGGTGTGCCACCTCTGCGCTTATGGCCGAAACCGGAAGAAACGCGGCTGCACGCTACTACGATCCCGGACAGCGCCTCTACCCTGTTAAGGGTTTCTCCTCCGAGCTAGAATGTAGCTCTAGGCGACAGATGTTGAGTTACCCCCTTCCGAAAGTACCGCGCGCCACCTCGAGGCCTATATGGCGGCAGTGGATCTCCCCCCGGGGAATACTGCCGCAGGTCGGGCGTATGGCGGTTGCAGGACAAAGTGGTAGTCCCGCATCCGTCTGCCCAACCTTCTGCTGCGGATAGTATTAGTGGAGAGGGCTTCGCGCTCTCTCTCCGCAGCTTTTTTTGCGAGAGTACGACCTCACAATAGGTGGACACTCCAATCTAAGACCTCTCCTCGCTCACCATAGCAGAGACTACATTTGGCACGGAGAGGTCGTTTCCCACGATTGCCGCGAGAGTTGCGAGGGCAATAGCCTCTTGCAGGGATTGTTTCGCTGCTCTATAAGCAGTTCAACCTCAACGGGTACCGCTTGAATCCTGTCCCTTGAGCTGATGTTACTCATGATTCATAATCTTACACAACCCTGCATTTTATTACTTCTTTTTAACTTCATCATCCCAATTAAACCATCATTTTATTACAAAACTTCTTTATAACCATAAAGGTATAAGAACTTTTTAGAAAATTAACCAAAGTCAAAATAAAAACGAAAATAGAGGATGACGTTTATACTGTCTATTTATTAATTAAAATAATATATACAATCTTATCTGGTGCAGTGTTTGTTTGTAATATCTAAATATATTTTTTTTACGAAAAGTTTTATGAAAACGATTTGAAGATATATTTGTAATAGGTACCTATAATAGTATAAAAAAACATTTTTAAAACAATTTGTAGGTTCGGGTTTATTTCAGTGTGTGTTAACGAATTAAAAAACAGGACATTTTTATATCTAAAACCCATGAATTGTGAACAGCATTTGATTTAAATACGAAAAAATACAGCCAAAAATATTCATCCAGAAATTCTTATGGTATCAAGAATATCGCGAGCAAAACCACGGGTCACAGGTAGTTTTACTTTTAAAAATGTAAATCGACACCCCAGCCTACATTGTTGCGGGTTTTCCTCGATTTTTCCTGGATCCCATCATCAGATCCTAATTTCCTTGACATGGGACCACTTCGCGAATATCCGCTTTCTAATGAAACAAGAATTTTAAAATGCTCCATTCATGATTACAAAGAAATCGCGTAACAAACACACAAAAAAAAAATATACACGTCGAATAGAGAACCTCCTCCTGTTTTTTTGGAAGTCGGTTAAAAAAGGCTGTGATCCCGCTTAAGCAGCGGGGGGCGTAATTTTTATTACCTAGTATTAATTTTGGTACTTAAACTTTGACATGGTGAAGAAAATTGAGCAAATCGAGGTTTCTTTATAAACTTAACTTTATGTACGTCGTCGAAAAGTGTATATTTTGATACTTGCGTCTTGCAATCATTCAAAATAAGGCATCATAGCAAAGTAATAGAAGCATTATAAGCAGTTTTAAATAAATATGATATGATTTATTTATACTTAACATTATTTTGTTGATATTTCCAACTGATTTAGACATTCAAATATCTTTTTGATTTCCAAAAAGACTTATCTAAGCCAAAAAGATACTATATGCTAATCTGATTTATTTGCATTGCAATAAATATGATATAAAATCAATGACTTGCCATACATACATACATTATGACACACAGTAAGGTTTTTCAGAACTTTTTGTATTAAGTTATTTTTAATTTATTAAAGGAATAATAATATGTACATAATTAGAGATTGTTTTATTTCTCGTGGATCTCACGAATAGAAAAGTCCACTGGGGATTGAATCCGCAACCGTATTTAGCCGGTATGAAAATTACTCATTCTAATCATATTATGATGTACTAGCTGTTCCCCGCGGTTTTACTCGCGTGGAACCTTATCCCGTGGGAATTTTGGGATAAAAGTATCCTATGTGTTATCCCTGTACCAAATTTCATTAAAATTCATTCAGTAGTTTTTGCGTATAAGAGGAACAAACATCTACACATCCATACATCGACACTCACAAACATTCGGCTTTATAATATTAGTAGGATAAGTAAGTAAATAAGTAATTACTATTTTTTCTTTTTATAATCTAAGTACTATTCAAATTGTATGACTTTTATTGAGGTATGGTAAGATAAGATTAAGAAAAAAACACATAAGTATTTTATTAAAATAATAGCTATATTTATATTATTATGTTTTATTTACATGACAACTTTATACACTCAGTCTTATAATTACTATTCCATCACAATAATTAACATTTATTACATGTATACTCTTAATTACGTCTTTTAAATTAAAAATATTTAATTATCTATTATATTTCTTTACAAGAAAAGAGGATGATGAAGGCACTATACTTTCGATAGAGATTTTTGTACCTATAGATGTTAGACAAAATTCGATATTATAAGGATTAGAAAAATAATTAAAAAAGGCCGATAATAAACTAAATTGATTCTATATCAATTATTCGGAATACAGCCCCCCTAGCATGACTGTGCGTGATCTATACTATAATATAATAATATTATAAAGAGGAAAGATTTGTTTGTTTGTTTGTTTGTTTGTATGTAATGAATAGGCTCCGAAACTACTGGACCGATTTCAATAATTCTTTCACCATTAGAAAGCTACATTCACCCTGAATAACATAGGCTATATTTTATCCCCGTATTCCCACGGGAACGGGAACCACGCGGGTAAAACCGCGGGGCACAGCTAGTAAAATATATAGACACCACGAAATAATATCGATTTCGCGAGCATGACCAAATGAATTATGGCGTGGTACGATATGAAAAATTAAACATGGCGGCTATATTATATTTTGACAGTTGGATGTCAATAAATAGCTATATCGATTTCGCAAGCATGACCAAATGCCATAAAATTAATCACGTAGTAAAATTCAATATGGCGGGTATTTTTATCAAATTTTGACAGTTGGATGTCAATAAATCGCTGTATCTATCGCGTTTTCGAAGTCATGCTAGCCTAGCAGAGCCCAAAAAATAAATGAAGAATGGCAATGCTAGTTCAAAGGAGTTATTTAAGCTATCACGAAAATAGGCGGTAGCTAGCATAGATGACATAAAATACAAGTATTTCTATGAACTAGCCACTGCTACTTATATCACCACTATGTATAATCTTATTACATCGACCGATATAATCATCAATAAGGATCATTTTTATAATATTACACATTTACTCAATCGCATTAAATCACAGTTAAAACAAACTTATGTACATAACACTATTACATTATAATTATTATTTAAATAACTAACATTATTTAAATTATTATTATTTACAATTAATTCATAATTATGACATACTTTTTGCATCATTACCTAACCGACACCTGACTGCTTACGTCACATTACGTCAAAGTCAAAAGTCCCAAATCAATAATTTTCCTTATCCATTCATTGAACTATTTTATCATCAATGTATCATTATTTTACTTTTCCTTACAAAATATGGGTTTCACAATGAAAAACGTAACATTTGACGTCACGTTATAAAAGGCTTAAAAAGAGCTTGTGACACACACAAATATATCTTTAGCTTAAGCTAGAGACATACTTGTGTGTGTCACAAGCCCTTTTTAACCGACTTGAAAAAGGAGGAGATCCTCTATTCGATTGGTATTTTTTACACTATATTATGCTTTAAATGTCTATGGCTTCACGGAACAAATGAAGGAGAGCAAAGGGCTTTTCGCTTCTGAGTTTTATTCGCTTCTTTTCGTTCCACAAGCCTTATGGTGTGACACCGATAGGCTCGTAACGTAACTCGTGAGCGCTGGGAATTACTACCAGCGAATTACTTATGGCATGTTCCGATATACACTGCAAGCACTTAGTGTACTCATGGTGAAAAATGAAGTCAGTACAGTTCTGCAAAACCGTAGAAAAATATGACGTCATACATCGCCGCTCTTTTTGTATGGCGAAAACTGGCACTTTCGAGGTAAAGCCTCTCAGTACTTTGATTACGAGATCAAAATGCATAAAAGAGTTTATAGGTGTTCCGGTTTAACAGTAATTAGTATAACAAACTAAAAAGAAACGGTTTCACAGTATACTAGATAAACTATACAGTTAATCTAGTATACTGTGAAACCGTTTCTGTTAATGGTTACAGTGCCAACCTTACAGTGCTAACAGTGCAAATCGGAACATACCTAACCTCTAAAATTGACATAAGACGTCACACGTCAAACTGACAGACCATCAAGTCAGATCATCAACTTTGTTACTCTTATCTGTATTTAGTGGTCTTAGTTCCTGTGCAGGCGGCGCTGTAGTCAGTGGGGGTGGTCTAAGACGACCGTAGACTAATCGTAGAGCTATGAGGGCTGCGAATGTTAATGCTGCAGTGCTTCCGAAGGTAGCGTCGGGCCCCCGACGAGCGTAGACGGAGGATACGAAGACGGGGCCGAGTGCGCGGGAAACGCAGCCAGCGCCTGTCAGTAGGCCCATCCATACGCCCTGTGGGTTAAAAATATGGTTGGGTTAGATGGGGTCAGAATTGGCCGGGTGGTAAGTTTGGAAGGTCAAAATTGTCAGGTTGAAGTGTGGATGAGAATTGGCAGGTTTGGATATTATTGTACTAGGGATAATAGTTATTTTCAACACACTTGCTCATAAAGGAGCTCTTATTTGGGCAAAAACAGTTGAATAATGACACGTTTGATTCACTAGTGAGTTATAGATTGTTTTTTTTAATTGCTTTTATTTAAAAAAGTTTCGATACCAAAAAAATTGTGTCCATACATTTTAAAAACAAACTTCAACTATGTTTCCTTACTTTTGGTAGGTCTATGGTCGATTCCATTCATTCATTCATTCGATTTTTTTTTAATAAGTATATTCTTTTAGTCTTTGGCCGATCACCATTGTTGTGTTGGATGCGCGCGAATAGAAAAACTGTTTATTTATTAGCGACAAATGATAATTTCTTCGCAAATGTGTTGAAAAACGTTGTATGGTACACGCGTGTATTGATGATTACTATCCTCGGCTATCTTCAGACCCTCGCCTGACGGCTCGGGCCTCAATAGCGCCTCGGAAGAAATCACCAACATAACTCGCTTGTACCATAATAGTTATTTATGGTACAAGCGAGATACTTATTAAAAAAATATCGAATGAATGGAATCGACCATAGACCTACCAAAAGTAAGGAAACATAGTTGAAGTTTGTTTTTAAAATGTATGGACACAATTTTTTTGGTATCGAAACTTTTTTAAAATGAAAGCAATTTAAAAATACAATCTATAACTCACTAGTGAATGAAACGTGTCATGATTCAACTGTTTTTGCACAAATAAGAGCCCCTTTATGAGCAAGTGTGTTGAAAAAAATATTTGTATAGTCTCATACATAGGAAATTCTCAGTAACCTTTATAACTAATATGATTGATTCTGGCGAAATATGACTAATTCTTGGATTTTATAGTCAGTTTTTCCTCGGACATGTCAAGGCTAATAGAACTGAGAAAACCCAATTGGGAGATGTCCGGCAATTAATGTTTCCTCTTTCTGAAGTGTAATTAAAGGTTAAATTCCGTTATTAGTTCAAGATCTATTCAAAATAGTGAACCATTTTAATAGAAATCACATATCGAAATGTTTATTTAAGTACAGTAGCTAATTAATTTTAAAAAATATTTGTAATTTTACGGATAAAAAACTTCAAATTTTGAAACTACAAAATCTCCTCGACTGTGCCTACTGAGGCCTTTTTTTTGTTGTCCCAGTGGAAATGCGTTGACGCATCCCCGCGTCGAAGCAGCGGGGGATATGGGACTCACCCTCCCCCAAGATGGAGCGGTGGAGGTCCTCCCCACTAACCCCCGGGGGCGACATCGCCGGGCGCTGAGTGCCGGCGCAGCGGTAAGCGGGCCGCACATCCGCTACGCCGGCGGAATCTACTGAGGCCTACAGTTTCATTTCATCAATCGTAAAAATATAACAAACAAAAAGAAATAAACTTACTTGCGGCCTCGGCCCTAGAACCTTCGAAAATATAGTCTGTATAAGCGTCACTCCGAGCGAATATCCAACCGATACACACGCATATCCTAGCAGGAACTGCGTGACAGTGAGCCCCCTGGAGTGGAGGCACCACGGCTGGGTGTCGGCGGGGCAGCCCCCGCCCGCCTCCGTGGCATTGAGGGGCGCCGCCGGCGGGGGGCCCGGGCCCCATGGGATGCACAGTACTGACGCCATGCCTGTGAGGAGGAAACCGCCGTACAGGAGTAGGGCTCTGGAATTCAAAGAAAATATTTTGTTGAGTTACATTTCCATAAATAATTGTCTTTTTCTAGAAAAAATCCTTTGCCTACATAAGGACTCTTACTTAAGTGCTAAAATGTATTCTGCAAAAAGCGAATCCATAGAAAATAATGTCTCTCACTCTTCTATTTATTTTAACATGTAATTTTCGATGAAGTTTACGTAATTAATAAGCCCTTAACTGATGCAACTGTTGCATAACATAGTGATTATTATACTTATATGTAATACCTGTTTCTAGAAATTAATATTAATAATACTTTATGCAAACAACATGACCTAATAAACCAGTTAAAGTTCAAAAAACTTACCGTTCCTCAAATATCTTGGTAAGCGGTGATATAAGCGCGAATGTAGCACACGCCACGAGCGCTCCAGCACTCATCAGCGCTCCCATATACTCCATCGCTTGCTTCTTGCTCCAACCAAATTGATCTATGGTTAGTGACGTAGCTAATGTTTCTAGGAGAACAAAATTGAAGACTAATACGAAGAATGCGCCAATCAATGTCCAACTGCTGATTAGATCAGGTTTGAGACCGGCTAGTGCTTCTTTTTCTGAAAATGTATGGAAGTATGGTTGTTAAAAGTGGAATTTTTAGAACTTTTCAAAGGGATATCAAGATTTTACCGGCCAACATGTATCCTACTAAAAAGTACTGGAGGATTCTTTAATCCCTATCTCACAAAATTGGAATTGAATTGAAGCTATTAGGCGAAGCTGGACAGGATAATACGAAGGTATCATATTTAGTTTTTTTGCTTATATTAGGAAAGGCATATGGCCAGCAATGGACTAAAATAGTCTGATTTTAATGATCATAATATATTCTTTCAAAAAAATCTTACCAGACTCCTTTCCTTGAGCAAGCATAGCTTCGCGCGCCGCAATCTTCCTTTCTTGGAAGCAACACGGCAGAAACAGCAGTAGATTGGCCGCTGCTAGAACAGCATTAATCCATCCAGCTGCTGTATACATATCTAGCCGTATTGGCTGTTCCCAGTTCCCTGGGGGAGGGTAAGGGGACCCTGGGCCAAGAGGTGCCGCAGCCGCTTGTAAAGCAGGGCCTACTACGAAACCTAAAACTTGAGCTAAAGATACCCCTGCCACTGCGCGAGTTCTCTCTTCAACGCGAGTAGCAGCCGATAAGTATGATCTTGCTACTGCTACGTTTGCTGTAAAGAAACAAATAAAATAACATAATAACTCACTACATCATCTCATTATAGTAACTAACCCCTAACTAAGCTTCAAGCTTGTATCTATGGTATCGGAAACTACGCACACACTCATTCACACTCACACCCAGACCGAGATAAACATTTGTGGATCACACAAATAAATAAATGTTTGATTATGTAAAGAAATGTATGATAATGACGTGATTATAGCGTTTAAAGTGTGTTAATTTTATGTGCTTTAACGCCCGTATACGGTAAATTAACATTTATTTAAATTCAACCGTATACAATGTAAGTAAATGAAATAATATATTACGAATGACGACGTAAATGTCACACAAAATAAATTACTTAGACTAGCCTGTGTTGTATTTTTTCTTTCATTAGTAACTAACATTATCATATTAAATTCCAAGGTAATGTGTTCAGCTGTTTGAGGTTATAATACATACAATCAATCTCATACATTTTAATACATAGAAAATAGGTAAGGTTTGGGACTGCTGGGATCTTGGTCCACACATATTATTCAAATATGATATTCTTTCTTAAAAATATCAACTAACCTGAACTAACTCCAACCAGAAACCTAGCCAACAACATAAAGTACTTCGCATATGGCCTTGTCAAGTGTAGATGTGCATACAACACACTGGACATCACGAAGAGTGCTAATGTAGTCACCATAGGAGCACGCACACTGCCGGCGCGGTTAGCCCATAGCCCGAGAAGTGGTGAGAATAGGAGCTGACCAAGAGGATTTGCTCCTACTGCTAAACCGAGCAGTTCTTTCTTTGAGCCTGGTTCCAGCTGAAATTGAAAATTGAAAGACCGTTTATAATTTTAAGCGTAACTTATAAGTAGTGTATTGGACGTAATATAAGGAAAGCTTTTCGCCATTACATCTTTATAATTTGGTTCATGTGTGCGTACAAGTATTTACCTAGAAAGTTTTGTTTTTTGTTATGAAGAAGAAAACTAGCAGACAGACATCTGATGAAAAGCGACTTCCAGTGTCCCTGACCAATGACGATGTCCACAACTCAAGAGTTTCATGTGCAGCCTTTAAGGTGAGAATACGCTCTTTGAAGGTGAAACCTTTGGTTGAAAGAACTTTTAGACTATGCGCAATTATTTGCAAGCAAATGCCATAACGGTTAAAGATAATGTTAGAACGATAACAGAAGCATTTATTTTGTCATACAAAGCTATAATGAGGTACCACATAAGTGTTTTGTTTTTGCGAAAATGTTCTCCTCTATTGTATTATAATTCGTACAGCCAAGTAAAAAAATCCTAACCTGAACAACTCAAGGTGAAAACGTTTAATTTCCTGTAATTTATATTCCTAATTACACATTACGAACAACATGACAGTCTGTTATTACTTATTAGATTAGAATCCAGATATCACGGTTTTTAATAAGAAGATACTTTGAGAATAAATTGCAGTGTTATGTAAACCTTGAGCCTTTTTTTTTTTTTTTTTTTTTGATGTCCCGGGGGAAATGCTTTGACGCATCCCCGCGCCGAAGCAGCGGGGTATGTGGGACTCGCCCTCCACCAAGATGGAGCGGTGGAGGTCCTACCCACTAAAACCCCCGGGGGCGACATCGCCTGGGCGCTGAGTGCCGGCGCAACGGTAAGCGGGCCGCACATCCGCTACGCCAGCGGCATGTAAACCTTGAGCCTACATAAACTACAGCGTACCTACATATGTTGAGATCAAATTGCAGTCACGAAAAGTAATCTTACACTTATAGAAAAGTACAATAAATAAAATTTTGACATTCGATGGATATTTATTGGTACCACCAAAAATTAGAATGGCGTTCGTCGCATTATAGAGTCCATCCATAATACCATCTAAGTATATTAACTTAAGTACCTACCTATAGACTAGGCATATCAGGAAAATTATTCTTCCAACACTCATACAGCCGAAATATTCCTATTAGTGACGCTTGAAGACGCCAATATTTTATACAAGTCCAACGTATGTGTGCTATGGCATTGACTAGAAAGTGAATCATAGACCGGATTTATATTCATTGAGAATAAGAAAGTGAAATTATTTAACGAATTCTTTTCTCGTACGCAGAACTTTGTTTATCTTATATCGTAAGTCAAGTGTACAAAATAACTTGAATCTACTGCAATAATATGGAAAATTACAGAGGTCATAACTTCATAAGTCATAATCCTTCTTTTTACTTCGCCGTAATGGGGAAATAAAAAGTACATTAGATCTACTGTGAGCGTTTTAGTAATCGCTAAGAAAGTATTATTTATTTATTTTTAATTCATTAAAACACAAAAGTTATTCACCTCGACATTTCGATCAAGTTACACGAACCGCGAATCACGTCTTATAGCAATACTAGCAGCGCACCGCGGTTTCACTCGCGTAATTCCCGTTCCCGTGGGAATTTGGGGATAAAAAGTATCCTATGTGTTATTCGGATGTATAAGCTAAATTATTGTAAAGTTTCATTAAAATCCATTCAGTATTTTTTGCGTGAAAGAGGAACAAACATCCACACATCCAAACATCCACACCCACAAACATTCGGCTTTATAATATTAGTAGGAAATTATGTCTTAGATTGATGATGGTACAAAATAAAACAACGTCTTTCGTAAATAGTAAACAATCACCGGAAAGCCTAGTATTCAGTTAAGGACATGGTTCAGTTCAGATTAAGTCTCTCCGGTCACGAAACACCAATAAATTATATCAACGTTCATCGTAGGTCAAGGATGCTGGTTGGTACGAGGCCATTTGTCATTACATTAGTCATTAGCTAAGGTTTTAGGTATTTGGAAAATTCGTCTAACTAGAATAAAATACTCACAATTAATACTTATACGGTAGTTAACACTTCCTAAAAACCACAGAGGTTTATAAATGGTCGTTAAACTTTGTGCAATGTTGCTCAAATCCAATTTTTAGGATCTCGAGTGTATCCAAGAATCAGATTTGAGTTTTACTTTAATAACTTACTGAGGCACAAAAAATCCAATGCTCTACGTTACTAAAAAATAATGGACGTTATTATAAATCTGGCACACAATACGAGATTAAAGTACAATAACAGCGAACACATTATTTTTAATCCCTAAATTATCTCGACCAAACACGCAACACAGACGCATCTAACATTCCTATTTGATACATTGTAAAGTATCTAATTATAAAACTATTTGTATTGTCTGTCTGACTGTGATGTACCATTAAATTAGTTTTTTATTAGAATTGGTAATAGCCTAAGGTTATTTAAACTTACTACGACCGATTTCAAATTCATGGTTAAATACGCAATAAAAACAACACCAAAAATACATTATCTTATCATTTCTTCTTAATAGAGGCCGTGTTCTGAAGGTGTACTGATATACAGTACCTAAATACTTTTATCAAGTATCTAGTCAATTTGAAAGGATTGTGCGACTTTATAACAACTTAAAATCTAATGAAGCTTTATTTAACATTGATTTCGCAAATGCCATGCAGTTGCTCGGAGTATCTTTCTGTTGCATTGACTCATTTGAGACCAACAAAATAATATAGAGTTGGGAGAACTTGTAGATAAAAACGTAAACGTTGTCAAGTTTAATATTAGATTATTTTTAGGCAGACATGTGTATTAGTATGGATGCATAAAATGCAAGTACCAACGTACGATCCGTCGCCTGGAAACGGGCCAAGAGGAAAGTTATCAATGTTTGACGACTTTATCGCTAAATGTTGACGCGTTATCTATCATTACCGTGTGTATTGACATCATACAACAATTGGAATGTATGATTACTATGTTGATAACCCATTATATTGCTCCCACATGTTATTACTACAAATTATTTAAAATGTTATAGATTTTTATCATAGTTAATTCTATGTTATTTTGTCTATTAGATTAGGCACCTCAAAGGTTATGATATTGGTGAAAACCATCGCTGCTCAAGTGCTCAAAATACTGACAATGTTTTGGTTGGGAGTGCCCTTGCCTGATATGCCAAATGTTACGGATTCGATTACTAAAGTTAGTACTAGGTATCTTTCCTCGTGATTATTACGTATCTACAACTACTCGTAAAAAGTTTGGTAAAGAGAATACAAGTACTGAAGCAATACAGCTAAATTTTAAAAACATGTTCTTGAGTGAAACTACCACCACAAACTAATTATCAAACTATAAAGAAACAAACATTTCTAGTAATATATCAAAGACGAAGTTCCCTTCTTTTTATGTTTAAAAAATTGGCGTTGCTTCCAAAAACAAAATTAGTTTTAAAGAATTGGAATTCCGTCAAGATGTATAATAATATATCAGTGAAATTCTTGTTGTGTTACGTTAGTGCGCCCTTCCCCCAGTCGAGTCGGGTTACTAATAGTGTTATATTTAGAGGCACGCTGTGATCTACGGCTCATTGATGTCCCTGTTCGCACGCTAGGGAATCCCAGTCAGGAGTTGACGAATATATCGGGAGTCATTGTCAAGGTTATAGCCTGTTACTATGAATAAAATTATCTCGTAATTTTTTAATGAGTTTGTTTTACATTCTTTTCAGCTGAAGTAATTTGCGAATTAGAGGAAGATTGTTTGTATGATTTCCCAAATATAGGTAAGTAGGTAAATCATAGAGGTAGATAAAGACTCAAGTCTTATAAAAACAGAATGCAAAGAATTGGGTTTTAAACTAAACGACGAATGTGATAGGGAAAGACTTGCGAAAAGATCGTAGGTAATAGGTACTTACTATCGAGTCTATCGATGAGATCCTAACCCTCTTATTAATAAATAATACTAACAATAATGATAGTTTAAGTACCTACATTTTCTTTTTATTTTATAATTTTGTCTATTTAGAGCATGTTGTGACTTCTAAAGAATTTGCATTTAGATTTGTATTTTGTGTATTTCAATAGTTTTAAGATTAATGTAATTTTCAACACACTTGCTCATAAAGGGGTTCTTATTTGTGCAAAAACAGTTGAATAATGACACGCTTGATTCACTAGTGAGTTATAGATTGTTTTTTTTAATTACTTTGATTTTAAAAAAGTTTCGATACCAAAAAAATTGTGTCCATACATTTTAAAAACAAACTTCAAATATGTTTCCTTACTTTTGGTAGGTCTATGGTCGATTCCATTCATTCATTCATTCGTTTTTTTTTTTAATAAGTATATTCTTTTAGTCTTTGGCCGATCACCATTGTTGTGTTGGATGCGCGCGAATAGAAAAACTGTTTATTTATTAGCGAAAAATGATAATTTCTTCGCAAATGTGTTGAAAAACGTTGTATGGTACACGCGTGTATTGATGATTACTATCCTCGGCTATCTTCAGACCCTCGCCTGACGGCTCGGGCCTCAATAGCGCCTCGGAAGTAATCACCAACTTACCTCGCTTGTACCATAAATAACTATTTTACTGAAGTCCTTAATAAATAAATAGATTAAAAATATATACCTACTTAGATTCTAGTACCTTCGTCAGTCATGAACGAAAATGGAAAATGAGGATTTACCTATCTATGCCGTTATTAATCCATATTTTTTATATAATAATCATAAGTTACATTATGTTGTCTTATTGTTGATTATTATAAAACGATCGTTATAACATGTTGCATCGCTTTGTTCATTTGTTAATCATAAACAACACATAGAGAACATTACAAAACCCTTATTCTGAATCATACAGTTTTGTTGTTATTTTGTAATTAGGTACTTACTCATTGTGTCTTCCTTTAGACTTTGATCTGTTACGCATCTACATATTTTTATTACTTATTGTATTTTTTATATAAGTAGACATTTTACATAATTAATTAAGTACGTATTTAGTGCGACATTTCGTTGTTTAAGAAACGAGTTAATGTAATTTCTTTCTCATAAGAATATTGTCATCATAATGTTCTCATAACAGAAAACAAACTGCATGAGAAAATAACAATGAAGTACTTAGATATTATTATAACATAATCACTTTTATCATCTTATCACAAGTGGGATATAAATTTTTCGCCTAATAATTTCATGGTAGTCTGGGAGTAGTCTCAAAAAAAATGCGAATACTCATTCCTAATTTTATATGCGAAATGGAGATTTTTTGCATAATATAACGACAATAGAGTGAGACACAAAGTCAGGATGAGAGTATTCGTATAATAAATTATATTGTCATTTCGTTATATAAAGTTTATTTATCACTAGTGGTATCATTATCATTTTATCATCTATATGATGGAATGGATTATTTAATGTTGAAATGTAGGTAATATTTACAAACTTGAGATAGACACGTGTTTGTTCATATACTTTCTGCCAAGTGCCTAATTAGTTATGCAATTGTCAATTTATTGAAAGTTAATGAATATCTTCTTTATGTTCGTTTACATAACATAGGTGCAAACAAGTAGACGGGTCACCCGATTACAAGTGATTCCATCGACAATGGACTCCAGTAACTTAGGAGAGTCACAAAACGTTACGGCAACGGCCAGAGATCGGGACTCAATCGGAAAAGCGTATCCGGATTCCAAACAATATGAGCCGATATTCTATGACATTATATTTTGCTCTACCACTGTGAAAATGTGTGTGCTCTACAACAAATAATATGAACATTTCAGGTCCGAAAGTTATCAAAACGGTCCAGCTTTGCGATTAGCAACACATTTAGCGATTGAGTTTTATTTACATAGGTGGCTTGTGACTAGATTTATGCCGTGCTATTCGTGCGAAGCCGGAGCAAATAGTTAGCTAAGCTAGAGATAAAATTATGAAATAAAACACTTAAACGGATTTTTGTCGTGGTTGTATTTTGTTTTGCATTTTCTGACGTTTCGGATTCTTTACAGAACCCGTGATCACAGAAGAATAAGAAATAAAATTATGAGTCAACTAACCTTACATACTTATGTAGTTTATGTAACCTTATATAATTCTATTAGTATTACAAACTAAGTTATGTTTTTTTCCTCCATGACTAGAGCATAGCGTGCAAACAACATTACATTCAATCTCTGGCACAATTATACAAATTACTGTTTAGTATATTTTTGTGTCACTAAATATAATAATAGTTTTGTCCATTTATTTTCAAATAACATTCACTTATGGTTTACGTGAGTAAACGTTTATGATAAAAACACGCACATATTTTGGTTAAATTTTACATTAGTGCTATGTCGTTTATCTAAGTACAGAGAGAGCTCTTATATGTATCTCTCTAGTCTACGCTCTATCCAATTATGATAAGCAATAGATTTTAGCCCAGGTTTTTAAAAAACAATAACCATTTAAAAATATTGTTCATTCTATCAATTCAAACAGGTACATACAGTGGAAGTTCTAAGGTGACTCCCTGTTCTGTGGGTACCTACAATGAATTGGGGAGAACTTAGTGTTCTCTACATTATTTTGTTTTAGTACTCTTGTGAAATATATATTTTATGTAAAAAATCTCACGGGTCACGGACATTCGAGACCCGGGTAAGGTAACATGATTTTAAAGACGTAAAAATGTAAATATGACTTAAAAATATTCATCTTTAATAACTTTGATGAAGTCTACCTTAAATAAAGTCAAGAACTGAAAATGTTTTATAATTTACTTACTTGAATAGAGTAGAATTAGGTACTTACTTAAAACTAATGTAATACACATGCATATTCAATATATTTTTGACGATAAAGCTGCTATAACTTTTGATTAGTCACGTTTTGAATTAGAACGTTTAAATAAATTTTAATTAAATTCCACATTCGGTATTCTCTAGGTAGAGAATACAGTACATAAGCAGGTGCTTATGTACTTATAATTCAATATTACACACAAACTCACGTAATATCAAATACAATGATTAATAATTATATACCAACTTAGGTCAAATGATTCGCTAAAACAGAACCAAATCATAATCGAACAGCATTTACAACAGGTTCAATTTTCTTTCTAAAAAATAAGTCAAATTACATACTACCTAATGTGGGTAATAAAGGAGGTAATTGTGGACTGTAATAAAGCAGATGTTAATGAAGACCATCTCCAGCGGAAGAGGAAAAATGATGGGTCGCCTTATACGACATGACAGATTCATATTGAACATCCTGGAGGGAAAAGTGGAAGGAAGAAGAGGAAGGGGTCGGCCAAGAATAAGCTACATGAGCCAGATAAAGGATAAGGTCGGTGTCGTGTCGTATAAGGAGGTGAAGGAGGCCGCCTTACACCGACAAGAGCAACAGCACTTCAAGTTGATGATGGTGATGGAAAAAGCAGAAGATGAATTTATTTTAATTACAAACCTAATAGAGCTACTACTTCTTCTGTTTGTAATATTTATTTTCATTACGATTCCGTTAAATGTCCATTAAACATAAATTAAGAACCATAACTTCACGTTGCCTTATCAATTATTCGATATTCTCGTTGGTTCTTTAATTTACTTACGTAAATACTTCTAATTTCAACTTAACGAGAATTAACAAAATAAATGAATACTCCAACCAAATCTATTAAGTATTGTTAAAACCCCGAAAGACAGAAAAAATAGAAACTTGTATCAATGTTAAATTATAGCACCTCACCTACCCTAACAAAAAACGAAATTAAAAAAGATCCATACATTTTTAACCCTTCTTTCGCGTGTGGGGTTAAAAGGACCATATGACCTCAGAATAAGGCAGTGGTCCGACCGCGGGCGAGTTAGCGATGAACTATCGGCGAGTTATCGAAAGGACACTAAATGTATATTCCGTGTAAACGAAAGAGATACTTACATATAGTTACTCGCTGGCTCATTGTTAAATTATATCACTCACCCTTTCAAAAAACGAAATTATTAAAGATCCATAAATTTTCAACCCTTCTTTCGCGTCTGGGGTCAAAAGAACCTTATGACCTCAGAATAAAGGACTTTAGCTCTGTTCTTATGACTAAGAACTTCACCTTAGTCATCGCGTAGAGTGCGTATTGAACTTGTATGCAGTCGTGTGTGACCAAGGATTATTATGTATCTGGACCGGTTTTAATGGAGGCACCCGACAAACATTTGTGTATTGTGACGTTGTTTTGAAAACCGGATTTACATACAAAGGTCTTTTAAACAATTTAAAAACAACTACAATTTCATTATCAATACTTTCAATAAGTAGTTTCAATTTTGGGTAGGTACCTCTGTATTTTATGTAGCGTAGTGTAAGTATGTATTTATTGATTTAAAGACATGCATCACTTGGCCCACAAATCTATTATTTTTAGTATTTATCCCTAAAGAATTGCAAGAGAATGATATTTAATAAATAAATAAAAATAGAGTAATATGGTAGAACGGTAACTCTACCTAATCAATAACGTCATATACCTAAGCCTTAACAAAAATTTTCACCCATATAATTATAAAACGAATGTAAGAAACTAAAAATTCGGCGTTTATTGTTTTAGTTATCAGCTGTTTGCTTATCAAAGCGAGGTCAAACATTACATTCTCTACAACAACGGTTGAAGGTAAGCAAGAACGGTCATTGCTCTTATTGCGCTCAAATATTTACTTTATATTGGAAAAGAGTATGAAATATTCAATACTGACGCATATTTCCGACTGCGTCAAACATAGAATAAATTACAACGTATATTTTCGTGCCATAGAAATTAAATTATCCTCGTAAAACCTATTACGAAATTAACACAAAAAAAAAGAACGTTTCGAAACTTGTTTTCAAGATAATAACAGCTGCATAGAGAAAAAAATATTTTGAAGTTTAGAATTCAAATTATCATTTAAATAAATTATAGCCGAAGTTTAAAATTGAAGTCATTATTTATTTTATTCTTTACCTTATCAAGATATGGCCAAACTCCAGTAAGCACTATACTGAACCCTAAAGACATCTGGAACATAGTGAAGTAGATAACGTATATGCTGCGCCAGCGTTCCTTTCGCTCCAACTCGCTCTCCAAAACATCTCCCGCGCTATCCCGCGTTTCGGCGCGTTCCTCTTCATCCTGGTCTACAGTATCACTTTTCTGACACATCACTCTTTTTAACCATTCCATTATTATATAAAATATAACTTAGACTCCCATAATACACTAATATTAAACAAAATTAACTTATTCTTCCATAACACAGTAATATATTCACGTTTGACACCAATATAATTAATTTAAATAAACAAAGGATCGTGTGTTAGCGCGTCGTGTTGCGCCCGCGCAGTGTCCGCGGCGTGACTCGCGCGTTGATACTGAGTTGTGTGACTTTGATCCGAGTATGATTCGGGTGTTGTTATTACGTTTGGTTCGTTGGCACCGCGGCCCTCACCTCACACCTCATTCATTCATCGTTCGGACAAGCTTCGTCTTCTCATCTCAGAAAATAATAACATACTCAACCACTCTTCTTCTTCTTTTTTCGAACCTATAAGTATGTATCCCATTTCTAATGGACTTATAATATTAACTGACTGACCCCCTAATAAGCACCTGTATTTTGGATAGGACTTAATTTTTAGGGTATCAGGAACTATGCATACATTCATAGATCCATACATTACTATAATGTTATTATGTGCGCATAATTATAGACTTAAATCTCAAGTATTACATACTTATTTATTATCCAAGTTAAGTGCGTTTCATTCAAATACTACGTTATATGTATATGCCCAACACGACTTAAATTTAATAATACTTTGTTTTGACAACATATTTCGCCATGGCCTTGAGGGAAAATGATATCTAAGTATTTATTGTAATAATTTTAAAGAAACATTCGTTTATTTTACCGCGTGGAGTCAGATTATTGAGGAATGTTCGGGTGAAACCAAGGGACAGCTAGATTTATCATCCATCCCTAAAATGTACGTTACGTGCGTGAGTCTGCGTACACATTATCTATCTATGTGTATGTACTGCTACTAGAAACTATTTTTAGTAGCTTAGATATGCACTTATCTCTTCCGCTGATAAGCAGACGATACGTACATATCTTTTGTTTAGAAATAAGTTTAATAAGTCAATAATTACTTGCAAAGAGAACCGATGTTTAATCGCAATCAGGGAAGGATATTCCCTATTGATGACCATTAAGTCTGAGAAATCAATGAGGAAATTAATAATTTGTTTCTCGGTCCTCGGAGTTTTGGACTCATTAATACGAGTATGTATTATAATAAGTAAGTTCAGTCATTACATTATGGATATACTTACCTACTAAGGAAATAAATAACGTATTTATTTAAATGTACTTAGGTACATAAATATGTATGTATGATGTGTGTAAGTAAGCCGCGCATCATATTAATTTACGTGAATAATAATGTTAACTTTAAGTCAATTAAATATCATTCTGTAAATATGTTTTAAAGCTGCTACTACAATGGTATGACACAAAAATATACTTATCACATGAAATCAGATTAAACCGAATACGCAGCTAGATGTATATTAAAATAATAAATTAATAGTATTATTCTACGATCTACTCTACATTAATTTAAAGATTGCCGCACTTTTGTTTACTTGTGTGTGTATAAAAATATTGCATTGGCAACACACTGACGTGTGACGTTTTATCTGTTTTTAATGGTGTTTTTGCTTATCATACTTATTTATACTATTAATTTCAGATAAATATCAATCCATTAAAGATATACATTTGATCCATTTCTTTAAAAACTGCATTTTATTTTTGTTAACTTTTCCCGTGACATTAAATAAATGTAATCTGTGGTATATGCATTATTCAATCAAATGTTCATTCAACTCGTTCATCCATTCACTCTTGCAGCAGAGCACAGTGAAATATTTTTTCAATTCGCGAAAATCGTGGATTTGGGTTTTACAGCCCGATATTATAACTAATTTTGCCATTATAACAATAATAACGATGCAGAGCAGCCGCACCCTTGTTTCTAGACTCCTCCAACAGTCGGGTAAGGACTTTATTACTTGATTTCTTTAGTATACTCCAATCATTTTCAGTCATAAAAATCGTCGAAATTCAATTGTTTTACATATGTTTCGTGAATTCTATACATAATTTAGACTAACTAAGACCTTTAAAACCTATAATCATACGTCAAATTTTATTAATTCTTAGATTTTTGTATTGAACAACAATTGCGTTACATAACTTCAAGAAAGATAACCTTAATATTTATTATCTTTTTGATGCGAGTATGGAACTAAAACTGGCATTCCATTTCATACATTCTGTAAACTGTGATTGCTATAAACATATCGCTTATTCATACGTCATTTGTATTGACAATAATATCCTATTGTGTTGTTTTTACCTTGATAATAAATAAAATACATAATGTATTTGTATGCTTCAAGTCCAGCTGCCAAGGCAGTAAAAAACCTTACCTACCCTATTTTATTAATTAACTAATAAGTTTTTGAACTAAAAACATTACAAAAGCATAGACAACCTTTCAATATCTATAATTGTTTTTTCTATAGACAAAAAAGTTTCAATTAATCCTAGCTTCATTGTTTTTTATATTTAAGTACCAACCTTTGGTCTCTTACATGTGTATTGTGTTACCATTACATAAATAAACAATCTGTATTACAGTGAGGAGGTACCACGGTGACGGTCACGGTCACTTCAAGCCCCCAACCATGGATGAGTTGCCCGTGCCTCGTGGCTCATGGCAGACACAGTATGACGCCAAACAAAAGAAATACAATGCTGTGCTCGCATTCGGCATTGCCTTCACTGCTTTCACAGCTGTTGTGGTAAGATAGTTTATGTATCTTATTCTTCTTTCTTATTAGAACTTATTTGAAGTGAGAAATTCTTTCTCACTTTGATTGCTTATAAAATGAAATAATATGTACTTAGTTCAACTTAGTTTTGAACATGAACACACATGAGTGTACTAAACATTCCTAGTTAATGATACTTGTTTCTCAAAGGGTGATAATAGACTAGCCCATAAACTATCATATTTTTAAAAATATTAAAAAAAAAAATTTTATGCATTCATGGATTACATATATCTTTATTATAGCTGTCAAGTGTAAAACTATAGGGGTAATATTGATCTAGGTAGAAGTCTTTTCTGGAAAAAATGTTCCTCTTTTACCCAAACAAACTTTAGCTCCCATGTACTTTAGATAATATCAGTAATTGTTTTTTATTTCTTTTTCAGGCTAAGTCATCGGGCTTGATCTACCTGAACTACTACCCACCTCAGTCTCTGGACTAAACTATATGCTAACAATTGTCTAACAACTACCATCATATAAAATTGTAACTACCAAAATCAATATACTTGTTACACAAATGTTACTGTATTATTTAATTAGTATAAATAAATAGGTATTTTATGTTGAACATTCATTTCTTTTAGGGAATAAAAGAAATATTTAGAAAAATACAAGTAGTTTTTATTAATAATATTTATATTTACATACTTATTAATTACATAACTATAATAGTTTTTGCTTAATATACATCTATAATACTTGATTATACTATTTACAATAATTAAATTACAGTAGAGTCCGTTTATAATGACATCGAAAGGAATTGACGAACACGTCATAATAAGCGGACGTCATACAAAGCGTTATGTGAAATGAAAGACTTTTTTTGGTAAATATGTATGTACTTAAGTATTTTAGTATAGAAACATAATAATTATACGTACATATGAAATCAAAATTGCACGTAATCAGTACATTATTATAATAACACATACAAGTGTATTTTTTACTGTAAGTAATCTGTAATTTTGTCTGCTTTTGTTTTTTCATTGTATTGTAAAAACAGTCTCTAACCCTATTGTGTATAGAAGACATAGACATAGCCGTCGGGAATCAACGAACATTACCGAAGGTGTAAAGAATCATGTCGGTCATAATAACTGGACATAATTTATTAAAAATGGGTCATCATAAGCGACATGATGACCATAACTTCGTAGTGCAATTCGTCATAATAACCGGTTGGTCAATATAGGCGGAGTCATATTAAACGGATTCTACTGTATACTCCTCATAAATATGAGTACAATAAATAAACTAAGGAGTGCAGTACCTTCCAGTTTCATGACAGTAGCTTAACTTGTAGTAAAATACATAAAGTTATGATTTTCTGTAAGGAAAAAGATTAGCTGTTACTTAGGTAGAAATATTGATCTGTAGGATGGTCTCTACAAGGCAAAGGTCCCTCTGCCTTATGATGTTACTAGCTGTGCCTACCATTAATATCATATAAACCTTCCTCTACAATCATACGATCTATCGATAGAAACTGCATTAAAATCCGTTGCGCAGCTTTCTCGGAGAGCGACTTTGTTTTATAATAAGTAAAGAAGATGCGGAAATTAATGGTAATATTACCTTTCAATGCTCTCTAGCTATATCAGAGAAGGCATCCAATATGTGTTGTGTGGTCAGTGGAAGCGCCAATCCGGCGGCGGGGTAGCAGGCGGCGATCCGCGCTTGTAACGCCACGTGCTGCGCTATGAACTCTTCCTGCATGGCACGCCACACCACTTGAAGTAGACCACCTTCCTCGCTTAGATGCTTCTCAACCGTACGATATAGGCGGTGGAGGGATTTGCGGACTGTGACGTAAGAAATCTAATGTAGTTATAGTAGGACATTGTAGAATTTCGGGTCACAAGATGACATTATATTTCTATCGGTCTCCCTTTTACGACTATATTACCTTCATGTGCGGGATACATGGCGAGGACGCGCCGCAACTCATGTTTACTGAACGCGGCGCGATAACACACCTCTTCCTCGCGAACGCCGCTCGCCACCGCCTCAGCCACGCCCTGCGACAGAGATAATATTGTGACGAGCGGAACGAGAACGAAAGCTAGGAAGGAAGGCGGCGGCAATCGACGGGCACCTCAAAGAACAGAGTGAGCTTCTCGAGCGGGCGGCCGAAGTACTGCGTGACGTAGGCCTTGAGCGCGTCGGCGTAGCGCGCGCGGCAGTCGCGGCGCAGCGCGTCCAGCGCCGGCACGCGCAGCGCCGCCAGCGCCGCGTGCAGGCGGTGGCAGTTCTCCAGCAGCACGACGGCGCGCGGCGTGCGCGGGTGGTCGGCGCGGCACACCGCCTGCAGCATGGCGGCGGCCAGCGAGCCGTACCAGCGCTCCAGGTCGGCGCGCCGGCCGCCCGCGAAGATGGCCTCGCACGCCGCGCTCAGCTCCTCGAACTCCACGATGAAGGGCAGCACGCCGCACTTGGGGCGGCGCGCCGCCGCGCGCACGCCCTCGGCCAGCGCCGCCGCGCGCTCCGCCACGCAGCGGTCGGCCTGGCGCTTGGCCGCCACCGCCGCGCCCGCCAGCGCCGCGCGCGCCCAGCGCGCCTCGCTCGCGCCGCCGCCCTCCGCCAGCACGCGCCGCCCCACCGCCGCCAGCGCGCGGAACGCACCGCTGTACGGAATAGTACAGTTTAAAGGCGTCGAAGGCGTTACAGTAGTGAGAGAATTCGATTTCGTACCGAGTTATTGATTTAATAAGTACATTTTCGATGTGATAATTTTATCACTCACTACTGGTCGTGGCGCTCCACGTGCTGTGTCAGTGCCAGGAGTGCGGCGTCCAACGCTGGAAACAGCGCCGCCATGAACTTCCGCGACTCCCGGGCGCCTCGACCGCTCTCTCCGCGTTCTCCATCGCTTCCGTCGCCCTAAGCGATCAACCATTTTTCAATATATAATAATCACTACATTACATGGTATGAAATAAAATAATAAAGTCGATGCCCCCTGTCTGTCCCAATGTATGCTTAGATCTTTAAAATTATGCGATTTTGATTCTTTAATATATAGAGTGATTCAACCGGAAGGTTTTTTGTTATTTCCGTTTTCTCACGGGAGCGGGCGCTGCTAGTATTGTAATATAAGTCGGTATTCCCATTGCGTAGTTAGAGTCTAGACTAGAAACACACCTTCAGATCCGCGTCAAGATGGAAAAATTGCGTGCAAAAATCTTGCTCGGCGTCGCAGAGCGTCTCGACGAGACTGAGAACCGCGTCGAGCACGGCGTCGGCCTTCTCGGGCGGCGCGCCCGCCAGCTCCACGCGCGCCGCCTCGCACGCCTGCCGCACCTCGCGCTCGTACACGCGCGACCACGTACTAGTGTACACCTACATTACAAACATACCGTCAGGAAAATCCGACGACCCTTCTCCCTCCCTGCCAAATATAAACGTACCTTAGCCAACGCGTCGAACGCCTTCTCGTCCATGTCCTTGAGACAGCGCATAAAGGGAGCTAGCGGCAGGAGTTCGGCGTGGTGTTTGGCGGCCCGCGGTTCGCCCGCCGCCGCCGCTTCGTTCCCGAGGTGAATGAGCAGGTTGTTGACGTGCCGCGCCACCGCCGCCGCCATCGCGTCCTTCGCGCGCGCCAGGCGGCGCAGGCGCTCGCGCACGGCGCCGAGCCGGCGGCGGTGCGGCGCCTGCTCGGGCTCGGCGCGCAGGGCCGCGCGCAGCGCCTCGCACGCCGCCAGCGCGCGCGCCCGGCCCTCCGCCGACGTCAGCGGCACCTCGGGCAGCGCGTCCAGATCGCGCTGCGCCGGCGCGTCCAGCCACGACAACGTGTCGTTGAGCTCGCGCAGTAGCGCCCGCGCGCCGGCGTCGGCCCGCGCGGCGCCGGAGCGCGCGTGCGCGGCGTCGGGCGCGCCGCGGGCCAGCGCCTCGCAGCGGCGCAGGCGGGCGCCGAGCGCGGCGGCGGCGGCGATACCCTGGTCGAGGCGCGAGGCGAGCTCGGCGCCGCCCCCGTCGGTGGCGGCGGCGAGCATGCCGCCCACGTTGAGCGCGTCGAGCCGCGCCAGCTGGGACCCAAGCCGGGCCACTCGTTGCTCGGGCTCATCGTCGTCCCCCGCATGCTCCAAGAGTGCATTGAGTGCCGCCTCCGAAGCCGCATCTGCTGCTTCGGCGCTAGTTGCCTATGTTGTTATAGAATATGCTAAATTCAATATCATACACATATGCACTAAATAATTGTTCATAGAGAGAAATCTTATGACTAACAAGTAACTTTACCTAAAACTAAATAAAAACCTACTAAAATGTTTCATACTATGCTACTTACTACATCATAGAAGGCATATATAATTTACCTTAAGAAGACTGAACCTTGGCATTATTGCAACACTCAAGATTTTCTTACAAATTCTGTAAGAGTAGATAAAAACTAGTAATCTAGACTCGTTTTAATGTATCATCAAATAGTTAGCTAACTGTTAAATCAACATCTTAAAATAAGCAAAAAAGAATTTCAGATAACCAGGGTTTCAGTTAAACTTACTGTTAGTTTTTACATAGACTTGTAAATTTTAGTCGAAATTTTGTTAAAATACATTTATAAAATTGGGTAGTTCAAGTTGGCTTACTAAGTAATCTCTATCATATCAAAACCCAAGAAAGTTATGGTCTTAAACCAATACCTGCAATGTAATACTAATTACTTAAGTTCTCTCAGTAAACTCACCCCTTCCGTGGACTCCTTGCCCTCCCATTCTCTTTGAAGAACTGCCTCCTCGAACTTCATTATCAGATTTTGCAAATAATTTGTCCAGTTTTATAATGAATCAACTAAAACTAAGAAACTTCCAAACAATAAATTAATATTAAGTTATTAGATTTTATAGCATTTTCTAATCTTACTACAGTTCAATTAATTTATTTTTATTCAATTATATTTTTATTTTAGAATTTTATTTGTATTTTTGAAGAATTGAGTTGACAGTTTGACAGAAGGAGAGGGAGTTGACATTATAGACCATAGATTATTAGAGGTATATCACTAGACACGCACAGTTCAGTCAGTTTGAAATATTTGATTAATTTCTGAAAGTGAAAACAGCCAGCAGCCTTTATGAATTATTTTCGTTTATGGCTTAGGCCGCACTGCGGTTTTTCCAGCAAGCGGTTACCGCTACAACCGCGAAATCACCTTGAAATGCACGCACTATGGTATAAAACCGCGAAACTTCTCGCGGCGTAGAGTGTGTGCATTCGTTTAGTTCTTTGGGTTACAAATTATGCTGTGGTTTTTTTCCGCGAGGTATTTATAACATTTCACGGTTTTAAAAAAAACGCCAGTGCGGCCGCTTGTATTACATAGTTTAATTAAATCACAAAATTCAAAACCGCCGCGGTTTAGCCGTAGTGCGGCCTCAGTCTAACCAAAAAATTTTATAAGTAGGTAAGTCTTGAGTAGTAAGTCATACGGAGACGCGACGACAACAAGTTTGTTATAGTTTGTAAAATAATTTAGGATGATCTCTGTGACAGCTGTCAGTGAAATCCCGCCTATTAAGTTCTGAATTTCTTATATAGTACTACAGTCAGTACATGTTAATGTCATACTTTATGGGCATGTCGACCTGTTTAGTGATGAGCGATGTATCATCGTGACCACGGACTATAAATTATCGATATTTTAAATAAAACTCTATTTAAAATGAAAGTGTATTTTTATTTTATCGTATATTTTAATATCATAAACATAATTTACCTTTGATATAAAATAATAGTAAATAAGTAAATAAAATCCAATTTCTAACCTACTCATGTAATATTCCATCAGATACTGATTCAGATATGGATTGGGTGTACCCCTTTAAGAGAATAATTGGTTTTTGTAATTAAAATATTCGTTTTAGTACTTAACGTTTAATCTCAATATAATTTAACATTATCATTTTTAATAGTCAGTAACATCGATAATTTCTATTGACATAGATTTAGATCCTGCCAACCCTATCAACGAAAGTTTGACATATGTCACAGAGATCATCCTAGATTTTACATTTTATAGTAACACAAACTACTTAGAGATACTACGTATCATTTGGTGAATGACGCGCGGCAACTAAGTAGTTTTTATAAAACGCAATGCCTTAAGGGCTTATACCTTTGGCAGTGGGGAAGCCTCCCCGTCTCCGATCCGTATGACTTACTCCTCTAAGGGCCGATTTTTCCATCGCCAGATAACTTTATTTGACGAATAACTTTGAAATTTTGACAGTTATTTCATTCAAAATCTGTCAAACGTCGTTTTATTCGTCGAATAAAAGTTATCAGGCGATGGAAAAATTGGCCCTAAGAGGTAAGTATACAGGGTTATTGGTTAAGTCGACCTATTCCCGTCAAGGGCGTGTAGTTTACATCGTTTCCGACTGATTTCACCATGAAACACCCTACCCTAAACCTAACCGTTTAAGAGATATTTCAATTTATTAGTTTTTATAAAAATCACCGGATCTTCGGCTATAAGCTTGGATATTTTCAAATGCGCATGTCTTATTATTACTATTACTTGATTTTTACGTTTATAATAAGGTGCTTTGTGACCCCAATAACCAATATTGTACCTAAAATAAATAAATAAGTAGTTGTAGACGATTAAAACTTTTAAAAAATAATAACAATCGGAAAGTTTATTTTTCTTTTAAGGATATCTAGAAAAAAATATATGGCACCTGTTTGGCAGATATGCCTAAAAATATCTACGTTTCATCGGCTATCCAACGAGTTATAACAACCTGGGGTTTTATCGAAATTTTGTACAAAACATGTAGTTTTATAGGCTACCGGGGAGGTTAAATAAAACAATAGGTCAGCATACAGAACAAGTTACTAAACTTATTAAACTTTTAAGTACTACACACACCATTTTTGAGTCTAAATTTCATGTTCGACATGTCGGCCCCTGCATTGCACACATCTTCGCATTATTTTACGAAGACCAGTTTATAATACACCAGTAGTAATTTTGTTCCTATTTAATTGGCCGCATTAATGATTCTGTCTCTCAGTACTTCAATTGATGAAATTGGGTTGGGCTCACTGTACACGAGACTCTTTATGTACCCCCACGCATAAAAATCCATGAGGGTTAAGTCCAGACTTCTGGCTGACCAGGATATGGGCCCACTTCATCCAATTGATTTGCCTGAATGTGTGGATGGGCATTATTTCCAATCATTCAATTGGGCCTTACTTTCTCCCCGACAATTTAAATGGGAAAAACTATGAAAATTTCCTGCGAGAAGACTTAAATGACCTATTTGATGATTTGCCACTCAATCTTATTCAAGACATGTGGTTTCAGCATGATGGCTGCCCTGCCCATTTCAGGAGAAGTTTTATCCAAACAAATGGAATGGACCAAGTGGGCCTATACCCTGGCCAGCCAGAAGTCCGGACTTAACCCCCATGGATTTTTATGCGTAAATGGGGTAAATAAAGAGTCTCATGTACAGTGAGCTCAACCCAATTTCATCAATTGAAGTACTGAGAGACAGAATCATTAATGCGGCCAATGAAATAAGAACAAAATTACTACTGGTGTAGTGAAAACTGGTCTTCACAAAATAATGCGAAGATGTGTGCAATGCAGGGGCCGACATGTCGAACATGAAATTTAGACTCAAAAATGGTGTGTGTAGTACTTAAAAGTTTAATAAGTTTAGTAACTTGTTCTGTATGCTGACCTATTGTTTTATTTAACCTCCCCGGTAGCCTATAAAACTACATGTTTTGTACAAAATTTCGATAAAACCCCAGGTTGTTATAACTCGTTGGATAGCCGATGAAACGTAGATATTTTTAGGCATATCTGCCAAACAGGTGCCATATATTTTTTTCTAGATATCCTTAAAAGAAAAATAAACTTTCCGATTGTTATTATTTTTTAAAAGTTTTAATCGTCTACAACTACTTATTTATTTATTTTAGGTACAATATTGGTTATTGGGGTCACAAAGCACCTTATTATAAACGTAAAAATCAAGTAATAGTAATAATAAGACATGCGCATTTGAAAATATCCAAGCTTATAGCCGAAGATCCGGTGATTTTTATAAAAACAAATAAATTGAAATATCTCTTAAACGGTTAGGTTTAGGGTAGGGTGTTTCATGGTGAAATCAGTCGGAAACGATGTAAACTACACGCCCTTGACGGGAATAGGTCGACTTAACCAATAACCCTGTATAAGTTTACTTAATCTGTTTTTATTAACTGCAATATCAACGGGAAACTATTATATAAATCTTTGGTAATACCTTGATAAACGCACAAATTTTATTAATCAACTCAATTTATATAAATCTATTTAAAACTCGTTGTGTTGTCATTGTCATAATCACATCCCGTCACATGTCATAACACACAGTACCATTCAATTAGGGATGGATATTGAAAAATTTGCCTTTTTCGATGTAATGTCAGTGATATCGATGAATTCGACGATAAATCGTAAACTAAGTCGATGTTTATATTCCAAACAAAAAATCTATTAAATTTTATTTATTATATCTATAATACAATTGAATGTATAAGTTTAAAATGTTTTTTTTTCCCTTTCCCTGTTCGTACGCCCAACAGGTTAAACATGGCGCACTATTTATATATTTTACCACCTCTGTATGTTTGCTCTGTACCCATGTTTACGAACAATAAATGATTTGATTTGATTTGAATCTTCAGTGTTCACATTAGTGTAAAACAACTAATGTGAAAAACTACTATATCCTCTGTAACCTATCAATGCTCAATATACTATTATTTGTTATTATAAGCATATTTAATAGCTATTTATTCAAGATTATTTGTTATATAACTCTATGTTGTTCTTTCTTTGTTTACTCTTTGTTTTTATAAATACTTAACTTAAAATTATCTAATATTCAGTTTTTGTAAGTACTAACTTACTTTGGTTAATAACCTCTATTGTTAACATTAAATTTGTTATGCCTGACAAGGGCTACTAAGTTTTAAGTGCCTGTATATTATGTTAACAACTTTATGTATGTATGTACACTTATTAATGCAAATAAAGTTTATGATTTATACAATCATGTTGTTGATGTTCCTAAAATAAATAAATAAACAAAATTCTATATTGGCCAAAAGACTTTATTGTAAAATAGTATTACACACTAGCGGCGCCCCGCGGTTTCACCCCCGTAGTTCCCGTTCCCGTGGGGATACGGGATAAAATAAAGCCTATAGTCTTCCTCAATAATGAGCTATCCAACACATAAAGAATTTTTTTAAACAATAAATAAAATGGATTCAAACCGGATTGAATCGATACTTTTCGAAATGTACATCGATCGTATTGCCGCACTAGAACAGTCAAGTCAACAGAATTTGCTGATGTCGTCGCAGATGTCGCATCGCAGTCCGACTGTGGATTGGACGACTTCATTCAAGTTTTATTTTAATTTAAAGTTTTTTACACTTTGTTTTGTATAATAAACATTTTTCTCGATGTTAATCGAAATAAACTTCCAAACTTTTAATTATTGTTACGACAACGTATTATAAACTTACATAAAAGTTGTTTAAACTTTTGAATAAATAACGTGCAATCTAAACTTATTAAATTCAAATTAATCTATCGTACATAACTATTATTTGTACAATGATGAAATACTCGTACAGCACTATTAATTTACTGACGCGATTTGCTCAAACTGATACGAATTTAAAAGTTAGAGCAACTCAATATTCAATTGGACCTCGGCGTTTTTTTAGCGACGTAAGTATTTTTTATCAATACTTGTTTATGTACAATCAGCAACAAAATATGTAACATATTCATATTTAAAATTAATCTTACAGTTCAGGCACTTTAAAAAAGAGAATTAAGTACTTATATATTATTTCACTATATTCTCAATATCTTTTGTTCCTATTAGAAATTATTTCAAAATGCTGATATTTTTTGGATTTATTAAAGTTTAATGTTCTCCTAAATCGATGCCTTCCTGATCGATCAACTTCTTTTGCTGACCTTAAAATTTTTTCAAATAAATATTTGTACCCAGAATGTCGAATCAGCCTCGGAAGCATCAAAGAAAACTTCCAAAGAGCCTCCGCTCTTCGATCTACATGGAAGACGCCATGACTATCTACGCATATCATTGACAGAGCGCTGCAATTTACGATGTAAGTTACAATACTTAAAAATATTACTTAATCTTATCAGAAAAGGTCATTCACTCTGTGACCTATATAAGAAACAGTATATTTGTGCCATTCATGGTAAACTATAATAAAAATTATAAATACACCCTTATTTTGAAATTGCGATACCTTATCTCACAGCTAATGTAAACGACGGGTGACAATATAATAGTGAAGTTAGTTTTTTTCTTTTGCTTTTATTTAAAAAGTTACGATAAGTCAAAGATTTTCAAAATCCCGCCGAATTTTAGTGTTATTCTACACCGAACGCTGCGATACACAGCTGAGCGCGGTCATCGACCCGAGCCGTCACAGAATACTTGATAGCTAGTGTGCCGTCTGGTAATACGACATTTATTTTGTATTTTTTTAAGATAAGTAATCGACTATCATTTTTGATATTTTTATTGGATATATGGATTCAGTTACTGCTACAGATATTCTGATTTTAATAAGTCCCATATTTTCAAAATAGGGGTGTATACACCTTTTTATGAGGCTTATAAGTATTATTAAAAAGGTCAATAAACTCATTTCTCCTTACTGTACTAATATCAATATTGAGAAAATTAATTTGTTTTTTTTAAATCACTACATTGTATAAAACAAAGTCGCTTTCTCTGTCCCTATGTCCCTATGTATGCTTAGATCTTTAAAACTACGCAACGGATTTTGATGTGGTTTGTTTTAATAGATAGAGTGATTCAGTGGGAAGGTTTTTAGCATAATTTTATCCCCATATTCCTACGGGAACGGGAACTACGCGGGTGAAACCGCGGGGCGCCGCTTAAGTAAATATAACTAAAATTGGGCCATTTTCTAGTTCAAATACTAGCATATTATCCATACAAAAAATTAAATGTTAAAAAGACCTTGAAAGCTTTAAAAAGACATTAAACTAATAAAATTCTTAACTGATAACATTAAATTGATAACAGTTGAAAATGTTTTATTAGTTCAGTAAATTGGTTTTTAACTCAAGAATATTTATCATGAAGTTGAAGGTAAAACATGGAGCCCACACTTCGAATACCCACTTGAAGCATACCTATATGTATCACTATCGCGTCAATTCAATTTTTTTAGTTTTTTGGCTGCTGCTGTCTTGCAATTCTGCCAGTGTCAAAGTAGACGTAAGACAACATAAACGATGGAGATTGGTCGGTAAAATCGCGGAAGTTGGCCGGTTTTTTCGGGTATCACCGGTTTATTGAATAACCAATGCAGTTATATTCTAAAACAAAGACAAACACAAATATATACATAAGAATTCACTATAATAATATTTGATAAATATATGTACATTTTCTACACAGTTATAGCCACCACCACATATATTTATAGTTTAATTTTGTTACGTTTAATATATTTACAAATTAATTTAATAGAAGGAGAGAAAGCAAGAGATAGAAGGCATCTAATAGAGGTAGGACGAGGAATATCTGAGGGAAGAAGATCATACAGGGAAGGTTGTTGAAGTGGACAGTTGAAAAGGATGTGATCCACACTGCCTTCATCTAGACCGCATTCACAGATCGAGCTATTCCTGATCCGGAGTTTAGCTAAGTGAACAGCAGAGCAAACATGCCCTAGTCGTAGGCGACATATTATGGAGGTCGAGCGTTTATCAAATGACCGGAATTTAAAGAACCAAGGTCTTCGAGGGATGTCTGGTTGGATATCTCCGTAATATTTGCCCTTTAGGTTCCTAGATGCTAGCCAGTTCGTAGACCATGTTTGGAAAAGGGAGACCCTGGAGTAAAAAGATAGGTCACATGGGAAAACAGAAGAGTGCTCTAAGGATCCTAGTGTAGATGCTTGTTTTGCACAGATATCTGCGTTTTCGTTTCCCAGGATGCCACAGTGGCCCGGAATCCAAACTAAAGCAACTTCGATGCTGCGTTCATGGCAAATATACAAGGCTTCTCGGATTCTTAGGATAGGAGGGGATCTTTGTTTGGATCGGAATGGATTAGACAGGATAGACTGGAGGCAGCTCTTTGAGTCGGAAAAGATCACAGACTTGTTTAGGTTATGAGATATAATATACTTGAGGGCTTCAAGGATAGCAATAGCTTCTCCCGTAAAAACAGAAGATAGAGAAGGACATTTGAATGGGATACTAATTTTATATTTAGGGATCCAGACAGCTGATCCTACGGTACTGTTTTCACTGAACTTAGATGCGTCTGTAAATATCAATGTAAAGTCTTTAAAATCGGAATCTACTTTTGAGTTAAAAACAAAATTTGCGTGAGGAGTATGCTTATCTATGCCAAAGTTAATTATAATATTGGGATGGAATATCAACGATTCAAATGGCACTAGATATAGAGGATGGATAGGGAATTGACTAACAGGATTAGGGAGGCGGATAAATTTGTAAAAACTTTGTAGAAGACAAGGAAGGTCTGTTATATCTCTGTAACCTTGGGTTTCATACAAATCGATCAGTAGTTGAAGATTAGGAATAAGTCTGTGATTAGAATTTTGGATAGCTTTGAAGAAAAAAGAATCTGCTAGTTGTTGACGTCGAAGATGTAGTGGAGGGTCAACACATTCCACCTGCATGGCGTTTATAGGAGATGATCTCATAGCTCCTAAGATGATTCTGAGACACTTCGATTGAATTTTGTTTAGTTTATCCAAAGCAGATTTATTACATGGTTCTAGGATAAATGTACCATAGTCCAGGTGGCTACGAACTATTGCGTTATACAATAGTTTCTGAGAAAAAGGATGTGATCCCCACCAGACACCAGAGAGAGACCGCATGACATTTATGTTTTTCTCGCACTTTTGGGAAATATATTCGCAGTGGATAGACCCCGTCAGTCGAGTATCCAAAAAAACGCCTAGAAATTTTACTGAGGTAACCTGAGGGATTACCTCATCTCCTAAAGTTAAATTTATATGTGGAGTAATTCGTTTTTTGGTGAAAGCGATCACTTTACTTTTCGAGGCAGAAAGGGAAAGACCATGACGATTAAGCCAGTTACTCAGTGTACAATACAGGTGCAAGGGGCCAAACAGCCAGCGAGGAATAAAACTAGTGTTGTATTCCGGAACGCATCAAGTTTATTAAAAAGTATCAAATGACCATACTCAACCACGGTATAAAACGATAGCGTGTGCTAATTTTTCCTGTGGCGCCATCTAGTTAACGGAGATGGCACTAAACTAATTTACTCCTAAACATTCTGCCCACCAAGGACTAAATAGTCCTTCCTACACTGCCCACCATGACAATATGTGCGGTTCAACTAGATGGACACCTTACAAAAAACTCAAAAACTTAATTATCATCTAAATAGCAAACAAAACAAAACTTTTGAAAACAAAGACAAACCATTTTTAAACAAATTAAACAATAGAAACTAGTTGATTCATCTTAACATTTGCAATACATTTGAAATAGAAATAAACCTTAGAACTAAACCAAAATGATATAATGGGCATAATACTAAAAATAACATTAAGCAGTGGACTGTAATACTCTTAATCTTGAATAGAATGATCTGTTAAGCCCATTAAAACACGTAAAATCCAATCATAAAATAAACTTACAACAAAAATAAAACTAACAGACATGAGACTAATTTCCTTATTACATATTTGGTAATACACAGAGCTTTGAAGTTGGACGCTTAATGACGGCACCTTTGCAACGTAGGGTAACTACTCGCGTGATATTATCCTTTCCTGGATGAAGGTTCTCCACTCTACCGAACATCCATTTTGCCGGAGGTAAGTTATCCTCCTTTACCAAAACAACGTCTCCTATCTTAGGTTCAGGGACTAATTTATTCCATTTGTAACGTTGGAAAAAAATGGTCAAGTAGTCCTGGGACCATTTCTTCCAAAAATCTTGAACCATACGTTGAGTTAATTGCCAACGACGCAGAATATTAATGTGATCAGGATTATAGGAACCGTCAGGTGCGGTTATCAAAGGTTCGCCAACTAAAAAATGACCCGGTGTCAACGGAGCAGGATCGTCAGTGTAAGCATTCGTTTGCCAAAGAGGACGCGAATTAAGGCAAGCCTCTATTTGAGACAACACAGTGATCATTTCTTCGAAGGTAAGCGTCGATTCACCGATTACTCTCTTCAAGTGGTGTTTAGTACTTTTAATTCCAGCTTCCCATAGTCCACCAAAATTGGGAGCATGGGGTGGAATGAAGTGCCACTCGGTGCCATTGTTTGCCAACGAACTAGAAACTTCACTTATCATTGAAGTTCTTTCGCGAGAAAACAAGTGTTTGAGTTCTTTAGAGGCGCCTACGAAATTAGTACCATTGTCGCTCCATATTTGGTTACAGCGGCCTCTTCTGGCGACAAATCGTCTAAACGCAGCAATAAAACCTTCGGTTGTAAGGTCAGAGACAGCTTCGAGATGTACGGCCCGTGTTACCATACAAATGAATAGGCATATGTATCCCTTGAACGACTTCTGCCCTCGACCCTTCGAGACCCTCATATTAATTGGTCCTGCGTAGTCCACGCCAGAACACAAAAACGGCTTGTTAGGGGTGACTCGGCATGATGGTAGTTGCCCCATTAGTTGTGGTTTAGTCACGGCGGAATATCGGATGCATGGTACACAACTGTGTATGTATTGTCTCACCAAATTCTTCAATTTTGGTATCCAATATTTCGTCCTGATATAATTTATTGTCAATTGTTGACCACCGTGCATCGTCTTCTCATGAGCCTCTTTAACTAGAAGTTCAGCCAGGTGAGTCTTGTTAGGGATAATTATCGGATGTTTACGGTCTTCTGGTAAACGAGAATTGTCAATACGACCACCTACCCTCAATATCCCGTCATCGTCCTTGTAAGGATTTAGGGTCGCCAATAATTTTTTACCTTGGATCGTATCTACCTCAGCCTGATAATGCTTAATGCAACACTTCAAAGACTCTTTAAGTTCAGCAGCGGTGAGGTAGGCCAGAGGTTTCTGTCGACAAGCTTTGGGTGATTTCATTGCCATGAAGCGTTTACAGTAGGCGATAACTCGGACCAATTTACGCAAATTAGAATATTTATTCCAATAAAAGTCATCACTATCTTCATATGTAGCCGTTACGTGCGACTTTATTTGTCTAGCTTCTAACTCCGTTCGATTACAAATTGAGCTTGGTTTTTTATATTCTATGATAGCATTTCTTAACCAATGAGGTCCTTCCTTCCACAGGCGACTCTTCAGAAGCTCGGATGGAGTGAGTCCTCGTGACGCACAATCAGCGGGGTTGTCCTTTGACTGAACATACGACCATTGAGTAGAGTCAAGCGTGGTAAGTATTTCCGCAGTACGATTGGCGATAAAAGTTTTCCAGCGGCTGGGATGATCACACAACCACGCTAAAACCACTGTAGAGTCAGTCCATGCATGAATTTGGGGTTGCTGGATGTCTAGAACCTTGGCTACTTCCTTTAACAATTTAGCAACCAACACTGCTCCACAAAGTTCAAGCCTGGGAATAGAAATTTGCTTAACAGGTGCTACTTTGGTTTTAGCTGTAACTAAATTGCTATGTATCTTTCCTTGTTTGTCTATCACTCGTAGGTAAACAGCAGCTGCATAAGCAAGGTTCGATGCATCGCTAAAACCATGAAGTTCGACAACTACGTCATCAGAGCTTCGATATATCCAACGAGGTAAGTGGAAGTTTACTAAATTCGCAAGTTCATTGCGATACTGTTTCCATTCGTCAAGAAGATGTTTGGGTAAGTCATCATCCCAATTTAAACCAGCTATCCACAATTTTTGTATAAACGCTTTAGCCGTAATTATGCATGGTGCTAACCACCCTAAAGGATCGAACAGACGTGAAATTTCTGCGATAATTTTTCTTTTTGTTTCAGGTGCAGCCGGGAGTGAAGACAACTTTACTGTGTAGTCAAAGTCATCGGTGCAACGGTTCCAGGTAAGTCCCAATACTTTTGTTATTTCATCTATTTTAATTTCTAAATCCTTTCCCGATTCTATTTTCAATTTTTCCAATAACTCTACTTTATTACTAGACCATTTTTGAAGTACGAACCCACCCTTGTTTAACATTTCATTCATTTCATCATATATTTGAATTGCTTCTTGTTCATTTTGACACCCAGTCATCAAGTCGTCCATATAGTAATCTGATTTTACTATTTTTGCAGCCAATGGGTAGGTATCGCCTTCATCAACCGCAATTTGTTGTAATACCTTAACAGCTAAATAAGGAGCACATGATGTGCCGAATGTTACTCGTAATAGTCGATAATCTTGTATTTCAGATTGTACATCATCACGCCAAACAATTCGTTGAAAGTCTACGTGTTTTTCTGCTACCTTCACTTGCCGATACATTTTTATGATGTCTGCTGTCAGGCATATCGGATGAAGACGCCAACGCATTATAATATGTCTCAAATCAGGCTGTAGGGTAGGCCCTACCATTAAGGTATCGTTTAAAGAGACACCGTTGGTCCCTTTACTCGATGCATTGAATACTACCCTGGTTTTTGTAGTAGACTTATCAGTACGAATCACAGCATGATGTGGTAACCAAAATTTTCTTGCAGATGGCTGTATATCTTCGATTGAATTTGGAATTTTCTTCATGTGACCTAAATGTATGTATTCTTCTAACACTTCACTATAATGCTTACGGAGCTCTTGGTTTCTGCTTAATCGCTTTTCTAAACTAATCAAGTTTTTTACAGCTATTTTCCGTGTATCTCCATATGAGGTCGTCTGCGTATCTTCAGAACGAAATGGAAGCTCAACAATATAACGACCGGCTTCATCTCGACGCACTGTTTTGGCGAAATGTTTCTCACAAGCAACCTCTTCTGGAGTCAGAATTTTATCTTGTGATTTAGGTTCTGATTCTAACTCCCAAAACTGTTTGAGTATATCTGCTTCATCGGTTAGGATATGCAGACTCAGGAGGTTGCGATTAAGCTGATTTGGACTGTCGATTTGTCCAGACAATACCCATCCTAGATGAGTATCTTGAGCTATCAAAGTGTTAGAGGCATTCTTTATCAAACCGCTCTTTATAACACTGGAATATACTTCAGAACCCAATAAGATGTCAATCTTTTGAGGAGTGCTATAATGAGGATCTGCTAAAGTCAATTTATCAATGTTAGACCAATTTTCGATTGTAAATCTTTTTTCTGGTAAAATAGAAGTAACTGTACGGAGTACATGAGCTTTAACTAGTAAAGTAAAAGTGGGGTCGTGAAGTGATCGAATATTAACCATGACCATATGTTTCGAAGTCAGATCACTCTTACCGCCTCCAATACCTGAAATATTACTCCTTGTAGCAATTTTATGTAACCTTAAAAGTTGTACAGCAGATTCAGAAATGAATGAAGCTTGCGAGCCTTGGTCTAGAAGAGCCCGCATTACTTGAGTGGACCCATATTTCGACTCAGCTTCTACTAAAGCTGTGGCTAATAATGTTTGGACATAAACATTTCCTGACGAAAAATGGGTTTGTATATTGTTTATGTTTTCGTGCGTGTCTATTAAATCCTCCGGAAAACTTTCCTCCTGACTCGTGGAATCATTAGTTACACCGACTGCAACTACCCTTGTACTGTTCTTGGGATGTAACAAAGTGTGATGCTTTCGTTGACATATGTGGCATTTAGTGGGTATTCGGCACTGCTTACTTCCATGGTAATTACCTAGGCAATTGAAACAGACCTTTAAAGTCTTAGCTATCTCACGGCGCTTATCGACGTCCTCTTTGCTAAACTGCTTACAATGGTAGAGTCTATGGGGTTCAGTACAGTGGGGACAAGAATCATTAGAAACAACGTGCATAACTTTAGGATTTATATAATTCTGGGTGGCTTTAACTTTATTATTACCGGGTTCAACAAATTCTAGAGCCCTGAAACGAGCCTCCAAAAAGTCCTGAAAATTCTGATATGACGGTAGATCATCGCATGAATTACTAACCTGCAGTTCCCACTGCTTGCGAGTCTCTGCGTCCAACTTCAAACCTACTATGTATATTATTAATACATCCCATGATCTTACATCTATACCTAAATTTGACATTTCATGTAAACAATCCGTCGTAGTATCTAACAACCCCTTAATACCCGTAGCTGACTCGACACTCAAACTACGCTGGTTAAATAATCTTTGTAAAATACAATTGGACATAAATCTTTTATTATTATAACGCTTTTGTAAGAGTTCCCAACATGATTTATAATTACTTTGAGTGATAGGTATATGTTTAATTAACCGTTCTGCTTCACCAGAAACTTGAGTCTTCAAGTAGTGTAGTCGCTGTACATCATCCAGTGCAGGGTTTTTGTGTACCAAAGATAGAAACAGGTCCCGAAACGATATCCATTCTGAGTAGCTTCCGCTGAATGTAGGTATAGATATTTTAGGTAGTTTCAAAATTGATTCATTATTTGATTTCATGCCTTTCGACTTATCTGCGACAGACTGGTTAGATGTAAATTTACTCAAAATATGTTTCAACTCTCCTTTATAGTCCAGATATATTTCATAACCAACGTTGAATATGTCACTCTCCACATAATAACTTTTGTTTAGTATTTTTTCGTCATAAGAACTTATAATGTACTCGTGTTTCTTGCAATATTGCTTAAACAATTCTTCTAATGCTTCTAATCTTGTAGTTACATAGGCCTCGGTAATTCTTTCTTTTGGCGATTTCTTAAAATTCAATCTTCCTTTCTCAATTTGATTCTTTAAATCAACCATTACTCGAATGTCTACTTCCATATTTACAGTTTGTCAAGTACCAATCTCAATTTTTACTAAGTTAATGCGTTTTTGTTGCGAATTTTTCTAAGTGTTTGAAATTGCTAATGGACTCTAGCAAAATTGGGCATGGATTCCCCGTCAGTTCACTTTTTGCGTAACTATTCTAAGTCCTGACTAACACTTAATATTTTTACAAGTTCATGCATTAACTGATTTCTTCTAAGTTTAATATCTTGTATGTACTCACAAGACTGTTCGCAATGGTACTGGTGGCGCGCCCTGGTGGCGACACGCTGCACTAACTCGGTTGCCGCTGCTGCTGCAAACTGGAACTTGACTTGAGCCTGGTACTTCGGTATTTGCCGTAATTATCCACTGCGAGTACTATTTAAATTTGACCACGATTTTCAAAAGGGAGGGCTTTTGGCTTTCTTCAAAAAGCGATCCGGCTCGAAGGACCTTTGTACAATACAGGTGCAAGGGGCCAAACAGCCAGCGAGGAATAAAACTAGTGTTGTATTCCGGAACGCATCAAGTTTATTAAAAAGTATCAAATGACCATACTCAACCACGGTATAAAACGATAGCGTGTGCTAATTTTTCCTGTGGCGCCATCTAGTTAACGGAGATGGCACTAAACTAATTTACTCCTAAACACTCAGATTGTGTAGAGCCAACGACAACCGATTGCAAGCATCGTCTATAGAGGAAGAGGCAACGTATAGAGCTATGTCGTCAGCATATTGTAGTATCTGGCATTGTGGATGAACTACCGTTTCCATGTCACTAGTGTAGAGGCTATATAGCATAGGGCTCAATACGGATCCCTGAGGAAGGCCCTTCCAGACAGACTTTACAGGAAGAGTACGGTTATGGGCTTTAATTAAAATTTTTCTGTCGGTAAGGAGAGCGATACAATACCGGACCAACTTCACAGGGATGTTCAGCTGAGTAAGAAGTTTTCTTCTGAGCACCGGAAGGAGGACATTATCATATGCGGACTCAATATCTAAAAATACGGCAATTAAGAACTGTTTTTTGAGAAAAGATATTCGAATATCAGTAGTTAAAATGCTAAGACTATCTAGAGTGCTCAACCCTTTTCGGAATCCGTATTGAGAACTTGCCAAGATACTTTTACTTTCTATAAACCATTCCAGACGATGTTTCACCATATGCTCCATTACTTTAGAAAATATAGAAGATAGGGCTATTGGTCTGTAATTTTTAGGGTTTGAAGAATCTCTGCCGGGTTTAAGTATGGGAATTATAATTTGAGTCTTCCAAGGGTCTGGAATGACTCCATAGTCAAAACAGGCGTTACAGAGGTTTAGAAAATAGAGTTTAGCTTGATCGGGAGCATGGACTAAAAAGGAGTAAGGGATTCCATCAATTCCAGGAGAAGAGTCTGAGAGACCACTTAACGCTACCTGGAGTTCTTCTGGAGAGAAACTGTTTGAAAAGATATCTAAGGAAGGGAGAAAGGAAGATGGAAGGTTAATAGAATCCTCAGTAGGGACTGAAGGAGGAGCCATTAGGTCAGCAAAAGAATCAACCCATGTATCTACACTGTTTTCTGTCACATCATCACTTGTGCAGGCACCTCTATACTTTTTAATTTCCTTCCACACTTTATGCGAAGAGGATCTAGGGGACAAATTTTCACAAAATGAGGTCCAACCCTTTTTCTTTTTTGTGGATAGGAGTCTTTTGGCTTTAGCTGCAGATTTTTGGTAGGATAAAAAGTTGTCGATGGACATAGCAGAGTTATAAGTGATCTCTGAATTGGTTCTATCTCTGATTGCAGCGGAGCATTCTGAATCCCACCAAGGAGTGGAGATTAAGTGGGAAGTGGGATTTTTAAGGGGGATGTGACAGTCGGCACTGGAAGATATAGCATTTACAAAATCAGAGTAATTTTGAAGTAAACAATCTATTGAAACTATGGGAAGGGCTATAATTTTTTGGTCAAGAGCAGTAGAGTATGAGGGCCAGTCTGCACTAGCTACTCGGTATTTAAGAAGAGGGGAGGGATTTGTCAGGGGGGTCACTTTGTCAGGGATGGAAGTTACTATTGGGAAGTGATCACTGCCATAAGAGAGAGGAAGGATTTTCCAAGTGAGGATAGAGGCAAGAGAAGGAGAGCAAACTGTTAAGTCCACTGCGCTATGTGGGTTTTGGGATGGGCGGGTTCTTCGGGTAGGAGATCCATTATTAATAATGCAAAGGTTGGTTTCATCAAAAACCTCCAGAAGGGAAAGACCAAAAAGATCATCATGGTGTGAACCCCATGACCGATGGTGGGCATTAAAATCTCCCAGGACTAATTTGGGGTGTGGAACGGAGGAAAGAAGGAATAGAATATCAGGAATAAGAATGGAATTAGGATGAGGAATATAGATTGAGATAACGGAAATATCAAGGACCTTAACAGCAACTATATTAAAAAGGGAAGAGTGAGGAGGAAGGGAAATAAGGGAAAATGGAAGTGACCTTTTTATAAAAAGGGCACAGCCAGCATAACCATCGTCTCTGTCATCCCGAACACATGAATAACCAGGTATCCTAAAAGGAGACCCAGGCTTCAACCATGTCTCCGAGATGGCCAAGACAGATGGGGAATATTTGTTAATAAGGTAAATCAGTTCAGTCTTTTTGGCTCTAATGCTGCCGCTGTTCCACTGGATCGCGGTGAGAGGATGCATTATTGGGGATATTAATAATTTTGAATAAATTTTGGGCAACGTGGGACGGTAACTGAATATTGTTTTGCGAGAGTAGAGATATCAATAAAGAAACAATGACTTCTAAAATATTTTCGTTTTCAGGGGATTTTAAATGTGAGCAAGAATTAAGAGCGCATCCATTTTGTTGCGAGGATTTTTCACTGGCCACAATGGATTGGTGAGCATTTTTGTCATAGGATTTGCCTAGGGGAGCTTTTGGCTTAGGAGTTAAAAAAACGGTTTTCTTGTAGGAAGTGGAAGGGAGGGAAGATTTAGATTGCGGGGGAGGAGTGTATAGTGAGTGAAAAGTAGAGTGTGGCTCCTGAGATGTGATTTCAGCAAATGTACGGGTAACTTTAGGAAAGTGAGTGGCAGCTTCCTCATAAGATATGGATTCTTTAGCCATTAATAGTTTGATCGACTTTTGTCTGTCTTGTTCTGGGCAGGATTTACTGTTAGAGAAATGTCTACCAGTACAGTACAGACAGCTGGCTTCCGATTCTTCAGTGTTGCAACTGTCGCCGGTATGTGGTTGGGTGCATTTAAAACAACGGGGCTTTGATCGACACTGAGAGCGAATATGGCCAAACCTACAACAGTTATTGCATTGGATGGTAGGGTAAGTATAAATTTCGACTGGCAAGGATGTATAAAAAGAAAAGATTCGGTCTGGAAGGGTTTGTCCCTGGAAGGTAACAACAACTGTCTGGGTAGGTACCCATATAGTTTTGTTATCCTCCTGCTTTTTTCTGTTTATTCTGCGTGCCTTTAAAACGTAACCGCAACCAACTGGGAAGGAGAGTGACTCAACGAATGCCTCCATGGATAGGTCCAGAGGGACATTGCGAACAACACCCATTCTGGATATGTTGTAGGAGGGGATTGTTACTTCATATTTATTCTGAGGAAGAATAGGGTTGTCTAGAAACTGGTTCGCATCTCTAGCTGAACGGAACTCTACAGAGAGTTTATTGCGTCCCATCTTTTTAATGCCGTCTGTACATATATTGCTAATTTTATTAATATACAGGAATTGTCCGAATTTCATTGGCCTAATAGTAGAACCCGCGGATGGGTCTGGTTCTGAGCGTGAGACTATTACTATGAAAGGACCCGAGTCGGTGTCACTATATGTTTTTATTCCAATGACTAACGACGGGTGAATGTAAACAGTCTGTGCCGATGCGCTAGCAATATCCGGGTGTGTTATTGTTTTTTTTGAGGCAATTGGAGCATCATCGACATCCATGTGTCTTTTATTGGCCTGATGACGAGAAGGGCAGTCTGGATCTGGAGGATCAGGATCCGGCGGACCGGGGTCCGGAGGGGGATTATTCATATTGAAACAGGCTTACCTGCTAGTAGTGTCGGTTAGTGTGTTAGGATAAATATCACTGCACAGAATAACAATAATCTAAATAGGTAATACAAAATTAAAACTTTACAACAATCTCACTGATACGCGTGTTGTCCAACGAGAACCCCGACCAAATTCCCACTATCGCGTCTCTGTGGGCAGGCTCTCTCTTTCTAACTAAGGTAACCTCTAGAAAGAGAGAGTCTGACTAAAAAGAGAGATCGGCCCACAGAGACGTAAGTATTTGACTCAAGCTGTTGTTCCAAGTTTGGGCTCCATTTTTTACCTACAACTTCATGATATTTATGTACAAATAGTACCTATAAACTTAAAACTTGAGTGATGTGTGTTACCAACTAATACAGAATAAATTGTGTAATATCATTTAAATAAAAAAGGTGATATTTATTTATCATTTTTACATTAATATTATCAATGCTGCATTTTTTAAAGATTTTTTTTCATTTCGCATGTTGATAATTGCAATGATATGTTATCAAATCTACAGACATTTTACTGTTGTTTATTTAAAAGCACCAGCGCATTTAGGAGCCTTGAAATATTTGTCAATAATATAATTATTGAGAGGAAAGATTTGTTTGTTTGTAATAGGCTTCAAAACTACTGAACCGATTTCATTAATGGAAACCTAATTTATCAGTGTGTGACATAGGCTACATTTTATCCCTGTATTCCCACGGGAATGGGAACTACGCGGGTGAAACCGCGTGGCGCTACTAGTCAATTTAAATAGAATTAATATCTTTATTACATACTATTTTGTATATAAAGTAGGTACTGTACCCTTTTTTTTATTTCATATAATCTTTAATTGCAATTGTATTATCAGACAGTTTCAAAATACTTCTAACTACAAAAAATATATATTCAAGGAAGATACTAAAAACCTAACATCCTCTGTTATTAAAAATCAATTATTAGTTTACCAATAAGTTAAGAAGTGAAATCACTTGACCTTAACATGTTATCAAACTTTATTACTTGGTTGAACTATTTGATAACAATTAAGTACATGAATTCTTGTTAAATTATATAAAAAAATATATTAGATAAGTGACCCCTGTTTTACACAGATATAGAAATATGTAATTAAGTACATACTATAAATATCATACCCCCTGGACATACCCTGAAATAAATAGTTACGTTATTTTATTTATTTACTAGCAGCGCCCCGCGGTTTCACCCGCGTAGTTCCCGTTCCCGTGGGAATTTCGGGATAAAAAGTATCCTATGTTCTTTCCCGGACCATAAGCTACCCCTGTACCAAATTTCGAGTCAATCGGTTCAGTAGTTTAGCCGTGAAAAGGTAACAGACAGACAGACAGAGTTACTTTCGCATTTATAATATTAGTTAGGATAAGTACTTGTATGAGTTGTCTCGCAGAGAAGAAGAAGTGACATAAAACCTTCTTAGACAATCTCTCTATTGTTTTGTAGATACTTGCGATTGCGTCACAAGAGAGACTTCCAATCCTTCTTAGACTTCCTTCCGTAGACCTTTCCAATTTGGATCCCTTAAGTGACAAACTGTCAGATTGTTAGGGCTCTAAATCGTGTTTTTAGGTTTACCCATAACAACTGTAGTTGATGTTAGTACAACAAATGAGAACAGACGGATTAACATGCCTAATTCCTCCGAAGCATTTAATGCAAGGCTTATCTGTCTTGTATTCTACCATGAATAAATTTGTAGCTTCCAAGAAATTATACACTTTATTTACTTGTAATTAGGGCTCTTTTTCGCAATTACTTAACTGTAGTTACATCCATTTTGCGTTAGTCTTAAGTGATAATGATGACATTAAATTACGCAAAATATAAATATACATTGTACTGTGTTTACTTACATATAATTAGTAATTACGTAATAATGAGTGCTGACATCACAAACATGTTTACCTTCAGTTCATTGCATTAAGATATCGAAGGTTATACAAAAAACAGACAGGTACTTACTGCAATTTGTGATTACAAACATACGATTACATTTGGTATCTTATCTGCAACAAAATAAGGTTTATTTTTAAATGTGAATTTGAACAAAAACGGGTTTTCTGTATATTTGTGTTGTGATGGATCTTTCTTTGCATACCGTACGTAACGTGGTTTTCTGCGCAGATTCTATTTTTTCTATGCTTACAAAGTACTTACCTTAGATTAATAAATTGGTCTCCGTTGCTTGTTAAAGTGCAGTGGAGACCAATTATTTATCCGAGATATATTCTTATGTACTTTATTTAGTAGGCGTAAATTATTATCACGCTAGCATAATGCATATTGGTAACTTCAAATCCATACCACTAAGACCTCAAGATTCTCAAGCTGATGAATATACAATTTTGAGATATTGTTGCAAGCAAGACTCTTTTCTAAGAAAATATAGATTTTTCTATTTATCTCTACCAGGCCAGTACTGCATGCCAGCTGAAGGAGTTCCACTATGCCCTAAATCAGAACTAATGACTCGCGAGGAAATGTTCCGCGCAGTGCGAGTGATGGCCGACGCTGGTGTCACTAAACTACGTCTCACCGGAGGGGAACCCACGCTCAGATCTGATCTGGCTGAGATTATACGTAAGAAAATGTACATAGAGGTCACTCGTACTTTATGGATAGTTCATAGTTGGTAAAGAAAAAAATGTTGTTCTTCCATTATTTTGGTTTAATAGATAATGGGGCCAGTGTTTACGACAATCCACTGAGCCAATGTAGGAATGAAGACAGTCCTGCATCTGTATTTGAATTGTCTTCAAGCAATTTATGAAGCATTTTGGGACTGGCTTAATCATGAACTTTAGTGGAATTACGATTATCATGTCCTATTATACTAATAATTTCAAATTACATTTTAATTGGATTTTTTGATCACCTGCAGAGGAGTTAAACTCTATACCGGGTATTCAGTCGGTATCGATGACAACCAACGGGCTAGTGTTGACGAGGCGTTTGCCTGCATTACAACGCGCTGGCCTTGTTGGTTTGAACATATCACTGGACACACTACGACCTGATCGCTACGAACACATGGCTCGAAGACCAGTATGTAAAGAAGTATCTAATAAGTTTGTTGGGATATAGTTCATAAACTGAATTACAACATTACATTTTCAGGGACTTCCACGCGTACTCGCTGCGATAGATTTGGCGCTACAACTCGGTTTTCGGCCGCTCAAAGTCAACACCGTCCTGATGAGAGGTATGTAATCATAGACTACCTAAGTCTATGTATGTACTGCAACAATTTATTTTTCCGTCATGTGAGTACCACACTCTTTTAGGGTTGAGTTCTGTAATAATGACCCGTGATACTTACAGGTTTCAACGACGACGAGATCTTAGACTTTGTAGAATTTACGAGAGATAAAGAAGTCGAAGTTCGGTAAGAGATCCTTTTAAAGACACTACAATTCGTTTTATATCTCTATTTTTCGTACTTATAAAATATTGTGCCCTCGTCCAGGTTCATCGAGTTCATGCCGTTCAGTGGCAACCGGTGGGACGACTCGCGGCTGGTGCCGTACCGCGAGGCGCTGGGCGTGGTGCGCGCCGCGCGGCCGCGCCTCGCGCCGCTCGCGCCGCGCCCGCACCACACGGCGCGCGTGTGGGCCGCGCCCGGACACACGGGCACCGTCGGCTTCATCTCCTCCATGACCGACCACTTCTGCGCCACCTGCAACCGGCTGCGGCTCACGGCCGACGGCGGCCTCAAGGTGTGCCTCTTCGGCCGCGACGAGGTCTCGCTGCGCGACGCCATCCGCGCCGGCCTCCCCGACGACGAGCTGCTCGCGCTCGTCCGCGCCGCGCTCGACAAGAAGCGCCCGAAGCACGCAGGTGAGCCCTCGAACCCTATCTTTGATTTATTTTCGCGGGTCTATCTATCGACTAAAGCGCTCGCCGGGCGGCGTAAATTCCCGTGACTCAATTTCGCGCTCGACGGCACGTCGGGTTTCTAGGAATGCAGAATCTCGCGCGCATGGAGAACCGTCCGATGATTCTGATCGGCGGTTAGCGCGCGGGCCGCTGCCGCCTCAGAGATGTGGAACGTTCACAGCGCGCGTCGGGGCGCGCGCGCCGCCCGCCCGCCGCCTGCTGCGCGCCGCGCCCGCCCGCCGCCTCGCCGCGCGCGCCTACGGCACGGGGCGCCGCGCGGACGGCGGCGCGGAGGGCGCGGAGTGCGCTCCCGAGGACGACGGCCAGCAGCTCACGCACCTGGACGGCGCGGGGCGCGCGCGCATGGTGGACGTGGGCGACAAGCCGGTGACGCGGCGCGTGGCGCGCGCCGAGTGCCTGGTGCACGTGTCGGCGCGCCTGGTGCGCCTGCTGCGCGACGCGCGCGTGCCCAAGGGCGACGCGCTGTGCGTGGCGCGCGTGGCGGGCGCGATGGGCGCCAAGCGCGCCGCCGACCTGCTGCCGCTGTGCCACCCGCTGCCGCTGTCGAGCGCGCGCGTGGAGCTGCGCCTGCCGCGCGGCGCGGAGGCGGAGGCGGCGGGCGGCGCGGTGCGCGTGGAGTGCGAGGTGCGCGTGGAGGCGCGCACGGGCGCCGAGATGGAGGCGCTGACGGGGTGCGCGGTGGCGGCGCTGGCGCTCTACGACATGTGCAAGGCGGTGGACCGCGGCATGCGCGTCACGGACCTGCGCGTGGTGCACAAGGCGGGCGGCCGCTCGGACGCGGGCCGCCCGCGCGCGCTGCCGGACCCGGCGCTGCCCGCGGCCGCGCCGGCGCCGCCGCCGCCGCGCGACGCCGACGACCGCGAGACCTACGCGCCCACCAACTTCATGTACTTCTAAATGTGACCCACGTTCCCTGCTGTGCTCATGTCTTTGAGAAAGAATCTCGTTTTAAATTTGTTCTATAGTGCTACATGGTATGCTTGAATATTGATGAAATAAATGTTGCCGATTTCGAATGTGATGAAATTTAAGAAAGAATAAAGACAAATGTGTATGGAATGAGAAATGACAGGGTATTTGATTTGGTGCTCCAAATAGTTTGTAATTTTAGCTACTTTAGTTTTAAGTGACTTATGCTTTTACATTTGATGTAAATTATTTCCGACATTCCCAATATACTGACAAATGTTTATAGTTTTTGTATCTCTATAAATATTTTCTATATTAATATAACATTGACATAAAATGATTGTGATAAAATTAAAAGATATAATATTTGTTATATTTTCGTTTTATTTATTATTTATAATATTAGTTACAATATTCATAATTTCTAATGCCTTAAACTTAAAGATTGAATTTAAAGTTTGAGAATATCAATTGAAAAGCAATTTGTTCCATGTATAGAAAATATTATTAGCAGTTAAAATTTTATTTTGCAATTTTCATGTAACTTGTGTTACTTATTTATTTAGAAATAAAAAAAACCATTGTTCATTCAAATTACTTATTGAAACACTCCCACTGCAGTCCACTTTGTGGAAACAGGCTAACAGATGTGAGTAATTTGTGTGGGTGGGTGAATCTGTTACTCAACCACTGGCCACAAGGACATTAGATTTGGCCGGTTGTACAGCATCAGCTTCTGCTTGTGGGCGATCTATGCGTTGAACTCGAATGTCGTGATTCTGTATATACGTATTTATTTCTTCACCCTTCTTTGAAAGTTGATCTTCTAACACTTTCATGGCTCTAGGTAGTTGTCCATAGTTGCTTTCAAGCTCTGGAAGGATTTCTGCCACAGTACGTTCGACCAGCACCCCGCCCACCATGCGGAAACATTTGCGAGGACCGTCCACACCGCGTAATGTCTCTATGACTATCCTGAAAATACGTGAGTGTTATTGAATGAATTACTTTATTAATTACTAATATTAGGAGATAGATCGACGTATTTTGGAGTAATGATGACTTACTTGTGTTCGTTAAGGTCCATAGCCAACTCTGATAATTTATTAGCAAGTAATCTCTGTTCGCTGCGAAGATCCTGAAACTGGGCGAATATCTCTTCGTTTGTTTTACCTTTACCACTTTTTGTTCCTGGTTTCGCCATGTTTTATGCTATTGTGGAAAATGTTTACAGTAGAATAATACTGATCGTATCGAATTTCTGGAATAGGAAACCAAAATAAAAAACGTGAGTGAGTACAAGAGCCGCAAGATTTGAGATTTTTTTACAATGAAATGACGATGACATGCGTGCTTGAGGGAAGGAAGGACTGATGTTGATGACAAAAAATTGTGTGTCGCTGTCACACATTAAATAGACCACTGTTTTTACATCACTATGTATGCTCATTCAATTTCTCAATAGCATTCTGTGGAAATGTCAAGAGATAAATTGAGTTCGTTCGTTCGTTCATTCAGTCAGAAAGAGAGAAAGAAGCGGGCAGGCGAGCGTTGTTTATTTTGATTCACTGTGTGTTGTAAAATTATATTTTTGTCATGAAGTGAAATAAAAAACAATAATTAAAATGTCGCTCGAAATTCCTTTGATGAGCACCGATGAGGTAAATAACGAAATTCGGAAGTTATTTAAAATGGTGAAAAATATGTGTCAGTGTCAATTTGTTTCGAGTAAAATTCTAATTTTTACGCGTTACTATCCAGGTGATTGAGCTGGATCCAGAGCAATTACCTTCCGGTGAAGAAGTGCTTAGCATATTGCAGCAGGAGCGGTCACAACTTACCGTCTGGATCAATGTTGCTGTAAGTACACTAAACATAACCTATAACATTCTCTCAATTACGCATAATGTCCACGTAACTAATAAAGAAAACAAATAATTTTATTTCTTGTTTCATTATGTACCCTTAATCTGAATAGTTTAACAATTTACATGGCACCTTTGCAAAGAACAATACTATAAGAAACATGGAATCCATTTGTGTAGCCTTAGGTTGCATTTAGAATCTAAGCAAGAATCCAACCTACTAATCCTATTAATATTACAAATGCGAAAGTTTGTATGTTTGTGAATTTGGATGTTTGATAATCTTTCACACAAAAACTACTGTATCAATTTAGATTAAATTTGGCACAGATGTTCCTTATAACTAGGAATAACACATAGGATACTTTTTTCTCGAAATTCCCATTGGATTTTGATTTACGCGGGTAATACCGCGGGGCGCAGCTACTAATATTATAAATGCGTTTGTATGTTTGTGAGTTTGGATGTTTGTTAACATTTCCGCGGGGCGCAGCTAGTTTTGAAAATTGGTGGAATCTATGAATACCTAAAAACCAAGTTAATATGTTATTTATTACATTTCCATTATCTATGGATCTCAATTAACAAAAGAAGTTTGTAGTATAAAATATGATGCTATAAACACATTTGATAAACCTATTATATAATAGTTAACAGGAGCTAGAAGACATAGGGCCTATTTCACCATCTGCAAGTAACATTCAGAGTAGTTACTCACAGGTTTTGTCATTGTGACTTGATACAAAGTAAGAAAGAAACAAATTTATTCAAATTTCAAATTTATTTATATAAAATGTCATGAAATAGGCCAATAGTATAATACATTTTTAGAATCATCTTACAAAATCAGAAAATCAACCAATGACTGATGATACCATCCATCATTGGTTGATTGTCTGAATTTTATATTCTGATCTGATCTTATTGTTACACACTATTCTATTCTATCTTCTTTAACAGAACATAAGCATTCACTGCATCATCGCATCATAGTAACTGACCCCTGACTAAGGCGTCGTCCGCACAGCGAATTTCTCCCGCGCGATTTTTTTCTCGCAATTCTGTGACACATTCAATACAATACGAGTAGCCGCACTGGCGGTATAAAATTCGCGCAGACAAAAATCCGCAATTGATCTGTGTTTTGATTCAAACGCGATGCGGTGCGGAGTTATTTCCGCACGAATGTTTTGTGCAGTTTAAAGTAGTATGACAAATATCGTGTGTGGTGCGTAATAGGTGTATATTGATCACGGAATAAAAATAGCGAGAATAAAATTCGCGCGGTGGGTATTCGCTGTGCGGACGACGCCTAAGTTCGAAACTTGTATCTATCTTCTATCTAATTTTGCACCTATATTTTAATCCATTAATTTCAGATTGCCTATTACAAACAAAAGAAGATCGATGACTTTCTCAAGATATTGGAATCTTCTAGAGGCGATGCCAACATTGACTATAGAGACTATGAGAGGGACCAAATGCGAGCCCTCGATATGTTGGCCGCATATTATGTGCAAGAGGCCAACAAGGAGAAGTCGAAAGACAAGAAAAAGGACTTGTTCACTAAAGCCACGCTGTTGTACACAATGGCTGATAAGATTATTATGTATGATCAGGTAAGATAATAAAAAAAAACAGTATAAGTAAATAATTAATGCACTTCAAGTTCAATTAACTTTATCAAATTAGCTCTACTGATAGCAGCCAGAACTTATTTCCAATTCTTTTTGGCTGATGTAATTCCTAAATGGGTGGCAGACTCACAAATTTATAGAAAGAAAGCACATAGCTACTTTACAGTTTATGCTTTTAATATTTAATTTTCATATTATGATTTAGTGTTAATTGTATCTCACCTGTCTACTGTTTATCGTTTATTTAAGTCCAAACTGCATAAATTGTCTTAAATTCGCTATAAATGTTTGAAGAAGACCTTTAATATGTTGTCACAAAATAATTGGCGAAAAAGTATACTAAAAAATGTTTGTAAACAACAAAATTACCTACTGATCTTTAACCGTTATTTAAATCTGACCTTATTCAACCTTAGGACTATTAAGATTAGACGCAAAAAAAATTATAAGTAGGTATGTATATACTACAGTTTTAAACACAATAACAAACTAATTTTATCTCTGTTTTCATTAAAGAACCACTTGCTTGGCCGAGCATACTTCTGTTTGCTCGAAGGTGACAAAATGGAACAGGCTGATGCTCAATTCAATTTTGTATTGAATCAGTCTCCTAACAATGTTCCATCTTTACTCGGTAAAGCTTGTATTGCGTTTAATCGTAAAGACTATAGAGGTGCGTTAGCATTCTACAAGAAAGCGCTCCGAACTAATCCGGACAGCCCAGCAGCTTTGAGATTGGGAATGGGGCATTGTTTTATGAAGTTAAACAATCAGGAAAAAGCAAGGTTAGTAAATGTGTATCATCATTAACCTACTTGTTAAAATTAGGATTTTTGATAGCCTGTTTATTAGAAGTCATGTACAGACTGGGAGCACAGCTAATAAAGTGATAATTTTATAACTCCGGCAAAAAGAGATATTGAGAGAATGTAAATTCCAATATGTCAACTCATAAAAATTTCAAGATATAAAATGTCATAAGAAACATTCAGTCTGTATACTATATTTCATTTTTACTATTGTAGTAGTAGTTGTAGTGGAAGAATAAAAAAACTTGTACTTGATTCCTAATCCTAACTAATATTACAAATGCGAAAGTAACTCTGTCTGTCTGTCTGTTACCTTTTCACGGCTAAACTACTAAACCGATTGACTTGAAATTTGGTACAAAGGTAGCTTATGATACGGGAAAGAACATAGGATACTTTTTATCCCGAAATTCCCACGGGAACAGGAACTACGCGGGTGAAACCGCGGGGCGCTGCTAGTGCATCAATAAATGTTTTTTTACTTTACTTGTAAGTATGCAGTTCTCCGCCAATGGATCTCCCCAGTTTGGGTCCTTTGTGCATGCTTTGCTTTCTACAATATGGTTCTATTTCAGAATGGCATTCGAGCGTGCACTTCAACTAGATCCACAATGTGTGGGAGCACTAGTAGGACTATCTATTTTAAAATTGAATCTTCAAGAGAACGAGTCAAACAAAAGGGCTGTCATAATGTTGTCAAAGGCTTACGCTATCGACCCTAAGAACCCGATGGTCTTGAATCACTTGGCTAATCATTTCTTCTTTAAAAAGGTATTTTGTAGTTTACATTCTTGATCATTAATTATTTTATGCAAGTTATGCATTCATGTAGTAAACAAAGATCTAATAATAATAAAATTGTTGATGTTGTTGTTATTCAAATTAACTGTTACTTTTAAATCTGACCTCCTTACATCGAATTTAATTTTAGCAATCCCTACTAATATTATAAATGCGAAAGTAACTCTGTCTGTCTGTCTGTTACCTTTTCACGGCTAAACTACTGAATCGATGGACTTGAAATTTTGTACAGGGGTAGCTTATGATTCGGGAAAGAGGCTATGTTTTATCCCGAAATTCCCACGGGATCGGGAACTACGCGGGTAAAACCGCGGGGCACAACTAGTATAAAATAAATATTTAAATTTACATAAAGAGAAAGATTATTATTGTAACATAATAGACTAAGTAACTTCTATCATATTGTAGTTTTTACAATTTTATTAAAATTATATGTGAAGTCTGCAATAGCTTTGTTTACTGTATTTAATTAATCTTAACTTATATAGGACTACGGTAAAGTTCAACATCTGGCTTTACACGCCTTCCACAACACTGAGAACGAGGCAATGCGAGCCGAGAGTTGCCACCACTTGGCTCGCGCGTTCCACGCCCAAGGAGACTGCGATCAAGCCTTCCAGTATTACTATCAAGCGACGCAGTTCGCGCCTCCGAACTTCGTGTTACCCCATTATGGACTTGGCCAGATGTATATTTATAGGGGGGATACTGAAAATGTAAGTATTTTGTTCCAAATGCGATGTTAATGTTTTATTTTATGTTTGCGAAGGTTATTATAGTCTTGGCAGAGTGAATAGTTTCTTATATTTTATCTGCTGCTGTACATTGTTGTCATTAAATTAAAATAAAAGGCATACTCTCGAAATATTGAATTTGTGAGATTTGGTAAAAAATTTACAAAACTTGGTTAATAAGTAACAATTGTCTTCTGCTCAATATATTTTTGTTCAGTAAATGGAGTGACTTTGTTCTAACAGGCCGCCCAATGTTTTGAGAAAGTTCTAAAAGCTCAACCAGGCAACTACGAAACGATGAAAATCTTGGGATCACTTTACGCGAACTCCCCTTCACAATCGAAACGTGATATAGCGCGGCAACATTTGAAGAAAGTCACCGAACAATTCCCCGATGACGTAGAGGCATGGATCGAGTTGGCACAAATATTAGAACAAAATGATTTACAGGTATGCTTTGTATTTTAGCTCTTCTTATGTTTATCTTAAAGGTGAATTTAGCTTGAAATATTTAAATGATTTTCAGGTACGATTTTGGTATTTTGACTCTTATTGTGAAACACTTTAAAGTTGAATTTTGCATGCATTCAATATTTCTTTACATTACAGGGTTCTCTAAACGCTTACAGTACAGCAATGAAGATTTTAAAAGAAAAAGTGAATGCAGATATTCCGGCGGAAATTTTAAATAATGTTGCAGCTTTACATTATAGATTGGGCAATCTAGATGAAGCTAAAAACTATTTGGAAGAAGCACTCGAAAGGTATAAAATACTAAAATATTAACTTTTATTTTGGAAGATGAACAGTTTTCTGCTTCAAAACTTAACCTAATAAATAAGACTGATCACTTTCTTGAGTTGGCCATAGAAACTCCACCAAACGAAAAATAGACGCAACTATGTATATATCTAATTGCGAAAAAGATTGTCTACTAGTTGTATAAAAGATACTTTTCAACACACTTGCTCATAAAGGGGCTCTTATTTGTGCAAAAACAGTTGAATAATGACACGTTTTATTCACTAGTGAGTTATAGATTGTTTTTTTTAAATTGCTTTCATTTTAAAAAAGTTTCGATACCAAAAAAATTGTGTTCATACATTTTAAAAACAAACTTCAACTATGTTTCCTTACTTTTGTTAGGTCTATGGTCGATTCCATTCATTCATTCATTCGTTATTTTTTTTTAATAAGTATATTTTTAGTCTTTGGCCGATCACCATTGTTGTGTTGGATGCGCGCGAATAGAAAAACTGTTTATTTATTAGCGAAAAATGATAATTTCTTCGCAAATGTGTTGAAAAACGTTGTATGGTACACGCGAGTATTGATGATCACTATCCTCGGCTATCTTCTGACCCTCGCCTGACGGCTCGGGCCTCAATAGCGCCTCGGAAGTAATCACCAACTTACCTCGCTTGTACCATAAATAACTATTATTTCATAACATAAAATAAACTAAACATAAACATAACATAAACTTATGTTTGTTTCAGAGAAAAAGCCGACGCCGAAACACTCGACGCTCAATACTACAACTCGATAGCAGTAACGACTATGTACAACTTGGCGCGGCTCAACGAAGCGCTCTGCATATACAATAAGGCAGAGAAACTTTATAAGGACATATTGAAAGAGCATCCCAATTATATTGATTGTTATTTGAGGTATTTAATTGACAATTATAAAAATTAAAACATAAAATTATCATCATCTTAAATGGTAGATGTCCCCTGTTAAACTATAAGAAACCTTCCATTTTGACATCGCAATGAGTGAACGAAATTATTACTAGCAAATCATCAATGGAAAATGGATTTCTTGGACTTGACATAACTTGAGAATTATTGAACCAAGTCGATTATTTTTTTGTGTGTTTGTCTAAGTTTTAGATATCTCTAATGACTGCTGTTAAAAGCAATCTAAGCATTTAAGCACCTGGGATATGGCCTCGGTAGCTCAATCTGCCTTTGATCCATTGTATTGTAAGAAAAAAATCCCGATTTTCATTAAAAAAAACTTATCTTTCAGACTCGGTTGCATGGCGCGAGATAAAGGTCAGATCTACGAAGCGTCCGATTGGTTCAAGGAAGCTTTGAAAGTGAACACGGAACATCCCGACACTTGGTCGTTGCTCGGTAACCTGCATTTAGCACAACAGGAGTGGGGGCCCGGACAGAAGAAGTTTGAAAGGATATTACAGAATTCATCAACATCTAGTGATGCTTACTCTTTGATTGCCCTTGGTACGTACAAATAGTATTTCTGGCGTCGATTTTTTATTTACCTGTCTTTTTACAAGCTTATTAAATCAAAAGGAAGTGATGGGTGTTTCAAAGATGGCGAAAAATAACTCGATTTTTTAAAAAAAGTTCAGGGCACATGCCCTTTGACTACATGTTAAAAAGCAACAAACTGTAATAAAGCAAATATTTCAGGTAATGTCTGGCTTCAAACTCTTCACCAACCGTGTCGCGAGAAAGATCGAGAGAAGCGTCACCAGGAACGGGCGCTAGCGATGTACAAACAAGTGCTCAAGAACGACCCTAAGAACATTTGGGCAGCTAATGGGATCGGATGCGTTTTGGCTCATAAAGTGAGATAACATTAACTAAAAAAAAACTTTTGTTTTGGAGTGTAAATATGATTTGGTTATGCATTATAATCAATGGATGTAACATAATTGTTCTTGTCCGACAGGGTTGCATAAACGAGGCGCGCGACATTTTCGCCCAGGTGCGCGAGGCGACCGCCGACTTCCCCGACGTGTGGATGAACATCGCGCACATCTACGTCGAGCAGAAACAGTACATTAACGCCATACAGATGGTGAGACGCGGGCCTAGCGAGCGGGGGGACGTAGGACGTACTGGACGAGGTACTGAGCGTGTTCCCGTTGCAGTACGAGAACTGCATCCGCAAGTTCCGCGCGGCGTACGACGTGGAGTGGCTGACGTGGTCGGCGCGCGCGGCGTGGGCGGCGGGGCGCTGGGGCGCGGCGCGCGGCGCGCTGCTCCGCGCGCGCCGCGTGGCGCCTCACGACGCCGCGCTGCTCTACAACACGGCGCTGGCGCTGCGCCGGCGCGCCGCCGCCGTGCTCAAGGACGAGCGCGAGGCGCTGGGCGCCGTGCTGCGCGCGGTGCGCGAGCTGTCGGTGGCGCACGCGCACTTCTCGCGCGCCGCCGCGACGCCGGGCCCGGCGGGCGCGGGCGCGGCGCGCGACGCGCGGCTGGCGGCGGACCTGCTGTCGCAGGCGCAGTGGCACGTGGCGCGCGCGCGCACCATGCACCACACCGAGCTCACGCTGCGCGACAAGCAGCGCGAGCAGCGGGAGGCCTTCCGCAAGCGACAGGTACACACCGACACCCGCGTCTTTATCATATTTTTATTTCCTTGGTATTTTTGTCCCTCTAATACGGGTTAAAATTGGTAATGAGCGATCGACGTTTGATGCCGTCCCGTTTCTAAAGAGAATACTTCGCGAACACTTATACGAATAAATTCACGATATTGACCCTTTCCTCGATTTGACTCCGCAGGAAGAGGAGCGTCTGCGGCGTGAACAGGAACAACAGAAGAGCACTGTCGAGATGCTGCAGAAGCGTCAAGAGTACATCGAGAAGACGAAGAACGCGCTCGTGTTCTCGGACATGCCGCAGGAGGGCAAGTCCAAGAGCAGAGGGCGCCGCCGGGACGAGTACGTGTCGGACTCGCCCAGCGGCAGTGAAGGACCAAGGGAAGAGTGAGTATTATGAACTACTAGAAACTTCGGGCGCCTAAAAGAAAATTGAAATTAATTAGTATTCACTTTTTCGTGAAAAATGTGAATGTGAACATTAAAAATATTTTTTATACCAAAGCATTAAAACATGTTGGAACTAATGCTAATTCGTTTCTCGTAACAGTCGCCAAGAGAAACGCAAACGCAAGCGTGAAGCAGGCGATCGTAAAGGTCGCGGCAAGAAGAAGCGCGACAAGAACTCGGGAAGCGACAGCGACCCGCCCAGGAAACGGGGCAGGAAGAAGGTAATGTACCTTTATTTTATATTCATTCATTCAGATGTGATCATGTGACTTATCTTATCATATTTAATTTTAACTAAGTTTACTTGTGGCGGATGATCAATTGACTACTTAAATACATACGAATTTAATTGTTCCTAACATTTATAACACATTAATTTACTAAACAATATTTCTCCATACAGGGTGAAAAAGGTATCGGCCGCCGAGAGAAGGCTAAAGCGAAGGCTGCAGAAGAGAAACTCAGCGCCAAACAACGCGCCAAGATCGTATCTAAGGCGACCATCTCGACGTCGGAATCCGGTTCCGAGTCGGGCGGCTCTGTGCGCTCGGCCGGTTCTGCTCGCTCCGCTCGCTCGGCAGGATCCGCACGTTCCGCTCCCGCTACAAAAGGCAGAAAACGGATCATGTCCGCTTCAGACTCCGACCGGTATGCAATTATATTCTTATCACATACAACTCATTTAGCTGAATGGAAATTTGTGACTGTCGGTAGCAACATACAGAGGTTGTCGTGAATTTTATGATTAATCGCGCGTTTTATCGTGTCGTGGAGAGTAACAGGGTTCGATTACTTTAGCTGTTGGGCTAACTTAATATTCTTTGTATTTATTTTTAACAAATACATGATATGAATTCTGTTAATTATGATCACTATTGTTGTAGATCCCGCTCCAGGTCCAAGAGTCGTTCCAAATCGAAGTCTCGAAGCAGATCTCGCTCGGGATCGGCCGGATCTAGAAAGAGCAGGTCTAGGTACGTATCTAGCAGTGGCGAGGGGTGAAATTTTCCGAAAGGGAAGACGATCAAAAAAAAAAAAAAACGACGCCTACATAATTTTGGATGAGACTGATGACAAACTTTTTCCCGGTCAGCAAGAAATACGTTTCTCGCTGATCTATGTTAATTTTAACATAAAAGTTACTATTTACTATATTGACCATTTGCTATGTGAAAAGCCCATCAAAATCGGTTCAGCTGTATTTGTTTGCTTACATAAAGATAAACACACAAATTCTAACGGATTTATATACTTTTGAATCTAAAATAACAAACACAGGAAACAAAACACTTTATGCTATATACCCTGTTATCATTTAAATATAAAAAAGAGATTTAAAAAATTAAACCGGAGAAAGATCTCATAAAATTATACAATTAGGTAATTTGTATACTTTCTGAAGTTGCTGCCTCCTTTATATAACAGAACTAACTATTAATAACTAATTCAACTAACTTCTACTTGTGGGTGGCACTGGAGGTGCAAAACAATATGTTTCATTTATTAGTTTTAATTCTGCCTCTTTACTTATTTTATTATTTAAATAAATTATATTTCACTACATTTAATTCATTCATATTTTTATGTGTGTAATAGTTATGATATAATTTAAATTTAAACTAAAAAATGCAACAAAAAATATGTTGCAATCATCATAATTAATTATGCATGCAATTTGGTATAAAAGTTCAGTTGTACAAGTTGAACCTATTTCAATAGACTAACATATTCAATTTTAAAAAACTGTGCAGTTTTAAGAACAATACGAGTATACTTTCAAACAGGTCGTTTGATAACTTTTAGTTGAAATCAATCTAAAAAGATTATATTATTACTTATCAAGAAATCACCCTACTTTCAAGTAGTATTTTAAGTCCAATTTACTAAATAAATTAGTCTCACCTAGCAGGTTATCCAGTAAGCAACAGTTGCTCAATATGCAATAAACTTTTGTTTTATTTTAACTTTCACACTTCACAACACGAAAACCAATAGTATCGAATTTAGGTATTTAACTCATTAATTATATCAAATTTACAATTGAGGTATACGTAATAATAACTTTACAAATACTACATAAAACAATAAGTCGCGTAAATAATATTATCATGTAAAATCGTAAAAATCAACAAAACAAAAACAAACTGTTACAACGCGCGAAAACTTAAATGGCATGACACTTGACATACGCGAATACGCTTTGCAAAACGTCAACAGCCGCGTTCTCTTTCTCTCTCTTTCTCTGGTCTGATCCTTGGCTGGCACAGAATAATTAATAGTATCTAGTAGCAAGACGGTGGCCGAGCGTCTTATTTTTGGGCGTGAATTTGTGCGAATATGTTTCAATGTGTGCGTGAATTTTGTATCGGAACGGTTCATTGTATGTAGTTGTGAATTCGCTTTTGTATGGCGCGAGACGCGCAAGGGAAAACGTTTTATTTCCAAGTGATTTTGAACCGTAACCCATAGTATTTAATGATTATAATGATTTTGTTTCAGTATGAGGTAGTTAGATCGTTTCTTATACGATGTAGGTGTATTGTAACTTTGTATAGCGCTTGGTGCTTCCAAGCGATTTTCAACCGTAACTTTTAGTAGTTAATGATTATTATGATTTTGTTTCAGTATAAGGTAGATCGTTTCTTATGCGATGAATATTACGCTATGTATTCTTTTAGTGAATTATTATTTTAATTTGATTTATTAAAAATAGATTTTTTTTTAAAAAGTGGTTATAAGTAAGTAGGTGTCGTTAATATATAGCTGAAGTATGAGTGTTAGATAATTTAGAGTTTAGTAGTGTAAGTTGGTCTGTTTTCAAAAGGGAAGACGGTAGGAATCGTCTTGTATGGACCCCTCGCCACTGGTATCTAGATATTTTATAACATAATTTTCCAGATTATTTACCAAATGACGATTTGAAACAAATTACAGACGGCAAATGTATAAAAAAACAATTGAAACTATAAAATTTCAGGTCCAAAAGTGGTTCGAGATCTAAAAGCCGTTCCAAATCTAAAAGTCGTTCGAAAAGCCGTTCCAAGAGTCGGTCGAGGTCGAAAAGCCGTTCTAAAAGCCGATCCAGATCTAAAAGCCGTTCCCGATCGAAGAATAGATCGCGCTCGAAAAGCGTATCTAGATCACGATCCAGGTAAATATATTAAGGATTAAATTTGCCTCTGCCAACCATTTTAAATTCTGACTGATAGCCCCCTAAATTAGCGTGAGGTAATTTTGAATACATCCTAAGCTAAGTTATTAACGATTTTCGCACCTGTATATAGTAGTTTGTGTTGATATACTTGGAAAATCTCCGTCACTTCTATATTATTATCTATCTGTGCATTTTTATTTTCCAATACACTCGTATGTGTTTATAGATATGGCAATTAACACTTGAATATTGTTCCAGGTCAAAGAGTAAATCCCGGTCTCGGTCCAAGAGCGTGTCTCGGTCCCGGTCCCGTTCCAAGAGCAGGTCCCGGTCCCGGTCCGGGTCCCGCGCGTCCCGGTCTCGCTCCCGTTCAGGCTCTCGCTCGGGTCAGTCGCGGCCCGACACGCCCGTCTCCAGAAAGTCTGTATCGGCGAGTGAAGACGAAGCTTAGATACATTTGTAAATACACTACAGTGCAAACGTTTCTGTTCCGGTGGCCAAAATTGGACACTCATACTGTCTTTTTGACTCCTATCCTCACAATGTTTTTTGTGCCGGCGGCAAAAATTGGAAGCTACTATTGTCAATATTGACTCTAATATCATTTGGATACATTTTCCACAGACAATCAAAAGATGCGATTACAGCGACGCCGTCACCGACACAAAAAGATTGTGACTCAATACTTTTTCAATAAACTGGTAAACATCTGACAACCAAAAATGCGAGAATCGAATGGTAGCACTTCTATATGTTTGTTGTTCAATGAAGAGATTTATACTCACCAAATTGGCTATCTGATATAGTTTTCTTGTATAATATTCTCTATACTCTAAAATGTTCTTAAGCGATTTTTAGTTTAGTAAACCTATTCCTTCATAAAAGTCGTTCGTGAAATATTTTACGATACAAATTGAGTCTCTCTGAGTCAATTTGTTATGTGTTTGTTAACTTATATGACCATTTTTGTGTCAAAACTACCCTCACTTTATTCATACATAAAAAAAAAAACAATTACTATCGTCTTATAGCAAATGACCTTCAATAGTGTAAATAATAATAAAAGCCATTTTCATTTCATACTTTATCGCTTTGAGTAATAAATAATAGTGATGAAGAGATATAGTGAGACTAAAAATCACTTTAAAAATATCTTATGTACTTTCAATCTCTTCTCATGAGTTCATATTAATATTACCTATAAGGTAAGCTTAGGTTTTAATTTCACTTTTTCGACATTTTGTCTCATTAAAATTAGTTAATTTCCATTGTGTTTGTAATGGGTTATATGTTATTACACCCAAAAAACAATAAACAACTGTATATAAACGAAAAATGTTTTATTATTTCCCTTTAAATTACAATAAATATTTGTTCAAGCGTCATTGTTTACTCGAGGCTAAAGAAATAGTATAACAATAAATAAATTTAACAATGTATTCCAAATATTTTATTCTTAGCAAACAAACTATGTGCTATTAATATTGCAACAAACATGTAATTCGATATAATATTAGAGTATTTCGTTAACAAAGAATACCAGTTAGGCTATGAGTAAAAAGGTGTCCCGAAACTACAATAATGTATTGATTACCTAAAGATTGTGATCTTATTTTTTTTCTTTATATTATATTGAGTAGGTACTAATGTGATCGCAGAAGTTTCATTTGTAACAGATTAGTACTCATAAGTTTTATTGATTTTCTTTAAATTCATTTGCTCAAATAGTTAACCTTTAAATAGGGTATTTGGCGCCTTAATTTAAACATTTGGGTTGTGGCTTTTTATTACGGGACCAATGTAATTAATGACAGCCAGTGCTTCCACTCTTTGGGACACCTTATTTATATAAGACAAGTCTAATTATTCACACCATTAACTTTATTTCTGAACACCAACAACATTTAAATAGCTTAGTAATACATACAATAATAGATATTTATATTTTTACTAACATAATTTAAACACAACCGTTTATTGGTGAGAATCGTTCCTATGAAACACAATTCCTGATTTAATAGCATTATAATTATATTTAACTAATGGACTATTATATATTTTGTTCTAATAAACATTCACGCACATTTTTTATACATTATTAATTGAGCGTCATACATTTTAGCTAAAATATGAAAAAAATAAATAGGTATAAATAGATCGCTAATTTATGAGATTCTTTGTTTGAAAGCATTAAAATCACTTACAAATCAATGCAAATATATGAAAAACTCTGTTTAAAAACTGTAAATCAACTATTATATTCTAAAAATTTAACTATTAACTTACACAATTACCATAGAAATTACATTAATATTCAATATAAACATTGCTGTTAATAAAATTCGAAGTTAAAACATCGAAATATCTGGCAGTATAATTTTGATGGTCAAGTTTATGTCTAATATATTAATAGGAGATCACTAAATTCCGACTAGATTCATTATTCACCTATGTTTAGTTAACTTTAGTGTGTGCGCTAAAATAGGCATAATATGAGTACAACTAATGACTAGTATTCTATATAAATAGTGTAACTATATCTATCAAAAAACGGTGATAATTGATTAATGGGACAAAACCTATGCTTGAATTACATGGATATAAAATATTAAAAAATGTTACAATATAGGAAGCAAAAATTGATAACATTTCTCAAAAAGTATCCTATTTATATTATTTATAAGGAGCAAAAATCTTCAAAGATAAGTAGTTATCAAATTGTTTAAATATTGACACTGAATTATGTGAAAGTGCTGTTCGTTAGGCGGAGCTCTTTGTAAGCAACTTTCGTTTGGTTGGTCAGTCTCAAATATTCAAAAGATGAATGTTGATATTGAGTTCAATGAATTGGGACTAAACGGGAGAAAGGGCAGAAACAAATATATCAAAATGAGATTCTTATAAAGGGAGAAACAGTCCCATAGAAAATGCCACAGCATGCGTTAAAATAGACATGTTAATGTATGGAATCGTGTCGCGTCGCAAGCCTATTGGTCATGAAACCTATAGGCTCGTAGTAGCTTTAGGTACCAATTGAGATTACACTATATAAAAAATCCGATATATTCAAAACTTTGGCAGTAACATTAGACATATAAAATAAATTCGAGGACCTCAATGTGGCGCCATCTTTTAATCAAAATTAGTAACTCCATTAAACTTTCGTTATTATTCTAACCTCATTACACCGTACAACTAAAGTTTGTGTATTATGTCTACTTATCTAACAAACATCTTTGTTCTGTGCGTTGGTTTGTCCAAATGTGATATTTCCGTTTGGTATGGGGTTCTGCGGCCCGCCGAGGAATGATGTGAACGTTGTATCTCTACTCATTGGCGGCTCTAACCCTTCTATTGGTATGCAGTCCAGAGTTGGTACCGTGTATTCCCTGTGAAATAATAAAATAATCCTCACTATATTTTAAAAGTTAAAGTACCTAACTGTCTGTCTGTCGCGCTTTCACGGAAAAGGTACTTAACTGATTTAAATGGAATTTGGTACATAATAAGATAAACTAGAGCTTAGAAAAGGACATAGACTACATGTTATCTCAAATTTCCCATGGGATAAGTTTCCGCGCGGGTGATACCGCGGAGCACAGCTAGTTGTACAAAGTTGTTGACACATTTATTAACTGACTACCTGTGCCCCCGGTTTCACCCGCGTAGTACCCGTTTCCGTGTTCCCGGCAATTATTCGAATATTTCTCACCTTTTAAACCTTACCTAAACCTCCACGAACATTTCAAGACCAAGATAAGATAAATCCGTTCAACCGTTCTCGAGTTTTAGCGAGACTAACGAACAGCAATTGATTTTTATATATAGATTTCAGAAAGGAGGTTCTTTTGTTATACTTACATTGATACATTATCCTGTGAATGTACAGAGTCATTGACCAGTTGTGGTAGCGCTTCTGGAGGCGGCGAAGGCGGCCGCGTCTCTCGCGCGCTGAACAGAAACACGCCCACTACCGCCAGTAGGTACGACAGGAAATATAGAGCATGGAACTGGAAATATACAACATTTATTGTACAGAATATAATCTCAGGGTCTTGCTATTCATTTTAAAAATAGTTGTCTATTACAATGATACTAGTAGCAGAGACTTTTCAGTTCTTAACAGGAACATTAGAGAAAACTCGCATAGGCGCCGGTAGGATTATATTCAAGGAGGTGCATATAATGTATTAATTAATATTGACTGGTGATCAACAATCCTCCTTGCACCTTCCTCCCGGCGCCTATAAAAACGTCAGATTATTAATTAGCTCACTAAAAGATACTCACTTTGAATTGAAAAATATACATTCCAGCGATTAAAGTGTAATAATCAGCTGATAAAAAAGACAGATGCAATATAATTGAGCCGGCATCTCTGAGCATGAAACATTGCAGCACTTGAAATATAGTTTGTATTCCGCAGTAACTCCCCAACTGGGCTATTGTCTCTAGCTCGTACCAATTGAACGACACTAGTTCATTGTATTCGAAGAAGAATGTCTGTGAACATGACACAGTACTGCCAATCAGACCGAGCATCGCTAGATAGTTGGAGCATGAATATGTTTTGAGCATCATCTCTTGTAGCACAGTCACTACTGCAAATAGAAGTGAGCCGGCCAGGCATAGCATGTCTCCTACCAGTTGGTTTTTACCTGAAAGTTAAATTTAGTGATTATCATTTAAACTTAAGAAACTGGTTAATTAAGCAATGTTTTTAAATTTTCTTTCAGTGTAAGTAACAAACACTCTGTTCTCCTTACTTTGTTTTTTTCTATTTCAAACATATGTTTTCTCTTAATTTAGATTTGATTGGCCGAAGATGCCCAAGTGAAAGATTTGTATTAACTTTTCTAACTTGTAGTTTGCCTAATAGAGCAGTTTGCAATGGTTTAAAAAATAAATACTATCATACCATCAGTAGGGGCCCCTTCAACATCAGCCCAGACCACACACACGACAGCCATCAGGCCGAGTGTAGCTCCTGCTACATGTACCACTCCAAGTCTCTGTCCCCGCCACGCGCCTCCAACAAGGGCTGCACCGACGCCGCTGCATGCAAGCAACTGTCAGCTCAGCACCGACGTGAACCTCTGCGACATCACAAGCAGCCAGCCCGCCTCCACATCCAGTGTGCATGCTATTACCACTACCCACCATCTTCTGGAATTTGAATAAAGAATTAAAATTTTATTAATTCTTATCCTTAATCCGACCTGCACTCTTCAAGCATAATAATTGTAAATCTATGAAGTAAAATATGTTAGCAGATAAGCAATGTTTTGTTTCAATATTATATAGATGTCTGTAGCAATTCCTTACTTGTAAAGTTCTTTCCCTGCGTTACAAAGTAGGGTCGGTGTAAATAATATAAACAGCACCAAGTAGGGGACTACGAGCTGCCCTGTGGTAGGAAACTGCCAGGTCGCGCTTTGGAGTAAAGTCGTCAGAATACACTTGACGCTCAACAGCAGCGATATTACTTGTCCCAATAATATACTCCGCCACACCTTCCTGCATCAAAAACACAAACAGTCGATGTTTTGCTCCTAATTTAAATAGAGAAACAATAAAATTTATACTAGCCATCGCCCAAGTTCCGAAAAATAAGCTTCAATTTTATCACTGAAACTCGTATTTTCCATTGTATTCACAAAGGTTTTCCAGCATGAAAGAGTTATTTATGAAGAACTTTAGGGACAATGAATTTTTTCATCATGAGTTTTTATAGAAAGTCCTGAACTGAAAATCGTAAAAATCTGCATGCAATCCAATGCAAATTGCAAAACAATATTTGACATTTTCCATTTTTTTTTTAATTTTCCGTTCGTTCTTTTCAGGGTTTTCCACCGTTCATTCCATATGACTGGAGAGGAGAACCATAGAATAAGGATCACGACCAGTTTTCTCTCTGGTCTCGGAGAACTGATTCTTTCTTTTCAAAAAGTTTGCATTTTTTATTCGCTTTTAAATTCTCATTTTATTAAATGAAATAAACGTTTCCATGTTTTCGAAAACTTTAAGGTTTTATTTTTTCTATTTATCTCCGAAATTATCCCCAAATGGCCAAAAACTCTGCTGTACTGTCAATGTCATTATTTAGGCATGACCTGACATCTCACATCGAACTCCCTCCATCCCTCTTCCTCCCTCCGCCTCTCCTTCCTTTCCTTTGCTTCAGTCAGTTTGTGTTTGTTTTTTTGGGATATTAAATAAATTATTTAATCAGGATTTATAATAATTTGAAGCAGGACAATTCATTATTCTTCTTACCCACGATACTTATATTCTGAAAATATGGGCGATGGTAAATATTCTATAACTTTTAATTCCTAAGTTCTGTGTTGTGTTGTTGTAAACTAGAATCACGAAAAAAATATTTTTTTAGAGGATGTTATTCGAAGAAGACTTCTTATTGATGGGGACGGAACTGGAGACGACAGACGACTGAATGTTCTTTTGAAAACATTGATAAAGTGGTGCAACACGACTGACGAAAAGCCGGAGGAGAGGTTAGTTTTTTTAGTTTATTGTTTACAGGTAAAAATAATAAAATTTAATGCGTGTCTACATGGTAATTTCTTCTGGAATATAAATATTCGAGATCATAAGTATAAACGTATAGGTAACTTATATGTTTATTGTAAAATAATGTCTAAACAACATGTTTTCGTAATTTCCAGTAAATCAACCCATGATCGGATGTTAGCACAGCTGGCGCAGTGTGAGTTCGCAGTCACCAAGTCTCAACTCGGGTCCGAAATGATGGCAGCAGAGCTAAAAAGCTACGAATCACTCTCAAAGGTCCTTGAAAGCGGCATAGAAGTAGCAAAATGCAACATAGAGAAGAGCAAAGCGGACCTCGCTCAAGCTAAAACTGTACGAAAAAATAGAACAGAGTACGACATACTGGCCAAAGTTATAAGTGAGCAGCCGGATCGGAAGAAGACATTGGAAAGATTAAGTGCATTGAAAACGGAGCTGGCTAGCTTAGAAAGTACAAAACAGCAGTTGGAAAGTAGATTGGGTCTGCGTAAGAAACAGTTTCATGTACTTGTTACTTCTATACATCAGTTGCAGGCATTGTTAGATGAACCTGATGATACAGAGTCAATATCAGATGACATAGAAATGAAAGATATTGACAGTGAAACATAGTTACAATTAAGATTTTTAGTATTAAGACTGCATTTTGTATTAAATGGATTGATATGGTACGATATAATGATTTTTTTATTTAATAGCTGTATCATGGGTATTGGCCTGTAGGATCTCAGTGCAAGGAAAAACCTCTTTCTCACAGATTACATTGGTATGGTAAGGAGTAATAGGCATAAACTCACTTGTCTAAGGCAGTGGTCCCACCGCGGGCGAGTGAGCGATGAACTATCAGCGATTTTCTCGCCCAACAAAAGGACTGAACATCAACAACAACAACGAGTGGGCGAGTATAATTTTGTCGCTCAGCGAGTTGGAGAGTACTCGCTCATTGCCGGCGGTGGAACCACTACCTAATGCATGTTGGTGAGCTCAAACTTGAGCTGTTTGGAAAATAGCTAAACTTGTTCTCCTAATATTAGCTAAGTTTCAATTTGAAGATGTTTCACTAATTACAGTAATAAATATTTGCACTATGCACATACAAGATGCTGGACTGCTGAACAGGGATGCGGATTCGATTCCCATGCAAGGTTTTGTATGATCTGTAGATATTTATGTTCATAGAATTACGTGAGTAAATTCGCTCAGCCAGTTAGCAATGCTTTTAAGAGCAATTTATAACCTGTTGTATCTTCCTGCTTTTTTCGCGAAGTAGCTATTCCTAAAAATCGTACTTAGTTTGTGACCTCCTACATAATCGCATCATACTTCCTATCAAATCTTCTTTTACATTATTCTCTAGCATTAGGTATAAATATAAAGCTGGAAGCGCTATAAAGATTTTTTCCTGCCTCCTATACCTAAAAGGTCCTAGAATAACAAAATAAGTTCAACTATTTAAGTACAAGTAGATATAAAGTCACAAGATACAAAACAACACTTACAGCAAGCCTTTTAATATTATACTCTCACCCGAAACTAAGGAGTTGCATGCTGAAGTTCGTCACTTTAAAAAGAACCATTCCTTCAAATACATCTGGGTTAGAAATGGTCGCATATATCTACGTAAAAACGATTCATCTCCCGCACTACATATCAAAGATAAAGATGCACTTAAAAAATTAGAATAATTAATTGCAAAACTATGTTAGCCGTAACCTTGCTCTGTTATTAATATGTTAATGGTCAGTATCTATTATCAAAATATAAATAGATTTCGTAGTAAATTATGTGATTTGTACTTAAGCTTATTGAATTATGATTTTGATATAATCTGTCTCACTGAAACAAATTTCAATGCAAGTGTACACGATTCTGAAATAATTGATTCTAGATATAATGTCTTTCGCAGAGATCGTAGCTCTGCATACTCTACTAAAGTTGACGGTGGAGGTGTTGTCATTGCAATCAAAAAGCATTTTAGTGTAACCCGTCAATTTTCCTGGGAGAGCAGATTTGAAGACCTCTGGATTAGTGTTTTTCCCAACTCAGGATCTTACAAACCCACACTTCACTTATGTCTGTGTTATCTTCCTCCTCATATAGAATTAAGTCATTTAGATGAATTTTACGACCTTACTCATAAATCTATACTTAGGGCACATGAAAACGATATTACAGTAGTTGTCGGTGATTTTAACACCCCTCATATCACATGGATTGTATCAAACGACAATAGTATGTGTCCTACTATCGCAGGAGATGCTAAAGGTAGAAAATTAATTGAAATGATGTCTATTTGCAACCTTAAACAATATAATAACTCGCGAAACATAAATAATCGTTTACTAGACCTAATATTTTGCACATATAATATAAAAATTCAAAACACTGATCCCGTGGTTAGAATTGATAAGCATCATCCCCCACTGTTGTTTTTAATATCTGAAGAACATTTTAAGTGTACAGAGCTTAGAAAAAATAGGTGTAAAAGACTTAATTTTCATAAAGCTAATTTTGAAAATATACGAGCTGAACTTGCTTATATTGACTGGCCCACAAAAATCGAGGATGATGACATTGATGTAAGTGTTGATAAATTTTATTCAATAGTTAATAACATTCTATTTGCTAACACTCCCTTATCTGCTGCTAGAACGGATGATTATCCGTTTTGGTTCTCTCCAGGATTAATTCGTTGTTTAAAGGAAAAGCGCAAATTTCACAGGAAATTCAAAATCTTTGGGAACCCTCGTGATAGAGACACTTTCGAAATGCTTCGCGAAAGGGCCAAAAATCTAATAGACTCCTGTTTTAACTCATTTATATCTACTACTGAAAATGCACTACCCAATGATGTAAAAGTCTTCTGGAGATTCGTTAACAGCAAAAAAAATAACTCAAAATCAATTCCTCAAACTATGAAATTTGGTAACGAGACTACTTCTGACAGCAAAGATATTTGTGAGCTATTTGCCAAATATTTCTCATCGGTATATGAAAAGCATAACATCGATATTCTGCCATTTGTCAAAGATTATAATATAAACTCCCTTTCGAAAATTTGCGTAACTCGAGATGAAATCAACAAAAACATTTTTCAACTAGACTGCTCTAAAGGGGCAGGGCCGGACGGATTACCGCCTAAAGTCGTAAAAGAGTGTCGCCAAGAACTTATCCAGCCACTTATATTAATCTTCAACAAATCCTTACAAACTGGTAAATTTCCAACGTACTGGAAGACTGCATTCGTTATACCCATACATAAATCAGGCGATTCTTCTAACTGCGCAAATTATAGACCAATAAGCATTCTTTCATGTCTGGCCAAAATATTCGAATCACTGGTGTATGATCATATATATTTTCACATTAAGCCGTTAATAGTATGCAATCAACATGGATTTGTGAAGGGCAAAAGTACTATCTCAAACTTACTCGAATACAAAAACTTTCTTTGTCAGGCATTTGCAGTCAGAGGTCAAGTTGACTCGCTGTATACGGATTTTCAGAAGGCTTTTGACAAAGTCAACCATGTAATATTAATTCAGAAGCTCTCCAATTACGGTATTCACGGTAATCTTCTTAGATGGATGAAATCCTACTTGGAAAACAGGAGTCTATTGGTTGCCTTGAAGGGTTATACTTCCGCTCCATTTTACTCCAGCTCTGGCGTCCCGCAAGGATCGAATTTAGGCCCACTATTATTTATTGTATTTGTGAATGATTTAGCGAAGCTACTTGTTAGTCCCTGTCTTTTGTATGCCGATGATCTAAAAATTTTTAGAGTAGTAAAAGATAGACGAGACTGCGAAATATTGCAAAAAGATCTCGAAACTGTATCACAATGGTGTTCTCAAAATAAAATGACCCTTAACGCAAATAAATGCTTCGCTATAACATTCACAAAGAAACTAAATAAAATTACTTTTGATTACTCTATTGACGATCATGTATTGGAACGCAAAGACGTAGTCAAGGATCTTGGGATCCTGTTTGATGCACAGTTGTCCTTCCGGCCCCATTACGAGTACCTGTCTAAGAGAGGATTTCAACTTTTGGGGTTTGTTACAAGGAACTCTAAAAACTTTAGAAAACCTGATACCATTATCTCACTTTTCAACAGCCTTATCAGAAGTATTTTAGAGTATGGGTCTGTAATCTGGTCACCCTGCTACGAAGTTCACAACCAAACAATTGAAAGCGTCCAGAGACGCTGCTTAAGGATTATGGCATACAAATTTGGTTACGGTCGAAGACTTTCTTCTTACAGTGACAGGTTACTTACTTTTAAAGTTTCCCCTCTGCATACCCGTCGCAAAGAACAGGATCTCCTATATTTACACAAAATTATCCACTCATTTTTAGACACACCTCAATTACTTGAATCTATCAATTTTAACATATATTACAAACTGCGTCAACCTAAACCTTTTCGCTTGAACGTCTGTACTAATAATACTTCTTATTACAACCCCATTGTCCGTATGTGCAGATATTACAATGAAATATCTAGCGATGCCCCCTCAATCGATATTTTTAATCGCTCTCCATTGGTCTTCAAACGCTCAATAAAAAGTATCTTGTACTCCTATTGATCTAAGTATTTAATCTATATTTGTGTTGTACTAGTAGATTTGTATTCTCTCTCTTTTACTTTTTAATTTTAATTTTTTATTTTTACTTAAAAGTGTAATTATTCTGTAAATTTAATGTCTATAATTATTTGAAGTGAACGTATGATTTTATTGGAATATTGTAAATGTATAATACTTATGTCATGCAGTGAGAACACGTTTTTGGATTGCAGTCCAGACTGTAAACCTAATTAGATTTAAGTACATTTTTTATACATACACACATCAAAAGTGTCTAGGGATCAACATATATTTTTGCAATAACTTTTCTCCTGATTGATATTAATTAAAATTTTCTTTAAGGATTCATCAAATAAAGTGTTTTCGTTTGTCACAGTAACGATAAACCAAGTCACCTTTGCATTAATAAAGAAATTTGCCATTTTCCTAATAAAGGGATTTTTGACATTTGAACCACTAACATTAAAGTTCGAAAAAAAGACTGAAATAACAGTTTTCTTTAAAATTTTATTGGGTAACTTAAACAATTAATAATCCGTGTTTCTACCGCGAACACTAACAACACAAGAACATCGGTTTGGCATACTCAAAATGAGTTCATCCAAATCACGCTGTGGAATGGCCGCCCATGTTCGTTGCAACAACAAAAAAAGGTCTTCTTGCGACTGGATACCCTCCATATTCGGCAGAGCTCTTCTCTGTAGCATATCCCATGCATGCTCAATCGGGTTCAAGTCTGGCGACTGAGCAGGCCAGGGCAGGACATTGATGTTAGCTGCGGCGAGAGTCTGTCTTACAACTCTTGCGGTGTGCGGTCGTGCATTATCATGCATTAACTGAAATAAGGGACCGATTTGCACTTGTAGAGGAACGATGACGTCTGATACAATCGTCTCAGCATAAATTTGAGCGTTGAGGTTGCCTCTGATCCAAATCAACTCAGTTCTTCCGCCGATCCAAATACCCGCCCATACCATGATGGTTCCACCACTATAAAGATGGACTTCCTGGCAGGATTTTAATCGCTGTTGGCGTCCAGGGGTTCTCCAGTGTCGTATACGTCTTGTATCCGGTCTCATACCAAAACGAGACTCATCAGAAAAGCACACGAAACGCCATTGTTCTTCTGCCCAATTTCTGTGTTCAAGAGCCCATTGATATCGAATCCTACGATTGTGCATTGCTATAGGTGGTACCCGTAGCGGTCTTCGGGAATGAAGGTTCACTTCATGCAAGCGGTTTCTGACTGTTTGGTCGCTAATTAAGTTCCCTGAAGAGTGATGAAGCCGCACGGCTAACATCATGGCGGTTATTGTTGGAGCTCTTCGAGTTAAGATTTGAATGTATCGGTCTTGTCTCCGTGTGGTGCAGCGATACCGTCCTCCATGGCGCTCAGCCACGGTACCAGTGCTTCGGTAACGTGTCCAAAGTCGACTGATAACACTCTGACTTGTATTCAGAGCTAAAGCCACAGTACGTTGCCGGGAACCAGCTTCTATCATTCCCACGGCTCTGAGCATTTCTTCCCTGCTTAAATGACGTCGCCGCTCCATAATAACGTTGGTTTTAATCAGTAGTAGGGAAACAGTAGCACTAATAATGTCTTCAATGCGTTGTATGTTTTTATAGGGAAAATATTGACAGCTGATTTTCATCTTTTACTCGAATTTGATTCACAGTTCCTGATTCAAATTATGAAATGCACCAAAAAGGATCCATATAAATTTATAAAATCATAAATTTATTACAAAGCCACATCTCAATCTCAAGAAATCCGCATAAAAATGCTTGATCCCTAGACACTTTTGATGTGTGTAATTAGATTGTAACCCGTTGTGTCACCTATTAAATAAATAAATAAATAAATAAATACAAAAGCGTAACATTGCTTACGTAACTCGACGAATAAACCTTCCACCGTCAGAATAAACAGTGAAACATTAACGTTATACCAGTTAATGCGACCGTTGTATTCAACCAAGTGAATAAAACCTACTTAGATATGCAATTTTGATAAAGTAGTCTCAACATGAACTCATGTGTGCTTTATAAGTACTTATAGTACTGTAGGTAGGAAGGTAAGTCTTTACTTAGCATAGAGAGGTCCCAGAACCACAGCGGCGATGACGCACTAAAAGTTTGGTGGTTGTTTTCTCAATGACCAAATAAAAGTTATATTGATTGTAAAAAATAGAACAATAAACATTTATTTGGGCGTCGTATACCTTACCCGATTTTGGAACGAAAAAAACTGGATATTACAGGGCAGCGGGACTTACAAAAGGCACTCAAAATTGGGTTTTTATATAAGTAGTTTATTTACATCAACCCCTCCTGAAATACAAAAAATAAATTATGTACTCAGACTTTTGACTAAGGAAACCTACGTTATTAACATAAATTCTTACATCTAAGTAGGTCGGTATGTACGTTCTTATTAACTAACATTCTCAGCAAATCTTAACGTAGAAATGTACGAGTAGATACAATCAACTGTAAGTAGGTATGTTCTACTAACAAAGGTATTTAGGAATTCAAGCCTACTTACAATGGAATTTGGTGGGCAGCCTTGAACATAAAAGTTTGTTCTACATAAACCACATAAATACTTAGGTACCTACTTAACTTACCAAATATGTAAGTGCTCGCCTAAATAATGACCAAACTACTTATAACTAAGTTAAAGTTTAGTATACGTGCTACGGTACGTACATCAATCTCGCCCTAAAAGCAGCTCGAATGAGGTGTCTCTAGCACTACGTCAGGGTTTACACACGGGATTTTTCTAAATTGGTCGTCCCAAATATTGTATAAAACTGATGCTACGAGTCCCGTTATGCTCCATGACAGATGCTACGAGTCCCGTTATGCTGCGAGATGATGCTAGGACTGCCATGACTGATGAGTCTCGTGACTAATGCTACAAGTCGCATGATTGATATTACAGTCTTTAACTGATGCTACGAGATCCGTGACTAATGCTACGAGTCGTAGGACTGATGCTACGAGATCCGTGACTGATGCTACGAGTCTCGAGACTGATGCTACGAGTCTCGTGACTGATGCTACGAGTCTCGTGACTGATGCTACGAGTCCCGCTACGAGTCTCGTGACTGATGCTACTAGTCTCATGACTGATGCTACGAGATCCGTGACTGATGCTACGAGTCTCCAGACTGATGCTACGAGATCCGTGACTGATGCTACGAGTCTCGAGGCTGATGCTAATAGTCTCATGACTGATGCTACGAGATCCGTGACTGATGCTACGAGTCTCCAGACTGATGCTACGAGATCCGTGACTGATGCTACGAGTCTCGAGGCTGATGCTAATAGTCTCATGACTGATGCTACGAGTCTCCAGACTGATGCTACGAGATCCGTGACTGATGCTACGAGTCTCAAAACTGATGCTACGAGTCTCGTGACTGATGCTACGTGTCACGTAACTGATGCTACGAGATCCGTGACTGATGCTACGAGTCTCGAGACTGATGCTACGAGTCTCGTGACTGATGCCACGTGTCACGTAACTACGAGTCTCATGACTAAGATGCTACGAGATCCGTGACCGATGCTACGAGTCTCATGACTAAGATGCTACGAGTCTCGTAACTGATGCAACGAGACCCGTGACTGATGCTACGAGTCTCGAGACTGATGCTACGAGTCTCGTGACTGATGCTACGTGTCACGTAACTGATGCTACGTGTCACGTAACTGATGCTACGAGATCCGTGACTGATGCTACGAGTTTCATGACTGATGCTACGAGTCTCATGACTGATGCTACGAAATCCGTTACTGGTGCTACGAGTCCCGCTACAAGTCTCGTGACTGATGCTACGAGTCTCATGACTGATGCTACGTGTCCCGCTACAAGATTCGTGACTGATGCTACGAATCTCGTAACTGATGCTACGAGATCCGTGACTGATGCTACGCGTCTCGAGACTTTTGCTACGAGTCTCGTGACTTATGCTACGTGTCACGTAACTACGAGTCTCATGACTAAGATGCTACGAGATCCGTGACCGATGCTACGAGTCTCATGACTAAGATGCTACGAGTCTCGAGACTGATGCTACGAGTCCCGCTACGAGTCTCGTGACTGATGCTACGAGTCTCATGACTGTTGCTACGAGATCCGTGACTGATGCTACGAGTTTCGAGACTGATGCTACGAGTCTCAATACTGATGCTACGAGTCTCATGACTGATGCTACGAGATCCGTGACTGATGCTACGAGATCCGTGACTGATGCTACGAGTCTCCAGACTGATGCTACGAGATCCGTGACTGATGCTACGAGTCTCGTGACTGATGCTACGTGTCACGTAACTGATGCTACGAGATCCGTGACTGATGCTACGAGTCTCATGACTAAGATGCTACGAGTCTCGTAACTGATGCAACGAGATCCGTGACTGAAGCTACGAGTCTCGAGACTGATGCTACGAGTCTCATGACTGTTGCTACGAGATCCGTGACTGATGCTACGAGTGTCGAGACTGATGCTACGAGTCTCAAGACTGATGCTACGAGTCTCGAGACTGATGCTACGAGTCTCATGACTGATGCTACGTGTCACGTAACTGATGCTACGAAATACCGTTAATGATGCTACGAGTCCCGCTACGAGTCTCGTGACTGATGCTACTAGTCTCATGACTGATGCTACGAGATCCGTGACTGATGCTACGAGTCTCCAGACTGATGCTACGAGATCCGTGACTGATGCTACGAGTCTCGAGGCTGATGCTAATAGTCTCATGACTGATGCTACGAGATCCGTCACTGATGCTACGAAATCCATGACTGATGCCACGAGTCTCGCTACGAGTCTCATGACTAAGATGCTACGAGTCTCGTAACTGATGCAACGAGATCCGTGACTGATGCTACGAGTCTCGAGACTGATGCTACGAGTCTCATGACTGATGCTACGTGTCACGTAACTGATGCTACGAGATCCGTGACTGATGCTACGAGTCTCATGACTAAGATGCTACGAGTCTCGAGACTGATGGTACGAGTCTCATGACTGATGCTACGTGTCACGTAACTGATGCTACGAGATCCATGACTGATGCTACGAGTTTCGTGACTGATGCTACGAGTCTCATGACTGATGCTACGAGTCTCAATACTGATGCTACGAGTCTCATGACTGATGCTACGAGATCCGTGACTGATGCTACGAGATCCGTGACTGATGCTACGAGTCTCCAGACTGATGCTACGAGATCCGTGACTGATGCTACGAGTCTCAAAACTGTTGCTACGAGATCCGTGACTGATGCTACGAGTTTCGAGACTGATGCTACGAGTCTCAATACTGATGCTACGAGTCTCATGACTGATGCTACGAGATCCGTGACTGATGCTACGAGATCCGTGACTGATGCTACGAGTCTCCAGACTGATGCTACGAGATCCGTGACTGATGCTACGAGTCTCAAAACTGATGCTACGAGTCTCGTGACTGATGCTACGTGTCACGTAACTGATGCTACGAGATCCGTGACTGATGCTACGAGTCTCATGACTAAGATGCTACGAGTCTCGTAACTGATGCAACGAGATCCGTGACTGATGCTACGAGTCTCGAGACTGATGCTACGAGTCTCATGACTGTTGCTACGAGATCCGTGACTGATGCTACGAGTGTCGAGACTGATAAGACGAGTCTCAAGACTGATGCTACGAGTCTCGAGACTGATGCTACGAGTCTCATGACTGATGCTACGTGTCACGTAACTGATGCTACGAAATACCGTTACTGATGCTACGAGTCCCGCTACGAGTCTCGTGACTGATGCTACTAGTCTCATGACTGATGCTACGAGATCCGTGACTGATGCTACGTGTCACGTAACTGATGCTACGAGATCCGTGACTGATGCTACGAGTCTCGAGACTGATGCTACGAGTCTCATGACTGTTGCTACGAGATCCGTGACTGATGCTACGTGTCACGTAACTGATGCTACGAGATCCGTGACTGATGCTACGAGTCTCGAGACTGATGCTACGAGTCTCGTGACTGATGCCACGTGTCACGTAACTACGAGTCTCATGACTAAGATGCTACGAGATCCGTGACCGATGCTACGAGTCTCATGACTAAGATGCTACGAGTCTCGTAACTGATGCAACGAGACCCGTGACTGATGCTACGAGTCTCGAGACTGATGCTACGAGTCTCGTGACTGATGCTACGTGTCACGTAACTGATGCTACGAGATCCGTGACTGATGCTACGAGTTTCATGACTGATGCTACGAGTCTCATGACTGATGCTACGAAATCCGTTACTGGTGCTACGAGTCCCGCTACAAGTCTCGTGACTGATGCTACGAGTCTCATGACTGATGCTACGTGTCCCGCTACAAGATTCGTGACTGATGCTACGAATCTCGTAACTGATGCTACGAGATCCGTGACTGATGCTACGCGTCTCGAGACTTTTGCTACGAGTCTCGTGACTTATGCTACGTGTCACGTAACTACGAGTCTCATGACTAAGATGCTACGAGATCCGTGACCGATGCTACGAGTCTCATGACTAAGATGCTACGAGTCTCGTAACTGATGCAACGAGACCCGTGACTGATGCAACGAGTCTCGAGACTGATGCTACGAGTCTCGTGACTGATGCTACGTGTCACGTAACTGATGCTACGAGATCCGTGACTGATGCTACGAGTTTCATGACTGATGCTACGAGTCTCATGATTGATGCTACGAAATCCGTTACTGGTTCTACGAGTCCCGCTACAAGTTTCGTGACTGATGCTACGAGTCTCATGACTGATGCTACGTGTCCCGCTACAAGATTCGTGACTGATGCTACGAGATCCGTGATTGATGCTACGAGTCTCGAGACTGATGCTACGAGTCCCGCTACGAGTCTCGTGACTGATGCTTCGAGTCTCATGACTGTTGCTACGAGATCCGTGACTGATGCTACGAGTGTCGAGACTGATGCTACGAGTCTCAATACTGATGCTACGAGTCTCATGACTGATGCTACGAGATCTATGACTGATGCTACGAGATCCGTGACTGATGCTACGAGTCTCCAGACTGATGCTACGAGATCCGTGACTGATGCTACGAGTCTCAAAACTGATGCTACGAGTCTCGTGACTGATGCTACGTGTCACGTTACTGATGCTACGAGATCCGTGACTGATGCTACGAGTCTCATGACTAAGATGCTACGAGTCTCGTAACTGATGCAACGAGATCCGTGACTGATGCTACGAGTCTCGAGACTGATGCTACGAGTCTCATGAATGATGCTACGTGTCACGTAACTACGAGTCTCATGACTAAGATGCTACGAGATCCGTGACCGATGCTACGAGTCTCATGACTAAGATGCTACGAGTCTCGTAACTGATGCAACGAGATCCGTGACTGATGCTACGAGTCTCGAGACTGATGCTACGAGTCTCGTGACTGATGCTACGTGTCACGTAACTGATGCTACGAGATCCATGACTGATGCTACTAGTTTCGTGTCTGATGCTACGAGTCTCATGACTGATGCTACGAAATCCGTTACTGATGCTACGAGTCCCGCTACGAGTCTCGTGACTGATGCTACGAGTCTCATGACTGATGCTTCGTGTCCCGCTTCAAGATTCGTGACTGATGCTACGAGATCCGTGATTGATGCTACGAGTCTCGAGACTGATGCTACGAGTCCCGCTACGAGATCCGTGACTGATGCTACGAGTGTCGAGACTGATGCTACGAGTCTCAATAGTGATGCTACGAGTCTCATGACTGATGCTACGAGATCCATGACTGATGCTACGAGATCCGTGACTGATGCTACGAGTCTCCAGACTGATGCTACGAGATCCGTGACTGATGCTACGAGTCTCAAAACTGATGCTACGAGTCTCGTGACTGATGCTACGTGTCACGTAACTGATGCTACGAGATCCGTGACTGATGCTACGAGTCTCATGACTGATGCTACGTGTCACGTAACTGATGCTACGAAATAACGTTACTGATGCTACGAGTCCCGCTACGAGTCTCGTGACTGATGCTACTAGTCTCATGACTGATGCTACGAGATCCGTGACTGATGTTACGAGTCTTCAGACTGATGCTACGAGATCCGTGACTGATGCTACGAGTCTCGAGGCTGATGCTAATAGTCTCATGACTGATGCTACGAGATCCGTCACTGGTGCTACGAAATTCATGACTGATGCCTCGAGTCCCACTACGAGATTCGTGACTGATGCTACGAATCTCGTAACTGATGCTACGAGATCCGTGACTGATGCTACGAGTCTCGAGACTGATGCTACGAGTCTCGTGACTGATGCTACGTGTCACGTAACTACGAGTCTCATGACTAAGATGCTACGAGATCCGTGACCGATGCTACGAGTCTCATGACTAAGATGCTACGAGTCTCGTAACTGATGCAACGAGATCCGTGACTGATGCTACGAGTCTCGAGACTGATGCTACGAGTCTAGTGACTGATGCTACGTGTCACGTAACTGATGCTACGAGATCCGTGACTGATGCTACGAGTCTCGAGACTGATGCTACGAATCTCGAGACTGATGCTACGAGTCTCATGACTGATGCTACGTGTCACGTAACTGATGCTACGAGATCCGTGACTGATGCTACGAGTCTCATGACTGATGCTACGAGATCCGTGACTGATGCTACGAGTCTCCAGACTGATGCTACGAGATCCGTGACTGATGCTACGAGTCTCGTGGCTGATGCTAATAGTCTCATGACTGATGCTACGAGATCCGTCACTGATGCTACGAAATCCATGACTGATGCCACGAGTCCCGCTACGAGATTCGTGACTGATGCTACGAATCTAGTAACTGATGCTACGAGATGCTACGTGTCACGTAACTGATGCTACAAAATAACGTTACTGATGCTACGAGTCCCGCTACGAGTCTCGTGACTGATGCTACTAGTCTCATGACTGATGCTACGAGATCCGTGACTGATGTTACGAGTCTTCAGACTGATGCTACGAGATCCGTGACTGATGCTACGAGTCTCGAGGCTGATGCTAATAGTCTCATGACTGATGCTACGAGATCCGTCACTGATGCTACGAAATTCATGACTGATGCCACGAGTCCCACTACGAGATTCGTGACTGATGCTACGAATCTCGTAACTGATGCTACGAGATCCGTGACTGATGCTACGAGTCTCGAGACTGATGCTACGAGTCTCGTGACTGATGCTACGTGTCACGTAACTACGAGTCTCATGACTAAGATGCTACGAGATCCGTGACCGATGCTACGAGTCTCATGACTAAGATGCTACGAGTCTCGTAACTGATGCAACGAGATCCGTGACTGATGCTACGAGTCTCGAGACTGATGCTACGAGTCTAGTGACTGATGCTACGTGTCACGTAACTGATGCTACGAGATCCGTGACTGATGCTACGAGTCTCGAGACTGATGCTACGAATCTCGAGACTGATGCTACGAGTCTCATGACTGATGCTACGTGTCACGTAACTGATGCTACGAGATCCGTGACTGATGCTACGAGTCTCATGACTGATGCTACGAGATCCGTGACTGATGCTACGAGTCTCCAGACTGATGCTACGAGATCCGTGACTGATGCTACGAGTCTCGTGGCTGATGCTAATAGTCTCATGACTGATGCTACGAGATCCGTCACTGATGCTACGAAATCCATGACTGTTGCCACGAGTCCCGCTACGAGATTCGTGACTGATGCTACGAATCTAGTAACTGATGCTACGAGATCCGTGACTGATGCTACGAGTCTCGAGACTGATGCTACGAGTCTCGTGACTGATGCTACGTGTTACGTAACTACGAGTCTCATGACTAAGATGCTACGAGATCCGTGACCGATGCTACGAGTCTCATGACTAAGATGCTACGAGTCTCGTAACTGATGCAACGAGATCCGTGACTGATGCTACGAGTCTCGAGACTGATGCTACGAGTCTAGTGACTGATGCTACGTGTCACGTAACTGATGCTACGAGATCCGTGACTGATGCTACGAGTCTCATGACTAAGATGCTACGAGTCTCGAGACTGATGCTACGAGTCTCATGACTGATGCTACGTGTCTTGTAACTGATGCTACGAGATCCGTGACTGATGCTACGAGTCTCATGACTCAGATGCTACGAGTCTCGTAACTGATGCAACGAGATCCGTGACTGTTGCTACGAGTCTCATGACTGATGCTACGAGATCCGTGACTGTTGCTACGAGTCTCATGACTGATGTTACGAGATCCGTCACTGATGCTACGAAATCCATGACTGATGCTACGAGTCCCGCTACGAGATTCGTGACTGATGCTATGAATCTCGTAACTGATGCAACGAGATCCGTGACTGATGCTACGAGTCTTGAGACTGATGCTACGAGTCTCGTGACTGATGCTACGAGTCTCATGACTGATGCTACGAGATCCGTGACTGATGCTTCGAGTCTCCAGACTGATGCTACGAGATCCGTGACTGATGCTACGAGTCTCGTGGCTGATGCTAATAGTCTCATGACTGATGCTACGAGATCCGTCACTGATGCAACGAAATCCATGACTGATGCCACGAGTCCCGCTACGAGATTCGTGACTGATGCTACGAATCTCGTAACTGATGCTACGAGATCCGTGACTGATGCTACGAGTCTCGAGACTGATGCTACGAGTCTCGTGACTGATGCTACGTGTCTCGTGACTGATGCTACGAGATCCATGACCGATGCCACGAGTTTCGTGACTGATGCTACGAGTCTCATGACTGATGCTACGAGATCCGTGACTGATGCTACGAGTCTCCAGACTGATGCTACGAGATCCGTGACTGATGCTACGAGTCTCGAGACTGATGCTATGAGTCTCGTGACTGATGCTACGTGTCACGTAACTACGAGTCTCATGACTAAGATGCTACGAGATCCGTGACCGATGCTACGAGTCTCATGACTAAGATGCTACGAGTCTCGTAACTGATGCAACGAGATCCGTGACTGATGCTAGGAGTCTCGAGACTGATGCTACGAGTCTAGTGACTGATGCTACGTGTCACGTAACTGATGCTACGAGATCCATGACTGATGCTACGAGTTTCGTGACTGATGCTACGAGTCTCATGACTGATGCTACGAGTATCAATACTGATGCTACGAGTCTCATGACTGATGCTACGAGATCCGTGACTGATGCTACGAGATCCGTGACTGATGCTACGAGTCTCCAGACTGATGCTACGAGATCCATGACTGATGCTACGAGTCTCGTGACTGATGCTACGAGTCTCATGACTGATGCTACGTAATCCGTTACTGATGCTACGAGTCCCGCTACGAGTCTCATGACTGATGCTACGAGTCTCATGACTGATGCTACGAGTCCCGCTGCGAGATTCGTGACTGATGCTACGAATCTCGTAACTGATGTTACGAGTTTCGTGACTGATGCTACGTGTCTCATGACTAAGATGCTACGAGTCTCGAGACTGATGCTACGAGTCTCATGACTGATGCTACGTGTCTTGTAACTGATGCTACGAGATCCGTGACTGATGCTACGAGTCTCATGACTCAGATGCTACGAGTCTCGTAACTGATGCAACGAGATCCGTGACTGTTGCTACGAGTCTCATGACTGATGCTACGAGATCCGTGACTGTTGCTACGAGTCTCATGACTGATGTTACGAGATCCGTCACTGATGCTACGAAATCCATGACTGATGCTACGAGTCCCGCTACGAGATTCGTGACTGATGCTATGAATCTCGTAACTGATGCAACGAGATCCGTGACTGATGCTACGAGTCTTGAGACTGATGCTACGAGTCTCGTGACTGATGCTACGAGTCTCATGACTGATGCTACGAGATCCGTGACTGATGCTTCGAGTCTCCAGACTGATGCTACGAGATCCGTGACTGATGCTACGAGTCTCGTGGCTGATGCTAATAGTCTCATGACTGATGCTACGAGATCCGTCACTGATGCAACGAAATCCATGACTGATGCCACGAGTCCCGCTACGAGATTCGTGACTGATGCTACGAATCTCGTAACTGATGCTACGAGATCCGTGACTGATGCTACGAGTCTCGAGACTGATGCTACGAGTCTCGTGACTGATGCTACGTGTCTCGTGACTGATGCTACGAGATCCATGACCGATGCCACGAGTTTCGTGACTGATGCTACGAGTCTCATGACTGATGCTACGAGATCCGTGACTGATGCTACGAGTCTCCAGACTGATGCTACGAGATCCGTGACTGATGCTACGAGTCTCGAGACTGATGCTATGAGTCTCGTGACTGATGCTACGTGTCACGTAACTACGAGTCTCATGACTAAGATGCTACGAGATCCGTGACCGATGCTACGAGTCTCATGACTAAGATGCTACGAGTCTCGTAACTGATGCAACGAGATCCGTGACTGATGCTAGGAGTCTCGAGACTGATGCTACGAGTCTAGTGACTGATGCTACGTGTCACGTAACTGATGCTACGAGATCCATGACTGATGCTACGAGTTTCGTGACTGATGCTACGAGTCTCATGACTGATGCTACGAGTATCAATACTGATGCTACGAGTCTCATGACTGATGCTACGAGATCCGTGACTGATGCTACGAGATCCGTGACTGATGCTACGAGTCTCCAGACTGATGCTACGAGATCCATGACTGATGCTACGAGTCTCGTGACTGATGCTACGAGTCTCATGACTGATGCTACGTAATCCGTTACTGATGCTACGAGTCCCGCTACGAGTCTCATGACTGATGCTACGAGTCTCATGACTGATGCTACGAGTCCCGCTGCGAGATTCGTGACTGATGCTACGAATCTCGTAACTGATGTTACGAGTTTCGTGACTGATGCTACGTGTCTCGTGACTGATGCTACGAGATCCATGACTGATGCTACGAGTCGCCAGACTGATGCTACGAGATCCGTGACTGATGCTACGAGTCTCGTGACTGATGCTACGAGTCTCATGACTGATGCTACGAGATCCGTGACTGATGCTAAGAAATCCGTGACAGATGCTACGAGTCTCGAGACTGATGCTACGAGATCCATGACTGATGCTACGAGTTTCGTGACTGATGCTACGAGTCTCATGACTGATGCTACGAGTCTCATGACTGATGCTACGAGATCCGTGACTGATGCTACGAGTGTCGAGACTGATGCTACGAGTTTCAAGACTGATGCTACGAGTCTCATGACTGATGCTACGAGATCCGTGACTGATGCTACGAGTCTCATGACTGATGCTCCGAGATCCGTGACTGATGCTATGAGTCTCCAGACTGATGCTACGAGTCTCATGATTGATGCTACGAGATCCGTGAATGCTGCTACGAAATCCGTGACTGATGCTACGAGTCTTGTAACTGATGCTACTAGTCTCATGACTGATGCTACGAAATCCGTGACTGATGCTACGAGTCTCATGACTGATGCTACGAGATCCGTGACTGATGCTACGAATACCGTCACTGATGTGACTGATGCTACGCGTCACTTGAATGATGCTGGGATTTATATGCTGCAAATCTCGTGAACAATGCTGTTGATGCTAATACTATGAATGTCTGCTTCCCATCCTCCCGAAACCGATACATGTGACATTGGTACATTAATATGTAGGTACCTTGCAAATTAAATTAAAGCTTCTAAAAGTAAGATAGATTACTCTTTCATTTTAATTAGCCTCAACCTTATAATATATACCCTGTATCTCTGATATTTGTTGGTTATCTTCTGGTATTCGGTAAGTACCTTTTTGTTATCTTTGCATTATGTCATTTTTACACGTTACACACAATACGTAAATACTTAGACAGACGTAATATATAATGGGAGTAAGCGTTCCGAATGATAAACCCTATTTACTTTACCATTGTAGTGTAGTATCAACAGTTTTAATTGGTCGCGTGTCTGTAGCACATAACACAGCCCGTATGAGTCGGTGTGTGTCCACCAAATACACTATTGAAAAGTCAATAAAGCACAATTTATTATTAATACCACCACCTGCGGATTACTGATACGATCTACGAACATTTTACACGTTACTTCGGTACTTACCTCACTTAGTTAAATTAGTATTTATAGGCGGGTTCGGCGGAAGATCTTGTTAGACTTAGTGAGATGGAATTTTGGCTCTGTATGTTACTAGCTTGGAGAGCGAAATTCACAAACTTTATCTGATGAAGCTAAGTAACTAACGTTGCCCATAAATATCTATAAATAAATAAATACTTAAATAAAAAATTTGTTTATTTTCTCCCGAAACAGGGTATAATTACAATGGACTAAGATGACTTAAAACTATAGAGTGGGAGACAGGAGCCCGAACTAGGTAGAACCTGTGTTATGGGTCTCCTGGCCTCTCCTAACATAAACTTAAATGAGTAATTAAACTGTTACTTTATAGAGTGACAAGTTGCATTTTTAGACGTAAATTATGATCTTATTATGGTATAAAATATAAGTAAGCTGGACATAAGCTAAGTAGGTAGGTAGGTATTACCTTATATTTATCAGTGGGAGGTGATAGTCGCATTGAACCCTTTCCTTAGTGCATCAAAATATTGACCACAATATTATTTATGTAAACCAAATATAAACATAAGTTCCTGTCTATCACTATTTATTTACGTTGCTTGTACAAAGATAAAGTGTTAGCTTTTAACCCACGCAAACCTATTACGCATTGACATTTATAAGTAATAATCTAGTTATTGCTCAATAAATTTTGGGATTAGAATATGTATATCGTTAGGTAATAAGTGTGTAAAAATTATCTATCTATCTATCTATATAGGTTTACGTCAATGATATAATAATACGAGCTTTTAAGGTCCTAAAATATCGCAAAATCTCAAAAATAAGTAACTCGAACATATTTTTTTACTCCTTGATAGGTACAGGGGTCTGGGGTTGGTCACAACCAAAACAAAATTAGAAAATAGGAAACACAAATTACGTGAAAACCACAGTGCACAATGCACAGCCAATGTGTTTTAATTAATAAATTGTGGTCAAATTAATGAATAGAATTATATTTATGTATTGTTGCGTTTTGTGATAAACTACATATTGTGAACATAAGTAGGTATTATTAAACTGACAGGTGAAGGTATCGCTTGCGGTTACCTAATTGGTTAATAACAACAAGTATAACACAATTTTCAATTATTACTATAACATATTTTCAAATAATAGTAATTAATTGTTTTTGTCGTTTTCAATTAATTGTTAAAAGAGTCTTGTCAATCGACACGAAGAAGAAGAAGAATAATAGTGATATTATTGAAAAATATTTTCATACAATACATTTTACAATATTTAAAAAGATTTTTACTGAACAGCTGCTTATTTTTTGTTTTTATTAAAGTTTTATATAATACATTTTTTCTCTAAATATGTAGAGCTTTTTAAAAAATCTAAAATTCAGGGAATAAAGAAGCAACAAACGATCGGTATGTAGTTATATCCGAAGTTTTTCAAAAAATCAAATATTTAATATAAAATAATACAAACATTAAAAAAATTAAAAACCCACAAGAAAACTTTATTCTGCAACAGAACCCTACAACATCCAATAAACAAAAAAAGTTTGAACGCGCAAGTCCATAATCAGGTTGAAAGTTAGTTGTACAGTATCGTATCGTGGTGAGTATCGGTTGCCGGCATACAACCGAGACGGGCTCCACGAACGCACGCGTCGCATGGCCCGCGGTGTTCGGCACGCGATCACAGAAAATGCCTTCAATTTGGGACTACCTTCACTTCAACCGACAATACCAAAACAAGAGAAACTTGGAGGAGGGCCTATTCCAAATCGCGTCGCAGACTTGCAACATCCTGGTGAAAGTGAACAACACTAACAACATTAATTTGACGAGGAATAACAGGAGCGATGAGTACGGGTGTGCTGGACCCCCTAAAGGGAAGAGTTCTATGCAGATTTGTGTGCCCAAGTTTAGGAAGAACTCGATCACTTCGGGCTGCAACCCCGGACTCTCGGTGAGTTGTTTTACGGAATTAAATAAGTGGATTTTAGTGTGTTGCTTCATTTAAAATGCAACGGGTGATTTTAGGGTATTTTAAAATAAATATTTAAAATGTAATGTATTATTTTATAAATACATATTTAATTTAAATAAATATATTAATATAAAAAATTGACATAAAAAGAAAAGCTTAAAACTTATTCTATTTAATTTTTATAAAAATAGTTTTGGTTATTTATAAAACTCTCTCTTCTATGGCAAATAATTAATTTTCTATAATTAAACACAGTTTTTATTTTAATATAAAAAATCAATTCAACAAAAATGTCAACATACTACGAAAACACATATAAAAATCAACTATAAAAAGTAAAGGTGCGCCTACTAACGTCGATAGTAAATAATAGGTCAGTTCCATCGACTGTCCATAAAGTTTTTCAAACACCTTGCGTCCTTGTCTCGATGTAAAAGATGCATCGACGCTCGGGGCATGTGCAGACCACTTACTTTCATTGTCCATTGGTGTTAAACGGTGTCCAATAACAGTGCAAAAAACAGTGCCTTGTGTTGTCCCCTAGACAAGAAACTTACAAACTGATTCGTTTTGAGGTTAGCAGTTCTATTTTTATTACTTTGACAATTGATTTTGCACATTATTAGATTGTATTGCTGTGTTTTTCTACACGATCGTTGGCACCATATCGATTTTAAATGAAGGAAGACAACTCATCCACTGTAGACGATGTCGTGACGGATGACCTTGTTCCAATTCTAATCGGCTTAATGTTTTGTTTTATAATATCGAAATATTAGTAATATGGGTATCATTTGTGATTATTTAAATGCGATAAGCTTTTATACAAAAATGGGGTAATTTGAAGCCTAAATTTGAAAAACAACGATTTACGCTGAGTTAGAAAATTATACTTGCGTGTCCTCTACATTTACTGTATTTTAAAAAGCTTTTCTAAGTATATAAATAGTTCGCAACACAGCACTCACTACTTACTTGTGAACACAATTTGAACACCTTTGGAATTCTAATGTAGTATTTACTTATTCAGCAGGTTTTTTTGTATTTTGAGACGAATTGAAACAAAAGAGTGGTGCATTTTTAACCGACTTCCAAAAAAACAGGAGGAGGTTCTCTATTCGATGTGTATATATTTTTTTTTTTGTGTGTTTATTACGCGATTTCTTTGTAATCATGAATGGAGCATTTTAAAATTCTTGTTTCATTAGAAAGCGGATATTCGCGAAGTGGTCCCATGTCAAGGAAATCAGGATCTGATGATGGGATCCAGAAAAATCGAGGAAAAACGCGCAACAATGTAGGCTGGGGTGTCGATTGACATTATTAAAAGTAAAACTACCTGTGACCCATGGTTTTGCTCGCGATATTCTTGATACCATAAGAATTTCTGGATGAAAAATTTTTGGCTGTATTTTTCCGTATTTAAATCAAATGCTGTTCACAATTCATGGGTTTTAGATATAAAAATATCCTGTTTTTAATTCGTTAACACACACTGAAATAAACCCGAACCTACAACATTTTTTAAAAATGTTTTTTTATACTATTATAGGTACCTATTACACATATATCTTCAGAGCGTTTTCATAAAACTTTAAGTAAAAAAATATATTTAGATATTACAAACAAACACTGCAGCAGATTAGATTGTATATATTATTTTAAATAATAAATAGACAGTATAAACGTCATCCTCTATTTTCGTTTTTATTTTGACTTTGGTTAATTTTCTAAAAAGTTCTTATACCTTTGTGGATATAAAGAAGTTTTGTAATAAAATGATGGTTTAATTGGGATGATGAAGTTAAAAAGAAGTAATAAAATGCAGGGTTGTGAATCATGAATCATGAGTAACATCAGCTCATGGGACAGGATTCAAGCGGTACCCGTTGAGGTTGAACTGCTCGACACTTATAGAGCAGCGAAAAAATCCCTGCAAGAGGCTATTGCCCTCGCAACTCTCGCGGCAATCGTGGGAAACGACCTCTCCTTGCCAAATGTAGTCTCTGCTATGGTGAGCGAGGAGAGGTCTTGGATTGTAGTGTCCACCTTTTGTGAGGTCGTACGAGAGAGCGCGAAGCCCTCTCCACTAACATTATCCGCAGCAGAAGGTTGAGCAGACGGAGGCGGGACTACCACTTTGTCCTGCAACCGCCATACGCCCGACCTGCGGCAGTATTCCCCGGGGGGAGATCCACTGTCGCCATATAGGCCTCGAGGTGGCGCGCGGTACTTTCGGAAGGGGGTAACTCAACATCTGTCGCCTAGAGCTACATTCTAACTCGGAGGAGAAACCCTTAACAGGGTAGAGGCGCTGTCCGGGATCGTAGTAGCGTGCAGCCGCGTTTCTTCCGGTTTCGGCCATAAGCTCAGAGGTGGCACACCAAGGGGTTTTAGTCGGTAAGCGCGTCGCCGCTCTATCTTTGCGGCGCGGAGTCCGACATACCCCGTCGTTCCCCTGGACAGAGGAAAGACGTAAAGTCTTCCTCCCACAAAAAAGGGATTCAAGTGATCCACGAGTCAAAAGCTCTTCTGGAGGAAAATTTAAGCGTCTTTCGTAGAAGGAGACTTGCTTCCCACAAAAAAATTTAAAATAAAGTTAATTTTAAAAAATAAAAAACCGACTTCAGCACTAAAAAGTAAGAAAATAATTTAAAATAAACGATATTATTAATACATATTTACAATTTATAATTAGTTACTTTTGAAGTCGGTGACAGCCAAAGCCTTCATTAATATTATAGGCGCGTCTCGTGCTATCTAATAAGGAAAAAAAACTATCCTGGGCTGGCACTGACTCCAAAAGTAACTAATTATAAATTGTAAATATGTATTAATAATATCGTTTATTTTAAATTATTTTCTTACTTTTTAGTGCTGAAGTCGGTTTTTTATTTTTTAAAATTAACTTTATTATTAGTCGATATCTTCGGCCTCAGTAATGTGTGAACCTACGAGTATTTCAATATTCTAATAATATTTTGTGTCGATTTGTCTCGGTTTCTGTTTCGTTTCGGAAAGTTAGATTTATTTATTTCAATTTGCTTATACGTAATTTTTTTCCAAAATAAAATCGTTGTCATCAATCATTGTAGACTCATTAAATCTCTAAGCTTCTTTGAAACCAAAACTATACTGCAAACTAGATGATTTGAATAAAACTTATTATAGTGTGGATTCGAGTATTTCGAAAGAAAAAATAATTATTAGACTACCGGTCTAATTGGTGCTGTAATAAATGGCGAAGCTTCGTAAATTATACAATACTCTCTTATTTTGTAAGTTCATTAAGCTCATAAGGCTTTTTTGAGGCTTGAACTGAATAAATAATTTCTATCAGGATAATTATTCCTCTATTTCCCGAGAAAAACTACTCATATTTGACGGAAAATCGGAACTATCGAAAAATCAATTGCTGTTCGTTAGTCTCGCTGAAACTCGAGAGCGGCTAAACGGATTTATCTTATCTTGGTCTTGAAATGTTCGTGGAGGTCTAGGGGAGGTTCAAAAGGATAATTGCCGGAAACACGGGAACGGGTACTGCGCGGGTGTAACCGCGAGGCACGGCTAGTTTTATAATAAAAAAGCAAAGTTTATCGAACTTGATAATGGGTTAGTCCCATTTTACTCCATTCCTTTGAAATCGAAAATGAAAAAATGCATACATGCAGTCCCAGTTTGCTCCAGAGAATAATATTAAAAATAATATATTATTTTTCATATCCCACTTTACTCCAATCGATACTTGAATAATTTTATTGATTTTTATTTTTATGTCCCAAGATACTCCAAAAAGAGAAGTACAGTCGGATAGAAAATTTAACAAAACATTTTATGCGGTTTATTCCAAATTCCAGGAAGATGTCGAAATGGGAAATTTAAGTGCGATTAGTTCCCATTTTGGCACCCAGATATAATTTAATAAGAATTTCTTACTTCTAAAGTACAGTCCCGCCCATGAAACATATTACCTGTTTGGAGTGTTTGGTTTTCGTAAGAATTTGCGCGAATATGCTCTCCTGGTACTTCTAATAATAAATTCTCTAATATTTACTTTTGTGAATCAATTTAATAAAGTTTATTGTAAAGACCTCTTCTACATTTCTGTTCTCCTGGTAATTAAAATTGGTTATTATAAAATTTCTTGTACATAATGTTTATTTGAACAGAGCAATTTCGTTTCTTTTTTGTTTGGCTGTACCACCCTCACCAGCAGTAGGACTATTTCTAGGTAAAACTCCTAATAACCCATGTTTGCCTGGTACTTTTGTCCACATAGTACTGTTTTATGAACAATGATTCTACCGCAAGGTGTTATTTAACTTGAACATAGCATGTTATTGAGTTACAGTGTCACTCAAAAGGAAAGAAATGACATCTTGAATAGTCATCTTGATTTTAAAATAAACACAGAAAATATATCCTCTGATTTAATATTTCTATATTAGATAAATATGTGTTTACATTTAATAATAACACGGCCTATGGGAAATCTATAACTTTGTATTATTTTTCTTTTTGATTTTTGCGTCTGACTGTATCTCATCCATAAGTGACATTACGCGTGGAGTAAAGTGAAACTGAAAGTATGGCAGTTCCAAATATTGATAAACAAAAGTGTTTGACAGTTTGGAGTAAAATGAAACTTATTTTGAAATTTTTAAAAAAGAATATTTTTGTTTGGAGTAACTTGGGACTTTTTGGTGGAGTAAAATGGGACTAACCCTTGATAATCTCAGGTAAATTCTATAAAAAAATGTTTCTTGTTCTTATTTTCTTACGGTTTATTAAAAAGGCTACGCCATACATCATGAAAGACATGAAAGCGGATTAGAAACATTCCTGGGGGGTAAAGTTAGTTATTTTTTTTTGTATAGAAACGTATTAAGACAGAGGTCTTTAAACTTAAATATTGAAATTAAATTAAATGATTTTACAATATTAAATTTTTAGCTGCACAACTCATAATTTTATTTAAACTGATTTAAATAATCTAATCTAATAAAACCCAAGTGAGTGAATTCGTTTGATATAACTGAATATTATCAGATCTAAATTAATTCAAATTCTGAAAGAGAAACACGATTAATAATGCATTAAATTAGTCACAGCTTTGATTTATTTTAGATAAATATTTAAATTCAGACATATAATGCTGGGTCACTTTATTCAATTTTAATTTTATATAATAACTAGTTATGCTCCGTGGATTCATCAGCGTTCATACATATAAAATTCTCGTGTCACATACTCCTCCGAAATGGCTTGACCGATTCTCATGAAATTTTGTGAGCATATTCAGTAGGTCTGAGAATCGGCCAACATCTATTTTTCATCCCGAAATTCCCACGGGAACGGGAACTACGCGTGTGAAACCGCGGGGCGCAGCTAGTACACATATAATAATATAGCCTCCAGTTTTGTCCCTCCTTCGTTGTGAAAGTCTGAATATAGTCCCTCTACGTAAAATACTTACTGACATTATGACAAATCGGGTTAAACTAAAAACCGATCTTAATTATAAATAAGACAAAAGTTTGAAAGAATAAGAAAAAGAACAAGAACTATCTCTTATGTACTTACTAATATCAACGACCGACATAGCCAAAAATGTCGTTGACTTTTATGTGTGGTCACACGTGGTTCTATACATTAAGACATATGAACCTAAAATAACAAAGGTGATTGCACTAAAATTTTGCCAAAACGTCTGTCTGATGTACAATAATGTTACTTAACATTGTTTTATTACATTTTATCACGTGATGTTGCAGTTACTACAGACTGTTTCGTAGAAAGGTTTTACGCCGGGTAGTGTACAACATAATGTGTGCATTTTTTAAATATAAGTACTTACATAGGTATGTAATGTACATTTGTAGTTGTAAAGGTAAGTGGTTGGTGGGTTTTAGATTCCAAGAGTGTATGTACAATTTAAAATAAGGTTCAATATACGAATCTTCCTAATTTAGGGTATACCGCCCTAATTAAGGGTAGGCTCGATGGGGACATACCTATATGAGCTCAAAAAATTGTAATCTTAATATCCTCATGTATGTGGTAGTGAAAGTATGAAGGACTAAATAGCGTGGAACAAACAAACCATACCTCTTTATTATATTAGTAGGTATAAAGACTTAAGTATAAATATGCAAAAAATGACAAGACACGAAAACTTCGAACATACGTCTATAAAGCCTACTTTACTTCGTCATGAAACAATACGGAGCTAAAAAGTTTGGTTAGGCATGTCGGCCCCTGCCCTAGTTTCAATCGCTATTAGCTAAACATAGTCAAACATTGCTTTTAGGCACTATCCGGCGACATTGGGAGTTTCCGTTGGTACGACAAGTCTTTGTTACAAGCCTAACACAAACACGAAAAATACAGTGCATTATACAAAACGATTCGGTGTCTACATAAAGGAGTTCCCCTTCGCTGTATTTTGTATTGTGGTTGTTATGGAAAACAGCAATATTGGACTTTTGTAATACGACCGCTTGCGGACTGTTTTAGGTTTTGTTGTAGGAAATGGGTTTGTGAAAAGGTTTTTAATTTGTTCCTGAACGTAGTGTTCTGTCTTAGTAATATAGGTAGGTATATAAGTAGATTTATTGTTACATTGTCTCATTAAATGTTTTAAGACAATTGCTTTTCATTTACGTTAGGTACTTATACTTAGATCTTTCGTTTCTAAGTTAAGATACCTGCTAAGCTAATGGAAAAAGTATACATTAACTCGCTCTGTAATTCTACCCATCGTTAAAATCTCATCAAAATCGATGCAGTGTTCTCCGTTATTACTCGGTTGCCTGTTAAGTCGTGAATACCTAACTTGTCGGGATCTTGTAATTAGAATATCTCCTGATTTCCCGCGAGATTTCACTAGTATGAGACACATTTTGCATTACGTATCCTATGCATACTAATATTATAATTCTAAGTGTCTCTAGTCGACCGGCAATCGGATGAATAAAATAATTTACTTCTGCTTTAGCGGACGTCTAGCTACGATCAACAAGAGCGGAACAGAAGTAATTAACGCAAATAAAACAAAGGAATCAGGATACAACTCCATTTTATTCTTTAACCCACAATTCTTCTAAGTATACCCCGACCTCGGCATGGGGTAACCCAATTAACGTAAAGTTAGTACAGCTAATAAATTATATCTGGATCCGCCCATCTTGTATCTAATGCACGTACGATGTGAGTAGATATGAGTGTATATACCTACTTACATAGACATTCTTTATGTACTTACTAGCGGCGCCCCGTAGTTCCCGTTCCCGTAGGAATATGGGGATAAAATTATGCTGAAAACCTTCCCACTGAATCACTCTATCTATTTAAATAAAACGCATCAATATCCGTTGCGTAGTTTTAAAGATCTAAGCATACATAGGGACAGAGAAAGCGACTTTGTTTTAGCGCCCCGCAGTTTCACTCGTGTAGTTCCTAATCCCGTGGGAATACGGGGATAAATATAGCCTATAAATTCACAATAGGTTACTCACTAATAAATTAGCTTTCTATTAGTGAAATATTTTGGAAAACGGTTAAATAATGTCGGAGTCTACTCGTTACATACAAACAAAACTTTCTTCTTTATAATATTCGCAATTTCACAGCGGGAAACGACTTTGTTTTATACTATGTAGTGATAGTGAAGTATAGATAAGTACATATATTAGATAATATAATACCAAAGGTAGTAGGTAAGTGGGTCACGAACCAATGTCAAGGCAAGTACCATCAAATTTTATCGCACCTTCGCGTATTGACCCTATACAGACTTTACTATGGAGTAGTATTTTTTCATTTGTAGATTTAGGAGTGAGTTCCGGCTTAGTTTACCTGGTAACAGTTGAATTAGGAACGTGGGCTGTTCTTAATTTGAGGTTTTTAGTCCATCTGCTAATTACCATTCATCGTACTACAATTGGACAAATATATTAGTATACAATGACAACTAGTAGAATGCAGAATTAGCCTTATTATATGAAATAATAATAAAAATGATAGGGAAAAAAATCAACCGACTTTAATGGGGCGTCTAAAACTGTGAGAAAACTATCAGTGAAACAGAAATCCCCCCTTTTTTCTTTTTAAGAATAACCCGAACATAACTGCAATCACTATCACTACATAGTATAAAACAAAGTCGCTTTCTCTGTCCCTATGTATGCTTAGATCTTTAAAACTACGCAACATATTTTGATGCGGTTTGTTTAAATAGATAGAGTGATTCAGTGGGAAGGTTTTTAGCATAATTTTATCCCCATATTCCTACGGGAACGGGAACTACGCGGGTGAAAGTTACGCGCTAGTTAGAAATAAAACATATTTTTTAAATAACACAATTTTTATACATTTTACATTACGCAACTTTAGCATTATTTTGCGTTTAATTTTGATTCAGTGATTGACCATTAAACGAAGACATACGAACAAAGTCAGGGACGTGTACAGATCAATAAATAATTTGTCTTGCGTGCCCTTAACCAGAATCTATTAACCCTGTTTTCAGTTTTCGGTTAGTTCGTAACTAACCCATTAGGAGCTAAAATGTTTTCATTTGAAATTAATATACTTACCTCTATAGTGCGTGTTATAAATGATGATATATGTTTATTGTTCTAGAAAATGAGGTTAACTTCACCATTCTATCAAGCTATTCAAAATTATTTAGTAAACATATTGTTTGTTAATTTATTAGGAACTAAATGTTTCTCAAAACTAACATATAAACTCCTACCGATAAATAGATTTCTATAGAAAAATACAACGCATTTAAAACCGAAATACTTTTCTAGATAAATAGACAATTAACTAATTCTAGACTAGACTACGCATACGTAGTGAAAAGTCTGTATCTTATCGTAGCCCGTAGCAATAACGTAGCTACTACGAACTTACTACGAACGTAGCCCGTAGCAAATATCAGAATTAATTAGTTTGCGAATGGCGTAATGAATATTCTAAATTGTAAAACCACTGCGTAATTTGTACCACGTTGATATTTACTCAGTAAAAATCGTTACCAAACAAAGCGGTTAACAAAACTTTTTGTAAAAGCATGTTTTTCCAGGTAAGATTTTTAATATCAATAATCGCTTGTTTTAAATTGATTTTCAAATTCTTAAAGACTCAGTAAAGTAGTTCCTAGAATTTCCCCATACATGCTACAATTTGACCTATCATTTTAAATACTTTAGAATAACAGAAAAAACTAAGTTTAGTTATTAAAACATCTCTTAAAAAGTCCGTTGTTTAATTAAATTAATATCTAACTTTATACAAAGAAGTACAGTGCAAGAAAATAATAAGTAAAGTTAAAACTAAGTAGGTACTTCTACTGCTATACAAAACAGACCAAAGCTTGCAGACTAGGCGACTTTTAAAACATCTGAGTCTTATAATAAAATGCTAAGTAAGTACACAAAAAGGGCTTAAAAATATAAGCTCGTAACCTCGACTGTGTTTCTTTATTTTGCAAAAGAATTTTAAAATAACCTTTTTATTATATTTGATACTTGAACAAGGCTATTGTTTTTATATTTCGTACACTTATTACTGAAATCGATACTTTATAAATTGGCTTTTTATAACGTCTCTAAAATCGTTTCGATATTTACTGTTTCTGTTTTTATCACGATATACAATATAATAACGTAATAAATATTCGATTTTAAGAGCCGTGATCTACCGCGCGACAACTCAAATTTCACTCACACAGACGCGCACGCGTGTCCGCATGCACACTGTCTATGTGGTGACGGCGCGCTCGCTCTGAATACTCCGGCCGAACGGTTTTGATCCATTGGAAATTATAAATTGTGTTAAAGTTATTGACAAAAGTATAAATACGAGTATATTTTTTTTTACGATTCGTAGAAGGTAGTACATGATTAGATATAATTTACGTAATACCTTTCGATTCGATATTCCATTATTCACAACAAGGAATAATGAATAAAACAAATACTTAGTTTTTTGTTTTTAAAATAAGACATGATTTTTTTTTGGTAAATAACGAAACTTTTTAAAAACAAAGCAACATACGAGTAAAAAAAAAATCTATAACTTACTTGTGAATAATATATTTTTTGCCATAATGGGGTATTGATTTTTCATATACTAATTGCAGTTTTAGTTTTTATTAAAATCGCTAGCAATTTTCGATATTCCTTTCCTTATAGTTTTGAATATCGTCATCCACGCCTACTTGAAAAATGCCTCGTCTGTATATGTACAACATATATTATCGGGACAACCTTTTAGCACTAAAAGCAGGACTTTCTAAATTATTTCGTTTCCTTTTTTGTTAAAAAAAACCGACTTCAAAAACTAAAAAGTATAAAATAACAAATATGTAATGTAATACCTCTTATGCGATGTAGCACATAAATAAAATAAAAATGCGACCAATCCAAGCGGGCAAACGTTCGTTAACGGTCATCTCGAATTATAATTTTGTAGTTTATTTTTCTAATAGTTTTATTTCTTTGAGGCTTGGCACCGACTTCACACTTATCAATAGGTAACATACACACAAAAGTATAAATTAGCATCGCATAAAAGGTGTATTAAATTAAATATTTGTTATTTTATACTTTTCAGCTTTTAAAGTCTTTTTTTTTATTACTTTTGAGTGTCACAACCTATCTGGTTGTAAAGGTCTCATCGATACAAATTAATCAAGCCCAAACACGAGGTAACTGCTGTTAGTCGTTGAAGAGTTTCCTCGACTATCTTCCAGGTCCATCATCAGATCGACTCCAAACCTTCATTTAATTATAATGCTTTAAGATAATTAACGAAAAACTTAACAAATGCACTAATCACCCTACGATTTTCTAAAGTTCCTCTCAATTTCTCTAGAATGCCATCATTAGATCCTGGTTTCCTTGACATGGGACCAAACGGCAAGTCCATTCTTTTGAATAAAAAAAGAATTTTAGTAATCGGTACAGAATTGACGGAGATATCGTTAAACATATTCATAAAAAAAAACATACCGGCCGAATTGAGAACCTCCTCCTTTTTGGAAGTCGGTTTAAAATAATGTTGTTTTATTGCTCATTATTTCTAAAACATTATTTGTTATCATAAATGTTAATATTTTTTTTTAATAAATAATTCAAATTATAAAACAAAAATTATTATCGAGTATCAAAACATGTTGATGAGTTATCGCATAAAATTCGTACGCGCCGCAAAGGTCAAACGCTCGGTAGGAGCGATACGTCCTCTCTCTAAAAAGCCTCGCGGCAGACTGATTTGAATTGTTTCGTGCGTCCGATTTTATAGTAGTTTTATGATGATTTTAAAATATTTGTAGAAAAAAAGACAATTTGTTTTAGAGATTTTTTTTTAGTATAATTGTTGTACAAAATATTCTTTTATTATTTGAGGTAATTTTAATAACGTTTTGAGCATCATTTATCAACGTAAATTACGATTTTCTTGAGTGTGATTTTTACAAATTCTAACGTTATATTTTTTTCGATTTCAATAATAATTATAATAACAATTAAATTTTCCTATGAGTATTTCCTTAATAAGGATCTGGACTTTAAGTTTGTTTAATTTTTAGTGCTAAATTGGTCGAATTACTAGAATCCGAAGGCATGGAAGTTAATGCTAAAAGTGAAATTCAGAAAACATATGTTCAGTTTTCTTGATATATTTTATAAGTTTTCTGTATAATATTGTTTTTCTCTGAGTATTTTTTAGATGACAATATTTCCTTTAATTATTACCTAAAAGCATGTTTATTAAATACGCTTTTCATATAATATGACTAGATCAAAAAGTACAAAAACCGTCAATTATCGAGTTTCGGGTCTTAAGCTTAGAGTCAAAGTGTTCTATAAGCGAGAGTTTGTTATTAAAGTTATAGTACCATACTTTTATTATAATAAATACCTACAATGAAACATAATTGGAACTTTTTTTAATAGCAGTAATATTTTACTTTTCCCACTAGTTTATCTATGTGATTCCCGTTTATAATAATTTCGTCATTTCGGAATGTAGGTAAGCAAACATGATGCTCAAAATGGCAGTTACTACTCGTAGTTACAATTACAGAAGTTAACATTGTTACTTTAGTTATAATTAATTTAATAAACAAACATGTTCAATGCACACTTTTAACTACTATGATTGGTTAATAATCCAATTGAGGAAGGCTGCAGGCTATCACGCTAATTCCCAAAGGCTAAAGCAGACTGCTAGTAATATTATATCAAAGATTGTCAATACCACCGTGACTGGTAGGAGTAACAAGCAGCACCGTGTTATCTTCAAAGTAATAAGGTGCATCTATTGAATTATTTAAGAGATCGGAAGGACAGAGACCTTGCCCCCGTTTCTATTGTATTTATTTTAAACATTCGGAAGGTTTCATGCCATTCTCAATCATCAATAGTTAGTACTTAGAGTTTCTTTGAAAAGTAAAACACGGTTCTCTTTCATGGAATTAGTGTTTGCGATTGATGTAATTATGGGCTTCTTAAAGGTCGATGAGTTTTCAGAATTTTGTTGTAGTATGACGATTTCATTTTATTCGACTTCCCCAATGGCGGATTCCCGTACAAGGAAGTTATTTCACACAAATAGTTATCGCGGTGTGCGTGTGCGTATGAAAGTGTGTGTAAGTGGTTTTTGGTATCTGCTAAAAAGAAAGGTAATAAACCCGGTTAGGGGTCAAAAGTCAAAAGCTAGAAATAAGAAGTTAATAGAGTGGTTGATTGTGACGAACAATCGTTGTAAATAGAAAGGAGTTTCACTTGTTTTGTCACATCTAAACTTCAACGCATAAAACTTAATTTGGATTTCACAAACCTTATACTTATTGATGTATTTATTCCCTTTGAGTAGAGTAGAAGTGGAAGTTTCTTGCTTATTTTACACTTATGACCGAGGTCATAGTACTTTCAGTTAAACATAAACTACCTTATTTGCGTTGCATTTTAGTCTGGTTCTCGTTCTAACAAAACCTGGTGAGCATTTGCCACTTTGTCAGTCAAATCTGTCACTTTGACAGTATTCCAAATTGTACTTAGATCAGATTGTAAAACCTGGTTTAGTGCTAAACCAGACTAAAAATGCAACGCAAATAAGGCAGACAATGTCAATCTATGCATATCATATGGCATTGCAATATACCATCAAAGACCAATTCGAATTTACTGTATCACACATAAGATCTTGTAAATAAGCTAAGAAAATACACAAGAGACAGAAAAATATTTCCACTAAACTAAATAAATGATTCTTAACATCAAAACAACCGTTATGTTCTCAATCTATTTGACTGAGTTCATTGGCCGGTTACGTCTGATATCTGAAAGAAAATAAACATGAAAATATATATTAACAATTCTATTCGGTCTTATAAGTCCCGCCAATATGAGAGTGTAAGTGTAGATATATGTTTATAGATAATTTTTTTTATATACCTTTTGACATGTTTTTCATTGTTGACATTAGTTATAAGTGACATTTGTATTACAATTTATTAAAAAAAAATACCAGCCCGATTTTCTTGCCGATTGTTCTCGGCTGATGTAATTCCGAATTGGTGGTAGATTCAGTGACCTTCATAAGTGCCTCATTGAGGCCTTAATTGAATAAATAATTTTTGAATATTAAATTTTTTGAAAAGAAACATACTTTTATTGCTAAAGATATGTATTATACAGTTAATAAAGAAATCGCTAATAAAATCGTTAATAATATAATATAAGATCTTTCGAAACTTTTAACTAGGTATAGAAGTGCTTATGTAGCAAATATAATTGGACTAAAATTTTCGCAGAATATTTGAGTTTTATTTGACACTAGTTGCCCCGCGGTTTCACCCGCGTAGTTCCCGATCCCGTGGGAATTTCGGGATAAAACATAGCCTATATTTTTTCCCGGATCATAAGCTACCCCTGTACAAAAATTCAAGTCAATCGGCGCAGTAGTTTAGCCGTGAAAAGGTAACAGACAGACAGACAGAGTTACTTTCGCATTTATAATATTAGTAGGGATGACAAATATATTAAATATTTGTCATAATATGTGCTTACTGTGATTAATATGAACTAAATTCAACAATATGCGACACTTGCTTGTTTTTAAGTTTCTCAATGCCATGAAAAATACATTTCTTGATTTTTCTACTGCGCTTCTAATTATGTATTTGTAAGTATATTGAAATTTTGTAACAAGTTTTTTTTTCTAAATTAGAATTATAAAGAAACAAACTCCGTCTATAATTACTACATTACAAAAGAAAGACATTTATATTCTAAACAGTCAGTTAAGGTTAAGCCCTTGCCTTAATTCGTCAGTTAAACCCTTGCTTTTCATTTCTTGACCTGACGAAACAATTATAGTAGTTTCAATATGTGACCTGTGGATTTTAACCTTCGATTGAAAGCATAGTTTCCATAAAACGACATTGAATTCAATAGATATAAGTAATTCGAAGCCCAATCAAGGACGACACAAGTATTCGATGTTTTGGTTTGACTTTAGTATTCGGGGGACAGTTTGGTGAACTAGACAATGAAACCCGATCGACCTCGACTGATTAATGAGTTTAAAAACGATTAGTTACTTGTTGTTAATCGTCGTTTTACTCGCGTGATTCTCGGTTTTTCGACAAGAGAAGTATTTTATATGTTCTTACTATTTTGGGTATAAAGAACATCTGTCAGCCTGCCTGACAACAGCTGCAAAACAACACGACTTTGATTTATGTAAGTACTAGCTGTACTATACTGTTTAACCCTAGAAAAGGAAAGAGGGGATGAAAGGTCACTCCTCACGCGAAACGTAACGATTGACGCCAACATTGTGAAAATGTGGTACCTTCCCGGTCGGGCCAGTCCGCGTTTGATTGTGATAATTAATACCATCAGTGTTACAAAGACAACACCTCTCTGAAGAAAAGGTTGAAGGTAAAATATAGGTATACTTTCATCATTATCATCATCTTCATCGAGGGTCTCAAACCTACCTGGTGCGGGTTGGTCGACTAAGTACTATGTACATTTTACTACAAACTAATTCTTCCCTGCTGTTTGATCCGCGGTGACCTAGTGAAAAAATGGATAAACGGTGAATCAATTAAGTAAACTGTACTTGTTATATGTATTATTATCATGTAAAATTAAATGGTTTTGCTAGATCGCAAGATTAAGTTTCAGTTTGTATTTTAAGAAATAACAATTTAGTTTTATATCTGGAATTGTTACAGTATTATCGACAAACAACATGCGATTCGTGAATAAACAATGCTATAATTATAAATAGCTTAACATAGAGTTAGGTCATTATATTAAAAATAATACTTACAAGTTCTGTATAATACTATATTTATTGAAATTGTATAATGAAAATATAATTATGGTATGGTAAAAATAGTTAGCCATTCTAGATAAGACTTAACTGAAAAAAAAAGGTAGCACTCCGGGAGTGCCGGCAGAAGTGAAAACTTCAATATTAACGTTGTGTTTAATTATATGTATAAAAGTACTATCATTTATGAGGTAGAATACAATGTTTGTTTCTTACTTCAGTTATCATAAACGTCACGTGATGCTGATCTTACGCTTTTTCGATCAGCATCACGTGACCCTGACGCGAGTTTGAAAGTTTTTACCCATACAAAAAAAGTGCTCAGCGCCGCTAAAGAAGTTTTCACTTAAAAAATAACTTGATTTACGCAAACACCACGCTACGGTAGATTTGAAAAACCACGACAAAAATACGATAAAACAGTTTTATTTCAGTACTTAATTAAAATATTTTGAATACAAATAAGTAATACATAACACAACTTTATAAAGAAAAGTAACAATGTATTATAAAAAGTTCATTTTCCATCATAAAAGATTTCTAAGTTACATCACTTAATATCAACTTACTTTAACGATATCTAGTTCGCGTGACCATAGAGAAGCGAACAAAATACATGTCTAAATTATGAAACTTTCTCATCATACTAATACCATTTTGAATGATCATAATTCATAGAAAAATACTTTTTTATGTTCCCATTTTTACGACTATAATTTTCTAACCTTTGGCTAGGCGGCGCTACGAAAATGCTACGTGGTTATTACGTAGCACGCTACGAAGTTTGCTACGGATATGATGCAAAGTAGGTAATCATTTCGGGCGTCCTTCGCACATTTTAACAGAAATAATGTCATACTTTATGTAAATACTTGTTTTTTTATTCGAGAAATAATGAGTATTTGGTAATAATGCGTTTTGAATGATTTGGTAAAACAACTGTCTAAATAGTAAATATTATAATTTTCATAGTTCTATCTTCAAAATTGTATGAAGGTACATAAATTGTTTTCTCAATATAAATCTACGTGTCATATATTTACATCTAGAACAAGTTCAATACATATACCTGTTAGCTTGTCTTAGGTACAAAATGTAAGGAGCTTCAACTAAATCGGATTACGTATAATGGATAGATTTGTTCCAGGATGAAGGAGATATCTCTACGTCATCCTGGTATATATTAAATAAGTAATATATTACTTATGTTTATGTAAAGCTTCTGTAACTTGAGACATTTATTTAATACTAGCGGCTTCTTCTGGTTCCCGTTCCCGTGGGAATACGGGGATAAAATATAACTTATGTTACTCAAGGTGAATGTAGCTTTCTAATAAAAAAAGAATTATTAAAATCGGTCCAGTACTTTTTGAGTTTATTCGTTACATACAAAAATACAAATCTTTACTCTTTATAATATTAGTGTAGATAGTGTAGAAGTGTACATTAGTGTAGATAATATCGCAGATATATTGTCAAAATCATGATATTGATTTCACTAGTGATATTTCAACCGGTAGATGGCGAAAAAGAACGAAATATACATATTAGGATTAGGGGTTTTGACAGTATACCTGCGACATATACTCGTAAGTATAAAATAATATAAAAATACCCTTTTCATCCCACTAGCTCGGAAAGTATGTTTTTAATCCTCGATATCTGAGGGTAAAAGTCGATTTTAATCTCAAGAGTGGAAAGTATCGGGGTCGCTGTAGGCAGCCCCTGCAGGACCCAAGGCAATTTTGCTAACTGGGAGTAAAAGTCGTTTTTGCGCTCTAGAGGTTAAAGTAAATTTGAATTTAGAACATCGTGTGCACTATGTTTGGTGATGTTTTGGATACACAAACTATCATACAACTTTTTTTTATTTCAAATTCAAACTCGGAACCTCCTTGGTGTACTTACTTATTTTTTTATTTGCTTTGAACGTGATATTTTTGCTTTTCATTTAATATTGTGATTGTTTTATGTTTTCATTTAGTAATTTCCTCGCTGAGGGAGGATGAAAAATAATGTGTTGCACTCGAGTGCAAACAATTTTTCAATGTCAAAGTCAAATTTTAGAATCCTTCGCTGGCTCGGTCCTCAACTGGACACCCGGTTAAACAGCAACTTTGCACTCTTGTATAACAAATAACTATTTTACTCCTGCATATTATTTGGTTATCTGCCCAAAGATAATCTTAATTAAAACATAAAGTAATTTAGAAAACCATGAGAGTAAATTAAATGTTCGTATCAGTGAAAGGAAAGGATACGGGGAAAATTAAGATATGAGACCGTGCGAGCCCTTTTTAATATGAAATTGAAATTCATAATGAGGTTTTTAGGTAGAGTACCTACTTGCGTACTTATTAAGTGTGTGCCAGTGACGTTTTAAAAGAGGTTTTTGATTTTGATAAGAACTTTTTTGTGGTATTGTCATGTTCTAAATTTAAACATCTTTTAAACAAAAAATAATAATAATTTGAAATAAGAATTATTTATTTGTTGTTATTCAACTGCGTTTTATCTTTCTTTTGACTGACAGTATTCATGTTCATACATTAAAATTCATACGGTTTGCAATTTAGTCTACCTAGATGTTTATCTTGTTCAAAATTCGATACAATATCATCATCATAAGTGAATAGTTTATTATTTGCAATAAAACTATATCTATTGTTAAACTCAAAACCAAACATTTGTGTTATCAACCACACACATAATGAATATCATAAAATACCACATCTAGACAGACAGATGAAATCCACAACCGCAGAGAACAAATCTGTGCAAAAAATAAACTTCGAACTCAAATTGAATTCCATCTCCGTATTTGTCAAAGACTCTCTATAAGGAAAGTCTTCTTTGAGATACTAATGTAATTGCGATATTATCTATTGCCTAAGCAAGGGCGGATCCAGCTTTCGCGCCAGGGGGGGGTCACATAGTCGTGGTCAAGGAGTAAGACCTTATAATTTAGTTTTAATAACAATATATATACTTACCAGGTATTTGGTAGAGGGTTAACCAAATGTGGTGGGCGTGTACCAGGCCTATTTGGGTGATAAACTTTGTCCAACAATTTCCTTTGTTAAAATTAAAAAAATATCGTCAAAATTGTATTTTTTTTAAATATTTTTTTCCAAATTGCGACCTTTTATCCCTATAGCTTTTTGATTTTTTAATTGATTATATACCATGCGGTCCTAAATGCGCTTTTTCCCGCATTTGGTACCGATAGCGCGCTTACCGAATTGAGCGTATTCGCACCAACGAAAGTAATGGGACGTCATCAGTGACGTCATTAAGCCATGCAAACGCTGCTCATGGAAAATAGGTTGTGCAGTGTGCGCAAATGTCAAACTCAAAATTTGACGTTTTAGAATTTGATTTGTTTTAGGTTTTTATTAAACATGTATGTTTACAATGGCTTAAAACTTGATATATTTATGGAATGTTGCATTCTTATCAATTACTAATTACAACAAATATTTTCTGAATCTTACATTCGAAATGCCAAATACGAAACTCTAATTTTGACATTTGCGCACACGTACGCATACAATCCTGTACTATTTGATAGCGCGCAAACAGTGCACATAGCGCACATTTCAATTTGGTTCACGCGTGTGCACTATTGGTACCGTTTGTAACGTTTTCATAAATCGGACTGCACTCATGGTCTCAGGTATCACCTGGTCTGCTCACAGCAGTTTCAGACCACAACAAGTTATAAATAATTTGTTATGACCACTTAATGCTAGGACAATGAAAAAAAAGATATCTTATCTTTCAACTCAATTAAAACGAAAACTAAGTGGAACCGAGAATTTAATTTATTCCTTATTTCAACGGTACACTACATGTATTACAAAAGAACTTGTTAAAAAATTTGGTGTAAAGTGGAAATAGAAGAAAAATAATAGGATTCTGTTAAAAACAAATTCCAAGTTTGATTTAAATACGTTACAGTATGATTAAATTTGGATTTACCTGAGGTCTTCTGAAGATACAGAGATGCTGTAGTGACTTTATTAGAAAATAATTAGTCTTAAAACAAGTACAATGGTCTATCTCAATGACAGGACGATATGCTCCCAAATCAAGATTTCGCTCTGGCAATCGCTTAAAGGGTTAAGAATACATCCAGTGGTGTGGCACACTCGTTTTTTTTTCATTCTTTTTACTATGCTGACGAAATGTTCTACCTAGATTACGTACTAAAAGAGATTCATGCATGATTTGATTATTTGATGATTCGAAATCATTCTGCAGCACGGAAGTCTGCACCACAGCATCTCACTAACATCATCGACAATCGTTACGGGTATTTAGAGCCCTCAAAAGTCTAACATTTGGTTTAACCAAAAAAGTGGGTTGTAAAGGTCTGATGGCAGTCGCTTCACGTAAAATATGGAATAAAGGTTCGGATAAGAAAAGAAAGAAGTGTGACCAATTCTAACAAATTATTTAGACCTTGTAGGGGTCTGAGAATGCTGTAAGCAGACCAGGTCATATCTGAGACCATAACCAATCAAAAAATTTGACTGGAAACCAGCTCAAAAAAGCTGTAGGGATAAATAGACGCAACTTAGAAAAAAAAAATTTTCAACTTCAACTTCAACTTTTATTTAATGGCTTCTGGAGGGCAATAGCCACAACTCGCCAATGTCACGTGTATGCAGAGCAAATAATGCGAGATCTGATTGGTCGGTATATCAACAGTGTGATCGGTGATCAATAAAATTTTGAATCCCAGGCAGTATTGTCGCTAAAACAAAAAGAGACCCAAGTGTATCTCCCAAATAAATAGGCCCAGGTACACGCTCGCCACGTTTGGTTAACCCTCTACCAAAAAACTGGTATATTGTTATCAAAATTAAATTATAAGTTCTTGACGTGACCACGACTATGTGACCACCTCCTGGCGCCTCTGTTTGGTGACAATTTTTTTTATAAATAAAATCATTATGTTCAATTAGTGGTCCACCTAAGTCCTGGGACCGGCTCAGGGGGGGGACATGACCCCCATGACCCCCCCCCTGGATCCGCCGTTGTGCCTAAGCATGTAAAACGTCAAAAGGCCTCATATAAAGTACTTACATACTCTTTGGCAACATCCAACGTCTTTCAAATACCTACATCAAGAATTTGAAAATTGTTCAATATTGTTGTCTATTCTACCCTAGATTAACTCGCCTCTGTTTAAGGTTCGAAGTTTGAAATCTGTTCAATCTGTGTGCCAGTAATAATGTCTATAAACTTAGTGACAGTTTGAGAAACCGCTTTAACTTGACACGTTCTGTCTGTTACTTACAAACTTGTAACCTAGCAAGTCTTGTAGATACTGTGATTAAAATGAATAATGCAGTTTTGAAAATGATTTAAGCTTTAAATTAAATATTGAAGTTGGCTATGAAAATATTTATCTACATAAATTCTATTCACAGAGAAAATCAACTTCGAACGAATGTGTATAATAATCTAAGTACTACCTAATAACTAAAATTTGGCAATGTTGCGTTTTCGGTAAATATTTTTGATATCTTTAATAAAGAGCGTTGTTTGCCGTCCGTGAGTTATTGTAAAATAAAAGTTATTCCAACCTTAAAAGAAGCTTGACATGTAGCTTTAGCTCTCAATGTTATCTTGACTTGAAAGTCTCGGGTCAAAATTACACTACTAGCTAAGTATACAAAGCTTCATTTTACTCCTTGCTTGCTTCATTTTACATCTTATACCTTATTATCAACATGATAATAAATAAAATATTTTAATGATCATCACGTCACTTTTTATTGTTCCGAGTTTCTCATTCTGATTAACAAGAAAAATAAATTCACTAACTTATAATTGTAGCTTTTTCTACCAAACTGTTTTAAATTTTATGATGTAACGTAAACCGTTAACAAGTAAAGTTTTCCACCCTAAGTTTAGAAATAACGGGTAGGGAGAGCTCCGGTAAAGTAAAATTTAATTATGGGTTTGAATACAATGCAAGTTGGTTTGACCGAGTTATGCCAGCCTTTATAAGGGTTTACTATAAACTTATACTGATACGTGTATTATTCCTTCATGTTAAATTAATAAATAATTTTGTAGGACACATACTGCCTTATTTGCGTTGCATTTTTAGTCTGGTTTAGCACTAAAACAGGTTTTACAATCAATATTGAATACTGTCAAAGTGACAGATTTGACTGACAAGGTGTCAAATGCTTACCAGGTTTTGTAGAGAGTTGTAATTGCGGGAACCTGTCCAATTATAAGTGCCTACCTCTACCTTCCATTGATTGTAAGGTTGTCGAAGTGGATATAACCAAATAGGTATTGCAATTCACTATAGCCATCTATCTACAGCGTCCATAGATTTTCTTATTTTATAAGCGATTATATTATCAACACTGAAATATCCATAACAATAACTTAGAGAAAATGAATTAAATTACGAAAAGCGATTCATATTTTTATGACAACAAATAAAATCCACAGATCGCTTTATAGTTATTACGACTATAATGCACTTTTAACCTATTTTATGGTGGACGTTGGCGTATAGTATATACACTACTACATATTATAAAGAGGAAAGATTTGTATTTTTGTGTGTATATTTGTAATGGATATACTCAAAAACTACTGGACCGATTACAAAAAAATTTTATCACTGCATAACTACTTGAGTAACATCCCTACTAATCCCTACTAATATTATAAATGCGAAAGTACCTCTGTCTGTCTGTCTGTTACCTTTTCACGGCTAAACTACTTAACCGATTGATTTGAAATTTGGTACAGGGGTAGCTTATAATCCGGGAAAGAACATAGGCTATGTTTTATCCCGAAATTCCCACGGGATCGGGAACTACGCGGGTGAAACCGCGGGGCACAGCTAGTATAGAATAAGTATACACTACTATTATAAAGAGGAAAGATTTGTATTTCTTTGTGTATATTTGTAATGAATATACTCAAAAACTACTGCGCCGATTTCAAAAATGATTTCACCGCTACTAAATTACATTCACCCTGAATAAAATAGGCTATATATTTAATCTCGCTGTGCCCAGTGTGAAAGAGAAAACGCGATCGAAACCGCGAGGCACTGCTAGTTAAGTATTATAGTCAGTCATTATGATCGTTTTAGTTGATACCGTGTCTTGTGGTTTATAGCCGGTTTTACAGTCGCCGTATAAATTCAGATAAAACTAGGTGTACTAAGGTACGTCCTAAATCTTTATTACTCTTTGTACGTCTCGTGTATGTTTTCTTACCTTTATTTATACCAATATGAGAATGCTGACTCCTAAGATAAAGTTATTTACTAGCTTATTTACTTCTACATAGATAACTATTTTACAAACCAAAGTCGATTTCAATTAATTAATTAACAGTAAGTTACATAAGTACTTGTTAGTATAGTACCTACCTATCTAATTTAAACTAAACGTAGGTACTTAGTTTCTTTTTCATCAAATGTGAAACAGTCCGTATTCTTTGTTTCAAAAGTTTGTTTTTATTTCATTACAAAGGGTTGATATACATTTGGTGCTAAATTAATGCCACTATTGCGATCAATGCGTCTCTCTGCGTACTCTCTCCTAGAGTCTAAATATCCATTTAAGTTTCTTTTTTATAAATAAATACTTACCTACGTACTTACGAGTATAACTACATGAAACATCCGCATAATGCTTACCTCAAGTAACCCTAACCCTAACTGTACCAAAATTTTTAAATTTATTTGACTACTTTGACAAATGAATGAACTAAAAACCAACAAGCGCGTTAATCAAACAAACGTACATAGTTACGGTACTTTAATTACACCATTCACCAAGGTCACCGGTCAAGTTTTCCCCAACCACGCATACAAATTTTGCCTAATTTTGTTATTACCTTGTAACCATAGCAACGGGCTATGAAGCATGACCCAACCCTTTTTCTTTCGATATTTAAAATTTGCATACGACATTGTAGGTACTATCTTGTACTACGAGTATCTTTGTATCTTCCAAAGAGGTTGTAATGTTCCTTCAGAGCTGGTATACTTTCTTATGAATTCGTTCGTGAATCGTGTATGTATTGTATGAATATTTGAGATGAGCGAGCGCTAACAATAATAAATCGTGACCTGTTTTAGAATCTTGTTACTGTTTCGCTATTTCCCTTGAGCGTTTGTCTTTTGTTCACAGTTCTGAGGAACTTTTGTGAAGAGGTTTTATAAGGTCAATGGGAAGAAACTAGGTACGACTGCAATTAGCATTATTGTTTTTCAATATAGAAAATCCAAGTTTTACTAATGTCGTCGACAGTCATTACCGGTATCTATTAGACACCAGTAATGACTGGTAGTCGGACAGGTAGTTAGATACTCTCTAAATATTCAAACTACCAAAGTCCAAACAAAAATCGTAAGACCCCCAAAGCCCGCATAAAGGAACCTAATTATCGAGGTCTAATTGAGAAAAACTTTCCACTTCCGAGTACATACTAACTATAACTATTATTAACTTCTTTTTATTTATTATACAAAGAATCACGGGATTTTTACACGTACCTATAAGTCGAATTCCTCGACTAGTTTCAGCCACATTCGATGGCCTTTATCAGGAGGACTTTTTATTTACAAAAACAAATTTTAAGATCGTAGATTTCAATTATTATTTCAAATAAAAAATAGCAAGATTTGGCAAAGTTTGTTTGTTAAATTATGTAAACAGTAAACCTAGTATCGAAACCTAATAAAAGCGCATTCAGAACACAGGAATCATTAAGTTATTACAGTGATTGTTTCCCTAAACTGCATCTATTACAGTGGCCATTGATGACAGCGATACGCATTCGTTGGCCGTTCAACAATCGATACCGATTACGGTGAAATGTTTATAAAGTTGGTCGCACGCTAAGTTGATGACCTTTTCACGTGTTGCTAATTGTTCTACATTTTTTGTGTTTGAAATCTATCAATTACTCCGTTATTGTAAGTATTTCAATGAATAACTTATCTTGATTTGATTACCTATACCTATACGTTCCAAATGGTTCCAAATGGTCCATAATCTTTAGGATTTTCTCGTAAGAGAGCGTCCTATCCAATATTTATGCATAAGTTACAGTGATGTTTATGAAAATGATCAATGCAATAAAGGGTTTTCTTTTTGACAAGTTTTCATTGGTGACTAAAAACGGTTAGGAACTTTATATTTAGCATAAGTACTTACATAAATCTAACATCATGACTTACCTCATGATCTAATTAATTAAGAAGTAAAGCTAAATAAATGAAAAAATAAATATAAGTAGGCAAGTATACTTACTTACTTAAGTTCTTAGCTACTTATTGAATGATAAAGTTAAAATGCAGGGCCTAAAGATAAAATATGTGAATAAAAGCTTAAAAGCATTACATAAAACAATAGCGATAAAAGTTTCCATTACCATTTTCAATGTACTTAGGTGCATAGATAACTAACCATGTAAAAACGTAATCATATTGCATTGCATTTTATTATTGTGCAGGTACCATCATAGATCGCGCTGTTAGTGTTAGTTGTAATACAAATGTAGTAAACAGTTGTGTTGTGTTTTGTTGTGCCCTGAATAGTTTAACGGGTTGGAGTAACCCAGTATTTAAAATTCACATGCACAATGCGGTTGTTGTCGACGTCATCTACTTTGCAGTAATATTTTTGCTACTAATGCGCCAACACGGATTGTAGAAGAACGGAAGGATACACAAAAATGCAGTTTATTACATATTGTATCCGTGATTACAATAATAATAGTGTGTGCTGTGTTGTGAACAATAAAAAAAATATTATAATTTATTGTTTGATAACTTAGTGATTTAGTTATTTTACTTCAATGGTTAGTATCAGTAGTAATTAAAACGGTATTTTCTGTGTACAAAATCCATGAACTTGAATTAAAAAATTAAGAAACGCATTTTTTCTTTTTCATTATTTTATAATTTTCATTAAATATGAACTTTTTTAAATTTCACGGGAAGTTGTACCGGATATCGATAGCGTTTCCGGTTCTCAAAATAAACAAACTGTCATACAATTTGGATTGGACTGTCAAGGTAAAAGTCAAACTTGTTGATCATGATCCATCAACTGTCTTTTGTTTGACAGTTCGCTGTGACTTTTCAAAATGTTTTGATTTTTGACATTACGAACAAAACAAAACAAAGACTATTCTATTCTAATTTTCGAATTTTAAATTTTTAAACAAAGGATTTTATTATTTTTGTGCCAAATAAATAAAAACGTGGTTATTGTTTTTTAATGTACCTATTGACTAGTGATAAAGATGCGGTACTTGATAGCAGTTTGGAATTACTTCTTAAACAATTTTAAGGTTACTTTTATAACTTTTGTATATTTACAATAACATTTTTTTTTAATTTATGACTTAAACTTGCGATTAGTAATTCAGATAGTAATATTATTATTCGAATTATTTTGAAATGTTGATGTAATAGTTGTTCACTAAGTACATACATAGGTACCACAAACCACAATTAATCTTTTGTTTCAAATAATGTCACTCCACTGAAAATGGGTATCAAGCCAAAATAGGTAGAATGTTTATAAAATATGGTTATATTATTTGTCACGCTAAGGTTGATTCAGTTGTTCTTGTTTATTGTAAACAACTGTTTGTGTTGTAAACTTTGTTGCTCAATTTTAAATAAATTGTGACCTACTTACATTTGTTGAATTGCATTAACAAACCTTTTTAAAACCTAGTGTTTTAGTTATTTTTAATAGTTAACTCCTTGCATTAAAAAGAAGAAAAAATATACTTATTCTTTTTACAAAAATAAGGTTTTGTTTTAGAAGAAAAAAACAACCCAAACTTTTTAAGAAAAAAGATCTTATTTTAAATTTTGATTTTGAACTTGGAAGGCAATCTAGTACAACCAACAATCTTTTGTTTTGTTTCATTCCTAGTTAGTATGTATGTATGTATTTTTTACTGTAAAATAGTTTGTTATTATGAATTGACAATTTAATTATGTCAACAGACTGTGCTAGAAACTGGGAGTGTGGGGAACGCATCATCCTCTGATGAGGAACTGGAGCAGTGGGAACAAATCTTCATGATGAGAGATGAGAATGGAAATAGTTATAATGACAAGTTAGTACCAACTTTATTTATTAGATGTTGTATTAAAAGTTTATTTTTTTTTCCTGGCAAAAAGTTTAATTGTAATATTAAATTGATAACTGATATCCCTGTAAACAATCTTGAACATATTTTGAGTAAGTATCAAATTTTATTAGATAACATTTTGCTTCAAACGTCAGTTGACTTGTCCCTATGACTGTAATTAATGGTTTAATGGTCATATTAAAAAATGAATCCCAGATAATAGAAATTGGTAACCCTGTTTCAAAAACAGTTATTAACCTTCATTGATTTCTTGAAGATGACCAAATTATTAGTATCTTCAAAATATGATGTTGTGAAATGGATGACACAGAATAATTTGTTAGATATTGAATAATAATTTATTGTTTCAGAAGAAAAAAACGCAGCATATGGTGTCGGCCATCATGCATTCCTGTGTCAATAGTTATAGTTTTAATTGTGTTGGTCGTGTTGGTGCCCCTGCTTGACCAGCCAAACAATGCACAGTCCAACACGACCGCTGTTCCAGTTAGATTACATTGCTCAGATGAGTGTAGGTATGTGGTCTTTAGAAATGTAGTACATATTTATAAATTTTAGAACGAACTAAGTAGAAAGCATATTGATTTCTTTGATTTACACAAACACTACACATTGAAATAAAACACTTAAACGGATTTATGACGTGGTTGTATTTTGTTTCACGTTTTCTGACGTCTCGGATTCTTTACAGAATCATGGGTAAAATCCATTTAAGTTTTATTTTAATGTATTAAAAGCGTTTCACACACTTAAGTATTTTGAAAAATACATTATCATTTTTCCCTCAGCTAGGAATAGAAAGTACGACCATAGCACTGCTCAAACCAACTGAGTTTAAATTATTACTTATAGAAAATTAATATTATTATAAAGAAAAAAGATTTGTATTAAAATCATTAGTAGAATTTTGTATTATCTTATCACTGCTGCTATGGACTTCAATACAGTGTCAAATATTTAAAATATAGATTTATTGATATTCACTGCTCATGCATTTATGTTTATGTTTAATTTTTATGAAAAATCTTGATCATAGTGATATAGGTAAATATACTTATACAATCCACACTCAATTTCAGTTAATCATAATCTAATCAAAGTATAATCTTATGAAAATATGTATGGAACTTCATTAAGTATTAACTAATTGTAACCATGAATGTTAATATGCCTTTTACACGAAATTAAACTTGAAATACATGTTTACATGATTAATGAAAAACCTCTTTGAATATAAGACCTTATTGTAAACATTTATGGCTTATATTCCTTAAAAGGCGAATTATAAGTATTTTTTCGACACGAAACGAAATGATAATCAATCAAAATTAATAACTGTTATTTTTGTAGAACTAGAATGACTTTTAGGAGAAGTGATTAATGGCTTTCGGTCTGACACACACAAACGAAACATTTAATGTTGAAAGGGCAAACAAAAATGGTCCCTATGGAAATTGTTGACCTTTGCTCTAAAACACTTTATAAAATTGAGTTTTTAACCATTTATTAAGGTAGCAAGTCATGTGGCACGTTTAATATAAATATGCAATATTAGATGAATATCATACTAATGCATACGCAGCAGTTATACGAAGAACTAAGCTGGTCAAATAACTAGATCAAATAATCGCTGATTGCGGTAACAGAAATCGCTGCATTCTTTATTTCCCAGTGTCTATTATAGGTAACCTAAAGTAGTTACGTTACGTAGTAGTACTTACCGTATTTTGACCAATTATCTATAAAGAATATAGAATAGACCTCATAGGTATATTTTAGGTGGCAAAATCCCCTAACGTGTATCCTTATTTTTTTTATAAAATGGTGGGTCGGTCAGGTCATAGCTGTCGGATTAAAAGCTTTGCGTCCTACGCCTTTAATCCCATGAGTAGTTACATAAGATTACGTTATAACTCAAAAAACGTTCTAAGAAATAGGCAAACATTCGTAGATGTCCGAATTCAGCTCAAATGCAATTTCATTCTCGAAATTCATTTATTTATACGGAAATGGGTTTGCTTTCAATTTGTGGACTCGGTTCAGAGTTCGCTAGTATATTACAATCGGAATCAATCCGACAGATGGCCACATAGGTTAGTTAGGGGTCAGTTACTATAATGAGATGAAGTAGTGAATGATTATGATTATGATTATATGTGATATGGCTTGCCACCTTTAATTATAAACTTGCTATAAAGCATCTTATCATTAATATACATAAGTGTGTTTTTTGGCCTTAGTCTGCAATTTGACATTATTGATCAGACAATATGGTAATATTGTGGCACCATAACGAGAGTGTCAGAAATTTTAGTTGACATCTGTGCTTCGGGGGGCACGTTAATAATTACGACAATAATCACGGATAGTAACAGCTTCTTAGGATGACATTTTTTGAACTAAAATATTATCACCCTTTGGATTGTAGACGATTGATGGCAGGCATTTCGCCGAATCAGTCTAAACTAAAAATTAGAGAAGGTTCGGAAGAATATCTCCTAAAATCATTTATAATGTTTGTTTCAGGTTATCTTTAGTGGAAAGTATACCGGAGGGTCACATGTACCCGCCTAATGTAACGCATTTACCAACGAAAAACGTGTGGTTAGATCTCATTGACGAAGCTCAAACATCTATAGAAATAGCATCTTTTTATTGGTCTCTTAGGTTTAATGAAAACTATCCATATAATTCCTCTGTTGAGGTAAATTAACGATTTTTTATTACATTATATATTAGAATATTCTTAAGTCCAAACATATTAATTGTTTTTCATGTTTTTAGCACAGGACAAAATGCTTTTTGAAAGATATATGAAATCGATACACTGATCGTTGTATCAAAAAGTGTTATATATAAATGTATAGTACTGTTTTAGGGAGAGCAAGTGTTCCAAGCCTTATACGCTGCCGGGTCAAAAAGAAATATTAATTTAAAAATTGCTCAAAACTGGCCCAGCAAACTTTATCCTAACATAGATACTGAATATTTAGTTAAGAAGAAAGCTGCACAGGTAACATATTTCTTTCTATAATCCATAGGTAATAATTTGTATAAACATGCACAAACAACCTATTATACATGGAAACACTTTGACTGTTATAAATGCTTCCTTGAGACCCAAACCGATTAAAAGATTTTAATTACGAACTGTTAAAAAACCTTTTCCAAATATGTCTCAGGTTGGATATCACCAACAAGCAGTCTAGTGCTGTAATTACTATTGACTATTCCTCTATCAAAGAAGATGGACAAAAAACACCGAATTACTCAAATGTAATATTTATTTTGTAGGTGAGGAGTTTGAATTTTTCCAAACTCCTTGGAGGAGGTGTGCTTCATACGAAGTTTTGGATCATAGATAGGAGTCACTTTTATATTGGAAGCGCCAACATGGACTGGCGTTCATTAACGCAGGTATTTATATTTTTAATTCCTATAATTATTGACTGTGACGTCTATGTGTGGTTATTTAGACGTTAACGTCAAAATGCTCAACCAGTATAGGCCATTTTTGTAGAAGGCTTAATAATGTATAACTGACCGAATTTCGTCAAAATTCTCGACCAATTTCAGCCAAACTTTGTAAGAGGCCATATCATTTCGTCGAAATTGGTCGAATACTGATTTGTATAAAAATACTTATGTTTTGTATTAATTTGTCAACAGGTCAAAGAATTAGGAATAGTTGCGTGGAATTGTTCCTGTTTAGCTGACGATTTGGGGAAGATATTTGATGTGAGTACATTCATATTTATCTATCTATTACAATAATAAATATTTTGCATTATAATGGGGCTAACATATTTGCAAAGTAACTCAAAGCCCTGGCAAAAGAAACACCAAAAATCCTCTATATACTTATTACAAAGCTAAAGAGTTTGGATGAACGTGGTCATCTCAGGAACCGCTATCGCTAGTTCATAATGATAAATTCTTTTAGTGTTGGATATTCGTCCTTTAAGGCAATATACTATTATAACATCCAGCCCAAGCCACATACTAAACTCGGTCGAAACAGAGTGCTACCATACAAATAAAACTGCAAAATTACACATGTTTTTGCACATTCTCGCTAAATTACATGCCAAGTAAAAGCTACACTAATTGGTATCCTTTGTTCAACACTCTACTATAAACATTTCCGTATGTAACGCGAAATATACTACGTACATTTTACTTTAAACTTTAATTATTTCGTTTTCTTTCCGTGCTACTAACAATTTTAATGTTATTTTAAATTGTTTTTGTAATTATGGTGGTTAAAGTTTGTGTACTATACGTGGTTTTTTAGATTCAAAAATTGACTTATTTTTTTTCAGTTTTGTTACTAAATTATACATGTATGGTACACTTATAAGTATTATACCTTTATTAGTACAAAAGTATGTTCGTTGTAAATATTTTCATGATCGAAAAAGTCCAAAGGATTTAATCCTTTGTCTAATATTTTCAGATGATTGAAAAATAAGTAACTTAGATATCTCAAAATGTATAATATCGGGATTTTTAGCGTAAAATACTAGTATTACCATTCATCATACCGCACCAAACACGTTAAAGTAAAATCAGCAGAAAATACACCCCAACGAATTTAACATACAAATGTACAATCGTCAATCACCCTTAATAAAAAAATCACGATCATTTCACTCTGTACGTACCGTTAAAAAGTGTCCAAACGAACCATTCCATCCGACATCCGTTAAAAATTCATGGAAGCTGAAAAATTGTCGTAAAAATTACCGGAAATAAGATACCAACCGTACCGTTATTAATGTCCAGTAATAAAGCTTTGTAGTAAAATTTTATGTCCATAATGAAATAAGTAATAAGATAGCGTGGATCACTTCTTTTTACTATCCACTTCTACGGTCTATGGTCCACTAAATCACTGTTATTTGATACTAAAGTAATAAATTATTTTCTTTGCACTGATTAGCTTTCGAACAATTAGGTTACAGTAAAGAAAATCGTTAAAATGTATCGTTAAAAAGCAATTTTATGAATACTAACACAATTTTTATTACAATAGTAAAGTTTTCGTTATTTGCAAATAAGTACTTTAATTAGTAAAGGTGCATTATGCTTTTAATTGAATTGGTGTGAAAAAGATACCATCCATACTTAATTTTCTGTTGAGAGATTGATTTTAATAAAGTAAATTACTAGGAAGGGGACACATTCTTCAAAACATAATAGCTACTCAATTCATCCTCACAATTTAAAGACCTAAATATCCTATCGTCGTAAAACATAGACATGTTACAACATAGAGGTTTAAATCTAACTTTCAAGGCCAAACAACCCCTTTCGCAACACACATTAATATTTATTTAATAAAAAACAAACATCAATTAACACCTGTGTGTCACAGGGTGGTAATATGTGACACAGTAATTATCGTAACGTACAACTTTAGAGACGGCTTGTTTGAATAGTGTCATTGCCAATCACAAGGCCGGGCCGTGCCTTCGACGGCTATTTTAACTTCAACTAATTAAATATGCATTTCATATTCGTTCTGTTCGGCTTTACTTGTGCATTTATAATGGTCTGTGTAGTTGACTCGGTTCAAATGGAAACGGAGTGTGGAACCCACTGCCAGCTTCTCTGTTCCCTGAAAAATACAATACAATGGGTGTTTTTAAGTCGCAAGCTGATCATTTTCTTCTAGGCGTGCACGCTCTATCTTAGGCTGTACCATCGCTTTCCATCAGGAGTTACAGTACAGTGCTTAAATAGATGTCAGTGGGTGACAAAGAGAATATAATCACTACGTTTGGTGGGTGATTGTGTTTTGAATTTCCAGTTACAGTATATGCTTCACTTTGGGAAAAGTGGAGGGTTCCACTGAGAAAATTGCCTAACCTCATTTTGTAGGTTAATGACTGTTTATCATCTTATTTTTTTGCGTATCATGTGTATGTCGTGTGTTCCCGCTTGTCCAAAGTAGTCTCTTTCATTTCTTAAACGACATGACCCCACAGCAACTTTGTTAAAAATGAAGAGCTAATAATAACAAAACTTAATGTCAAGTTGTCTACAAGTTAAATGGTTTTGAAAATGTGAACACTTCTAAACTGTAACTTTAGTAAGGCAGTTTGATGAAACGAAGCCGCATAGAGCTCTCGATGTGTCCATGTTTGTTCTCAAAGGGAAATTGTGAAAAGTTTCTTGGAACTGAGTGTTTTGAACTAACGTTTCTAGGTTAAACTTTAATTAAATATTGTTCAGATAGAATCTATACTAATATTGTAAAGGAGGTAGAGTTTGTTACACCACCGCGCTGATCTCGCGAACTGATGCATCTTTTGCATTAGACAGTTTTCTAAAGAACAACAAAAGCATACAGCTAGTTTAAGTTTACAATGACAATACTTTAACATAGAAGATTTTAAAGCTTTCAACAAAGTGAAGCTTCTAAGTTTATCAATAGATACACATTACAGTGTTCAAACTTCTTCTAGAAGTTGAAGTCGTAATTATGTGTCTAGTTGTTTTTCTAAGTTAATGAGTTGTAGAGATAATAAATAGCGATTACTCTTGGTAGAAGTTTCTATGAAACAGTCTGTATTCGTATAAAATGTGCGTTCCAAATAATACAATGCATAAAGAACGGTTTCGTTGATGTCATGAAATGCGAAATCGTAGGATACTTTTATGATTAATATTTTCTTTAAAAATAATAATTAAATTATACGGTGTGTTCTAGGGTTGTTCTAAAATTAAACATGCAACTAACAGACTATTGTTACCATTGATTAAATTTCACAAGTTATTCAAATGGAAACTGGCACGGGCTTGTACAGAAGCGCAACTACATTACATTTAATTTATTCTACTAAATATTTGTTGTTGTTTTGGTTTTAACAGAAACAGTTCTAAACTTTTTATTAATATTTAAAAAAGAACTATACGAAAAAGAAAATAATATAATGATTAGTAGTTTTGCTAGTATTTTCTAAGATAAAATACGAGAGAAGCAATCTAGAACATTATTAAATTACGGTAGCAGGTATCTTACTTAAGTCTGTACGATACTCTATTTCAAAAGATAAAATTAGATGAAGCTACCCTGAATACTAATGTGTAGGTACGTTACAAAACAAAGTTTAAGTTTGTTCTACAAAGGAGAGTCAACGACCTCTTATATTCGAAGTACTCACAAATATTTATGGTGGCATCAACCCGAATCTTCGCAAAATCCTCTTTTCCTTATTTTCGTTCAACAAATTGTAATAAAATGTTGACAACCAATTACAACCAGTTAACTTTGAAGCAGAGATTTTACAGTTCGTTTAATTCATAAGTACGTTAACGTGTAGGAAAATACCTACGAGTATATTTTGTTGGTATAACACGGCTTCAATCAAAGTTCAGTTGAAGGTTGACGTAATTATACCAGACTTTCAGTTTGATTTTACATGACTGCATCGATATAACGATGTGTGGATATTGAATTGTGGATGAATTTAAATGAAATGCGAAAGTAACGAGAGCGTGTATGTTTGCACTCACTCATAAGTGGAACAGTTTTCTCGATTACACCTCTCTTAATTTGGGTCCTTTGTGCGATGTGATTGATATTTTATGTTTGGACTTGAGGGCATTATCAACATCATCTACAGTCCTTAAAGTTAACGATAGTGGATGATTACTGTGATGAACCGATTCCCATATGTGGTTGGTTCGAGTTTAACCAGATTTGGCAGAATATCCGTAGCTAGATATTTTCCGGGACGCCATCTGGCCTCCACACCACTAAGACTTTTTAGTTGGAAGTCTTTTGAGGGCTATAACCCATTAATCAATTAATTTTTTTAGTTTTATTTTAATAAATTAACAGAATAACTAACTGAATGGATTGTCACCAGGTGTACTGGAGTATGGGCGCGTCAGACGCGGTGGTGCCGGACAAATGGCCGGCGGAGCTGAGCACCAATATCAACATACAACATCCCATCAACATCTCTGACTCCGTTTATAACTACGGGGCTTTTATTACAGTAAGTACATACATACAGTGGTGGTCATATAATTAAGAACGCTTATTTAACGTAACGATTTTTTCAAAATAGCATGTATAACTAATTGCATGTATTTATTTTTATTTATTTTGATACCTTCAAATATTTCCATAGTATCGATACATCAGTTGATACACACGATTGGCTAATAAATAAAAAAAAAAACTTTATACATTAGATCTAAACCTAATATTGATACGAACTGGCTGGTCATATAATTAAGAACGCTGAATAGTTAACTTTTCACTTTAAGAATCTTTAAGAACACTTCATAGCTTTGTGGTTGTAAGTCACTATTCGTATAATTTAGATCCCATTTAGTACTGTAAAGGTCTTAAAAGTGATTGTTTCATATAAATTAATATGGAGAAAAATAAAAGTTATGACAAGTCTACAAGGTAGATGATAAAAAAACTTCTTGAGAAGAATTTGGTCGAACAAAAAGATATTTAACACTTTACAATGCTCAAAAACGATATTTTTTCACGCCGTGAAGCATTTTGCCACATATCAGACTTACTTCAAATGGTTGGTGTGTGTTGAGTACCTAGAAAATCATCACGTCGAGATGATCGAAAACATTCGTTTGGGAAAAGAAAATAATTTGAAAGGGTCTAATGTGCTGAGAAATAACTCTTCCAACAATCTCGGTACGGACTATACGAAGTTTTTGGTACAAGGAAAGCTGCACGGAAGAATAACAAGGAAGGTACCCATCATGCAAAGGTGCCATAGGCAATACCGGCTGGCACTTACAAGAAGGTGTGACAATTGCATAGTAAGTCAGTGGAAAAATAAATATTTTTCCTGACGAGACAAATATAAATTAGATTGTTTTCTGGTGAAAAACATAATTTACAACATCTTCCGAGTAAATCATTCGACCTTAAATACACAAAAGTGACATTAAAGCATGTTGAAGAAATATGACATTTTTGGATGCTACTTTGAATACGGCGTTGAAGCTGTGAAGCTGACACAAGAAAACATGGATCAATTCTAAGACAAAGAATATAATGGAAAAACTATATTCCTTCAAGCTGAAAACGTTCCTTTAGGTTTTTGGTCAATTTGAACATTGCAGCACAACAATGACCCAAAACATAATGCGCGCACCGTCTCATATTGCAATTATTTTCTGTCTAAAATTGGCCAGCTAACAGCCTAGAGCTAAACCCAATCGTGCATTCTTGGTGCGAAGTCAAGAGAATAGTTTTAAATGGACATTTAAAGATATGGCAATTTAAAGAGAGCTCCAATGATGTTTTCTCAAAAGAATGGAACTCTGTTTCTCTTATAAAATGTCGAAAATTGATTGAGTCAATGCGTCGTCGCCCGGTATGGTTAAATCAGTAATTAAAACTCGTAAACATGTTGCCAACTAGTAATTTCAGTTAAAATACAATAAATTGATATTTTACTTTCACAATAATATCATTAATTTAATTTTAGTTTTATATAAAATAACTTTTGAACAGTTTAATAAATCGTTCTTAATTATTTTTCCAGCTTCATTGGTACATTAAATTCGTTACAATAGAGAACTAATGAAATATGTAAAAAAAAAGTTAACCTTTCAATTCTATATTCCTAATCCCATTTGCCCCAGTCACGTAGCTATCTCAAAACATAAATAGTTACTTCCAAAAGCAATAAATAACTACACAAGAAATTATTTAAACAAAAAATATCTCGAATTTCAAATCGTTCTTAATTATGTGACCACCACTGTACATACATAGATGTTTATTTTTCATATTACAAACATACTTTAAAGCTAGACTTCTAAGGTGTTAAACATTTTTTTAATACTCTTATACTGCTACGTTCTTTTTATTAATTGACTTCAATACAGGAGAAAGTTCTTTGTCCGACTGTATTTTTCTGTTTGAGATATGTGAATATTTATAGCAGTTGTACATTATTCCTAAGTATTCATATTTGTCAAAACCTCTATAATAAATGTATTTTTATGACACTAAAAGCTCTCAGGTAATTGTTATTTACATTGTTCACTGCTCTGAGGAAATTTTGGGTCTAATTTATTCAGTAATATTGCGTCATAAAGTTACTAATATCCCCCACAAACTTTAAGGAAAATTATTCGATGTTTTGAACAGGGTACTCAAGGTACACAAGTAATAGGTCAGAAGTCATGTTGATTCTATAACACAACAAAATTGAAAACATTATTTTATCGAAGACCTTGACCATGATTATAAAAGCTTTTATGAATAGTCAAAAGTGAAATGACTCAACTTTACACAACAATAGAATAAGTTTAGTTGATTGACAAGCTCACGTGTAACAGTTGTGGTTCTCGGAATCAACAATACGACGCTTCAATTTATCGATGACCCTTGTCTACGGTCTAAGGTCTTGTCGTACCCTCCATTTTACGTTTATTTTATGAATTTTCATTTTAAAATTAATTATCTAAAGTGTACGGTTTCGATTCCTAAACGAGACAAACAATAAAATTACTGTGTCCTAAACTATGTCTGTTCATCTTGATCTGGGTATTTTTTCTTCTTATAAAAAAAGTAATATTTATGCTATTTCTGTTTATAGAAGTATCTGTACCAAATTCCAATTATAGACTAAAGAAAGAAACTTTTGCGACAATATTCTTACAATTTTAGCATGATTGAACGTGTGCCAGGCTTAAATAAGTAAAGTTATTTACGTTTATAAAAGAAATATTGTATTTCGTGAAACTTTTTGCTACTTACTAACTTATATATTTTTCTTGTGAAAGTACACCGAAGTCACCGAATTATCTGTGCCTTGGGATTTAGTACGATATTATATTTCGTCTGGGCCTACAAAGTTGTAATATACTTCGGTCTGGTCAATATTTAATCAGGATCTCATCAATCAAATGGTGATATCTCCTATATCCAGTTACGGTTCCAATTTCGTCCTCAAAGCCATCTCTGGATTATTTTAGTTCTGTACGTGTTTTATTTCAGCGTTGACTTTATAATTCAATCTTAGCTTTACGTTTGTTTCCTCTGTATGGTAATAGATATTATCACATTTTCCAGATTGCAATAAAGATATTAAGCGCCATGCTTAATGCTAAATGTTATAGCTCAAAACATTGAAAATTACGGCTTTTCATGCTAACTTTGATTTTATTTTCCATCACCCTAAGGGTTGAATTTCCTAAAACCCTTTATCAGTGCTTACTTACAGTATATTTAAGGTAACCAAATGCAATGTTTTAGGCCCTAGTCCCATTATTATTAGTTAGTAATCAGTCTGCACAAATAATAACTTATTCATTGATTAGTTTCTTATCTTATTTTCCGAAGCAAATACTCTTATTACTTCGCCAGGATGTGATTAACTCTCTGAAAACTTTCCTACGTAATTTGTTATATAAATTTACTGTGACGTAGGGCAGTTGTAAAAATGCGTGTTTGAAGCGTCATTGGGTCTTGCCTCGGGCTTCCAATAAAAAGTACAATATAATTATTTATAGGGGTGGAAAGTGGAAACATCTGCGTATTTATGTAATGTTTTATCGCAGATATGTACCGATGTGTTTATTATACAAAGTTCTGATATTGTAAATGCGACGTGTAAGTTTTTAATGTGTACAATGTACAATTGTACATAGTAGTAGATATATGACCTTTAAACATAATTTTGATTAAAAGTATACTCTTTGTAAAAAATATTTAGAACGTTTTCATATTGTTTAGGAAATAGTTATTAGTAACAGAAGTCGTTAATCCTCATATACAATAACATATTTAAAAGTTCCTCAATTCGCTATCTCATACATTTCTTACCATTTCCCAAGATGACCGCGAGCTAATGTTTAGAAGGACGCGCATAGATAATGAGAAACGCGTCATAAAATTTATCAGTCGTTAAAGCTAGCCATAATAACTGTGAAATGCTTTAAATTGGCAATACTGGGGAAGTGGTGTGGCGTCGTTGGGTTTTAATGCTTTTACTGGCATTTATATAGCCTTGTGAGCTGACTCATTGGAAACTCTAACTATCTGATGACAAATGAAACGCACTGTAACATTTGTCGTCTAATCGAATGTACACTAGTTGTATTGGTTTTGATAGTATTGCATTTTTATGCCACTTTCGGAGTACCCAAGTATGGCGGACACGTCTATTCGTCTACGTTTGGTCTAAATACCATTAATGAAATAGAGAACAAAATATTTCCATTTTTCAATACATTATTAGAAAGATATTTTGTTTAGGAATTAAAAACGCAATTACGTAGGTATTTTCTAAGTAAATACTTTACTGTGAAACTTATTATTTTACATGACTTCTAAGAAACAACAACTACCACGTGAGTAGACTGATGATACGGTGAAATTTTGCAGAAAATGCATCATTATAAAATTCACTATAAAATCACCCCTTTAACGTAAGGTATCGTGATTTCATTTGATTAATGAAAATGCTTTTAAATTACGACGGGTCGAGAAACCGTAGAGCGATAACCCAGCCCATTGTAATGGATGTCGTTATATACATGAGTGCATTGTGGAATATATTTTATACATACTACCTTTTGGTTATGGCCTCGCCTGCGTAATTTTTGGTTAAATCGTGAACGTACGAACTCTTTATATGTACTTGAATTCTTTTCACGTTCATAAGATCGTGGAATATCAAAAATGATATACCTAGTATATCTTCTTATTCTTTCAAACCTTTATCCTATGTCGGATTGGTGATGATGATGTCTAAATGGGTAAAGAACTTAAAAATGTTTACTAATACCATATTACTACCACACTACTAGAAACTAATATAACACACGTAATTTGTAATGAATATAGATTCTGAATCATCACAAAACTAGTGACACAGTTTATTTTGATTGCTACCTTTAATAATGCCAAGGTCTAGGTTTCATATAACTGGCACTGTTATCGTTTTGTTAGAATTATATGATAGGTATCAAAATTACACGTGCGAGAAAATAATATATGTTAATTGTTTCATATTTCGTAAATATAGACGCCAAATATTGTTAGGATGATGTTTGGTACTCTTTCAACAAAAAAGTTCTCGATTAATTAGGATGTTTAGTATAAGATTGTTACTTTTGATTTATTTTTATCTCAAAATTCGTACCAGATTATGCAGCAGGGCAAAGTGGATCATATATGTGGTATTATCTTTATCTGTATACGTATTTGTTACTTACCTCTATTTTCCGAAATCATAACAACTGACCTGTCCTAATGAAATCTCTCGAAGAGCTAGGAAAGTAGCTAGGAAGGACACGGATTATGTTATCCAATTTTCTCCCGTAATGAACACCGCTGATACCGATATCATAATACATATTGTCAATACGAAAGTAACTCTGTGTCTACCTATTGTTTTGACCTGTAAGTTAAGCCTAAAAAGGACCGATCTGGACAAAAATTGCAAGTAGATGATGCAATAGAGAGAATAGAGTTTCATACTAAGCGAGATAGTACATGAAAATACTACGTGGACCCATTTACTCAGTTTCAGCTAGACGTAGCTGAGTATTACGTATAATTACATCATTTTTAATGACCATGTTTTTGTAAGAAGTACATCATTATGAAACAAAACATTGTTTTGAATTTCAAAACTTTATAGAAAGTTCCGTAACTTTAACATCGTCAATACTTTTTGAACGAAAATTATTTTATCGACAAGCGATAGCTCGCCGAAAACAAATTAAAACAAAACCGAGAAGGTTTTAATAGTATCTTTAATTTATATGTCTTGATAATCGTTAGCATTGAAATATATGACGGCTCAGTTTGAAGTTGAATTGTGTCGCTCCGGTCAAGGGCAGATCGCTGATAGTTTATAGCCCAAACATTTTATATTCCACTAAAAGTCGTTCGCTTACTCGGAATATCATTTTGAATGTGTTTTTCGACTTTTGACATTCAATTTATTAAAGTAATCTGTCTCGCGGGAAAGTGGGCTTAGACATCCTTTTACGATATAAGATGTCCCTAAACAAATAAAATATTGACACTAACCTACATCACTCTTCTTTATAGGGGTTCAAATAGATTATTTGGTATTCAGGGCCTTTAAGGAGTTAATACACGTTTTATTTACGTTTTGTTTTTTGCAATATGCACAAACTTACTTAGTTATTGAAATAAGCATTTATTATAATTATAAGTGTTATTATGATAAAATAGCTAACTTTTAAGGAGGGATTTGTTCAACAGTAAACAGTGTTTGTCGACTCAAATGTCAAGAGTTCGATTGTGAGGCGTAAATATTTATGGCATCTTCAAATGTTTACCTCGGTTAGGGTGTGTTTATGCAAAAGAGTGTCTGACTATTCTAGTTATTTGATATCATCATGATAGAGTGATTGACATAAGTTATTTATTTAAAAAACTTATAGGACCAACGCATTAGGTGTAGTGTACTTACCTAATTTTCCACGTCATTATCTTATTACTATTTATGATAATTGTAATTAATTCTTACTAGACTATTCCACCGTACTTCAGCCTTACTATGATCTTCTGGTCTTATTATGATCCTATTCCAAGAACCTTTAACGCATTATAAATTTTCTTTTTGTTATTTCACAAAACAACTCGAGTAAAATTGATCGTATATCATAATTGACAGTTTTTGGAATATTTTTCCTTGGCATTTGAAAATATTGTGTCTGCCCGTACCTAACACAATTGTTTGTTTTGTCAGCTTGACCTTGGTTGGTGTATGCACGAATCGAAATAGAATGAATGGATTATAATGTTAAGGTGTTAAAGGAAAATTTTGTGACGATAAGTGATAGGTAGATTGACTTTACCGTCTGCGAGGGGTTATACCCAGTATAATGCGACACCACCTAATAATAAGTTTTTACGCATTTTCAGCCTTACCAATAAAATATACCCACTGTGTATATTCTTGATATAACGAATTAATAATATACTTCACACTCGTTATATCAAGAATATACACAGTGGGTATTTTTTATTAGTAAGGCTGTTTATATTTAAACGTAGCTCTAGAGCTGTGAAATTGTTAAACATGGAGTTACTTTGCAGTTACAATGCAATTTTGTTTTTTAATAATTATAAGTTTTAAACACCTTGCCTTTGTAGTAGCCACGGTTACTACCGACCGTGGTTCCTAACGTTGTTAGTTACTAAACAACTACACTTACTTTCCCTGGTCTATCGTGTGTGCGACACTAATTTTCAAATCATTCGGACATTTACAAACAAAGCGATGAAATAAAATAATGATGTAAGTGGTTCAAAATATAACTTTAATATTAAATGAAAGAATAACATGCAACTGTAACTTTCTAACTACCTGCAAATTAATTGATTACTGTCTGGTTCACGGAACTTTATCCTGTCGTATACCTAATGGTGTTTATTGTACCCTAGAATTAGCTCCGTCTAGACGTTTTTATGAAACTTTACTTAACTTGGATTTCCTCTGTCTGGCGTCTGATACTAAATACTTTGTCAAACGATTATACGTCTCTCTCACATGCAGTTTTAGCTTTGATCAATATTGGCATTGAAAATCCTGTGATAAAATTTTCGTGGTTTGGAATTTGGTCTACCACGCAGACTTGAACAAATTACCTCGTACTTACACATTAATACTAGCGGATATTTGGTGTATGCAACTGCACTAAAACCGCGTCTCTGTGAAGAAGCACAAACTAAAATTGTTTTAGTACCTAGTCTAAAACTATTTTTATGCCTGTTTGAAGGATGGTTTAAAAAGTCTATAAGTAAGTGATTTAAGAAAGCTAGACACTTTCGTGTTTTATTAAGTACCTAATACATAGTTTTATTTTTGTTTGCCAGAGCTCTCCACCACCGTTCAGTCCGGCGGGTAGAACAAATGACGACGACGGCATAGTGTCCATAATAGGAGCCGCCGAAGAGTTCGTCCATATATCAGTTATGGAGTACGTGCCCGCTACCGAATTCTCACCCAAAGTCATGTACGTAAATTTGTTTTAAGGAATCTAAAAAAAAAATTCTATTACCCTTTCTATCTACCTTATCTAGACTTAACACAAAGAAATTGATAATCTTCACGCTATCTAACCGAACTAAGCGAACCCATCAATTTAACATTTGGGACATGGTCTCAGTCGGTAGCTCAGTAAGTTTAGTAGAGCGTTGACTTGACGTGGTCATGGGTTTAATTCAACGTGAATTTGAAAAATTCTTTCACAGTTGGAAAACTATACTATCCGCGGGTGACATATTTTGTAAAATAATCCTAATAATATCGTTTGTGTATCAGGTTCTGGCCAAAGATAGACGACGCGCTGCGCAAGGCGGCGCTGGAGCGCAAGGTGCGCGTGAAGCTGCTCATCAGCTACTGGAAGCACTCCAAGCCCGCGGAGGACTACTTCCTGCGCTCGCTCACTGCCCTCGCACAGTCATACCCGCGAGTCGATATACAAGTGGTACGTGTACATAATTGTAAAGTGCCCGTGAAGCTGCTCAACTCATATTGTATTATTTTTTCTATACCTATATCTTCTTCCAAACTTCATCCCATGTCTATTTGGGGCGCTTTTTGGTTTAACCCGATTTTGGCAAGATGTCAGTAGAGCCACGTAAAGTGACACTAAAAAACTATTATAGTCCTACAAGTATCTAGTGCCTCCACAGTATAACATAATCATTCACTACACTACTATAGTAACTGACCCCTAAGTTTATAACTGACGTACTGGGTATTAGAAAATACGCACACACTCATTCACACACACCACACACCCAGACCGAGATAAACATTTTTTTTTCACCCTGAACCTAATTTAGTTCAATAACAAAATTCAATTTCATTTCCAGAAACGTTTCATCGTCCCCTCGACTCCAGACCAAGACAAGATCCCGTTCGCTCGCGTCAACCATAACAAGTACATGGTGACCGACCGTACTGCATACATCGGGACCTCCAACTGGGCCGCAGATTACTTCATAGACACTGCGGGCGTCGCGTTCGTGTTCGAGGACGAAGGATCACATAACATGACTAAGGATATTAGGAGGGATCTGCAACAGGTATTCGATAGGGATTGGAATTCACCTTACGCTGTACCGCTGAGGAAGTTATAGCGATATTAATGGTTCTAATGGTTTGTTTTGTAATTTTATTTACTTACAGCTTTTGATCATAATTATTGTTGAAAATAAGAAATATGTATGGTTTAAAGAATTTATTTTTATTATCGAGGAAGAAAAAACAACTTGAAATAAAAAATCAACTATATACGAGTATGTACTTAATTGCAATTCATTTGTAAAAACAGTCAATTTATTTTATAGGTTTGTATCATTTTTGTCAAATAACTAAATAATAATTAGAATTTATATTCAAAACAGATATGCAGTATATTTTTACTATTTGAAAGTCTTCAAAAATTATATGAGGTTTCATGACAACTAAATTATTAAATGAACTCTATAAATAATTAATTAAAAATAAGTACATAAAGTAGTTGCTGGATTTAATGTTTCTACTAATTCTTTTGTAAATAACGTTCAGTCAATTGTAGACCTTATAACTTTGTAGAAAGGACGATATTTGGAAATCATGATAATGTTAAAAAATAATTTGCGAATGTAAAACAGCAACTAGTCATTCTTTGCAATTCTACTAACATTAGAAAAAGTATGATAGTTTTATTAAAAAGCTAATGAATTGGTTTAAACCCGTTATAATCTAAACTATTGACTATTTTTTTATTGTTTCAACAGTGTAATGCTACTTTATCCTCAGACTATATTAAACCCAATTTTCTTTTTAAAATAAATAGCGATACAAGTAAAGCCGCGTGCAGCTAGTATTCTAAACTTATGTACAAAATACCTTGCTCTATGTTCTGTATGTGATGTGTGCCTTCAATCTTCGTGTGACGAAACGTGTGTGATTGTACCCAGTAGATTTTTATATCTTTTTAGCAAATAGTTATTAATATATCTTTATAAAGAGTTAGTGTGGTTTACATTCGGTCAAATATGTAATTCTTAACTTTATAACTATAAGATATTTTCATTGAATAATAAAATTGTAATTGGATATTTTATATACGAATCTTTGAATTGTAATAAAAATAGAGGATTGGTCTGTAAGATCACATTGCAAGGCAAAAGACCTCTCAATGAGGAATAGGCACAATCACCTTTTTGCCTTGTGTTGATAAAATTTTAATTAATAAGCACATGAGTGCTTAATTGGTCTTGTCACTAATCTATTCACAAAACCATGTACTTATACATATTATTAATATAGTATTTAATAAGTGAAATAATAAGTATTATTATAATAAAGGCGTGCTATTACTTAATTTTTCTCTATACATATCACTAATGACAAATATATAGAAGTTTTATAATAAAATATTGTATCTGTAGCGAACTTTCTGTTAATTTTTGAATTAAAACTGTTTTGTTATCTGAAAGAAATGTTCCTTTTATTATAAACTTTGTACAAAATTACAAATTCTTCCAAACTATTTGAGCAACGGAAATCTGTGCTTTTTGAAAGACAATGGTGTTTAGACTTTGTTAAATGTTTATCTGATTACGGATTGCTTGGCAAATATATTATAGTGTCAGTATTGTAGGGAGTTAGTCTAGCGTAAGGATATGGAAGCAATAATTATTGTCGGACAATATGAATGATGAATAACTACGGTTTGGTTTGTAAATAAAATATTTTATCTTCTTCTTATTGGTTGTTTCATTCTTTACTTATTTAAGTCCTCAAAACTGGCCATAAACTTAAATTAGAGTTTAGTTTGAGAAAATGGTGACACAATGATCAGCTCAGTCATATAAAGGTCAGTCACTCACTACATCATCTCATTATAGTAACTGACCCCTAACTAAGCTCGAAGCTTGTGAACTTGGTTCAAGGATTTAAAAACAAAAATAAGTTATAAGGAGTTTTATTTAACATCCATGTTCATAGAATCTTCTTAGTACCGCTAATTAACATTAATGACGCTAAGTGATCATTAATAAACTTTAATTTCATCTTAAATATAGCATTAAAACTACAAAACTTAAGTGAATTTTTGATGTCGTAACAAAGACAAAAGAATTGAAAGATTACGAATATTGAAAGAATGTAGAGTAATCTAAAATTAAGTAAATAATAATTATAAAAAAATCTATGTCGAAAGAGCATTGACTCCAAACTTTGAAAAATATTAAACAAACAATTATAAAAATTAAATTAAAATTAACGTCAAGTATTATTTCTTATAATTTTGTACCTCACTTGGAGATATTTACCAATATTTTAAGTTTTATATAGTCTAATAAAGTTTACATTATAAAATATTTTTCTTTTATTATAATTTTGTAGAAGGTACCGAATCTTAGTACTTACATACTTTTTCCATGTCAATTAAAAGGTATAATTTTATTGTTCACTTTAGCTTACATAGCTGACAACTTAAAGCGATTTTTTTGATTTTAATTTAAACAAATAAATAAACGACAAAAATCGTCTTTTAATGGTGTATACTAAGCAGGATAATCGTACCTTCTACAGAACTGCAGAAAAAAGTCAGTTTATGAATAAGAAGTTACACCGACACATTTTTCGTTCCATTTTCTTTCGAAGCCCTGCCTCGGAAATACACGAAATACTGGTATTTTCAACGCAACAATTTACAATACAATCGAAACACGAACTTAAGGTACTTCATTAAAAATTAATTATATAAATAATGCGACACAGTATAAAACTATGTCTAATCCCCTTATAAGAGTGAGGTATTTCTCATTCTCTCTCACATGTAACCGACTCACCACACTAGCTTAATACATGTTGGTGATTACAAATCCGCGGCATGTTGAATACACAAGTACAACTTAATAAAATATAACTTATGCATGTGTAGCACTATCTTCGACAAAGTCCCTGGCTTCTTCTTGTGTGACGCACTCAACGTGAGACACTTTGTTCCTAAACTTGACTCCGTAGAACTTGTGAGCGTGTTCGAGTAGCTCTGGTCTGAACGTGGTTGTGATGAACTGCGCTGAGGTTGAGAGTTCGTGGATCATATTGGCGATCGCTTTACGATGCTGGGCGTCTAGAGCCTGGAATTTGTAACAATTTGTTATTTAACATGAACTAAAATGACGACCACAATGTAATAAATGGTCACCATGTCGAACTGCCAAACTAACGGTGACAAACCTTGGGAATGATTCCCGTACGAGGCAAATGTCATAACAATTTCGAAGAGGGCACGTGAGCCGTCTGGGCTCGTTATCTTACTAACATCATTGACAGTATTTTTTTTATGAATTTAAGCGGTTTTACTGCGGAAGATCTCATATAGAGGTCTAATTGCGGGAAACCTCAAATTACAGAGGCCTTACAAACATACCTGATCAATCTCGTCAAACAGATAGAAGGGCGCCGGATCACACTTCTGTATGGCGAAGATGAGTGCGAGCGCGACGAGCGACTTCTGCCCGCCCGACAGCTGGTTCATCTCGCGCATGTCGCCCTCGCCGCCCGTGAACGACACCTTTATGCCCACGCCCGTGAACTGGTCCGCGTTTGCGCGCTGCAAATGTACACTTTATTTCAATATTTGTAGCTTTTACAAGCATTGAGTTTTTATCGTACGATTTGCTTTTATGACGATATTGTAGGAGATTTTTGGAAAGTGGTTGGTTAAGCCGTTTTTTGAGTGAAATCATAAACACCTTTTTTCACAACCTTTACCATTTATATTAGTAAGATTCAAATATTTAATATTCAAATTTTTATATTAGTAAGATTCAAAGATTAAGTATCAATATTTTAATAAATCATTATTACCTCTGGAGTAACATCGGTCTCCTCCGGGGCCACTCTCATGATGAGACTGCCGCGTCCTTGTGGCACCAACTTCTTGAACACCTCCGTGAAGTTCTTGCTCACTTGCTTGAATGTAAACTGTATCGCTTCCAGTTTTCTATGTTCTAGTGTTTCAATCAACTCTCGGATCTTTTCGCCACTGTAATGAAAGATTATGTTTTAATGAACATGTTACGCGTTGAGTTAAACATCTGGATTTAAAGAACGGAATGAATGAATATGTAGGAAAACCACAGATTAGAATTTAAAACCATAGACGAATTCAGAGACGACTTAACTTTTAAAATAAACCTGAGTATGTTTAACTAAAATTAAAACCTTCAACGATAGTAACATTGTGTTGGAGGTTGGTGTTGTTTGAATTCTCAATTTCGAAAATTACAATTTACTTAAAGTAATTGTTATCGATACAAAACCTTTGCATTGTACACGTAAACTGAATGTAATGTAAAACAAGTGTAATTAAGTAAACATTCATTATTACATTTCCGAGCCAGTGACATAGTTTGTTCAGAAGGTAAATTACGGTCATTACCATCAATTCGTTAGCATACTCCCAAACGAAACGACCGCCATAACACTGTTATTAACCACTGGTTACCACAAGGTTAATCGCAAATCAATGGCTAATAACTTTGGCAATTAAAAAATTAGGTGTACTTCATATTTTACTTAATAAATAACTAAAAAACGGTCATATTCAATACTAAAATTACTGTAACCATACGTAAAGATGCGTTTATTATATTTGTTTTTATTATGTTCAAGTTGGCAAAGTGCATTCGGGTTTTGGAGTACAATATTGGAAGGTCTAACTAACATTGTGAGTTACATACCAGTGTCTATAGAACCGCAAGACGCTTATTTGAGCATTAATCAATTGGCTTTAAAGTATGGGTATCCTTTAGAAGAACATACGGTGACTACTGAAGACGGATATATTTTGATGTTGCATCGCATACCATATGGGAGAAAGCGCTCGCAGCCCGGTAAAGTAGTATTCTTAATGCACGGTATAGCTGATTGTTCTGATAGCTGGCTCTTACAAGGACCTGATAGATCTTTAGCCTACATTTTGGCTGATGAAGGCTATGACGTATGGATGGGCAACGCAAGAGGTACAAAGCATAGCATCAAACATGTTTCATTAAACAGCACTATGCGAGAATATTGGAAGTTCAGCTGGGACGAAATAGGACTGCACGATTTATCATCTATGATAGATTATACCCTGAATTACACTAACGAAAATAGTATATATTACGTCGGCTATTCACAAGGAACGACAACTTACTTTGCTTTGACATCTATGAAGCCGGAATACAATGAGAAAATAAAGCTAATGTTCGCGTTAGCTCCTGAAGTATTTATGGGGAACGCTACAAGTCCTTTTATAAGACTATTGTCACCGGCCAACAGTTATCTACAATACATGATTTCGTATACAGACATGTATAGTTCGAGCGAAGATCTCTTGAATACTATCGGTCCTTTTCTATGTAATTTGCTTTTGATAAGATGCGATAATTTGTTATATTCAGTATTGGGACCTAATAATGTTAATGAGAAAATGTGGCCTATAATTTTGGGACATACGCCTGCTGGAGGGTCAACCTTTCAGTATATACATTATGGACAGTTGGTTAACTCCGAAAGGTTTTGTCGTTTTGACTACGGTAAAAAGGAGAACAGAAAAAAGTACGGAAGTGAAATCCCTCCCGATTATAATCTAAGTAATGTGACGTCAGAAGTGGTAATGTTTTATGCTGGCATGGATTGGTTGTCTGATCCGCGCGATGTTCAAATACTGATGAATGTACTACCTAATATTAAAATGACTTATTTTATAAAGCATTTCGGACATAGTGATTATGCGTACGCTGATGAGGCGAAAGCGTTGATTTACGATAATATTTTGAAACATTTAAAGGAAGCTGACTTGAAATATGTGGATTAAACTGTTTGTTATGTAAAAGTATTTATTTTTGTAAATAAAATGTATATTGTGATAATTACTTATTTTTTTTATGTAAAAAAACACTACTATATTAAAAACTTGTATGTAAGTAATAGTAACAACAGAAAATATCAAATTAAAGATTTGAATCCTAATTTTGATGGACCGAACCTCTAGCAGAAATCGAACTGGCAACCTTTGACAAAGCAGAACTAATTGCATTTTTCCAATGATCCCATGATTAAAGACCCAAACTTTAGCGGAAATCGAACTCACAACTGTTGACACGGTAGAATCATAATTTAAAAATATAACTTTTAACTTACCCAACATCCAATTCGTCCTTCCGCTTGTACAACTTCTCCTTCTGTTCAGAGAAACTGATGAACTGGTCTAAAGCCTTCTTGTTCACGTGGTTGTACTTCTTCAAGTGTTGATTGGCTTTCTCTAACTCTTTGAATAGCTGAAAGTTTAACATTTTATTATTTTCCGCTTGAGTTTACAAAATATAAATAAGACTTATTTTTGATCTTTTGTAATGTCTTTTGTCTGTTAACAATAACTTTTATGATAACCTTAATCTTCTAATATATAAAATTCTCGTGTCACAGTTTTCGTTGCCATACTCTTCCGAAACGGCTTGACCGATTTTGATGAAATTTTGTGAGCATATTCAGCAGGTCTGAGAATCGGCCAACATCTATTTTTCATCCCGTAATTCCCACGGGAACGGGAACTACGCGTGTGAAACCGCGGGGCACAGCTAGTACTTTCATAAAATATATAGTTATTAATTTTTCATACATACACCCAAACCTGATATTTTGGATTACTTTTTCTTAAAATCGGTATTTTTGTCGTGATCTAGCGTCCATACAAACTTTCACATTAGTAATAATATACCTATATTCTATAAACATTTTGATGGAATTAAGAGAAGTTTCTAGACCTAATAAAAAATCCTTATTCCAACAGGACTCTATACTTTATCTCTGCACCCTACACACAAAATCACCCCAAAATATTTTACTAAGGGCCTATTTCACGATCTTTAAGTAAAGTTACTCACCAAGTATAGTTAGTTTTGTCTCTTTCTTACTTTATGACATGTGATAGAGACAAAACTTGAGAGTAATTACACGGAACTATACTTGAAGATGGTGAAATAGGCCCTTAGTAACATTAACACCAACATACCTGCTTCAAAGACATCTTCTGATACTTGGAGTGTAACTCGGGCGCGTTGGGCAAAGTGCCGAGCGCGGTGATCTTGTCTAATGACTCTTGTATCTTCTCCTGTAGCAACACTTCTTTGGACGCCATCTTCTCTAACCCTTTAGCGTCTTCCTCCATTTTGTCTTGGGCTTCTTTTTCCTGTACATTAAAGAAATTTTTACTCATTTCTAGATTTTCAAAAGGTTAACGAAATTTATACATAAGGGTAGATTTATATACATATCGCGACATTTTTATATGAGGTATTGATAGTCTGTATTAATATTTTATCTCACAGAGGCCGTTGAGTTTCCATTAAGATTAATTTAGAAAGTACAAGTCGTACAAATAGGTGTTATAACAATCAAAGTTTGCGTTTACATTAATATAGATTAGTAATCATCATTAATTACAATAAAGGGAAACATCATGAGGATACCTTGGCCAGAGTGGTTGACTAAGGCCTGATCACTCTGATTCAGGGGGCTGAGACCAGGGGGCAGAGACCAGTTGCGAAGAGCAGAGACATTATATGAGCTGATAATGATGAGTAACAGCTTATAAATACATATACCCCACACCTACACAACGCCCTTACCTTATTCCTCCACTTATCCAACTCCAACTTCAGTGCCTTCTCATTCTTGACCGCTGCCTGTACTTTTCTCTCAACCTCTTCCAACTCCTTGTTAATCTGTTTGATACGTTTCTCAGCGGCCGAGAGGTCAGACTTACTGTTTGCAAGCCGCCGCTTACGATCTTCTACTGAGATTTCTTGGAGGGCTTGCACTAGTTCGTCTTTACGTCTGTAATAAGTCGAAATAAGTTTTAAATGTAATAAGTAACATTATAAATATCAATTGTAGGGAATAGTCTAAGGGCTTTTTTCATGACCTTCATGTAAAGTTAGTTTTGTCTCTTTCTTACTTTATATCAAGTGACAAAGACAAAACATGCGAGTAGCTACTCGGAACGTTACGTGAAGATGGTGAAACAGGCCCTAAATATTATAAATGCCAAAGTGAGTGAGACACAAGGCACGGTCCTAGGCTAAAATCCCAGCTGAGATAATTTATTGAGTGTGTTTTGTTACACATTGTCAGAGAGACAGAAATTGGAATGGTACTTTATTTGGGAGGTAAACAACATGTCAAAGATGGACAAAGTCTTGCCTAATAAATCAATACACTTTCATAATAAAAACACTTGTATGATTGCTAATTGATGAATAAAATTGCTAATGGATGTAAAAGGCATTGAATAAATCACTGACAGCTTTATCAAGAGTATGGCGAAAACACTTTCAAGAGCGGCAAACTAGTTCGAAGAAAAAAAAATTACTATTATATTTACCTGATCAAGTTATTAGTAAGAAGATTCTCAAGTTTGTTCTTAGTAGCTTCCAGATTCATCCTAGCACTGAACGCCTCTTTGTTCTCCTGCGTCAGGCGGCGGATAGCGTCGTTCAATTCATCGACTTTCCCTTGGTCGGCCGTTGATAGTTGTTCCATTAGTTCCTAACAGACAAAATAAGTTTTGTATTATATTATTCGGAGCAGAACAATAGTAAAAACGGCAACGACTCTTGAATCATACACGGTGTGTGTTGTTTGTATACATGCGACGTGTGTGTTTACGCGTAGCATGTGTTTGCGTAGTGAGAGTTCGCGTAGTGTGTGTATTCGCGTAGTGTGTTAATGAGCGTAGTCTGTGTCCTCGTAGTATGTATTCGCGTAGCTTAGCGTAGTGAGTGCTCGCGTAGTGTGAGTATTCGCGTAGCTTTGTGTTCGCGTAGTGATCACGTTGTACCGTGTTTGCGTAGTGTGCGTATCGTGTAGTGTGTTCACGTAGTACGTATTCACGTAGTGTGTGTTCGCGTAGTCGTCTGCGTAGTATATGTGTGTGTACCTGATGCAACTCTGACTCGAGTCCCTCTTTCGTAGCCTGCATGGCCTCGAGGCTCGAGCGGCACTGCGCCAGCGAGCGCTCCTTGGGCCCGCGGAACCGCTCGATGGACGACAGCTCCTCCTTCATCAGGCGAATGTCTGCCTTTACTTTGTCGAATATATCTCTGAAACAAGAATTTATTGGTTACATTTTGAAAACGATTGAGAAAATTGATATGAATTAATGTTAGTCCTAGCACAGGATTTTTTTGACTTTTTAAATTGAAATTTGTTTTCACCTTATTGCCACGATACACTTGCCCGGCACGTCAGAGCAGTCTAGTCGGGAGAGACGAATGGGTACAGAAAACTTAATTATTTTCGAACATTAAAATAAATATAAAATTCTAATTTAAAATGCCTACTTCACAATTACGTATCAAAAAATTTAACTGCTAGTCAGTCCATAAACTTATTAATTAATCACCAACTTACTTAGCCTTGCCCTGCTTAGTCTCAGTCCTCTGCATCTCAGACACAATAGTATTGATACTGGTCTCGGTCTTGTTGAGTTCTTGTCTCAAAGTGTTCAGCTCCTGTTCCAACGTGGTGATCTGTTCCATCAGCTCGGAGCGAGTCTTCTGCATCTCTAGACGAGATCGAGATTGGTTGAAGTATCCACCGGTTAGGGAACCTTTTGATGATACCTGGCAAATAGAAAGAAAAAATCTTCCTCAGCCTCAGCCTCCATACAAAAATCTTTTGGAGTATGGAGGCTGGCATAGAAGCCAAACGTCATTTTGTTTTTTTTCTAGTTCGCGGCGCATATGTATGATTAGGGAACACAAATTACGAACAAAAATATTCTGAGGGTATAATGCTTTGCATATTTTTTTGCACCGATTTTCATGCTTCAATGGATAGAGAATCACTCTCAAGGAAAATTTTTCCCATATTCTCACGGGAATGGGAACGCGGGTGAAGCCGCGGGGCGTTACCAGTTCTTATTATAATATTTACCTGGTCTCCCTCCAGCGTGACGCAATCCAAGTGGAACTGTTTACCGAGCTCCGTGGCGCATTCCAAGTTCCTACAAATGAGGGTCTTGCCGAATATGTATTTCATCGCTTTGGCGTACTTTGTATCGTACTTCAACTTCTGTACCATGGCTATTGCGTTCTGGAAGTAAATGATAATGTTATAAAGGGAAGACATGGTATAAATCGTAAATGAAGACCTCGATGGCAGAGTGGTCACCATGCCGGACTGCCATCCGTAAGGTTGCGGGTTCGATTCCCGTGCGGAGTGAATATTTGTGTGAACCACAAATGTTTGTCTCGGTCTGGGTGTGTGTGCGTAGTTTTTGATACCCTAGATACAAGTTTCGAACTTAGGGGTCAGTTACTATACAGAGATGATGTAGTGAACGAATGATTATAAATAGATACTAATTATAAAGTTTGTAGTTGATGTTTAAAAATCTATAACTAATTTGAATCAATAAGTGTAGACTATTACCTTATAGTAAATTAAGCCTGACTAAGTGAATTACCCGAACTATGTATATAACTTCTGGCCAATAAGTTATAGAAGAGCAAAGTAAATACGAGTGGTTCAATTGCAGTTATCTTAGTGGAATCGTATAAATAGTTTCAGTAGTAAACATGTAATGCTAGAAACAACAACAATAATACATTTACTCACATTGTCATTAGGATAAGTCATGTCCCTGACTTGAAGTCGGTTCAGCGGCATGAACGTGACTTCCCCGGGCAAGCTCTGTCGGTTCATCTCCTTGAGTATCTTAGTACCGACCGTGTCTGACTCCACGATGTGGTGAAACAGACGGTTACCGGCTGTCACCTGGAGAGAGGGAGAAACTTGGTAAAGTAGTGTAGTTTAAGTGTATATTTAAGGTTTTTTGTCAAGATACGAAATAAAAATTGCTATTTAATGAAATTTTACAAGAATTAACACTGCAATAAAGCCGGTCACTCGATGTTACAGAGTAGAGACAGACAGCTACATATTAGAGCGAGCAAACAAACAACTGCACAAATAGGCATGAAATTCAAATATAGAACATTATGTCCAACTGTGGACATGCCTCTGAAATACTTCCATCCAACGACTACTTAATGCAATAGATTCCACTGGTAGACAAATATTTCTCTACTCAGCTGCAACTGACCCTTATTTTACACATAGAGAAATCTTCAACTGTCCCATACTCTTTGCAATCACTGTTAAAAGCCATACCATAACAGAATTAAAAACAAGTACAGTATTTAAAACTCAGTCCTCACCTCAACAGCAGTATAAATAGTCTTGTCACAGGTGAAGTTCTCAATAACGGGTCCGTAGTACTGCGTCGCTATCTTAGCCCAGTCCCCGCCGCGCTCCTGGAATGTCTCTAACACTTTCCGCACACTGTCCCTACCGTTGAGAATCGGCTGCAAACGAAATTCAACTTTAGTGTGTAGAGCATAATGTTGATATTGCAACAAACTAAATATTCGAATAATGGATACGATACGAAGATTTTGGCATATCAGTCATATCAATCGCCATTTTGTTCTTTTTTCAAGATGGCGGCGCATAATGAAACTTATAAATATGGATATAGAACACATATTCGAACAAAAAATATTCTGGAGTAAAATGTTCTTAAGTGTCACATTACGGTAGACTAACTATGCCAGTCTTCATACAAAAATCTTCGTAGCCCTTTAGTGTGTGTACAACAATGAACCTTATTCTAATTAAGTTAAGGTAGTGTTTTCTTTACCTTTCCAGCCATTGAACGTAAAGCTTGATCAGCTTTAGCCAAGTCCTCTTTCAATGAAGATAGATTTTGTGTTAGTGTTGTTTCTTTACGCCATAATTCACTGTTGAGTTATAAAGACTGTTAATAAATATGCATTGTAGAAGATACTATTATAACTGGGACGAATGGTCTATTTTCCCGCGGATTATCGCGGTTATTACGAATGGTCGACTGATATTGGTCGGAGCGTTATGATATTATATGCTTATGGATTTACTCTCAAACTCTTCAGCATTATAATAATAGTGTAGTAATATTATCTGCCTTTATCTTAGAAATGTATAGAAAGGTTAAAATTTCCGTATAATTATATCAAACTTATATGAAAATTCTCAAAGGAATTTTTAAAACTCAAAAGTACTCACTTCCTAGCACTCTGTTCCTGATCCTTCTTCTTCTTACACTCGTAATACTGTTTGTTGTGCTCGTCTATGGCCACTCTCTGTCGCTCCATCTCTTTGGTCGTCTCCTCTATTCTCTTCTCCAATTCCGTTAATTTAGTCGCGTCACGACGCAAATCGTCACGGAGTTTAGTCTCGTGATCTTTCTTATCTTTTATTTGCTTGTTCAGTGACCTGTTGAAGTAATGTTTAATTTTTAAATTGATAGAAATAGTTTTTGTGATAGTGGATTTGTTTTGATTTGGAATGTATTTTGTAACATACTCCAGTAACGTTAATTATTCGAGTGGGCGTGGTTGTTGATTGTAAAAATGCTGAAGTCTCGAGGCCAATTTTGATAAAAATTAAAGTGAATCATTGGGTTTTTGAAAAATCTGTACTCCATGGCAAGACTCGAACACCATCATAAAACTTTATAATGTCGCTAAGAAGGATTAAATTCTGTAAAATAATGACATGTGGCAAACTAAGAGAAGAAGTTCATTATGAAAAAACCCTGGCGGCTTTGCTAGTTTTATTATTGTCTAATTTAAGTAGGTCATGCCAATTTACAGATTAGCCGACCCGGAACAAACTGACAAAAACATTTATTAAGATGTTTTGTTATCGACACTGGAGTAATAATAACACCGGACATGTTTTTCACGTTTTGAGCATGCATTGAAATGATATTGTGCCTACTTTATGACGCAGTTTCACCATATATCAAAGTAAATCATAGACTATGTTACTCAATTCTAAAGTAGCTTTTCATTAGTGAGAGAGTTTTGTGTTGAGTAGTTTAATTTATTACAAACAAAACTATAAATCTTTTTTCTTTATAATAGAAAAATTGCCAACATAATGGTTGTCTAAGTAAGGAATGACTACACTAATTAAGGGTAGGTAGAGCCCCTCGGTAGGGACGTACGAGCTGATGATTAGTAGATGTATGTAAACATAAACACACACGCACACGAACTAACACGTGCGCGTATTACGTATTAATTAAAAAATAAGTTCGCTATTAGAGATAAGATATCAAAATTATTATTTAAGAACTGGCCTTACTGTATTCACTTAATGTATTCACTTTAGGAAAACATCGTAAAGAAAAGTTTCCTAGTAGGAGCACATTATCTACTAAGAAATTCTTAGTTTGTGTAAGAAATCATAATGAACTAATAATGACCGATTTTAGTCAAATTTCTAGACTAGTTTCAGCCATATGATATTGTTATATATGAGCTGACCTTCGACTTGATAATTATTGCCCTTTGACCTCGTTGGCAGAGTGGTCACCATGCCGGGCTGCCATCCCTAAGGTTGTGGGGTGAATATGTGTGTGAACCACAAATGTTTGTCTCGGTCTGGGTGTGTGTGTGAATGAGTGTGCGCGTAGTTTCTGATACCCTAGCTAGATACAAGTTTCGAACTTAGTTAGGGGTGAGCTGCTATAATGAGATGATGTAGTGAATGATTAAAAATAATATAATACTCACTTCAACTCCTTCTCAATCCACCTATCCCTATCCTGTTTGGACGTAAACTGTGTCCCTCTGCCCTGTTTAGCGTACAACTCCTGTCGTTTCTGTTGGTTCAGAGCGAGCGCGCGAGTACATTCTTCTTCACGAGACTTCATTTCCTCATATTTGGGCTTCAACTCTTCTAACTCGCGTTCTTTCTCGGATATTTGTTGGCGAAGACGTTCCAGCTCGGCTTCTGCTCTTTCCTGTTAAAAAGTATTAAGTTAGATTGGGATATTTTTAGGGTACCGGACTTAAAAAACGGTACCCTTAGGTATAGAATAACTTTGTTGTCTGTTTTATTTTATACCTTACAACCTATTCAATGCAAAAAAATCTAAGCATGCATTCAGCTGGAGTGACTTCGTTTTATTATACAGAAAAATAAAACTACGACGTAGAAATCTCCTAAAAGAATTGCCTGACTCTATAGGATCAGATTAATAGCTTAAAACTTTTTACCATAAATATAATTACCATTTTTGTACAACGAAATTGTGACATATTTCAAATAAATATTATTGTTATTTCATCAAAAGTCACCAAGCGATAAGGCCGCTGTTATTTCAACGCTTCACTGTAATATTTTTGTTTATTACTTCTATTATCGTATTTTGCACATTTGTCACAATAATATTAAAACAATGTCTCTATAATCTTTGTTATTACAACGACTGACCCATAACTAAGCCACAACACGCTAACAATATTTTGAGAGCGCTTTCAGAACTAGTGTATTTTTCTGCGTGTATATGCTTGTTTTTGGAAGCCCATGTAGGCGCGAAATGGTTTTCGGTACACACTTAACTCGTACGAGCGTCGACGCGCTTCTAAGGATCTTATAAGTGCGAGCCGCGAGAGCACACACCTCCGCACCGGTTCGAGCGAACACGCCGAAATTTATGCACGTTTACGCGAGTCCCCTTTTTAAAAGCGCGTATGTTGAAACGACTGTATACGCGCAGAAAAATACGCTAGACTGGAAGCGCTCTCAAACAAAAAAAAACATTATAGAACTGTTGTTTATATCCAACTAACCTTCGACTTGTTATCGCCGTCGACATCGTCCGTCAAGTCTTTAATGCCGAGTTCAAGTTTCGTCTTCTCGCGCAGTAACTGTTGTTGTTCAGTGGATAGGACGTCCTTTTCTTCGCGGGCAGCCGCTACGTCTTTACGGGCTTCTTTTAGCTTTCTGGTGGGAGAGGGAATGAAAATATCTTTAAAATGTTTCTTATTATACTTTATATTAGATCCTCTTAATATACTATCACAAGTGTATACGGAGAGGATGGAAATGCTTCTAAAGATTGTTTTAATGTTTTTGAAAAAAACATTCAAAATTGTCGCCTCAGCCAGGACTTGAAACCGGAACCATGCTGAACCGTAGTTGTTATGTTATTTATAATTTTGTTTTATTATTTTGGAAACATTTTTATAAACTTTAGTAGTCTATAAACTTTCACATCCATATATAAAAGAAACCCGTTTCTCGTTGTCACGCCATAACTTGAGAACGGCTAGACCGATTTGGCTAATTCTTTTTTGCTGTGTTTGTTATTGTCAGGAGAAGGTACTTATGTAAAAAAAAATATGGAAAAGCAAACGGGAAACTAGGACCCGTGCGAAGCCGGGGCGGGCCACTAGTTTACAATATAAGTAGCATATGAAATATTGTTAAGAATTAAAGATGCAACTTATCTATCATTTATAGTTTTACAATGATCCATATCTTTATGTACCTGTTAGCTTCTCGGACATGGTCTTGAGCCTCCCTCACGAGATCAGCATAGTGTTGTTGTTCTTTGCCACTGTTTGATCTCAGCTTCTCCAACTGTTATAATAAAACAATATTATGATTGTGTCACTTAAGAGAAGGTTTTTTTTTTAACTAGCTAACATATTCATAATTGTAATTTATTGTGATTATTTATTATACAGTATTATTTTCTTAGTTTACAAATTGATATAAAAATTACCATCATTAACAATTTTGAGATTATCCAAATTGATGATTTTGAATTCTAGTAGCATAACTATCACTGGATAATAACAAGCAATGGAAAAGTGTGCCATTAAATTATTGACATTGTTGCCTTTCGACTTATTGATACAAATGTTGTGGCATCTTTAATCAACATACATACAATGTACATCAGAACATTTTTTTATTATACCTCCTGTAGTTGTCAATGGTTAATATATGTGTTGTTGATGTTCCCTACATAAATAAAAATAAAATTAAAAAAGAAGTATATTATATGTTATGTACAAGCACACCAATTACAATAACATTAAACAATTTCAAACAACCAACCTCTTCCAACTTCCTCTTATTCTCCTTATGCTCGGTGTCGTGTATAATGAACTCGAGCACTCGCCTCGCGCGGTCCCATTTCTGATACTCTTTCAACTCTTCCTTCTCCTCCTCAAGTGTTTTCAGACGCTCCTCAATTGTTTGCAGAAACTCGTTGATTTTTTCTACCTGTTTCGGTGAAAATTCTATTAGGTTATGAAGTCAATAAGATTGGTAGCGACTTCATATTTGCGTATTGAAGTCATAGATGGGCTAAGAATATTTTTGTATGTCAAAATCTTAGTAGCCCTTTGTTACAATTTATTGACTACTGATGAAAAAATACAGTTAGTCTTTGTCATATCATAACGTAATAGTCTAAGTAAATTATAAGTTAATTTCTAAAAAAGATGATATCCAATTTAAGAACTTTTACTTAGTAAATATATAGATTCCATCAGTAAATATCGCGGGCTTCAAACCAAAGGGGCGTATACGCAAAAATCCAAAAAAAAAATTATTACGTCAATGTATTCTAATTATATCGACACATCTACTGACTTTATTTCATAATTATCGGTTAAATATTTTTTAAGATAATAAACAAAATAATATTAGACGTATGTCTCTGAGTAAAATATTTTTCCGAACCAGAAAGGCGTACTAAAGACGAATCACGAATCGTTTGTGTTTATTTTCATTTTTTCTTTTTATTATTGTTTAACTTTTATGTTGAACTTAAAAAAAATATTTGAGAATATTATTTGTTTTATTTTCACCTTCACAAACGTGAAATTGATATACTTACGTCTGTATTGGAATAATGTTATTTTCCTATTTTTGACAAGCCAAATGGACGTATAATGAACGAAAATGGTGGTGAAATAGAGGACTTTTTTAAATAATAAATGACTGTAATAAAATATTTCTCATCATTTATATAAACTTCATTTGGTTTTTTTTATTTTGCGTTACAAATAAAAAAATTGTTTTATACGTCCATTCCTTGAAAGCATTTTCTTGGAAAAAATAACAATCAGTTTATCTAATACTGTCGAACCATATAGACGTAAGCGCGATATTATGGGTAACAAATTATATTTTTCAATAAATAAGCCTTTCACATAATAAAGAACGTAAATTTATGAAACACGTAAAAAAATTCAAAAATGTAGGTACATTACAAAAAAAGTTATTAAGTTTTTTGGCTCTCCTGAAAAGTGAGGGTTTTGCTTGTACGCCCCTTTGGTTTGAAGCCCGCGATATCTTTTCCAACAATCCTAACTAATATTATAAATGCGAAAGTAACTCTGTCTGTCTGTCTGTTACCTTTACACGGCTAAACTACTGAACCGATTGACTTGAAATTTGGTACAGGGGTAGCTTATGGTCCGGGGAAGAACTTTTTATCCCGAAATTCCCACGGGAACGGGAACTACGGGGGTAAAACAGCGGGACGCTGCTAGTTTTTTATATTAAAACATATAATAATACCTTTCCAACAGTTTCCTTGAGTATAGTAACAGATTCCTCTCTCCTCTCATCATACACTCTGGTTCCGGCGACTTCACGCAACAACTTCAACCTGTGCGAGTCTGGAGCTATGGCCATTTGGTTGATCTGGATAAACAAAAATTTAAATATTTTTAGTATTTATACAAATCAAACACCAACATTGCACATAGTATTGCCAATACTCCATCACTAGATTATCTTGCTGCATTATTGGAGATTTTACACAAGTATCAAGGACAAAAATTACTATTACAATCTATATATATAAAAATCAATTGCTGTTCGTTAGTCCCGCTTAATCGAGAACGGCTGAACCGATTTATTTTATCTTGGTCTTGAAATGTTCGTGGAGGTCTAGGGAAGGTTTAAAAGGTAAGAAAATTTCGAATAATTGCGTACTACGCGGATGAAACCGCGGGGCACAGCTAGTATACAATATATTACTATACTGTGATATTGACAATTAAGGTATGAGTTACTTCCTAAAAGAACTTGTCTTGTTAACTTGGTTTTTCAACCATCTAAGCAACAACATAAACAAATCCCATATCAAGCAAGACATAAATGGGAGAGGTCAAATAGCTGAAAGGTGGTTGAGTACAAGCACACCTATTAAATATGGATGGGTCAACATTTGTACTTTCACATAAGGCTGTAGAGCCATCTACCTCGCACATACAAACTAAACTGACATCCTGCAACACTCTATCAAAGTTATATACAAAAAACCGATAACAACCACTGGGCAGTAATCCACCAGACAAAACACCCGTCTGGCCAGCAGATTATCTCTTTTAAATGGAGATGAGGAACTTTACACCCTGTTCCACACAATCCCCAAAAGGCAAATGTGATGATTTTACTTATTTTTCCTTAGGTAGGTAGTTTAAGTTACGGTATTTAATCGTCACTCATATTTTCAACCAGATTAAAACAACCTAAATAAATATAAATTACACTAAAATTATAAGAAAATATAAATTAACTGACCTTTCCTTGTTTCACAATATAATATGGATTGGAGTTGGAGAGTCCGGCACTCTCTAGAAGGTTCAACACTTCAGATCTTGGTACCACTTTTTTGTTCAGAAAGAACTGGTCTTTCTTTGAACCAATCACTCTACGTAGAAATATTTCATCTTTTTCAATCTGAAAATTACAGATACAATTATTTTCATAAATTAGTTTATTTTAGTTTGTGTTAATGATTAGAATATATTTGAGAATAGTCATAAAAAAAATCAAATATTTGAAGGTGCATCACTGATTTTGATGCCAACAACTTTGATGTTTACAACAGTTGTACTTTTTATCAAAACCTAATTAAAATAAAGTCATTAATCATTACTTACAGGTATTCTGTTGTCAGAGTTGTCAAATATAATTTCTACAAAGGCCGAAATGACCCTTGGTCCCGTTCCTTCATGGAGCAGAGCCAACCTCTGCTCCGGTCTCAAGTGTGAGAATTCATCACTCAACACAAACTGGATGGCTGTAAAGAAAAATAAAGTAATATTAAGGGATTTAGAACCCAAAATGAACAATAATACAGGCTTCTACAATCATTTTAACTCAAAGTTTTAATCAATCTAGTTCAGGATGCATGAAGTATTGATTATGAATAAAGTAGCTATCTTACCATGGAAAAAGTTACTTTTTCCCGAGCCATTACGCCCTACGACTACATTGTGCCGTTTGTCGAAAGGTTCTACTACTATTTGTTCCCGATAACTCTTGAACCCTTGGATGATCACCTGTAAACATAGGATGGAAGCATCACTTTTACCGCCGCGAAATCCTTGCTAAACATAGGTCCCAACATTCAATTAAAACTGTGCCAATTATTACCTGTTTAATATGCATTTTTGCCGGATAACATATAGCGTAACTTATTGTTTGCACATAGTTGTAATATAACTATTATTTATTTATATTAAACGAAAAGTAGAACGCCATTCATTAATGGCGAATTTATACCGCCATTTCACAAACGTCAAGTTTAATCAGCCGTCATCATCAAACATTTGTTGTGGTTTGTTTGTCTCTGCTCTAGCGGTAGCGTTCTGCCCTAGATAATAACATATTGCGTTTATGGTCCAAGTCGTACGGCACGATACGATAACTCATACGACATTTTTAGTCCATTTATAAAATTATGTGTTATGTTTATATTATCTGTGGATTTAGAAACAAAATTTGAGCGGGAAATGGGCATTGGGCGGGAGGGATGCAATTTAAAAAAAAAATGTTTTGTTCGCGGCCAACGGACGATGAAAATTGAAAATTCTTTTTCATTATTTTTAGCTTGGTCAACAGACGGGATTTACTTTCCATGTTAATATGTATGTAAGTGAATAGGACAATACGGAAAGGGAACACATCACAAAGTCTACAAGTACCTTACATAAGTCTACAAAACAGTGGCCTCTTTTTGACCCGTTGCGAGATTCTCGCAACGGGTCAAATGTTCTCGCAGCGAGAACATAGCGGCGTTTTTAGTGGAAATGAATGTATTTTATTAGATGAGAATCAAAGATTTTGAATAACTAGTAACCTAACTAAGAATCTAAAGTGCCATACCTACTCGGTGGAGAGTAATTATACGAATTAGACTCAAGTAGGTAAGCCAATTAGTTTACTTACATTATAAGTGATCAATCAGACACATCACTATTAACGGAAAATAATGATCGATGAAGACGATTACGATGTTATTCAATGAGGATAAAATAATTGTAAAGTTTATCATCATTAAGTACACACAGGATACATAGACACGTGCTTGGACCCGTGTAGGTTTTGTTATTATTACTTAGATACTTACATAAATTATTAAAATAAATCTAAATAAATAAATAAGTACTTACTTAACTATTGCTACTTCATTCTAAGTATTTTATACAAACCTGTTAAAAACCTATTAATGTACTTACGTATTATTATGGGTATCTATCTACTTATACTACTCGTATTGCAATAGAAATAAATCTGCGCTGTCGCTTTACTCACGACCCGACTATGTTCCAATATTGAGTACTTACTTATTTAGGTGTTTCATATCATTGCAAAAATACTGGGACACGGGTTAGTTCACCCTCAAAAAAAAAATCTATGATTGGAGGACTGGCAAGGACTTGTCCCCAAATCCAGTTTATATCTCCCAAGCGCTTAAGTATTCATGGAAAATTATGATCTTTCATTCCCTTTTGGGCCAACACATTCACGCGATTAGGATGCCTAATGCTGTAGAAAAAATAGTAAGTACTTATAGGTAAGTATGTAAGTACTTAATGATCTTTGAACTTTCATGTTTCTGTTAATAAGTTAAATTTACTATAGAATAAGTATTAAGTTAGTATTAACCTTAATCAGTCATGGATTATCCCTCAATCAAATTACGCAATTGCCTAGGGCACCACGTCTTCACCAGAAAATACCAGAAGAAAGGGCACCAGAAAATTTCTTAGTGGACATAAGGATAGGGGGGCCCCAGGGCAAAAGCTATGCTTGAAATGACAAATGCCCTAACATAGAACATAGCGAGGTCAGTGTTAGCAGAGCTTTTTTTTCGTCCTCAAATTCCACTCTATCTAGCAGCCCTGGGGGCCCAAAGACTTGGATTGCTTAGGGCATCATGAAGTCTTAATCCGTCACTGACCTTTATTAAATAAGGAAAATATTTACTTATGTCTTTCATTCCCTTAGCTTAGCGACAGTTTTGTATGTTTGTAAGATCCCACGATAGGTAAATGAGGAAAAATAGGCGCACATAGCAACCACGCCACGCATGCATAATAGGTAAATACTTCTTAATATATTGAAGACTGAAGATGATTAAATACTATACATGATTGCTAGCTCTGTGCCATGGTTTCCTGCGTTTATGATTTCTGCTAAGTTTCTACTTCTTAGTATCGTCATGATAGGTAGTGTTATCTATACTAATATTATGAAGAGGAAAGATTTGTTTGTTTGTTTGTTTGTTTGTAATGAATAGGCTCCGAAACTACTGGACCGATTTCAAAAATTCTTTCACTAATGGAATGCTAATTTAGCAGTGCGTGACATAGGCTATATTTTATCCCCGTAATCCCACGGGAACGGGAACTACGCGGGTGAATCCGCGGGGAGCTACTAGTAATTTATAAATGACTAGCTGTGTCCCGCGGTTTCACCCGCCTATGTTATTCAGAGTGAATGTAGCTTTCTAATGGTGAAAGAATTATTGAAATCGGTTCAGTAGTTTCGGAGCCTATTCGTTACAAACAAACAAACAAATCTTTCCTCTTTATAATATTAGTATAGATCACACCTACTTACCTAATTCTTGCACAAAGACCACGAAGTGAGTTCCTGATTAGCGCGTTCAAAAAAACTGCCTCTTTAACTATAATGTTACAAATTGTTCTAGTCGATTACATTAAATAACTACAATTGTTTTTGTTTTAGTAGTAAGTAGATACTTAATTAAGTACATTAAATACAATTGTTTTACCTAATAGTTTGATGAATAAAAATAGATTAACTAAGTACTAATTAGTAGGTACCACAAAAGTTTTTACTATTCATTAACAGTGATAATTGTAATAAAGCACACAGAGCTAGACACAAAAGAAACAAACACGTTACCTCCAATGTCCGGGTAATTAGTGATTGTTTGTTTATGTTTACTTTATTTATCTACTCTGTATAATATTCCAATGTTTGGTATTTATTTATTGACTTGCTTTGACAAGGATTTACCCTCGTTTTTTTTATTGTAAGTACCTATTAGTGTATCCATTCATTTTTATTTATAAGGCATATTGGTATTCAATAAAGAATTTCGTATCGTATCGTATCGTATTAGGTCAAGTTGACAAAGGCCTAACCACCCTAATTCAGGGTAGGCTCGAGCCCCTCGGTGGGGACGTTATATGAGCTGATGATGATGATAAGGTCATTACGGGGTACAAGGCGAGATACGTCTTAAGACAAGGACTAACGGAGACAAATGTGGAGACTTCATTGTGGTAGGTAAGTAAGGTAAGTACGTAAGTATAGAACTTTAGATACGAACCGAAGAAGCGTCATATTGTGTTGTATCTACGTCGCAAATCGTTCGTGTCGTCTTCGTTAACTAAGTATACAAGTCTTCCGCGTTTACTGCTCATAAAAACCTTCTGAAAAAACCATCGAAGCTTTTTGTAGAAACTTCGTGAACGAGTCATCTTAACACTCTCGATTTCGATTAATGTGATCTTTCAAACGAAAAATATACACCCGTTTAGTCTAAGTTCTACATTTAAAATACAATATGGTCTCTGTTTATCCCTATAAATTGGTTGCAAATGGTTCAGATCTGTCTTAGTTCTTCAAAGCTTAGGAAAACGCTCATTTTCAGCTACTTACTCGCTGATAACGATACTTAGATTGGAATCAATTAATGCGTGATCACTGATCACTATGACAAATTTACCACTTATATTATTCGTGAAAACTACTTATATTCACTCCAATTCAAAATTATCATAAATATTTGTCACCTGTTACAAACTATAAAACATAGATCTATAACATAGGCAACAAAAATCCTGTAAGGGCACAACAAACGAGATACTAACCTACCAAAATATTCTTTATAAAAATTACATAAGTATTTTTTTTAAAGTGTGTACTTACCTACTTATTAATTACGAGTAAACAAGTACATAATTTGCTACGAAAACAGACACAAGCGACTTTGCTTTAAGTACGATCAGCAACGAAAATCCACTAAGATAGTATCAACTTTTTTAGATTACGCATTTGGGTTTAAATATTTGTATTGTAGGTATGTGTAAGCTTTTTTTGCTGACTGTAGTCAAAGCATCTTAACTTGTCTGATGGAGTATAAGGATTTTATTTTAAAATAATTGTTCCTTCAATTTTGCTTTAGTATCTGCCCGGCATTTGTGTGATACACATCTGTACATCACAAAAATAATTATTATTTATTTATAAATTAGTAAAACATTTTAAATAAAATAAAATAAATTTAGTAAAATATAAAAATGACAAGCACAGAAATTAATACCAAAGAAAATAATCAGTTTGTAAAATTACAAAATTTTGGTAAATTTCAAATAGCACAATTTATTCTAATATGTTTACCTCTGGTTATGGTGTCAATGACTCATGTGAATTATATATTTGTAGCCGAAGATGTTAATTACAGGTGAGAGTATTTTTTATTTTCCATTTTGAGATATTTATTACTTGCTATTACAAAAATACTTCAGTTCTTTTAGGAACATAATTTAATTTTAGTACTTACTTACATAATTTATGTCACCGTTACGTATATAAGTAATTAATTATTTTTAAATATTTGTTTTAATAATAATTACTTAAATACTACAAATTAATAAATAAGTAAGTAAATAATAATAAACATATAATAAAAGAACCCAGAAATAAAAGTGCGATTCAATATACGCGCAATTTTTGGTAAGTACATATTTATAAAATTCGTGATAAAAAATAAATACATAGGTACCTACCTACATTCTTAATTTAAATTTAAATTGGAGTCTGAACTTTCCATGAAAACATTTATGGACGTCAACGTCGAATTTAACACTAATGATTTCAAATTAGAAAAAAAACAAAAGGAAGAAATCTTTCTTATCTTAATCCTAATCTATTTACCATCGATTACCGTTAGGTTTCAATGTGTGTCTCTATATACGTAGGTTATCTAATCTATAATATAAAAATGAATCGCAAAATGTGTTGGTAAGCGCATAACTCAACAACGCCTGGATCAATTTGGCCAATTCTTTTTTTGTTGTGTTTGTTATTGTCAGGAGAAGGTTCTTATGTAAAAAAATCTGGAAAATCAACGGGAAAATTGGACCCGTGCGAAGCCGGGGCGGACCGCTAGTACTTATATAAAATTCTCGTGTCACAGTTTTCGTTGCCATACTCCTCCGAAACGGCTTGACCGATTCTCATGAAATTTTGTGAGCATATTCAGTAGGTCTGAGAATCGGCCAACATCTATTTTTCATCCCGAAATTCTTACGGAAACGGGAACGGGAACTACGCGTGTGAAACCGCGGGGCGCAGCTAGTATACTTATAAATAAATAAATAAATAAAATCTTTATTTCCAAAAAGGGTAACAGATTTCAATGTGGCGATGACTCCCACACTATGCACTAGGCTCTAGACCTGTATCGTGGGCGTCGACATAGCGAATGATAGTTGCCGAATTACAATAATAGATCGTTGTTAAGTTTACGTGTAACATAGCAATTTTTCCTCATTACATAACCCATTCATCCAAACCAGGTTCTCAAAACTGGATTTGGTTTTTGAATTGATTTAAGAATCAGCAGATTTTTTCTGCATACACAAAGAATACAGAAATAACATCGCATGTATATTTTTAACAATTGAATATGTTAACATACAAATAACCGATTGAATCAATTAAGTGCTTTATAAATACGTGATGTTACTAAGAATCAGATTGTTATAATAAATGTGTACCTGTATATGGGTCGTCTGTTGACTTTGTTAGAGGCCCTTTGAAACATTTAGAACTCTACTTGCTATGCCCAGTGGTTTGACTCGTGATTAATAGTTATTTCCGGAATACAAATTGTCCTAAATCCGTTCCCAGGTTTTAAACTAAGGGCCTATTTTACGACCTTCAAGTAAAGTTACTCACCAAGTAAAGTTAGTCCAGTCAATGGTAGTCACCGAGTACAAACGTACTCGGTGACTCTTTCTTACTTTATATCAAGTGACATAGACAAAACATGTGAGTACCTACTCGGAATGTTACTTGAAGATGGTGAAATAGGCCCTACGTATATTAATATGTATACTTAATACTGTGTGGCTCGTCAAAATTTCGAATCCTTAGGGGTTAATCTGGGATAAAAGCTTTGCGGAGTCTCGAAATTTCATCTAAATTGGCTTAGCGGTGTATTTTTGTTAATAATTAGTTCAAAATTACAAACAGACTCCTATTTTTTTGACATATTTTAATAGTAGATTGTTGACAAAGCGATAAGTAGGTACTTACGCTAAATTGTTTGATCTCCATTAAGTATAAGTACCAAAGGGATCTTCGTCGTAAGTAGAAATTTTCTCATGAGTCTCCATAGAGATGTTTACTTTGTGTCTACGGTTTTTAAGATTTTTATCAAATATCTATCAGTTTCCCCTGTAAATAGATTTAGTAACTGGAAGTGGACTAGTGGTACCTAGAGACTAAACTTTTTTCAAAAAAATCTTTTAACTACGCTATGAGTACTATAGCATGCTATTTTTCTAGTCTGAAACTGTGATTGAACTTGGTACTTGTTACAAGGTATGGCAGAATACGGCAAATACTGGGTATTTGCCGTGTTCTGCCGTAAGTAACTGATCGAGTATCTCTTTAAGATAGGTAGGTTGGTATAATATCTCAATTTAAAACAATTTCCTCTCATGTTTACAAATCAATTGATTTTAATTGATAATCAATAAGGAATCGATTGAACGTTATTGTTTGCGATTATATTTGTTGTACCTACTCACATTATGACTAAATTGCGGTATGATGACCATTTTACATTTTATAACTACCTATTAACGTTTACATATTCATAAAAATAGCTAAGTAATATTTAGAAAATTAGTTCCTATAATCACTGCGAGCGGAATTAGCTATAAAGGCTCGCACATACTACAGCCGCAAAGGGCTGCTCGCCGCGCAGTTCGCTTGCACCAAATGCGTAACGCACATTGAAGTGCGTCCCGGTGTAGTAAGCGATTTAGTTTAATACTATGCCTTGAAAATTAATATTTAAGAGGGGTGTCGGGCTGGAGCAGGAGAATAAAAAAGAGGGACATGGCCATAGCATTACCACACGTAAAAAAAAAAATTGCTCTGGTGGCAATATCCAGGGAGCAAACACAGGACTAGGTTTGTATGGAAAGCCCGACACCCCTCTTAAGCGAATCATTATTTGAGCTGTCTTATTATTTTCTCACCACATCGTAAGATTCGTAATAAAATTGTTGTTATGCGGTTGTGTTATGTCAATCATTTTAATTAAAAAATACCGAAACAGCAATAAACTTTTGGTTATTCTAGAAAATTCGACGAGGAAACAATCTAAACAAGTTTAGTTACTATGAAATCGTGTTTATTTTATGTAAATTATTGTATTAATGGGTGATTGTAAACTCATCATAACGAAAACCTAAGCAATATTCGTTCTAAATTACTGTATAAAAAAGTAAGGTACTTGGGGGTATTAAAGCCTACCTATGGGACATTGTGATAAAATGAAAAGTATCTAACACTAGCAGCGCCCCGCGGTTTCACCCGCGTGGTTCCCGTTCCCGTGGGAATACGGGGATAAAATATAGCCTATGTTATTCAGGGTGAATGTAGCTTACTAATGGTGAAAGAATTATTGAAATCGGTTCAGTAGTTTCGGAGCCTATTCGTTACATACAAACAAACAAACAAACAAACAAATCTTTCCTCTTTATAATATTAGTATAGATAATCAATAAGTTTTATTATAAATCAGTCATGTATTAATTGCTCTACGACTGTTATGTCATTTTAAAAGCTTGTTGTCAATCAATAAGAAGCGGTAAACCAGCTTGTATTATTTATTTATCAACAAACTATCTATGCCCCGCGGTTTTACCCGCTTTTTTGAGGGCAACTATCCACAGTTAAACTATCGATAGTTCGGCAACTTTAACTAAGTAGGTATATACAAGGTGTCCCAAAATTCAACAAAGAAATTCTTGTTTGAACGTTATTTTCGTGACACCCTGTATACCTAAGACCTATGTGTTGTTATTTTTAGATGTCGAGTATCAGAATGTGAAACAGAAAATTCAAAAATAGCGAAACCAGTTTGGTGGCCAGAGAATACGGATACAAAATGTATGAAACCAATGATAGATAAGAGGAAATATGAATTGGCCAATAATACGTGCACTAGTGACATATTTTTGAATGTCCTTGACGAATGCGATGAATGGATATACGAAAATACCAATTCTATAGTTTCTGAGGTGAGTAAACTGTTTCAATTATATTTAAACAACTGTTCTTCTAAAATTACGTCAATATGGTTTTGTAATACTGAAATTGTTACGTAAAACAAATATTTTTGGTGTCATAATGATACGTAGTAATAGTATATATAACATAAAATATTGTACCTACCTAATAGATTTGTCACTATAAATATTATCACTATCGTGACCATTTTCACCACCTGTCTCATCACACGCCTGCACAAGGTGTGGACGCTGTTGCCGTTCCCGCATCGGTTTAACTAGTCATCGTGGAAGGTGTCGCTCAATATCACCACACACTGCTTAAATAATCTGCTATAGATGTAGAGGCCACTGATGATGGCCTAATCGATATTTAGAGACAATTGTCAAAATATACCAGCCAAGTATCTGTAGAGTTATCGAGTGCCCTTTGTAGAGTAATAAATTAATTTGCGTGCATAAACATACTTTTTGTAAATTGTTTTATCCAGGGTGACGACGACCATATTGCAAAAAATGAATGTACTAGTAATGATAGTTCATTTATAGAAATTAGCTCAAATTTTATTTGGTCTACCTATAGATGTTTGTGATGGCATAAATTAGTACTTAGTTCCATGTATTGTTATACCGCCACCTTCTAGAAATGCGCAGTTTAGTTTATACATAATAGAATGTCCTTCCTCATGATTCAAGGTGCATTTAGATGCCCTACCTTCCATATTTCTCGTTTTCCCAGGACTTTGTTTTTTTAGCCCAAGCTTTTCTATATGGATCAAAGAAAAGCTTTAGAGAAGGTTTTTACGAAGCCAACACTGGCATCGACAAAAAATCTTGCGCCAGGCCAGAGCTGGCTTGTCATTTTCTATCCTCAGTCCTCACAAAAATCAAATTTTAATTGGTAGGATTTATGTACGTAATTTTCAAATAAATATACGATACGTGTTTACCTTAGTTTTTAATATTTTATGATCCGTGGTTGTACATAAAAAAGACGAATTTTGATTTGTTATCTAATAAAATTTATGACGCGAATTATAAAAAATCAGTCAATTGTGATTCCGGTTTTAGTTTTAAATCGATTAGAAATACCTTGACCTCTAGACTGGTATTCGTATTTTGGGCTTTTACGACTGCTTTTCTATGTAAATTTTATAATATTTGAATGAATTACATAAGTATTGCATAACAATTAAATAATACGATAATTACGTTTAACGGCTTGTTACTTTTTCATTTTATTTATTTATTTATAATTGTACACAGAAACATAATTAAAAAAAATAAAAGAAGAGAAGGCATGTACAGAGGTTTCATCCTATAACGTCTCATGCTATTTTTTTACTCATACCATAGGTCTTACTTAGTATTCCCCACTCAACAATTGTTGTCTAGATATTAGAATTGCAAATGTACATTTTGTACCCCATATTCTTTTTTGGTTACGATTACCTGGTAATTTACTAACTTCTTCCACGTTTTTATAAACCTTTGACGGTACTTTAGGGAAGTTGATACCTATGCAAGTTCCACATAAAAAGTAATAATATAATAATCATTCATAATCATTCACTACATCATCATCTCATTGTAGTAACTGACTCCTAACTAAGCTTGGAGCTTGTATCTAGGGTATCAGAAACTACGCACACACTCATTCACACACAAACCCAGACCGAGACAAACATTTGTGGTTCACACAAATATTCACCCCGCACGGGAATCGAACCCGCAACCTTACGGATGGTAGTCCAGCATGGTGACTACTCTGCCATCGAGGTCGTAAAAGGGGCGAATACCAGAATGAAAGTAATATTTAAGTATTTCGTTTCCTGCCTTCGCGTGAACTATTTTTAACCTTGTATTTTTTTTAATCTTACAACATCTTGAACCGTTACTAAGAACAAACTAGCTAGACCAAGTCAATTGTTAAAAATAATTACTTCTGATGTAAACTCAGAACGCTCGAAGGATTCAAAAATATTTGATACCTTATTTACTATACATGATGACTTGATGTTTTAAAAGAAATAAGTACTTATAATATAGTAAATAGACTACTTAAATTTTGGGTACATATATGTCAATATTTGCACGAGCAAATATTTGGCACTAGTAACTCCCAATTTTTGGTGCCAAATTAATTAAAGTGCCAACTGCGTGGAATATTTTTAATGTTATGTCATATTTTATTCCAGCTCAATTTAGGATGTCAAGCTTGGAAGGCCACTCTAGTAGGCAGTGTCCACAATGCTGGAATGATTGTGTCTATGATTTTCACTGGATGGTTGTGTGATAAGTAAGTTATTTGTTGCATTAGCTATACCCCGCGTTTTCACGTTTCTGCTGATCCCATGGGATTTTCGGTTTATGCTCAACCGCCACCTTGAAACAGCCACCTCAAAGTGGCGGTTGCAACTCCAAAAATATTCTAGGCCCAACCGCCCCCTCGGTGGGCGATTGGGAATAAGCCGGATTTTGGGATTGAGCTGTACTATTTCTCATATGATCCAGTTCCTCCCCTACTCCTTCTAATATGCTTAAAATCCTGTTATCCCTAAATTGTTGGAATACATCGTATCCTAAAAGTAAAATCGCATTTGTTCAACATTCAATTCAACATAAGAATTTGTCCTAATGAGAATTTTGTTTATTGTTTTGCAGATTAGGAAGAAAACCAACAGCTATAATTTGTTCAATCGGTGGTTGTATAGGATTATTCAAGATATTCATGACGAATTATTATGCTTATATAGCGATAGAATTTCTGGAATCTCTATTAGCATCAGGACTTTACACTGTTGCTGTGGTACTGAGTAAGTTTTTATTTTAACTCAATTTACTGTTAATTGAGACTGTTCTGTGAAACCATGTCATTGATTTTAGTACGAATAAGACTTGACCAAGAAGGAATATGCTCTCATGTCTAAATAAGCTACTTAACTTTGTTTTTTTTTCTTTTTCAGTGATTGAAGTCGGTGGTGACTCAAAGCGAGTATTAACAGGTGTCATATTTTCTTATGCCATTTATGTAGGCGAAGTTTTATTCGCCTTCATAGCAATGGGCTTAAAGTATTGGAAGTCCATCATTCTCGCTGTTTATGCACCAATGTTATTATTCTTAGTCTACATAATAATATTAAAAGAAAGTACACGATGGGAAATATTGAGAGGAAAAATAGATGAAGCTAAAAAGACGCTTAACATTATTGCAAAGTTTAATAAGATCGACGTCACTGCAGCCGAAATTGATAATATGGATTCAAAAGAGCTCAGAACGAAGTTTAACGTTGAAGAGCAAAAAGAAAAAGAGAGCCTTAAAGTTATATTTAATTCTAAAGAAATTATGATCAGATTAACAGTAGCTTCGTTTTGCTTTTTTGCGTCTAGCTTTTTGTACTACGGCGCAGTTGTACATTCAGTTTTGTTGCCAGGCAATAAATACACCAACTTTATACTGGCATCAATAACGTCGTTTCCAGGCGATTTAATTGCGTTTTTTACATTCGAAAAGTTTGGAAGGAAAGTCACATTGCAGTATGGATACATAGCATCGGCGATATTTCTTATAGCACAAAATTACTGCCCAGAACGTACGTATCAAACTTAAAATATGTAATTTTGGAATATGATGTTAGTACATAAGACGAGTATCTCTTTTTATATGACGCCATATGAATTGAAAACAGTTTTTTTGCCGCTAATATTGCGCAATAGATATCACGGGTTAGTGGCATTGAAAACTGAGAATTTTATATACCTATCACATAGGTACTATAAATATTTGTTACCATGTTCTCGAAAAAACAAACTAAATTGAGATTTTCCTCCCTTTTTAAAGTTGATTAGCTTACGTCTCACCAGTCTCACGTAGTGTTAGTGGAAAGTACCTTTTTAGGAACTACACACATTTATTCAGCTCCACTTAGTCATCATATTTAGTCGCGGAGAATATATATAAATAATAATTATTTTCAGATGTCTCCTGGCTAAAAGTATTACTATTTTTACTTGGAAAATTGGGAGTAGTTGTTTGCTTCACTGGAATATATACGTATAGTTTGGAATTGTTCCCCACAAGTGTGAGAGGCTCTTTACTCGGTTGGGGCAATACTGCAGCCAGGATAGGAAGCATGTTGGCACCACTTACCCCTCTATTGGTAGGTGTATTTTTTACTCATAATTTATATATTTACTCGTATAGTATAGTATAGTAAGTAAGTGCCTTAGTTAAACCGCTCTTTCAGCGTGTTCATGACGCCAATTTATGGCACTAATGTAGAGCCACCCTTATTTTGATTTCATATAGCCGCGCCCCGCGGTTTCACTCACGTAGTTCCCATTCCCGTGGGAATACAGGGATAAAATATAGCCTATGTTAATCAGGGTGAATGTAGCTTACTAATAGTGAAAGGATTTTTGATACTTATCGTTTCTGTAGTTTCGGAGCCTATTCGTTACAAAAAATTAACAAACAAATTTTTCTTCTTTATAATTTTAGTAAGTATAGAAAATGTAATCGTTTATTTTATTTTCAGATCAGCGAATGGGATTCATTGCCCTGCATTTTGTTTTCATCGACTGCACTAATAGCAGCTGTTTTGCTAACTTTTACTCCTGAAACAAAAACGCTACCCATGTTTGATACGATTGCGCAGATTGAATCGTATAAAGAAAAAAATACGCCGTTATAAATAATTTTAATTGGATTCTATGAATTCTTAGTATAAATTAATAATAAATTAAGTATATAAAATATTTACAATGTGTTTTCTTTCCTCAAAGTATAAGTAGGCATAATACATAAAAGTTATTAGAAAACTTTATAGTAGCATACGCGTATTGAGCATAGTATCACACAGAAAGCAATAGGATATAACTCAAGGCTCAAAAAAAGAAAATAAAAGCGTAAAGCCGGACGTGCCGTATCGTGGCGCATCCCGTACGCGAATTATTATAGAGAGCCACGGCACGGCACGATACGACACGATTATCATGATGGATGTGGTACTATCACTCATCCATCCATCACACTGATTGATTTTAATTATCTGTAGTTTAGTGTCATGACTGTCATGTATGTCATGTCATTCATGTCACTCAGTCGGGCAATGGTCGGGCAGGCGGGTGGATTTTGTGTTTGTGATCGATCGATATCGGTAGATAACCTAAAATAAAATCGATCAATTAACAATTCTTAAATTAAAACGAGAAAAATCTAAGCAGACTTTTAAGTTGGCAAATATTATTTATTAGAGCTGAGCTGAGTACAAAGTTATTAAATACTATAAGGTGTTAAGTCAATAAAAAAATAAAATAAGTTGTAAATCATGGAAGGGTTTGAAATAAGATTTTCGAACAGTAAAAAGGTAAGAATTATTCATATTTTTGTAAGATACTGTATGTTGTGATCAAAAGTAAATAGTAAATTAAGCCACTTGTTAATGTACTACGTAGTAGAATTTTATTCAATGAAAGACCTGTACAGCTTACTATTTGTCTATGTTTTTTCTTACATTAATTCAATTAAAATAAATATTTGCTTACTTTCCAGGGAAAGGGCCTTTTTGCGACGAAGAATTACAATAAGGGCGATATAATCTTGGAAGAAGATCCTTTGATATCATGTCAATTTGCGTGGAATGCCGCCTACAGATATTCGGCCTGCGACGATTGCATGAGGTTTGTTCCTATAAGATTTCTTTATTACTTTGCAGCATTAGATTGGTATTAAAAATTGAAATTCCTAGTCCAAAATTTAGATTTTTTAATTGAACCTTTGAGATTATTATTCCTTATTTGTATAGATTAAAGGTTAAAGATATTGTCTAAAACTTAGTGTTTAACATAAGTATGATAATAATGTGTTAGTTCTCTCACCTTCTTGAAATGTCCTAAATATTGTAAATTGGATATAGGTATAGGAAATGAGGAGAGCTATCTCACAAACTACTCCAAGTTTGTGAGATTGCTAACTCATTTTAATTTATAAAAGTGTTAAATGTTAAAAATACTTAATATTCTAGGCCTCTAGAAACCCCAGAACAAAATGTCCGCCGTTTATCCTGTAAATCTGACATTGTTCTTCCACACTCTGATTGCCATGAGATCGACCTTCAATCTCTCGCTGCCTGTAACGAATGTGGGGTGGTGTACTGCTCTGAGGCTTGCAAGGAAAGGGCATACAACCTGTACCATAAGACATTGTGCTACAATACTGGGGACCCGAAACATCCCATTGTAACAATTATTGATGCTTGGAAGTGAGTATTTATATAAAATAAGGATTTAGGTTTTGAGTTTTATCTCCACTATTTATAGATCAATTTTATTCTGGATTGATTTTGTACACAATGTTCTATATAACTAGTGTTAAACTTTCTATCCTGAAATTCTTGTACAAAAAACAGAAATCATGCAGGTGAGACCACAATAGCTAGCAATATTTAGAAGTCACAATAACTGTGTCACTTAAAGAGGCTGTAGGATACAATTTTATAAGATTTTTTTTCGAAGTAGCTTATTGCTAGAGTAAAATATAAGAACAAAAATTCATTTTGGGCTAAAACATCACACAGCTGTGCTAATACATCCAATATTGGAACAAATACAAATAAAAACATATATTCCAGACAAATGCACTACCCACCGGAGACAACAACTATACTACTCCTGCTCCGTATACTAGCATACATCCACCAACATCCCGACCCCGCGGCAGCAGCTTCACAAATCAAGCAGTTTTGTCATCGAACTGTGAACGAAGATTCACAACTGGTCCATAAACTGCTCGGTGACCAGTTTTCTGAACAACTGACTAATTTGAGGGATATGACTGCTCAAGTTATTAATAGTGAACATGTGCAAGAGGTTGGTCAAATATTTTGAATATTTTTTACTATATTTATACGTATCATACTACTGTCATCAGTGAAACAGAAGTTTTGCCCTTTAGCGGGTTTTTAGACTTGCTTTGAAAAACTAAAATAAAATGAATTTATTATAAAAAATATTTTTCTCATCATAGAGCCCCTCGGTGGCGACATATGAGCTGATAACAATGATGAAAACTGTAACCATGCCTAGTGTGAAACTTTTAGTATTTTTCGTGTTATCAAAATGTTTTCTAATATAGAACTTTCTCCTTATTTTCAATTGTTTAAGACATTTTCCTTTTCCAAATTCCAGTTCCTAACCCCAGAAGGATTTTGTGCCCTAATGGCTCTGATCGGTACAAACGGCCAAGGCATCGGTACAAGTCCACTAGCGATGTGGGTTAATGGTGTCCTCGCAATCTCCATGTCTGACGATGAAAGGCAACAGCTGGATCTGTTTATTGATAAAATTTATGAATGTATTGAAGAAGGTGAGAATCATACTCGTACTATAGATTGTATGGATGGATGTGCCGATAGATAACATAATGTAATCATTCACTACATCATCTCATTATAGTAATCTACCATATAAAAATAAGTCGGATTTTTCTTCCTGACGCTATAACTCCAGAACGCACGAACCGATTTCCATGGTTTTGCATTCGTTGGAAAGGCCTCGGGCTCCGTGAGGTTTATAGCACTATAGTTTATCCCTGTATTCCAACGGGTATGGGAACTACGCGAGTGAAACCGCGGGGCGCTGCTAGTGGATTATAGATACATCTAAAGATGGATGTATGGATGGACCAATATAGATGATATTTCGTGCAGTTGTTTCTTAAAACCAGGACACATAATGGCACTTTATCAGGTTTTCCGAGGTTCTGAATTTGGTTTTAGACAGAGCATACAACAGAGTAAATAAGAAACTAAGCCTATCTCATGATAGTAAATAAGAAACTTAGTCTATCTCATGATAGTAAATAAGAAACTTAGTCTATCTAAATGAGATAAGCTAAGTTTCTTATTTACCACTATGTACTTCCAAGGAATTGATTTAAATCGCCATTGGGCCAACTCTGTATACAAATATCTTTATACTAATACAACCAATTCCCTTCCAGAATCAGGAACATTCCTTAACACAGAAGGGTCAGGTTTGTTTGTACTTCAAAGCGCGTGCAACCACAGTTGTGATCCCAACGCCGAGTCGTCTTTCCCTTACGGCAATCATAGGATTCAATTGAAAGCTACGAAGCAGATTATGCCGGGCGATGAGATATTTATCAGCTATTTGGACGAGTGTTCGCTGAAACGGTCGCGGCATACTCGCCAGAAGGTAATTATGTATTGTATTAATATTTAATTATGTTAATGATTTTGTCTCTTTGTCATTTATCATACTTGACCTAATAGTTAAAATAGTTTTCGAGATTCCATGTCCTACCATATTGACTGTGACTTGATAACTATACCTAGCGAGTGAAGTCGCGTAATGAATCATATATACGATCGCTGCTATATTCTTTAATAATGATATTTATAAATCACAGCTATATTTACCATTTACCTCGCACGGGAATCGAACCTGCAACCCTCTTTTATTCAATTAGCATGGTGACCACTGCCATTCAATTCTTCATTTTATGGCTTCTGTTAACAACTCTGCCAATTTCACGTTATATGCCAAACCAATAAGAGTGAGCAAATGATCGGTAGTTTGAAAACTGACCGGTGAATATTGAAAATTTATCAGTGCAGAGTAAAATAAAAATTTAGCTCTTCAATCACACAATCATGTCTTAATATCACCTATATTCTCTTATCATGTCATATCACCTATATTTTTTCACAGGAACTCGCCCAAAACTACCTATTCGTGTGCTGGTGTGAGCGCTGCCAATCGCAAGCGGCCCAACCAGACTGCACCAGCGAGGAGGAAATGAGCGATGAAGAGATAGACGCGGACGACTGATGTTCCAACTTGCTTGCCTTCTGCCTTCTGGGGCTTTAGGCGGCAAGGGACTTCAAACGATTTTGTATCGTCAATTTGAACTTTTAATTCGTAGTAAATGGAACATGTTTAAGAGCAATGCTGTTAAAGGAATCTAATATGTATGTTAACTGTTAATAAAGTTCATTATAGTATTGAACTTGTATTGAGCCACAATCTTTTCTGTGCCGGTGACAGCGTCGCTGTAATCGCATCTTTTGGTTGTCAGTTTATTGAAAATGTATCCAAATTACATTAGAATCAAAATGACAATAGTAGCTTCCAATTTTGGCCGCCGGCACAGAAAAGATTGTGACTCAATATGTGTACTAACTGACCCGACAAACATTGTTTTGTCATACCCTCAGACTTACCGAATATAACAAAAACATAAAAATCGGCCAAGCAGTTTCGTAATTCGGTAAATGTACCGTAATCCTTTGTAATAAGGTTGAATTTACTCAACTAATTAAAATGTTCCATTTGTTATGAATTGTAATTTAGGCAGCATTTTGCGATATTAGAAAATATATGTTATATGTATAGTATTTAAGTCTAAAATAAAAAAGTTTAACTATAATCCGTGTATGTGTATAATAGTTTGAAATGAACTATTTAAAAGCCATTTTAATTTGCAAAAACATCGAATAATACAATTAGTTTTAAGATAAAAAAAAATTGGTTCTCGAAGTTGATAAAACCCCTAAATTGTTAGTATTGAAACGAGACAAATGATTGTAAATGTCAATTAAGGATAAGATGTAATTACAATTTGTTACATTTGACTAAAACTATAACTGCCTTATTTGCGTTGCATTTTTAGTACGGTTTAACACTAAACCAGGTTTTACAATCAATTTTGAATACTGTCAAAGTGTCAGATTTGACTGACAAGGTGTCAAATGCTTACCAGGTTTTGTTAAACCAGACTAAAAATGCAACGCAAATAAGGCAGAAAATGTTTTCTCCTAGATATTAGTATCGGTCTTTGTCATCTAGAGATTGTAAAGGTTTAATCTTTTAGGGCGTAAGCAAGTACATTTTGGGGATTTGTAAACAATTAGCGATTTATAACAATTGGAGTGCGAAAGAAACGTACAAAGTACAAATAAAATACTGCATCGCTCCAGTTGGTCGCGGCGTAAGTCATTTCTATGTAAATGGTCAATGACGTCATTGATACGTAGACGTAGTTCGACGGTATACTACCGCAACTTAACTTTTTATAGAGATAACGAAATGCATTTCTATATAATTGTTAGCAACTAAGAGAAATAATTTTATTATTCAATTTATTGTTTTAAGGGCCTATTTCACGACCTTCAAGTAAAGTTACTCACCAAGTAAAGTTAGTTTTGTCTCTTTTGTACTTTATATCAAGTGACAAAGACAAAACATGTGAGTTCGGAACGTTACTTGAAGATGGTGAAATAAGCCCTTAGACGAGCTAATTTGCTCGAGCTAGTTGTGTATCGAAGTTTACGCTGACATTAAGAAACATTTGAAAACTCGGCTGTAGTGAAATCAGGGTAAAACATGGCCTATGTTAGGGTGTTACCAGACCAATCGATCGATCATCGATCGACGGCATCGATCGACGTCGATCGACTGGTCTGGTAGAAACTACTGTTCGACGTCGACTATTCCATTCTACCATCGATCGATTGGTTTGGTAACACCCGTACTCAATGAGAAAGTTACATTAAAATTCTAATAAATAATGCAAGATATTTAATTGGTCCAGTAGTTTTTGATTGAACAAACATACAAAGCGTTTTCTCTTCACAATATAAGTAAGTATAAAATATAGTTAAATAATTTAATGTATAGTTATGTATCTTCTAGCTGGAAATAAAAAACGAAATTAATTAGAATCAAATTTGAATAAACGAACGGTCTAATTAATTATTGTTAGTAATTAAGAGATAATTAATTGAAATATTGTGTGATTAAGAGTTGATTTTACTAAATTATTTCATTCGATTGAGGAATGCATGTTTTCTATTTGTCAAATATTGTTATAGGTTTCAAATCACCAACATGCTTTAGGCAAGAATGGTGATTATGCCTATTCGTCTATTATTACTAATATAATAAACATTATAATGTAAGTAACTTTGTTGACGTATTAATTAAAACACGAAAAGATTTTACGATAGCCAATATTATGAATAACTTATTTTATTTTAACCAATAAAATGTATGTGGGTTTGTGCAAATATCCAATGGATTGAATCTATTGTAACTATGTAAGTTTATTGTAATATTGTATTTACTTATGTCATGTGGAATAATAGTTTCGTCTATGGATATTATTATATACTTACTAAGTAGGTTTCTAGGAAGTAATTTTCGCTCGGGAAAGTTTAAGTAATATAAAAAATATACGTATAAGTTCAAAAATTGCTATGATACTGTATTTTTTTCAGCCTTGACTAGTTTTGTATAAGTTCCTCAATAAATAGGTACTTTAGTGCTTATTATTTTAAACCCATTTTCCAAAACGCTGTTTTTTTAAACCTTATCAGGGTATGTGTAACGTGCCAAATAAGTATGAACCTATAGGAATTTAAATTTATGTATACTACTACTAGTATAAATAGGATTAAGATGTTGTTCTGATACAATTAATAAACGTTCGATGTTTTTATAAATTGTTTTTTATTAAACAAGTGTACATTATATACTTATACAATGAACTTCAGATATTATTTCTGACTGGATTTTTACTCGCTTCCCTAAACGATTGTTTGCATTAAAGTGAAAGAAACATAGTACTCACAGGAAAACGTAGAGAGAACAAATGGCAACTAGGTTTATGTGGTGTGGGGGATATTTATACAGATGATAGCTCAACCAGAATGTTTGGCATTAGACCCGTATCTCTATTGGTGATATCAGAAAACTTTAGTACTTTAGCTAATACTTCCACGGCACAAGTAGGTCAGATATAAGTAACTCGGGCAAAACAGCGCGTAACAATTATTTCAATAAAGTATTATAATGATCGATCTTGTGAAGTTAAAAGTTTCTTCAAATATTACAATATTAAACGCGCGAATTCATTATTTTAATGATCATCTCTGAGTTGAAACGGTACAATATATTTTCATTTATTGCGCCAGTCAGGCTCTTTCAATGGAAAGGAAATTCCCTAATGAAGAGTGTTTCAAACTTTCGCGATTTTACAAGTACCTCCGTCCGTTTGAAAGAGCATTGATGTAGAATGGAAAAGATGATTTTGTGTTTTTGAATTCAATATCTTTTTGGTGTAAACGTAGTATACTTATCTATCTAAAGCAGTGTTCGAGATACAGTAATACTTATGTATTAAAAATTTCTAAATCTATATCGTGTAAAGGGCAAAAAGTTATGTATAAAATGTTAAGTAAGTACTTAGTTTTATACTTACCCAAAATTAAGGCTTTACTGGTTGATCTAACTTGATTCTGGAAACATCTAAGCACTTTACTACATTTTCAAGTTTATGTTTCTACCGTCTAAAGTTTATAAGATAAAAACCTTTTCAAAAAGCAAGCCCAAGGCGTGTCCTCTCGCGGAGTCCTTATCAATTTCCAGTTAAACAAGTCTTGATTAACTTTGAAGTTTTGAATAGGTTTAATTATTTGAGAGTTTTGGCTAAGGTCACTCCACTCCGAGTACCCACTACAGTTGATTACTATTGAGAGGCATCGCAGAGTTTGTTGTGGGATTAATTGTAAATTGCCGAAATTGTTTTATTGTTCGAGCATCTTGGCTTTACTATGAATTAGTAATATCTTGTCTATAAATGATTCTTGTTAATATTAAATGTGTTGGTTAGCCACTGAAACTATGATTGTCGGACCTTTATCAAAGGGTGAATATTGAAATTTGTGAAGATTGGAAGGTGGGTTGATAAATACGAGTTCTAATATCAATTTATTTGAATTGGTTTTGGTCGGAGACTTACTAGATTTTACTTGACTTGCTCAAATTGATGAATTCGAAAACAACAATACGAAAAGTAGAATTTAATTTCGTGTTGTAAGAACCAAGTAGTAAAACACGTAATACTTATGTGTAATCAAGTTTTATATACTTAAGTGGATCAGTGTTAGTCGTATGGACTTGAGCCTAATAAGCATCCAAGAAATTATGTAAGCGCCTCAGATTTAGGACGCGCACAGCTAAAGTACTTAAGATAAAGCTAGGTTCAGATAAGTATAAGTAAGTACCTACTTATTATTTGTTTGCCAAATATCATCTATTAAAATAATAGTACATGCCAGATTGTTTGAGAAAGCTTAGATCTGAAACACGGTAGGTGCCTACCGTAGCTAAAACCTAACTTTTCTTTAAGTAAGTACTTGTTTTTAAAAGTTCTAAGTATTTAGCTTTCAGCTTTATATTTTAAAAGTAAAAACAAAACTGTAATACAAATATACTTACCAGGCAAACATGAAATAATTTCATCTGTTATCACCGCCCTGCGCCCGTACTGTCGAATAACTTTGGAGGCGGCCGGTCCGTTGTAGTTAAATAGAGAACTCTCCCAGAGAAAGCATAGTGAAGTCTAAGCCTGGCTCAATGCAAACATTCATTCGTGCCCACCCCACTTCAAACGACCGTCTATCCTTAAAAGGGAGGAGAAAATTATCTCGTGAATAAATTATATTTTTCCCCTTTATGAAGACAGTTGAAGTGCATTTTCGTTTATTTTTTTCTTGTTTGACTTAGATCAAAGACATTGCAGGAATTCCGCGAGCGAGCCCGTGACCCCGCAAAAATGAAATGAATAAAGAATTTAATGTGACTTGATGTCTTGGGATAATAATGTTAAAGTGTTTTACAATGTTTCTAGGGTGAAATGTTTGTTTTTATAATTGAATTTCTTTTGTGGGATTCTACTTTTTTATGGTCAAAACGAATCCTCTTTAATAACATTTTTGTGTTTTACAAATAAAGGGTAGGGTTAGGGTTCCCCGCTCAAGTATTCATTGTTTACTGCTGCATATTTTATGTAAACTGGTAGTATTTATATACTTACTTAAATGGTTGAAAAAGAAAAAGGAAACTTATGAAGCCATAAAATGCTTTTTATTAAAGAATATTTTAGATAAATATTTTACGAGCACATCGCATTCCCGATGAAGGCCATCGCATGTGTATGAAACTAGTCGAGGGATTAAATTAGTGTTTACTTATAACCAGTATTAAAACTAATTAAAATACTAAGGGCCTATTTCACGACCTTCAAGTAGAGATACTCACCAAGTAAATGTAGTTCTGTCTCTTTCTTACTTTATGCCAAGTGACAAAGACAAAACATGTGAGTACTCGGAACGTTACTTGAAGATCGTGAAATAGGCCATAAATAGAATAAAACTATTGTCATGAGAGAATCGACTAGTGTACGAGATATTATTTTTGCTAGGTACACTTATTTTCTCTTCAAAGACCTTTCCAGCCACAGGTCACAAGTCACGATAGTCTCACTACAGTATCAATGATAACAAGATGTAAAACAGGATTACCATAAAAGAGGCTATAAAATCACATTTCTAGAATATTGAATAAGAAGCTTTTTGAAATAATGTTATGTGGCAAGTAGAAATGGTTTTCGAAATGAACTTATTTGCTTAAAAGGTGAATGGAAACGACTTAAATATGACGTCTTAGGTGACTTCTAAACTAAACTAAGGACTAGCCTTAAAACCGATTTTGTAAAACAAGGTTTAAACACTTAACACTAATAAGGCAGTCAAGTTCAAATTAGGAACAAACACTGTACGTACTCGTACATGACGTAATTGATTTGGAGCATTACGAGTATAAGCATTTAGTAAGTACCTTTTCCACCATACATTACAATCCTACCAGTTATTCAAGCGAGATCCCTCCATGGGACTACAATAAAACCAGTCTCTCTCTTTGATTTAAATCACATTCTGCACATCACCAGATTTGCGTTGATGCAGTTTCTTGGACACCCCAATTTAGGGAAAGATTTTGTAGGTACTTTTGTAGTTACTTGATTGAAATGTAGAAAGAGAAATTTCTAGAAAGAGTTATTATAAAGAAACCCATTGATGATGAAAGCATAGATGAAAAAGTGCAAAATTTTTATTAAATCTTGGTACTAATTTATATTTAACTTTGTGAAAATGTAATTATAATTATTTAACAAACGGGATGTTCGTACGTACTTATTAAAGTCGAAATCCTCGACTAGTTTCAGCCACGTCCGGTGGCCTTCATCAGGAGGAGTGCGATACGCCCGCGCCGTCTAGGACTAGTCGAGGATTTCGACTTTAATAAGTACGTACGAACATCCCGTTTGTTAAATAATTATATACGATGACGTACGTTTCGTTTAATAATAAAATTTGTGAAAATGATTGAAAAGAAAACTATTAAACCGAATATTGTAATTGTGCCTGAACATAAGTACTGGTAGGAGTTAATGATTTCAATTCGAAGTACGAAACAGTTTAATATCAATCAATCACGAATCCCATCTCAAGTTAAGGAAACGAATCGATATCTAGAAAGTTCCAAACTTGCTCTTTTAGCAAACAACATGACATACACGTATGCATTTTGAATATTGATAAAAAGGAACGAAGTTATAGGATTATCGATAGCAAGAGGGTCCAGATTTAAATTAAAATGATCCCCTTTGAAGGAATACCGAGGGCTTAATTGTGATCCGTTCCGAATATTGGTGTTCCACTAACGGGTAGGGTTTAATTGGCGTATTTTATACTCAAATGCCTTTTGTCGACTGTCATTGGGTTACTCGAGCGTTTATGCTGAGTGAAAAATTTCTTTGAAGTTTTTCCCTGATCAAAGTAGGTATGGGTAATTTTAACGTTGAAATGTAAATGGTTATTAGATCTTTATTTATTTTTAGATGTAAATGATATTTCTTTTTATAGAAATTTCAATAACAGTTCGTAATATTATTATGATGATTGAAATTAAGAAAAAATATTTTCCTTTTATTCACTGCCGCTTTGTTTGAAGCATTATTCAAGGCTCTTTGACACCCATATATTGTTACTTCGTTGTGGATAAAGCAAGAAGTTAGATTCATTAACTGATCATGATTGGTTTAGCAATTAACTTAAAAACTTTTTGATGTTCAAAGGCGATTATTTTGAATATCGAATAATTGATATACGACACCACAAAACAAAAGATGTAACTAAGAGAACTGTCCTAATAAAACAGTTGGAAAATATTAAAGAACAATAAAAGTTACAAATATAAAAGTATCACGTAATCTCAGACAGGTATTCTCAGCGGTACCAGAGTGGTTTCTTTATAAAAGAACTGCACCCCGTGGAGTCTTGACACACTTACCACTGTACCTCGTTCAAATGTGTCTAGATAACAGTAACTTGTACACATACATATACTTAACACATTTACGTACAATGCTACTGTTTCCCTCACCGAGATTATGCAATTTTCTTGTTTATTGTAGGATGTGAGTGTGCACTTTTATTTATTTAGAATTCCTTCTTGATTTCCTACTTTTATCTGAGTTAGTTACACAAACTACGTTAAAATGTTGTCGAGGTATGTGTATTATTGAAGTTCTCGTGGATCTGTACTTGCAAAAGTTCTTATTATCGAATCGGATGACTTATCGTGACGGCATCTTCATCGTTTAATGAATGAGCAAATCGTGACAATATACAACTAGGTTTCTATTTACTTGGGAAAGGTTGAGTGACTAGTTGTTCAGCTAAATTCAAAAGGGTTGGGTTCGTTGGTAATCATGGTCACCTAAAAAAACCGTGCGCAACCGTGTCGCATAGGACATCCTTACAATATATCAAAGATACTAAATTCTATAACGCAGCCAATACATTGCGCGCTGTGATGAAAAGTTTCTGCTCATTACAAAGAAGAGTAAATTACCCGACATTTAAAAGCTAATCCAATACAAGTTTACCAAATAACAAGTACATATCCTTAATTGATGAACCCGCTCACGTATCAAAGTTAAACGTAACACTACTTCCAATTCGATACGTTGCTAAATTTTTATTAGGGTTTAGTACAAGTGGCGCCTTCGCGTGTTGATACAAAAACAGATCTCTAAGGCCCTAAGGCCCCGGGGGCTCGCTTAACCTATTTTCATTTCGTTTGTGTTTTTATTTCTGATGTGGCGACGGGTTTAAGGAACCGTGGTTTAATTTAAGAGTGGTAACTTAAGGTATGAATTGGACTTGTGTGATGTTTGTTTTTCATGTATAAGCTAAGTACGGTGTAATAATAATAATTTAATAAGTAATTCATGAAATAAAATTAAACTATCTTTCTGCTATACAAGATTACCTAACGAAACTTTAGTTTTTTACTCGCAGTGGAAAGCGTGCGAAAGAGTTCGATAGGATGACAATTATGATGCTTCATAATTATGCCTAATGATATTTGATTTTCAAGCTTAAACGACCCATCAAAAAAGTCGAGATTCCTTATTTGCGAAATAGGTAAAAACTTTAAGTAAATAACAAAGTGCACATTAGCCTCTGAATTGAGATCGATGGTCGGTTTATTTAAATTCAGATTGAATCAAGATTGATTGTATCTCTCAAGTAATTTGTATTTGTACCAACTGTTCAGTTAAAGTCGAGTGAATGAAACATTTTAAAAATATATAGCGGAGCTTACAACAATACTATATGGGTACTTAATTCAATTTATGCATTAAATCATATAATATAGTAAAATCTCAATAAATATATTACTACGAACGAATCCAATAACTTAGGTACAGTTTGTCCTATTTATTTAATTCATTATTTTTGTAACTATTTATTTATGTACTTGGCATCGTATTATGTAAGTACTTATACAATTTTTCCCGTGGATTTCCCAAATATTTCTCTTGCACAAATCTTCATAAAATTACTAACATAGCAGTATTATATGAACCTTTTGTAAGTTCTTCTCGTGGCCAAACTGAATAAAAGAAAATGGGAAATCTCCTGATAAAGTGAAGGTAACATTCATTGGGCTACTCAAGGCTTCCAAAAGTTCTATTTAATATCTTTATCGCATAATCTATCAAGCAATCTCGGAAATCAACAAGAACGCAAAGGCATTGGGATAATCTCCTATTCAATACCTATTATTCGACATAAGCACCTCGTAGCTCAAATGTTGGCTCCATAACAAGAACCTTACCGCGTCGAGATAGAGTTTAAAATCCCAAAGCATTAGATAAACATTAAAGTCTGAATGGCGAGTGGTTGAATCGATTCGGCGTTTGACGAGATTTGTGAATTGGTTTTGTGAGATAGGATCTACAAATCGAAAAGTTTCAGTTAATTGATGTCGAATTATCATGAATTAAATCCGACACTTTTATCTTATTCATTTTGGTTAATGTTCATTTCGTAGCACGACTGTAAAACGTACTTAAAAGTGAAACTCAATAGATCACTACAGAAAAAAGCAAGGTTTAAATAGATTATACCGACAGTACTCCTATACACCTCTAGGATCGAAGACACGTTCACAGAACACCATACAACCAAAACAAAACATTAGTTTAAACAACAAGTTATACAAACTAAACAGAACAAAGTCCCAAGAAAAGTGCAAACTCCTTACAAATACCTCGTTGGATCCATGTGAATCCTTTTCATCGCATCGGCTGTCCAAACAATGTGTCTACTTAGGAGTGCCCGCGTATGCTTCAGTAGGCTTGTCAAGAAAAGTTAGGGTATTCGTTAATTAGGGTCCCGCTCGCTAAATAATGCCGATTTGGTACAACGTTTGTTAAGCTTAAGAGTCGACCTCAGTAATCCCGCCCTTACTAATCTACGGGCACAAAATGGCGCTCAGAGACAACCTATGGCTTCAAAATACGAACCTTAATCCGTCAAACGTATTGTCTGGTTAAAATAGGCTTAATATGACATTTAGTTGTGGTTAAAGTTTGGAGAAACTTTAGATATATTAACGGGTTGTGTTCAAACAAGTTGCGAGCTATACAAATTGTTACATTGAATATTTTAGTGGCTATTCGGCACGAAATTTTCCAGTAATTTCGGATGATTTTCTCTTTATCTGAAATAAAACAGTTAACTCTACTTGAATTGTGAAATAGCAGTCTAAAATTATGAAGTACGATCATAAGAGATATTAATAGCATAGACAAGGAATTTGGTTTGAGAACGGGCTTATCGCCCGCGCGGACATCCCACGTTCTAAAGTCCCTAAATAAAAGCTCAAAATCTGAGATATTTATAAGTGTTTTCCTTAAAAGTTGCAAATATCTATTTCTCAGTAAGTACTTATTTAATTTTAGTAGCTGCTAATAAAACAATAGATACAACAAAAAAATCGGCAAATTTAAAAACAAAACAATTCGAACTTCTTTATTGGGATAAGCAGTTTTTTGAAATCTAAAATGTTCCATTTGCTTAATCTAATCTGTATTAAACGATTTATCATTAACTCTAAGTAAGCTGCCCTTATTTAAATACTCCACAAAATTGTGCTGAAGCTGAAGTGTCCCAAAGACAAGCATGAATTGCTATTTATACCTCATAATCCCGGGATTGCGGGACTAAGTCCGGTCGACACGCGCTGCATACCCATCCCATCAATCTTGATCAAACCCGCATAATCACAAAGTATTATCCAGGATTTGGTACACTTGTTTTTATGCAGCGATTGACATCATTTTCATTCTCATTCTATGCGTTTATAAATCGAACAAGTCAGTGTATATACCTAAGTATAAAGTACGAATAATTCCACATACTTACGTAAAAACGGCTTTAGATCACCGTTTGGTGCTTACCAAACGGTGATGCTTACCAAACGGTGATCTCTCTCTCTTATTCTCTCTCTCTCTTATTGATACAGTGTGGACCGTCATTGACGCTTGACAATGACGGTCCACACTGTATCAATAAGAGAGAGAGAGAGAGTCATAGAGAAAGGCTTAGTAAGCAGATGGATAATTTGATGATATTCATCCATAACTCAACTTTGCCCTTCAGTGTGATCTAACATGCTGATACTTTACGTAATAAAAATCTGTAATGAAAATCTAAAGATCAAAAGTTCAAATTAACTTTTATGTTATTTTTTTATGTTATTTTTATTAAATTAAGCTAAAAATCAAGTCAGCACCCTAATCATGTCTGGAAATCTTTTTGCATACCCAAGGTTCGTTTGAGAGGGTGCTTTCACTCGTTAACAAAACTATTAACAAATTAAAGCGCCTTAAATCCAATATTTTAGTACAATTTGTCGGCTAGTTAGGGTGAAGACGGTATCTTTAAAGGAATGTGCTAATAACGAGATCGAAAAACCCTGCCAAGATAAAGACGGGGCGTCCGTAGGGTGAATTTTAATTAAATGCGTCTACGGACATTAATGGGATGAAACTGAACTTGGCCCGTTAATCGTGATTTGTTTGTCCTATCGCTCGAGGGTCGACGGATCAAATTGCGATGAATTTTCCGAGGAGTCAAATCGAAAGTCATCTTGTTACCAAATTGGATACCATGGCAATGCCCTTTCTCTTATTCAGCCTTTGATATCTCTAAAGGTGACAAATGCAATATTAATGAAATGGTTACTTCGTTATTCACTATTCCACACTTATTAGTTTTCACTATCTGACTACGTCTGATCTTTTTGATTACAAATCCTTCGGGTTCGTGAATTTATTAGTTGCGCCAAACAAGTTTGTTTATAAGTTAATTTATCAAGTTGTCTATAACAATAGGTCGAGTTAAAACGGCAGCTAAAAGTGTGATTAATATAAAATATGCACGATGCGGGTTTAAGTGGTAAGTCCGTGCCGCATCAAAATTTCAGAGGCTCGACCCAGAAAAAGCGGAAAGGTTTTGACAAAACGATGTCGTTCTAGTACGGTGCCCTTAAAAGGATCCCGTACTTTGTATCTCAACGGGACAATAAACCTATTTCTTTTTGTTTTATCTTTCACTTCACTAGTATTTCTGAAGAATGATGTTCGGGTCGAGGCTCGATCTTATTGTATTTGTTTTGTGATATACGATTAGGTCGCGAGGCGAGTTCGGACTGCGCCCTCCGTCACTATGTGAGGGTTTCAACTTTACACACCATGTTTCTTACAAACTTTCGAGTGTCTTTCAAGTTAAAAATGATACACAATTCAGATATCTTCTTAGAAGTATGATGTATGCGATATTAAAATATATTTTTTTCAGAACCAAGCCGATATGTACTAAGCATAATCCTTAAGCACATCTGCCAGGAAATTGTGCATAAAATCAAACCGTAGACTAATCTCAAACACATTTTAATACAAATTCATTTCTGATACATTCGTGATATGGGTCACCAGTTCCTCGTTACTCTATTTCCATATAGCACAAAGCAGGTCCGAGGCCAGTGATGCAAGGGAATTGAATATCTTGTATGGGTGCCAGATCTAATGAAATATTCAACTTTATTGCGTACGGAATACAGTACAATATCGCAGTACTGTATGTTATTCAGATTATACTTTGTGGCATGTCAATATAGATGGACAAGAACGCTGTCTTCTCTCGGTATAAGGTGCAATTGGTATGCATGATATGAATGTTTATGGCGAAATTTTATGTGGAAACATAACTCGGGAGTCTTTTCTTAGTTGCTAAAACTCGTTGCAGTATAACGTTGATGTAGTAGTCGATAACTTGGGTTTTCAATGTTGCAACGTATTAAGGTAAGACGGATAAGTCTGCTTTAAACTTGCAATGTTTGTTTAGGTCAAATCTTGGAACTAAATTTAAAAACGTTATTCTGTGTAGGGTGATATTAACTTTTCATGTTTATTTAAGTTTTCTAGAACTTCTTTATTTACAGGCAAAAAGGTACAAAAAAAGCTTCAAATAGTCAAAAAAGTCATTACGCAATGCAATTGATTTTTACGTATAATAAGAAGATTAAATTCTAAACCAAGTCGTTTGAAAATTCATTTAAATTCACAATAATAACTGCACCGCAAACAAAGTAAGTACGAATATAAAGTTACCGAACACAAAGCGCTCAAAAAGACTATTGTACAATCCTTTTAAACCAGTTAAATGTTATCCGATAAATCAATTTCTCCGCCGTACTCCATTCGCAAGGGGAAGGATATTTGTATGCAATAAAAAATTCAAATTAGGAAATCCAATTTCTAGTACAAAACGCTTCTTTCAAATATGCAACGGGGTATAGTATAAAAATTGCTGCAGTGTCCATGAGGGGATGTGAGAGGGGTCGGTTTATACTTCGGGGTTGCAATATAAAAGTAGAATTTATTACTTAATTTCATCAATACATTACTCTGAGGTAAGTCTGCTGAGAATTATTAAAGAATTTTAGCAAGGATAAGGGTTAACGCTTTAATGTCTCACTCAGACGCTGATATATTGCGTTCAACCTTTTTTATTGTTTTATTTATATAAAAATATGTACGTATAATGTAAACGTTAACGTGCTTTTGCTCTATAAAGTAGTACTTAGTAAAACTTTCTAAAATATCTTTAGATTTATCTTAGTTTTTGTGATTTTTATATAAAGCACTGGCAACTTATATGTCAACAAAAAAGTTTTACAAATTGTAATAGACGTAGTTTTAAAAATGTATTCAAATATAAAATTAAAAATTTTTCTATTAATTATAATAGTTAATCACTTTCACCTCATTGTCTCGTCTATATATTTGTATAGTAACTAGATTAATCATTAGGTATCACATCTAGGGTATTTAGTGCATGTTAGTGATCTCATATAGTGTAATTTTACAAAACCCACTATCAGATTTCACAATTTCAAACCCCCAAACGATCTTTAAAGACTATCGATCCAGAAGTAATTCATTAAGTATTAAATTCCGGTCCATAATTCAATCGTCCACAAAGCTTAATCCGATGTCAAACGTGTCTATATATCACCGGTTTGTATCCACTTACTGCCCTAGACAAAGTCCTGTGTGTACTCGTACTATGTATAATATAGTGCCGATAGTTAAGGGAGTCTACGGGCAGGTATCGCAGATCGATACCGGCTAATCCAATTAAGCATTCCACTATTATTGTACAGTCCCTTATTTCGATTTGAATTAAGCATAATTGACACGAAACTTGGCGTGACACAGTTTTGTCACAGATACCTACTTCTTGTTTTAATTAAATTGTTATCTTATTAACATCGTAGTGTTTGTATTATGGAAATAGAATAGTAATGTTCTGTTTGTTTTGTTATAAATAGTTAAATAGAATACAATCGATTGCTTAAAGTAAAGTATCGGCCTGTCATATCTTCCATTAGGGTAATGGGGTACTCAATGCGTGATCTCAAACCAAAGTCATATTTGGAAAATATCAAACATTGTTGGACTTTTTATCCCAAAATTCTCACTTATCGAACAAACAGGCAAAACGAAGGTCACAGCAATATAAGCTAGAATACGTTTCATAATATGTTGGACGACTAATTTTAAATAACATACCTATCCCTCTAGCTACTAGAAGCTTCCATCCAGGTTGTTTGCCAATAAAGTGCATGCATAGTGTAATAACACAGGCTTTTCATTTGAGCCCTAAAGGCATGTAAACAATGTAATTTTGGCCGCGTCGTTCAAAACCCGCTCGTCCACACAGTTTATGCATGGGCACACACGCTTGAGAATCCTCCGATGATATACATATACATGTCCATATAGATAACGACAACTAATATTATGTTAGACTATAAGAAGATAACAATGACTAAGTAATATATTATGTTAGAAAAACCCATGAATATTATGTGTAATTATATTTCTATTAAAGGGTTTAAAACAAATTGATGCCAGCAAAGTAAAGTTATGTACAGTTTTTAAAAGATTTGAAAGAAATACTGAAAGTGTTAGTAAGACGTAAGTTGTTTGGGGTTCAAAACTACTGAACTTTTCCACGATGTTATACTTGTCTAGATCAAACCTATCAAAAAAACCGCGTACCATAAATTATATTAAGGATACACCGTCAAAACAGAAGTCTAATAATAAATTCCACCGTACATTTTTCCCAGTGATTTTCCCGTTAAAGTTTCAGCCTCTAAACGGGGGCTAGGTGCATAAATGATAGACACACTAGAGCCCGTTTATTCCCTTGAAATTCAGTGGCAGTGTACGTTGCATTCTGCCAGCTTTGTCCATTTCAGCATAATTTAGACTGAAGTTAGGGCTGGTAGCGGCAGTGTACGACACACCAAACAAGTTACAATGACCAGTAAGCTGTGGAACGCATGCCCGGTTGAACTGCATGGATGTTCGGAGGAATGTTTATGAATTATGAAGGAGTTTTGTTTAAATGTTTGTCTAATAAGTTTTAATGGACAAAACGAATACAGATGTTTTGTTGCGGATAAGGATTGTATTACTTTTTTTTTGCGTTTTTTCGAGGTACACGGATCGAACGAATTTGATTAAATTTGTAATTCGGATAAAGTTTTGCTTTACTTTTAAAAGAATCAATTTTATTTAATAATGAATCTAAAATCTTTTCAAAACCAAAATCCAATCTTTGCTATCGACATACGATCATAATTCATATAATATTTCATTAAAACCCCCGAAAACCTTATCTATTAAATGGAAAAATATCTGAGCCACATTTCACTATCTACGCATACTTATCTATTAAACCAAAAAATATCTCAAATTCCGAGACTATGTTTAAACTTAAGATAATATTACGTTCGTCCTTCAGCATCTAACAAAGTAAACCTTTTTCCAGTATTTTTACCATTTTCTATGCTAACGTTTCCGACCTTGAATATAAGAACTAGCCTTGAGAGTAACGAACACCAGTGTTATTATCTTTGTAAAGAAAATCTTATATTTTTTAACAAGCTGTGCCTTGCGGATTCACCCATGTACTCGCTACTAAAATTATGCTAAAACCTTCCTCTTGAATCACCCTATCTATTAAAATAAACCGCATGAAAATCCGTAGCGTACTTTTAAAGATTTAAGCACACATAGTGACAGACAGACAGCGACAGCGTCTTTTTTTATACTATGTAGTGACTAGCTGTGCCCCGCGGTTTAGCCCACATTATCTCCGCTCCTATTGGACTTAGCATGATGGTTTTTAGACTATAGCCTTCTTCGATAAATTGGCTATCTAACACTAACATATTTTTTCAAAACAGACTAATAATTCCTGAGATTAGCGCGTTCAAACAAACAAACTCTTTCAGCTTATAACCTCACATATTTTAAATGTACTAAGGTTGTTCCTAATTTGGGAGGAGCAACGTGTATCGTAAACTGGCCAAGTTATAGAGGTACGGAATGTACCGGATGTATTGCTATCTGCAAACAGTACTGACAATAGCAAATATACGAACTGAGTTGTGGTTTGTTTTGGCCTTTTAAAGGGATTGTGACTTGGTAAGCGAAATTTCTGCATACATGGAAACGTATGTTTAAAAGTATGATATATAATTGCATACCTTTATTTACCACGACATCTGGCGGTGAAAACAAACTTTGAGGGAAAATCGCTTTGGCCAAATGGTTCAAGGTTGGCAAAAGTATAACTCATCCTTACAGTTTGATATGACCTTACAAGGTCATTTCATAAGCGAGTGTCTTAAGATGTTGGTTGAATTTATAATTGTTATAATTAAGTTATAAGTTTTTTCATTATTCTCTAATATTATTCAATAAATTCGACTCTAATCCCAAAATGTATGCCCGTTGCCTTATCTAAGGTACAATTACGTAAGACGCAGAGAAACAGAGTACGCACTAAGTTCGTATTTTAGTAATAAACACAACCACATAGCCTTACGCAATGTGGCCACATACAGTCCACAAAAAAGTTTTTATTGTAGCCCTTATTACCGGTTCGTAAAGGCCAACTGCTTAGTAACTTGTGTGGTTTACTGTAAATGTTACGACCTTACGCCTCTATAACTTAGGGAGTTTTATGGCTAAGGATCAGAGCACCCAGAGACTAAATATTTAGGGAATAATTACATAAGTACAGGGGTGTGTACTGCGTATCTGTACATAGGTAGTTATTGTATACAGTATGTACATGGAAGGTTTTACAAGCATACGCGTTCGGTCGTAACATGTGCCGTATTTTGGGAGTTTATTTTGTGGATCCTATGAATATGAGGTTAAATCATGTTCGTGTCAAACTCTTTTATAAAATCTCTAAAGGTTACCTCAAGATATTTTTTTACATGTTGTTTACGAAGAATATTCTAGATTGATATTTCCTTGAAATGCCTAAAAGAGGTATAGGCATCGTAAGGTTAAACGAAATATGAAATTTTTCGACAAAGAATTTATATTGAGCTTTGATGTTTTAGGATTATATCCATATTAGATTTAACCGCAACTTTGTATGAACAAAAATGATATTTCGAAATGGTTGATATTAAAATGTAATCAATTGCTTTGGAGAAACTTTAATATTTTCAGTACATATTTAATTCTTTGCGAATATTCATAGTAAAACATTCCGATATTGACTAAATGATCACGACCAGATTCAAATTCACTAATCATTTATTCAGTTTAGGCCTAAAAAGAAGCACTTATGAATGTCAAAGAGATAACAAACGAAGATTTGATTGACAAAATGTTGACCAATAATAAAAAAATATGATATTCAAATAAAATTTTAAAATTAAATAAACTTTACATGGATAAAATCACAACTTTTGAACGTAAGTGTATAAATATAAAATACTATTTCAACTTACTTCTCAAAGTGAGGTTTAAACAAAATAATCATATTGATTTACGAAAAAATATAGTGGTATGACTTTCATATCGTTTGGGGTCACAAACCCGGCGTTAAAGTTTAAATTATTTTGTTTATCGACCATATTGTTCAGTGAGGATTAAAGCGGATAAACTTTGAAATATCAGTTGGGATTCAAATGTCTTTTACTATTTGAATTCTCACTATTACCATAAAGATAATATATTTTCATTACACTCGGTGAGACAGTAAATATCAATCTCGAGATTAGTCTGGAACTGATCGAATTTTATAAGGTCTATGACTTTCAGTTTTAAGAATTTACATATAAATGAATATATTTTGTCCTGAATATCGAGTTCAAAACAATTTTAGACCGTTATTGGATGATTAGCACGCAAATAAATAGTAATTTACGAGCGATTTGACTACATTTTTTTCAATCAAAATTCGCTCGCTTTTTTGCGAGTGAAAGTGCTAATATCCAAAAACTTAATTTAAAATACAATCATGGAGTGTTTTTTTTAATAAGTGGGTTCAATACCTTTTTAAAATATGAACAATGGTAATTTCTGACTTTTATCACAATTAGCCTCTGGACTCTACCTCTCACGACCACTTGAAAAATTCACTCTGTACTTCACAAAATACTTCTATTTTATTAACTTTTTTCTCTTAGTTCCTGCGATCCTCCTTTTCCTTTCCTCTTTATGCATCCCGGAACACTTTCCCGCTGTTTTCCTAGCTGTATCATAGCCGGACACACCCAGACACGCCCGGATGCTAAACATATACACAACGTGTCTGTATGTCATCACACAGACATGCTTCATGTTTTATTTCCTCTGCGATGCGTCAACAAATATATTTACATCCATTTTGAGCTCATGTTTAGGTCTGCAAATCTATTTTTAAGCTGTAAAGAGTTTGGTACGTAAAATGTTAGAAGCAAATATTATAAAGCGTGGATGTTAAGATGTGTGTATGTACGCAAAAACTACTGAATAGATTTTAATGAAATTTGGTACAGATGTTCCCCATTCCAAGAAATAACACATAAAATATTTTATCCCAAAATTCCCACGGGATAAAGTTCCACGCGGGTAAAACCGCGAGGCACAGCTAGTATGTCATAAAAGAGTTTTGGTGTGACTAAACGAGACGTAAAAAAAGAGAGTTAAAATTGTTTTAAAAATACTGTTTTTTCCGAAAGTCAATCTCATAAGTTATTGATGAAAACATTTATTTACCAACGATATTTTTTAAAAACAATATTTAAGCACTAAAACAACAACATGTACAAACATGTTCCATAAATATTAATATTTATTATCAACAAAAGTTGTCACAAAAAGAAAACAAAGACGTTTTTATTTTTCTAATACAGTTGTTTGCTTATAATACGCACCTTGAGGCTTGATACATTTAATCAAATTAAGGTTCTGTTCAGGCGTAATTTATCTGATTCTTTGCGTTGATTAAAAAAGGACTCTTTACTTTTAGCAATAAAATATATTTTCTTTTCTCTCCGACAAGAATTAGGGCAAGGTTGTTTAATCTCAAGTAAGATGGTATAAAACTAGGTACACCTGCCGATGTAATTTCTACTAATCACTTGTGACTTTCGCTTACTCCCCCAAATTGGGTTAGGAGCCCTTAATTAAGGGTCTCTGGAATACGTAAACGATTCTTGCTCAAGTACACTTTCTTTTATTTATTGAATCCAGTAATGTATAGGTGACGTTTTCTTTGTTTTATACTGATTTAGTTTTGTAGAATCCTTCTAATATTATGAACGCGAAAGTTTCAATGGCTGAATCAATATTTGTTACCCTTTACGCAAAAACTGCTGAACCGATTTAAATGAAATTTGGTACAGATATTCCTTATATCTAAGATACACACATAGGATACTTTTTATACCAATATTCCCACGGGATTGGGATTTATGAGGTCAAAACCGTGGGGCAAAGCTATAGTACAGATAGTATATATAGCGGGGATTTTAGTGAAGTTTCCATAAGATTTCCTTTACATAAGTTTAGCTGTTTTGATATCTAAAGTACATAACATAATTAATCTCTCTATCATCTTCATACAGCTCTAGCTAATTAGATCCCTAATTAGGTTCATATCCTATAGATATAAGTATACACACCGAAGTAAACATTTGTGACTCTCACAATCAAACATTTTACTTGGCAGATCCGTTTATGTTATGGTTTTCTTTTTTTAAACACTTGGAAATTTTCCTTCTAAAATATTCCGTAACTCAGAATATACTTAGTTAATGTAATTTACTATATAAGAGAAAAGTAGGTACTTACTTCGTAGCTAAATATTTTAAAGACAGTAAATTTTAAAATTTTAGATCAAATAATATCACAGACTCTCCAAACAAACTCTCTATTAATCTGTGACGTACTTTGTTATCTGCAATGTAAGGTTTAAGTAGATCTAAAGAAGTTTCATATATTTACTTTGGCCGGTTTTGCTGTACTTGGGGGGCTTTCGTTCGTGCTTCAACGTAAGTGGACATTCTCGAGAACTGTTTGGTCAGAAGGGATTTACCTTTGCTCCTTTTACTTGACCCTCGGCCCACTCAATCAGACAAGGTTTAACTCCTAAACCGTTTTTCTCTTTGTATTTTTACTCGTACCAGTCTTTTACAGTTTTCTTTAACTGTATTTCAAAGGGATTTTCTGTCATCATAAATCTTAGAGTACCACATTCTAATAACGTTCTTTATTTAAAAAGAGAAGGTTTTTTATTAAATTAGACCATTTCTGAACGAAATATTTAAAGGAAAACATCGTCTAAGTATCACTTACAAAGGAGGTCGGTTCCATTACGTCCAGGTTAACCTTCATAGGATCGTTTGTTCCCATATCTATGGCACCTTTCCTTTCAATTGTTTCTAAAAGGGTCATCAAATTATCGTCAAAAAGAAAATACTTCGGTAAAAATGCTTACCTTTCTTGAAAGGGTTGTTGAAAATGTCACAATCGTGAAGAGTTTCTTTTATATGTAGTTTGTATTCATGCCAAGTTTGAATGTGGACTGGACACGGCTCTTCGCTTACTTAGGATAGGGATCCTAGATGACCGCATAAAGTGCTTTTTTGATCTATTTCATTTCGAAGTGTTAGAGAACATATTACAGTTTACTTATGTCATCAAAATACTTTCTGGAAATTAAAAAAGTTTACGCAAACCTCATTTGAGTAATGTTCTTTTTTCAAATAAAGAACATGATGCGAATGCCGTATTCATTTTAAAAAAATAGAAATTTATAAACCTTTTACCAGTCAGTAATAAAATAACGTTCCTATTTCAAAATTTACCAAAACAGATGTGTTTGCGGTAGAATTCACTAGAAATCGATACCTTTAACTCTCCTTCAAGCGTTTCCTCAAATTTTGTATTCGGAGCACGATAGAGGCATGTTACGCTTTCTGTGGACGAAAAGGTACTCTATAATTTTATTTTCCAACCAAAACGTAGTTACCTAAGTAACTGATACTTTTGGAACAGATAATGTATACTTTGCAATCGAGAGTCTGTTTCTGTTTTTGATTAAGGAAAAAAGCTGATGTAGATGTTTGATATCATTTTGCTGCTTACGTAATTTCATAAAACATTTGAATTTGAAAGGATTAGAAAATACGTTTGAATTTTTAGATTCGATATTTAAATGAAAATAATTTTCACGGCTTAATTCGAAGTTTCATATTTTGAATTTGGAATGATTACCGAACAAACTTTGTTTTTTTTTGTTTAGAACAATTTATTTAAGTCAACTGAGATGCGGGTAAATTGTCGGGGAAGTTAAGCATCTGCAGCTCTGAAGGTTGGACCAGAAAGCTTCTCAATTTGCGTTACGTTGATCAAACAACCACGCACCGCAACATAAAACACCAATAAACGTTCAAGTCACGTGCTATGACTTTGAATCGACTTTGTTTGTTTACTTCGGTTTGACGTCAGAGCTTGGACTTTGACATTTGAAGGGACTGTCACTTAAATATGTCATAATCAAAGAGGTTTTATTTACCTTTTTGGGTCATAATCAAAGTCATAGCCTATATTCGTAGTCATAACTTTTTAATCTGACACGTAACTTAATGAGACATTTGCCCTTTGGTAGGACGAAAATAACGGTTAGTTTTCAGGACACCACCCTTCTAATAAATTATTACTGAGTATAAAACTTTGTTCATCGAAATCATATAATTATCAAATTTTCAATGTCTGACCAAGTAGTCTGAACTGGAAACAAATAGATTTTTCGATTTTATGACTTATAAGTTTGTCTCATAAAAAATACTAAGACAAACTCTACGAACACACATGCGTATAACTAAGTGCAACTTTTGCATTTTTAGAAACACATCACCATAAAAGTTTTTTCATCCCACTAGCTCGGAAAGTATGTTTTTAATCCTGGCTATCTGGGGGTAAAAGTCGATTTTAATCTCAAGAGTGGAAAGTATCGGGGTCGCTGTAGGCAGCCCCTGCAGGACCCAAGGCAATTTTGCTAAATGGGAGTAAAAGTCGTTTTTGCGCTCTAGAGTTTAAAGTAAATTTGAATTTAGAACATCGTGTGCACTAAGTGTGATGATGTTGTGGATTCACAAACTGTCATACAACTTTTTTTTTATTTCAAATTCAAACTCGGAACCTCCTTAGTGTACTTACTTATTTTTTTATTTGCTTTGCGCGTGATATTTTTGCTTTTCACTTAATATTGTGATTGTTTTATGTTTCCATTTAGTAATTTCCTCGCTGAGGGGGGATGAAAAATAATGTGTTGCACTCGAGCGCAAACAATTTTTAACCTTGTGCTCCTTTGACTCCCTCGCTGACGCTCAGGATTCTTATTTTGAATCCCTCGCTGCGCTCGTGATTCAATTTTAGAATCCTTCGCTGGCTCGGTCCTCAACTGGAGTCCCGGTTAAAAAGCAACTTTGCACTCTTGTATAACAAATAACTATTAATTAAGGAACATGTCATCATGAACTTTTTTTTGCGTGTTTATACATATAATCTATTAATTTTACTGAATTATGTTGCCTAATAAATAAATACCTCGTTAACAAATTGGATCGCATCCGGTATGTGATCGGGATTATGTGGTTTGATACATTTAAAATTTATAGATTTTACAAATTTTTGAGCACGGATTACATTAATAAATTCACGCGGTTCAATGATTGAACACAATCGCTTTGGGCAAATTAAATGGAAGAACTCAAATTGATTGTTTATTTTACTATTTTTAATTTTGGAAGCATAACAAAATATTACTTACTTATGAGACTGAGATCCCACTTAAAGGAAAATTCCTACTCTTGACTGACGATTAAATACAGCAATAATGATCAACCTTATAAAAACCCTCGTGTCAAATTTGAGAGCATTTCGTTCAGAGACTATGCGTTGATAGATCAGCCAGTAGCGGTCAACTTTCATATACAGACTTATGTAATAACGTCAGCACATAGCGTATACGTCACTAGTTCCACCGAACCAGATTTGAAATACAAAAAGTTTGTTATGTTCGTTGGTAGTTCGGCGTGGAAACTTCTCTTACATAACGCTAACATATGGGATTCGATTTGTCAGCCTATGAATACAATATAGGAACCGGCAGACCACGACACACAGGTTGGTGAATATATTCAATACGCACCAACTGATCCTCGCGATAAAGTATTGTAATGTTATGGTTATTGGGAAAATAATTCAGAAAATGTATAGGAAGTACGAGTAAGTCGCTGTATTTTTTGAGTTTATTTGATAAAGCACGAACGCTTATATCGTTTCGGTATTGAATATTGTTGATTTTATGCGATAAGAAAATGTTTGTGTAATGTGTATGACTTGGGCTTCGTGAAGTATGTGTATTGAAATAATAGAAGGCTTTATTGTTTTGATTTATTAGAAAAATGTACACGTATTTTTAAGGTGTAGTCTTCATTTCGGTCGTTATTTTCGGTGTTTTTATTTCGGCCTCTAAACACTTTTTGACCTTATATCAATAGTCATCAGGTGTTGTGACTTCGTCTATAAAATCTTCTGTCTAAGAAGTTTTAGACGTTCTTGCAAGATACTTTTCATTAAAAAATTCCTACGACATACACAGAACGTGAAAACTACGAGGCGCATTTATTAAATTAATTTTAATTTGCATTTAATTTAACTATAGTTTATCTTATAAAACAGAATTAAAGAAAAACGTTACAACAACACAATAAAACTTCACATTACAATTCAATATGAAATCCATCAGTCAAGAATAGAACGCAATAAACAGGATACATCCATTCTCCTACGCAGCGATATTTACAACGGGGAGGGAAGACTTATGGATGCGGTCCACTAATTTATTACATGTTTTTTTGTACACACACAGGGTTAATGGCCTCTAATGGCCCTTTTATATAACAATTAAAGTGACCTCCGCCGGTTTATTAGGGAAAGATTTGTTAGCAATCAATAGAACGTAAAAGAGCAGGCTCGTGAAAAGATATTGGTACGGTAATGTGGTATGGGAATTAACCTCCTTCAGGATTGGTGATTATGTTTCATTTTGAACGTTTTAGGCACAAAGTAAATAATAATCTGTGTTTTTTCGTTTTAGGTAGACTTTGGTAAAAAAATTGTGGGTTATTTATGAAATTATATTATTTTTTATGTGCTTTGAAGTTTTAGTTGATAGTTAAGTGTGTAAAAGACTAGAAAAAGAAGAAAAGAATTACAAATAGTTGTTAATATCATTAAGTTTTTAATTAATTTAATTTTTTTGGTAATTTGTTTGGTTGATTTTAGTGCCATCACAAATCGAAAGAAAGTACAATATGAAATAGTAAATTCTAAAACTATAACCTAACTTTTTTAAGTCTAGCCAAAGAACTTAAAACTTAAACCATCGTACGTACTATACATCAAAGTCTGCAAGTTTTTCATATGAAATCCATATATTTTCCGTTAGCCGGAGGGTGAATTTGAATATCTTTTATTATCATATGTTTGTGTACCATTTTGTAGGTATAACACGCACCTGTTTGTGCAATACTGCACCTGAGATTTTCAAAGTTTGTACCAATAACAGTCTCTTTGATGTTATAATAAAAATACATCAATATTTTCTGTATCATTTTTAAATCTGTTTTTATTCTGTTTTTCAAAATGAAGTATTGAAAACTGCTTTGTTGGGTTCAAAATGTCTTCTTATTACGGTATTGCGAACTAAATGGCGTAGTGGTCAACCATGCGTGACTGCCCAACAGAGGGTGGATGGTTCGATTCCCGTACAAATAACGAACGTATACCCATTTACTTCATCAGTCATTAATTTGTGTGACCCGTAATATGAAGTAAAATGGGACTTACCCGTCTGTTTAGTTTATTTGACGGACGTCATTCTAAATCGTATATAAGCATATTATATATGTCATTCACTACATCATCTTATCATAATGAACTTCTAAAAATGGTGGATTAGTTATTGTTACATTTGCTTGGAAATTTTATAGGAAGAATACATAAAAACTTTTTTATTATTAAACGAAACGTACGTCATTGTTTATAATTAATATCTTTTTACGGGATATTTACGCCGTCGCGGGCGCACCGCACTCATGAACCGCACTGATGAAGGCCACCGAATGTGGCTGAAACTAGTCGAGGGATTCGACTTATAGGTACGTGTAAATATCCCGTAAAAAGATTTTAAACATAAAAACTTTCTTCAAATTAACTGTTTCTTAATAAAATCGTACCTCAATCCCCTTTGTCTCACGCTAAGTGATCTTCACTATGTAAGACCAAGTTTAAAGACAGGTATTACCGAAACTGGGTCACTGGTTTCATTATTAATTATTTGGTGTAACTATCCCGTGTCTTGGACATGGGACCAGTTGAATTATTGAGTAACGGTTCCCGGGGGAAATCACAAGTACGAATATCAGTTGGGGCACTTGTGCTGAAATGTTACACTACATTACACTTATATACCACGTTTTGTGTACCATCTGTTCTGCTGAATTCGAGGGAATTAGGTATTAAGTGTTGAGATAGGTTGATATCTATAATGATTACATTATGTGATAAGCAGGACATAAATCGTAGTGATCGATTATGGGTTGGCATTATAAAACAATAGGGGACGCTCTATTGTTTTATATGTCACATTTTTTATATTTTTATCTAAATTCACAAGATTTTATTAAAACGTATTTAAATGTCATTAAAATTACAATACAACAACCAATATTTATTCTAAAATCAATACAAAACAAATCCTAGCATTAAAATAATAAGTCATTCGATTCTCGACTCTATCGACATAAATCAATGCAACGGACCCACTCAATCAAATGAAAAAGACGACTTAGAGGTGTATTAAAAAGTATACTCAGCGAGGTAACCTGTACATTGATTAGCTTAAGGGAGGGGTAAGCGCACCCTTGGAGAAGATTTCATTTAAATGGATGACTTCATTGGTTTAACCCCAAAGGTAAGTAGTGGATTAGCCGCGGTGGGAGTTGAATCAACAAGCCGTAAGTGTCTCAAAGTTTCAGAATCACTGGCTATGTCGATCGTATTTAATTGTTTGGATTATGGTAATTATTTGAGTGTTTTGGGTAAACAATTTGTATTAAAATCTATTAATTACTAGCAGCGCCCTTCGTAATTCCCGCTTCCGTGAGCATGAGAAGACAAAATTATGCTAAAAACCTTCTCCTTGAAACACTATCTATAACAAAACAGCATCAAATTCCGTTGCGTATTTTTAAAGATCTAAGCATACATAGTATATATAGAGACAGATAGCGGGGAGCGACATTGTTTTATACTACCGCGGGGCACAGCTAGTTAGAAATAAAATAATAACCTATTACTTTAAAATTTAATCACACTAATACGCAAATGCAAATATAATATATCACTTTTATATGTATGTCATTGAGATTAACTGGTACGGGAGAAAAGGCCGGCAGTGTGTACAGCAAGTCAGTAATTAATCAGTGAAGTGCGCCCGTAAGGGTTGATCTTTTTTACATGATAGGGTGGTGATTGAAAGGGCTAAAACTCATTAGTAGAACGTACGTATTCTGATTCAGTACAAATACTTTATAACTCATATATTAACTGTTTTGAAGAGAGTAAAGATACAATTATTTTTAATTGATAATTTCTTCTTTTAAGTTTTAATTAATGCTACTACAATATTTTATACACCCTTATTTTGAAATTGCGATACCTTATCTCACAGCTAATGTAAACGACGGGTGACAATATAATAGTTTTTTTTTTTTTTTGTCCTTGATGCACCACTTTGTGTACTTCAAAATATTGCAATCTAGCCATATTAAGGCTAATAAGCAATTTAACTTTAACTTAAACTAATAAAATGTTTCTGTTAAGAATGTGCCCATCGGCACTTTTCTTATTGTTTTTGTTAAGGCGAAGACACTTTGTTCATGTGTTCTTTACCATAGTACATACACTGCACTTTAACACTATTTACTATCACTACAATAATTCAAAAGGTTTTGTCCTTTTTAAACGTCTTATAATGTCCGTGTTGTCGAGGAGCTGGATAGCCTCAACGTTCACGTGATGATGAAGTCTTTTCTCATGAGCTTCGGCATGTTTTTTAACAATAATGGCAACAGGTTCCACACTGAGGTCCCGGTGGAGGTCGTCATTTCTAACGTACCAGGGAGCATTTACGATACCTCTAAGTACTTTATTCTGGAAACGTTGGATCATCTGTACGTTACTTGATTTGGTACAGCCCCACAGCTGTATACCATAAGTCCATACAGGCATTAGGACTTGTTTGTATAATAGTAATTTATTGTGTACTGATAACGGTGAGTGCTTACCAAGCAGCCAGTACATCTTCTTATAGCGAATTTCTAGCTCATCGCGTTTCTTTTTGACATGTGCTTTCCAGCGCAGCTTGGTGTCTAGTGTCATGCCTAAGTATTTGGCCGTGTTTTCATAGGGTATTGCATGGGTGTTAATGTATACCGGATGATAATTCGTCATTTTATTTGTAAAATCAATGTGAACCGATTTTGATTCATTAAGTTTAATGCGCCACTGTTCAGTCCAATCATATATTTTGGTTACGGCTCTTTGTACGTTTTCCACAGCGACTTCATGAGTGACACCAGTAGCCAGTATGGCTGTGTCGTCTGCAAAAGTTGCAATGGTGCAGTTTTCTATCTGTGGAATGTCACTAGTGTATAATAGGTACAGGACCGGGCCTAATACACTTCCTTGCGGCACTCCTGCTTTTATTTCTTTTAGTTCAGAGTAGGTGTCTTCTTGTTTTATTCTGAACATCCTGTTTGTTATGTATGACTCCAATATGTCAGTAAATTGCTTTGGTAGCATTTTTTTCAGTTTGTACATAAGGCCTTGATGCCACACTTTATCAAATGCCTGTGCTACATCCAGGAAAATTGTAGAGCAAACTTTTTTTTCTTCTAGAGTTGATTCAATAATATTGGTTATTCGATGGACCTGTTCTATTGTAGAGTGCTTTTCTCTAAAACCAAACTGATGCTCAGGGATAAGTCTATTTTCTTCTATAATAGTTTTTAACCGTTTCAAAAATAGTTTTTCAAACAATTTTGACATAACTGGAAGAAGAGAGATTGGCCTGTAAGATGTTACTTCATGAGGTGGTTTACCTGGTTTCGGTATCATAATAACTTCAGCCACTTTCCACACATCCGGTACATGTTTTAGTCTGAATGTAGCATTGATAAGGTTGGTAAGTTTGACCACTGCTTTTTTAGGTAAATGTTTAAGGACTTCTCCGGTAATGAGGTCATAGCCCGGAGCTTTATTTTTATTTATAAATTTAATTTCATAATAAACCTCTCTTGGAGTTACAAGTTTTATTTCTGACTCATCCTGTGGCGATACATGTTCTATAAGTTCAGTGTTATTTTCGTTTGGCTGAAATATTTTTTCTAGGTGGTGCGCAAATCGTACAGCTTTTTGCTCATTGTTGATGGCCCATGTACCATCAATTTCTTTAATAGGAGGTATTTGTCTGGTTGGGTGTTTAATACTTTTAGTGGCTTTCCATAGAGAATAGTCGGTTGTACGGTCACTAGTAAGTTGACTTAGCGATGAAGACATTGTATCCTCTTTGAATTTTTTAATCTCTCTACTAAGTCTCTTTGAAAGGTTATTTAATAAAGTTTTGTCGAGTGGGAATCTAGTTTCCTGCCATATTTTTCTTTGTTTTCTTTTTTTTGCTATAAGCTGTGGAATTTCTATTGGGTACATGGTTGTTATATTTTTTCTTTTTATATCCGGAGTATTATTCCAAGCACATTGTTGGATATCCGCTATAAACGTTTCAAGTTCCAAATTTAGATCTGCTGGAGTCTTCAGTGGTACTTTTAGATTTATTTTAGAGTCTAAGTCATGTTTAAAGCTATCCCAGTCCGTTTTTTTATTAACAAGCGAAGGGATTTCTTTTTTATTTAAGATTTCATCACTGAGAATCAAAATTATTGGGGAGTGGTCTGAACTCATATCAAAACCTTCCTCAATGTGAAGAAAGTTAGGAGAGAGATTTTTATATATAAAAAAGTCTATCAAATCAGGTATTTTGTGAGGATCTGTGGGCCAGTATGTTGGTTTACCTGTAGATAACACATCACATTTAGTTTCTTTAATTGCATTTAACAACTCTTTACCTTTAGTTGTTGTGAGTCTAGATCCCCAGTAGGTATTTTTGGAATTGAAGTCGCCGCCAAGGATAAACCTATTGCCAAGTTGTTTAAGGAAATTTACATATTGATCGGTCTTTAACGTATACCTCGGTGGACAGTATATTGCTGAAATAGTAACCGGGTAACGTTTGGTTTTAATGGATATCCCAACTGCTTGTATTTCAGGTTCTTCACATTTAAAGACCTCGCAATGTTGGATATTTTCTTTTATTATGACGGCACTGCCTCCTCTAGCTTTATTAGTTGGATGCAGTGCGTGATAGATTTTATATCCTTTAATATCTAGGTATGTTTCTCTGGTGAAATGTGTTTCTGATATGAGACATAAGTCAATATTTTCTATGTTTAGGACAGCTTGTAGTTCATTTTGGTGCCGGAGAAGTCCATTGGCATTCCATGCAAATATCTTTACTGACTTAGACATCATTTTTGATACCCAAACGTTTCTCAATATTTTTGAATCTTTCATCATAAGATGAAATGAAATTTAAAATGGTGTTAAGTTTGTCCTCCATGTTTAATGTAGGCTGTTTTTTTGGTTGGGTTTGCGGTTTGAAACCCTTTGTAATTTGTGCAAAAGACACATTCTTCGTCACTTGCTGACTGGGTATAGCTTTTTTTGTAATATCGGGCTTTTGTGCCTGGGTGGTCGAAATTTGATTTTTGTGGCTTATTTTATTTTTCAACTTTTGGAGTTCTTTAGCTACAGTGCAACCTCTGTAGCTAGCTGGATGCTGTTCACCACAGTGAACACATTTTGGTTTGGCTTCTGCGGGTTTCTTGCAGTCTTTCGTTAAGTGTTTTCCAGTGCATTTAACACACCTGGGTTCTTTGGAGCAGTATTTGTGGGTGTGACCATATGCCTGGCACCTTTTACATTGTGGGATTAATTTTGACGTTTTTAGGGGTTGAATGTCTACTTTACAACCCAAAATAGACTGGATTTTGTAGATTTTGTTGACATCTTCATTTTTGTTGAAAGATATCATGAACATGTTTAAAGGTTCCTTTGTCCTCCAACTTAGTTTGTTCACTGCATCTTCAACATTGTATCCTTTAGATACTAAATCCTCTATAATCCGAGCAGGCACACATGTAGAATGCAGATTTTTTGCCATAACTCGTATGGGCCGATCCTGCTTGTTTTCATAAGAAAACCAGACACAATTATTTTGTAGTAGAAACTGAGTCACAGTCCTATATGAGTCGCCATCTCTACAATTGATTTTAACGACGTTGCCGCTCTTCATCTTAATTAGAAAAGAATCTTTTGCAACGGATGATGACAGAAGATCAAAAAAGCTCTGATAATCTGTCACATTTTCAACAATTATTGGTGGTGGCTGTGGGGCTTTTCTAGCTTTCGGCACTTTTGTAACGTCCTCTCTGGAGATTGATTCCTGTTGCGGGCTGAGTGACTGGTTCAGCTTCCTTTTCTTACGGCTTTGTTGCCGTACCCACTCGGTCTCTTTGGCAAGTTCCTCTTCATCAGTCTCATACTGAACTTGGTTAGAGTAACCTGCTGATGGTTGTTTAGCTGGAGGTGTATTTTTATCCTCCTGAATTTGCACTAACTGTTGTTGTAATTCTACAATTTTATCTTGTAGTTCTTTAACAAGGTTCTCATATTTCTTACGTTGCTCTTTTTCTTCGTTGAGGTACTTGTATAGCAAATGCTCAGTCTCAGTTTTAATTGTGATTGTTCCTGTTGCCATTTTTTCTAACTAAATATTAAATTTATAATAAAGGTGTAACGGAGCCTTAACAATGTTTTTTATTAATTCACTACATAGTCATGCATGATTCACACAATCTAGGTCATCGCGTTGATGACCGGCCGGGCGCACGCGTACCGTACCGAGGTCACTCGCGAGTGTTTGCCGCGTCAGCGCTTTACCCGAACGCGCACTAAAGCAACTGCAACGCAACTGTTCTTTGCGGACGCTGAACGAACACTGAAAAAAGTTATGATTAGTCAAAGTTTTTCAAAATCCCGCCGAATTTTTTTATTGTTATTCTACACCGAACAACCGGCGAACGCTGCGATACACAGCTGAGCGCGGTCATCGACCCGAGCCGTCACAGAATACTTGATAGCTAGTGTGCCGTCTGGTAATACGACATTTATTTAGTATTTTTTAAAGATATGTAATCGACTATCATTTTTGATATTTTTATTGGATGTATGGATTCAGTTACTGCTACAGATATTCTGATTTTAATAAGTCTCATTATTTCAAAATAGGGGTGTATATTGTATATATAGTCCTCCTCATCGATTTCGATGACGGCGACCCCCTTAAGCTATATTGATTAATAGAAAATTTGAAAATTTGAAATTTTAAACGTTAAAACTTTTGAGGAACACCAACTCAAAACGCTTGACTCAAAACGCCAAAATTTTATAGTAAGTACATTAAAGTCATACTACAGAGTACACATAAATAATGTACAGTAAAAATAATAAATAGTTTTTCGGTCAACATTATTGATTTATCCAATCAAATTACTCAAATTCGAGAATTTGAATGCTAATAGCCATGATAACTATAAAAACTACATTTATCGAATATTTTTCAAAACGGTTTAGTAATTTTATTCAGTATACATCTGAAAAATAAACAAATGTTTTATTTTATCAATGGAAAAAGGAAAAAAAATAAGTATTTAGATTATTTTTTACACCGTTGACTTATCACAAATGGTTTGTAAGTTTTTCTATTTAGTATCTTTTTACTTCATTTTCTTTTAAACAAACTATGTTTTTAATGTATCTTTAGTAACCCAGAATAAGTATGTTTTTTACATTTAGCTGGAGGAAATGGACCGTGGTGTTCATTATTAGCGGTTAGGGTTGCAGGGAAATAGGGATTTGGAGTGCAATCCTTGTTACAAGCCGTATTATTTAGTAGATTTGTAAATAATGGTTTACTTATTAATGATGGTATGTGAATATAAAATGAGTATATGTTTTTTTGATTGTGTTAATTCAAAAGCAGTATATGTTTTTATTTAAATAAATAATTTTATTATGATTGTTTCACAAATGTTTTGTTTTCCTAGACAGTAGTTTTCGTAGATAAAACAAAATAAAATTACAAATGCTTAACAAAGCAGAGTACCATAAAGTTTCCATATTCATTGTTTCTATTATGTTATGCTATAGCCTCTCGCAAAATGGACGCATAAACACCGTTTAGTTACTTAAAAGAATCTACAATACAAGTAAACAAGTAACGTTTACCACAGGTACAACAAAAGAAAACTATAACTATCGCAACAAACCTACAAACATCCATAATAATATAAATATTTTGTTGGAAAAATTCGTCACGACTCCCAAACATGCAGCGGACAACGAATGCATTCACCGTACTTCCCTTGTGAATACAAATGGCCTTATCCTCGAGGAATAGGCGTGGGGGTCGCATATATTACAAGTTTAATATCTTAAAATGTTCGCCCATATTTACGTAAAGGAAAAACAAAGATATTCTCCTCTTTGTTTGAGTTTAGGCTGAGAGCCGGTGGGGTTAATTGGCGTATGTTATTTTACCTGTTTATATCCAGTTCTCGCTTGTAGTGTGTGAAGTCGACTTGACTAGCGTGGTTGACAGGCCTGATCTTCCTGATTTAGGATAAGCATTAGTTACTCGGTAGGGATATATGAGCTGATGATGATGCGAAACGTGGTTCACACACATTATTTATTATTTATTGTCAATTAGAATTAAATCTGCTGGTAGTTCTGTTAACCACAAACAAAATAGCCAGTATTTATATAAGTGTAGGCGTAATTATCTGGTGTTATATTTTAAGAAACATCATCATCGTCTGACTTTTTTTGATCACATACACATGTACATTTGATTACTAGATCGGTGAAGGTCGATGTACACCGGCTCTCCTACCATTTGTTTCCAAATGTATTACGGTCTCTATCGAGTTGTTCCAAGCTCCAAGTTGTTCAGAGTGTTACCACTCTTTATTACCCAGAGTTTGTGGTAATTTAATTTGGGATTTTTTTGTGTTCATTTTTAAATGCTTCGTTGTAATTTTCTTTTTAGTTAGGTATGTTTTGTTGTTACTTTACTGTAACTTGATTGAGTTGTTTTTGAATGGTACGAATATATGGTACATGTTGTATCTCTTTCTTTTTGATAAGTATGAGAAAGAAAGTGTATTTAGCATATCTTTCTTTACGAAAGTAACTCTGTTTGACTATCTGGCTTGTTTCTAACTATTAAACGGTTAAATTTACTGTAGTAAATTATTTAAAATTAAATAAGTACCTTACTAAATTTAGGAAAAAACTTTTGTTTTGTAGCCCATTATAACAATCGTTTTAGTAATCAATCAATGAGAGAAAGAGAGAAAACAAAAATTACTATAGTAAAAAATGATTATAAAATAACTTAAAGAAATATTCCGTAGTCACAAATTCCAATAAACTACGAGTCTATTTTAAGACTATTCTATCTATTTTAAGACAAAGTAATAAACTGAAACATTCATTTGAGATACATTCGAACTAAAACAAAATCAACTCATTCTAAAGTCAATAACAAAGTTTTAAACACTTTTAAAAAGTAACAAAACCGAACAAAACCTATACCATTTGCATTTTGTAATTTGTATCGTAATGAAGTATTGTTGTTTCATTAGGCGATCCCCTTTCAATAGTCTCCAGTTTACGATCGGTAGTTACAACTTTGTTAGTTAGTAGTGTAATTACAACTTTTTCATTGGTTTTGAGTAAAATGTTTTCTTCTTTTAAATAGTTCTAAAAGTAATGGGTTTAAAATAAAACTGTTTTGAGCATTATTGTCTGTTAACGTATTTTCATGTGGATTTTTCTGATATGATCAATTTTTAACTCTACGGCCACACTGTCGTGCGTAACTGTCGCGACAAAATCCTTTGATTGTGCGCCAGTTTACCGACAGTGAGTTTAAGACATTATGTCAATGGTTTAAGGGCATTCAAGTTCGCGGAACTGATTCGCGATAGGACGAATTCTTGACCAGACGTGTCGCGACAACGTAAATGTTCGCGTTATCGCGATAAGTGTGGCCGGTGGGTAAGTGTTTTGTTATCAAAATCGATAACTCAGGTTACGAATCCCGTGACTAATGCTACGAGTATCGTGACTGACGCTACGTATCTCATGACTGATGCTACGAGTTCCGGAAAAAGAATGCACATTCTTGTCGCAAATTTTGTCGATTCGTGTTTCATAAGTTTATAAAACCAACCTTGGTATCTTAAAAAAATTAAAGAATATTATTTTAGATTCGCTTGTAGTGTTGCTCTTATACAAAATATATATGTATTTGCTTATATAATACCTCATACACCAACTACTTTATCTACCTGGGTAATAATTCTGTAGTACACATACACGTACCAAAATGTTAGGAAGTCTGGACTCGCTATAAATTCCTGAGTGCGGTACACACTGTGGCTTCGTACGGCTTAATAGTCTCAGTTTGTGCAGAAATCTTAACAGTAATGGCCGCTTGGTGTTCGAAAATTAAACTTTTGAAATTATTGTTCGTTCTTTAATGATTGTCGTTTGAGTTTTATTTGTCTTGATCGTTTTGCTTTATGTAATTACATTTATTTATTAGTTTACTTGTTCCAGGAAAAATCTACTAAATTAATTTTGATGAAATTTAGTACATAGGATATATTTTTTTTATATATTTTTTTATATTTTTTGGAGAATCATATTTTTTTCTATGTTGGCTGAAGAAAGTCATATTTCATATATTTTGATTAATTTAATCCATAAATGAATATATTTTTTATATGTTTTACACATATTCGGTGGCACTCATCAGATGTAAAGATATTCCGAGAAACTAAGCATAATTTTAATATAATTACAATATCTACTTAGCAACCTTCGTTTAACTATAAAGAACACACACAATCTTCTTAAGCAACATAATCACGTATAAAATAATTTCCGTGTTCCCTGAGAATTATTCAGCATATGAATTCTGAATTAACTGGCGCAACATAAAATCGAGTAAAGAGCTCATTCATTTACCTCACGTGTGAGATATAACAAGTTTTAGGTCGTTAGCGTCGCACTTAACTAGTCACAACGTGTATAGCGTTAAGTAGGTCAAGATGCCACGTCCTCACTAATCTACTAACAGTGTAACAACGCCTTAGGGCTACGCCGTAGCGCTACTGTACCGTGTCATCGTAGCAAGCGCTACGGAATTGCTACGCTGACGTGAAACTGTCTTGAGATATTCTATTGCTAAAAATAATTTAATTTTTCTTCGTTTTAAATCGTAATGTAATCCAATGTTTCGTAATTCAACATGGCCGGTGTATAAAGCGCTTTATTTAAACAAAAAATAATAAAATGAAATTAAAGTTTCAATAAAATATGTCCATTTTAATTTAATGCTAGGTTCAGACGAAACGTGAAATTCGGATGCGGATTTCACAGATGTTGATTCGTTTCCAAGTGTGGACAGATGCGTGTTCATTAAGCTGATATAAAACAATTACAGGTAGACAATTGAATGCGCACTCCATTACACGGGCAACGCATAAAGAACAGCCTGCATTGGTAATTTATTATAAATTAAACTTTATTTTAATGGACCAAAGGCTTATATTTGAATAGCCGTTAATTTTAAAAAGGTCTGTTTTCCGTTTTTCAAGTTAACTTAGTGTTAAATAACGAGTATTAAAGGTAATTATTGATGGAGCATCTGCCGAAATATGTAACGAAACAATGTATTTCCTGGTATTAAAATTCTCTCTTTTTTATTTACTCATGGGATTTTATAGGAACATATTAAAAACAAATGTTTTCTTTTAAGCGTTCCGTATTAACAGAAATTACTTTAAAAATTAATAGAACTATATTTAAAAGGAAAGCTCTTGATTGAGCGTTCCATTTTTGAAGTTTGAAACTACTTCAAAAATAGAATCGTCGAATAACAATTTTAAACATTTGAATTATTTATGAACCAAACTACTGCCTATTAATAAGTAGTTTTAAAAATCGAACGTTCTTTTCCAAATTTAAATGACACCATAATAATAAAAGAAGTCATTAGTTCCATTTTCGAAACGTTCACAAACACAAAGTGCTGTTAAAAACATTGCAATAGACGTTTCGTGTAATTTCATTTCTGAACGGAACGTACACAAACCACCAAATTCAATTCCGCCTTTTTGCGTTCAATCTAGACTTTATTTTTAGTATAATTAGTTGGAAAATACACAGGGAATTTCGTATAAAGTTGGTTGTTTGTAGTTTCCGAGTTTTATACGAGGCCTAACGTGTTACGAACCGTAGCGATCCGCCGGCGTCGGCGAGTATTTTAGCATTGCTTTAAAAAAATGTTTTTAGTTCCACGTTTAAATTTTGTATACTTTTTTATTTTAGTGAGTTGTTTCAAGCGAGGTTTTAATTCAGGTGTTGCGATATTTATTTTTATGAATAAGTATATTAGTAAGAATGCACACGTAAAACTTGTATTTAGAATTATCATATTTTTTTGAGATTTTCGTTTGTTTTCCAAAACCTTACCAAGACGAACCAAAATTCTATCATTTTTAAGTTTTAGTGGGACTACAGTCGCAATAATTGATTTTAAAATATGTTGATACAAAAATAAATTATAGGGATAAGGTTTCCGACTATTTTAATTACAGTTTAGCTTAAATTAAAAGTAAGCAGAGGAAAATACTATTAAAACTTGAAATTAATAACAAACATACAAAACAAATAATAATATATAAATCCCAGCTTGAACCAACAGAAAACTTTTACAATATTAATAAATATTAAAGTTTAAATAATGATTTCCCCACGGAAAACAAAATCTAGTTTCAAATATTACTGACGAGTGTTTCATTAGTTCTTTCACGATTATTACAATTGCTTGGCCCGTAATTAAACATACGAAAACGTATTTTCTTTTCAAATGAATCGTTAAATTTATTCAATTCTTTTTAGTAATAACTACTATTCATAAATATTATTTTATTCATATTTAGCTGATTATTTTGATTTGAGAGATCTTAGATTCAATTCTCCATTGGATGAGGTATTTTTGCAAAGACATGTTTGCACTCGGAACTTTAAAGGGTAAGTTTACATGTATCTACCTAAGTGCGAAAATGTAATATGGATAATGTTAAATTAATGTCACTTTCATTTTTTCTTTCTATTACATAACATAATCATTCACTACATCATCTCATTATAGTAACTGACCCCTAACTAAGCTCGAAGCTTGTATCTAGAGTATCAGAAACTACGCACACCCTCATTCACACACACACCCAAAATATGAACAAAAACAATTATGACAATGCAATAAATCCATTCAAATATTAACTCACCAATACAATAAATTAATAAACTCCTGACACAAGTACCTTTTAATATACTGAAACAGTTTTAACTGTCGTTTATTGGTGCGATTCGATCGGCGGGCAGCGGCGTGTGAACGTATCGCCTGCAGCCGAAACCACAACCCTCTTGGATGCTCGCCCTCGATGTGTGCTCGCTACTGTGGATGATATCAAGTTTAGGTATGAGTTGGTGGTAAATAATAATATACGAAAACTATAAAAAATGCTTCGCCTTCCGAGTTGTGAAGGTCGTCTAGTCGCTAAAATACTCCGCCAAATATAATTAAACTAAAAATCGACCCCAAATTGTATAAAGATTTTGAATAAGAAGAAAGAAAGAATAAGAAATGATGCCCGAAATAAATAAATGATTTTTGAATTTGCGCCCAATTCAGACACAAGCTGGCTCAATTTAGTTTTAGGGGGAGTGGTTTACTCCCATCGGCCACCACTAAATTTGCCACCACTGGTGGCCGTTGTCACTAAACTTTTAATTTTAGTTTGATCGACCACAACAAGGGGCCCATGACTACTAATGTGCAACCTTTTAAAAACGTACTATAACGCAGTTTCGGGATTTTTGAAATGATTTAGAACATAATCTACTTTTCAACCCAAAACATCTTTGCACAGGACAACAGCCAAAAAGCTTTCTAAATAAAACAGTACCCCTATGAATGACATGAGTGTTGATGTCACCGCGACAACCGCAACATGGTGTCCGATGCAGCCTCACAAATTAAATTGGTAAACAAGGGGACTCCTGTTTGTTCAAGACAGTCAAATTGATATTGTACTCTTTACTGTTTATGTTCGCCTGGTACTTTTAATTGACGATTAGGGATATGATATGGTGATATGATTTTTAATTGAGTTAAATTATTTTCGTGGTAATTGAAAATAGATTTAGAACTAAGAATATTGAAATCTTTTGTCCTTTTTTTCATCGTTTTGTATTGTAGGTTCAACGAATGTGTTATTGCTTTCATAAAAATACTAAAGAATATACCCCAATAACTATTATATTTTTAACGTAGTTACGTTTAAAAATATAACATAACATAATCACTACATCATCTTATTATAGTAACTGACCCCTAACTAAGTTCGAATTTTGTATCAAAAATTGATTTATTAGAAGCAACTTATTATTACAATCTCAACTTTTAATATCGCAAAACTATAAAACGACAAAACAAAATAAAAGATGAAGATTTTATTAACTAACTTTTCCAGTGAGTTGATCATAAAAAGCAGGGCAAGAGTACAATACTGGGGGGACAAAGTAAGTCTGTTTTCAATGAGGACTGAGATCCTAATTAAACTCACTTGTCAGGTTTGTTCTCGCGAACGGATGCCTTTGTTGCATTTTTCATCATTCCAACTTAGGACTTTGCATTCCATTTTAATTGGCTCAGCCTTTTCAATTGTCCTTTACACTTTGGTTTATAGTTTTATTGTACTATTCATGAAAAACGTGTTTTATTATAGTTTCTTTACATTGACTTTTTGTCTGTGATAATGATAATGTTAATTTTAAAATATAGGGTCACAATCATTTCTGTACCGGCGGCCAAAATTGGAAGCTACTATTGTCATTTTGATTCTAATGTTATTTGGATATTTTCAATAAACTGACAACCAAAAGATGCGATTACAGCGACGTTGCCACCGGCACAGATAATACTGTGACTCTATATGAATGTTTCATACACTTGACCTATGACAATATTTAATGAAGTTTTTTAAAAAGAGGAAAGAATTTCGTTATCGAATCTAATTTTAAAAAAATATCCAGACCAAGACATTTAGTTATACTCGTATTCTGAATTTTAGCTATTGATCGGCAGGAATTAAACCCGAAACCTTATTTGAGATTTTTGTAACCAATAAATGTATTAAATATCCATTGTATTTACCTGATTTGAAACACATATCCTTAAGTAAATAGTGTTATAAATATCTTATGAGGTACGTAAAGTTAATAAATACAACATTAGTGTACTCAACTATAGGTATAGCAAATATGTAATTGTACGTATATAATAAATGAAGTAAGTATATGTACAGACAGAGAAAAAAATACATTGATTTGATAATATTATTTCAAAATTTCAATATAAGTAGTTTTTTTTTTAAACAACTCATGTCTTTAGTTTTTATATAATTACTGCTTCTAATAATCAAAGCGTAATATTAAAAGAGTATTTAACCTACGAGTATGTAAGCTTTCTTCAATCTTAAATGGGCTATCCAACACCAAAGATAATAAATTTTCAAAAAGAACCAGTAGTTCATAGATTTTGCTTGTTTTACCAAACACAATACTTTACAGCTTTATAATATAAACAACATTAGTACGTTTTAATAAAACTAACATAACATAATCATTCACTACATCATCTCATTATAGTAACTGACCCCTAACTAAGCTCGGAGCTTGTATCTAGGGTATCAGAAACTACCCACACACACACACCCAGATCGATATATACATCCGCACGGGCATCGAACCCGCAACCTTACGGATGACAGTCCGGCTTGGTGACCACTCTGCCATCGAGGTCGTCTACCTATATCTATTTACCAAACATAAAACTTTACAGCTACATATATATTATAATATTAGTGCGTATCAATAAGACTATCACACTACGAACCAAAAAATCACCTTAGAACATTCCCACAAATCATGCCCCGACTGTACTACCGCTATATGGATATGTAAGGTAATTAATTTCAGTCAAACCATCAACAATTCATCAAACGCAAATACAACGTCGTATTTAATATTGAATGAACATGGTATAATTTCCCGAGAGTAAATACATTGAGGCATCGCTTGCTTGCGACTAATTGATCGTTTCGAGCGCGCCCTCAGGGCCTTGCCTAAGGTACTCTTATCGATAACCAGGATGTTGATATTAACAGATAAGTTAGCTGAATTGGTATTATATTGGTGTAGTAATAGTTGGGAATTTGTTTGTTAAGTAAGGTTGGGTGTTTTTCATTGTTTGGATGTCTCGCGATTTAAATCGGTTTCTTCTTTAATGAAGGAGGTATCTAAATCTGGTCCCGTGTGAACTATCTTATGTGTTAAGCCAGGCTAAACCAACTACGTTTGTTATTGGGTAATTAAGTAACAAACATCTATACTCATTAAGAAATACTTCCACATGTGTCCTATTAGTAGATCCTTTGTTAAGTATAGTAAAAATTAAGACATAGGATCGGACACATCACATCGAGACAAACGCTGTTCAAATTCTCCTTTATTGGTGACGTCATCAGCCTCGTATAATGTACGTCAAAGTCTGTGTCACATTGTATGAGGCAGGTGACGTCATTGATACATAGGTATATGAACAGTGTTCGCTTCTATAGATAGGCCTTAGTCCGTATAGTTTCAGATAGCCTAGATACGTGTAATAACTTAATTGTGTAATAGAATTTTAGTATCTACAAACGTTTTTCCAGTTAGTTAAAACGTTAAAGTTTTTAGACCGTGGTATGCATGAAATATTTGTTTATCAAAAATGTTTATCGTTTATATTAGATTACGCTTCCATTCCGTTGCCCGCTTAAAAATACTTTGACAGTAAAAATATTCAACGCAAAATGTGTTCAAATATTTTAAAGCATATTATGGAAGACCTAAATTATTTAAGCGTAACAAAAACATGGCCTACTTTCACCGCGAAACTTTTCTCTTTTGCGAGACTTCTAAAGTCCTAAATAAAAGTTGTAATGTTCGAAATAAATTTTCACAAAGAAATTCTAAAATATAAGTGTTTACCTTTTGTTAGTTGGCATTGAGACATTCTGTTGAATATACTTATTGTGTTTAAAGGTTCATAAAAGAAGTAAATTTAAAAGGGGGTATATAACTTCGTGAAAGTTCAACGAAAAGTCTAAAGAAAGTTAATAAGACAGTTCTCATCTGAAGCCAAGACCCATTCCAGAAGTTTTTCGCATTCGTTCTACCTTCATTTTATATTCTTAATGGAGTCACCTGCGGCTTCTAAAAATTATGAATATTATCTGTCCTATATTTTAAAGTGAATTAAAGTGTTATTACAGTTTTGTTTGCACTAACTTGACAGGTCATTAAAAACTTGTTAGTTCAAATATTTTGATCGTAATTTCTTATTTAGGTTATTATCTCTTTGATATAATAATAACTTTAAAAAAATAATAAGAATTAAATAATTTAACCAGATTTGGCGGAATATCAGTATTTTACGTGAAGCGACTGCCATCAGACCTTCTCAACCCAGAGGGCTATACGACATTTTTTGGTTAAACCAAATGTTAGATTTTTGAGGGCTCTAACTACCGTAACGATTTTCGATGATGTTAGTACGACAACTATAGGACTTACTATAGGTATTAATTTAATTGTAGCCAGTTGCATGTACTGCACTTGCAACGATCGTAAATTGGAACGGGATCGCAATGAATTGATTCCCACCACCATTACATCACGAGTAAGCCACTGTACTGTCGTATTCGATTTATATCTCAGTACCACCAAACGAGGCACAAAATACTGGGTTTTATATTAAATTTGTTAAATAATGTATTGATTGGTAGCATCACGCTGTAGGGTAGAGGTCCGCTAGTACTCATATTATACTGTGGTAGAGGTCTCCGAGGAGTAATGGCCATAATTACTAAATTAGTAACTTATAAAAAATTTACAAACTACATACTTGCCTATTCCGGTCCCCAGCTCAAATTTTTGTGCTTTTATCCCGAAATTTCCACGAAAAAACGAAAATCAGTCGCTAGCATATTGCAAGACAGTTTAGATATAAAATAATACTCGTTGTTCAAATAAATAAATCCCCAAACATAATTTTGTAATGTATTTACCATAATATAACTATTCATGATATCACATAAATATTGAAATGTGTCCAAAATAAATGTAAATACACTAAAGTAATTTCAAATTTGGACAAACGAATCAAGGTAGATGTAAATGGATAAATGAAAAGTTGTTTGAACATTGACATAAATGAGTTTTGAAACTGTGGGCTTCATGAATTTTAAAAAGTCCGTCGGCTGCTTAATTAATGTCCAAATATTTTTATGAATGCTAATTTTACGATTGAAGACATTTTTTCCTCGTAAAAAATTGAGTTATACAATTAAACAAATTAATAACTTTCTTTAACTTATATCTTAGTTAATGAAGTACATAAATTAATTGGGGACAAAGGAAATTAAGATAACTGTTTAAGAATTTTCGTTATTTATTAAGTTAATAAGTAAGTTTGTTTATAAAAATAGCTAGCAATACTTTGCACGGTCACAACGTCTCCTAAAAGAACCTATTCTTCTTTCATGACATTGAATTTTTAAATTTCGAATCATCTGATATTGATTCCATATTTTATAGATTTCAAATATGGGATCATTTGTATCCATTTCCAGATGTACCTAACAGTTTTTAAATTCGGAATCGTTGTATCCATTTTCAAATTTCGCAGTTTTTAAATTTAGAATCATGTGTTTCCAATACAAACTTTAATTCCTATATCCTAGTTTTCTCCGTTCTCGTATGTCCTACCCTGATTGTAGATCACCTACGTGTTACGTATCACACCCTAGACACTGGTAAATGCCCAGTTAGTTATAGCGGTTTCTCTTACACTTAGTACCTTACGTCGTCTTGTGCGATTGATTTGTATGAAACATTTCAAAAGTCTACAAGAATGTTCTTTCAACTCGCAACAAATTTGTTTATTGTTAATGTCCCTTCTTACAAAAATTAATACCTAAAACATTGACTAGAAAGTTATAATATTTTAGAAAAAAATAAATTAGTCTTTATATGTACATCATTTAGTCTAGGTGGGTATCTCCTATGTATTTTACATATAAAATGATACTACCAGCGGTTTAATTTATTTATATATTACCGTTTAAAATGAACGTTTCCTGTACATCTACACAAAGACAATATACAGATTGTAATCAACATGTAATATATTGGGTAGGTTTATTAAAATATCTCCGAGCCGAACAATGGTTTGTGCGCGTAACTTTATTAATATCGTCATCATTAACCTTCGTCATAAATGTCATAATACAAACAATGTGAGAACTTCCGAACTCGAACCAATAACGTAAAGGTTTTTCGTGTAATATCTAATAAACAAACCAAAAATATACCTTTAATTCTATGTCGAATGTTGTCATATTCGTGTTTACGTTTATACAGGGTGATTTATTCAAGTGTCAGTATGTATATTGAAAAATGCTTAAATTGAGGTCAGTCCCGAGGCCAATTTTGATAAAAAATAAAATTGCTTCAGTAGGTTTTCGAAAAATCAATACCCCTGGCCAGGAATCAAACCAGCTAACTATGCCGAAAATTGTCACACCCTGTACTATTATGAATCATGACATATGAAAGTGATGCTAATAAGGATCATATTCCGTGAATGACATAATATGGCAAAGTAAAGGAAGATGCTCTTCTATTTAAAACATTATAATAACTTCACATCAAATATTTTAAGTTCTCTTATTAAACTTAATTTAAATCTTAAATATAAAATTCTCGTGTCACAATGTTCGTTCCCGTACTCCTCCGAAACGGCTTGACCGATTCTCGTCAAATTTTGTGAGCATATTCAGTAGGTCTGAAAATCGGCCAACATCTATTTTTCATCCCGAAATTCCCATGGGAACGGGAACTACGCGTGTGAAACCGCGGGGCGCAGCTAGATACTTAAGTATAAAATAAATTATTTCTAATATTTACGTAAAACACATTAGCTATGTAGAGGTTAACAAAACTGACTGAAGAAACATTAAACACGCCTTAATTTACGAACTTACACAAACTACACTGCTCAAACACGCCAACATTCATGTCCTTAAGAAGTAAAACATAAAGACGATTATCGCATAGCTGAAGGTTAATTTCATTGGCACAGACTACGCCGTCTTACTAAACTTTAATTAAAATAATGCGTTCCTAAAGCCACATTAGTTTATTTTGTTATATATTGTACCTAGAATTAAATTAACGTACTTTTCTTAATAAACCTAAGAACACGGTGTAGTTAGTAATATTTTTAATCTATACACCCCTATTTTGAAAATATGGGACTTATTAAAATCAGAATATCTGTAGCAGTAACTGAATCCATATATCCAATAAAAATATCAAAAATGATAGTCGATTACTTATCTTTAAAAAATACCAAATAAATGTCGTATTACCAGACGGCACACTAGCTATCAAGTATTCTGTGACGGCTCGGGTCGATGACCGCGCTCATCTGTGTATCGCAGCGTTCGGTGTAGAATAACAATAAAATTCGGCGGGATTTTGAAAATCTTTGACTTATCATAACTTTTTAAATAAAAGCAAAAGAAAAAAACTAACTTCACTATTATATTGTCACCCGTCGTTTACATTAGCTGTGAGATAAGGTATCGCAATTTCAAAATAAGGGTGTATAAGTAAATAAAACTCTTCCGTTACTGAGTGATGTACTGACTGACAGACAACGCACAGCCGAAACTACTGGTCGTAGAGAGCTGAAATTTGGCACGTGTGTTTGTTGGTGGGAGTAGGCCACCATTAAGAGAAGATATTTAGAAATCCCTCCCCCTGGGAGGAGAAAAAGGGGAAAAACCTAAATTCTGTCGAAAGTCATTATCCCACGCGGACGAAGTCGCGGGCAAAAGCTAGTTTATTATATTACTGGCGACCCCAATTGGAATAGCGGTAACAATGTCGGATTGCCAAACAGTGGGCTGCTGGTTCAACTCCTGTGAAAGTTAATTCATTCACATTGTGTGCTTCACAATTTAGTATCTAGATGGGCTGTGTGGTGTGTATTAATGAATGTGTAGTTTCTGATATTCTGAATACAGAAAAATAAACTGGTTAGAGGTCGGTGGCTACATCATAGAGAGATAGATAAAAAAATTAACAGTTGCTTATAAAACATCTAATTTATAATTTTGTGAAGCATATAAAATAAATACGAGTATACTCATCCCTATAAAAAAAAATATAGAAGAGGTCTATGTTGTATTACAGACTGCGAAAATAATGAGGAATTTTCCTATACTTTTTGTACAACATATTTCACTATTTTACTTACAAAATATTATCATTATTATTGTAACCCCACGACCCGAATATAATGAACTACTTGAATATTATAACGATATTAATATAACAAAGTTACTTTGTTCAATAAGGGCCTCTATTCTAAATATCAATTGTAACTGAATGACACTTCAATCGTATTTGTATTGTTAAACAATATTCTTATTTTCATATCATAGTTATAATAAAAAACTGAAGTGTGGTTTAGGTTTCTTTTGTGTAAGAAAATATTAATTTAATGTCGAAAATAAGGTATTTCTTTTCTTATAATTTTGGTTTTACTTGTTCAGTTTGAATGTTTTATTAAAATACTAGCTTCTGCCCCGCGACTTCGTGCGCGTAGAATAGTTATTTTGGGCTAACGCTAAATATCGATGTAATAAAACAACTTTAATCAATATGTAGGTCAGGCAGTCGAGATTAAAATTAAACAATAAACACGCCTATATTATTCGTTATCAATACATAATGTAGTACAAAACGAAGTCGCTTTCTCCGTCCTGATGTCCCTATGTATGCTTAGATCTTTGAAACTACGCAACGGATTTTGATGCGGTTTATTTTAATAGTGATTTAGTGGGAAGGTTTTTAGCATAATTTTATCCCCATATTCCTACGGGAACGGGAACTACGCGGGTGAAACCGCGGGGCGCCGCTAGTGACATATAAATTAGGTAAACTTTAATATTTTAAGTGCCTACATAATTAAAATACCCCTATTAGATATGATTCAGGACAGGCCCTAGCCCCTCCTTAGGTAGCTGACGCTGACCCCCCCTTTTTTTTTTTTTTTTTTTCCGCTGTGAAAATGCATAGAGCTTCATACCAACGAGAGCCGAGAACAGGAGGACTCACGGTGGTTTTGTGGGGCTCTCCCAGCCAGAAGGGCTGGGCCTACCCACTAAAAACACAGCGACTTCCGTCTGCGTTACATTGGGGTGCCGTAGGATCACCACGGGGGATTACTACCACGACACCTCAACGCCGGGCCCGCACTAAGGCGGCACCCCCTCCCTGAAAGGACGTCCCCGGAAGTGAGGACGTCCCCAGACCGGTACCGAGAGCGAGCGCCCTCCTTGACGCTCGCCCTTTGTACCAGGGCTTGGGAGAATTGGGTCGATATGGCGCCTATAGCGCCTCTTCCCGCAACTCCCAGCCCCCCTCCCGACCCCCCCACATTAGCGAGCACAGCCAACTGCGCCCGAAATGCAGGGGGTCGCGCGCGCCGACGGGACGGCCCAGAGCCCCGGGACTCCGGACCGTCCAGTAGACGCACGCAGACGGGTGCGATGACCCCCTCGGCTAGTTCGCCAATGGGGATCACCGCCTCCCTTTAGGTCCCGTACCGGAGGGTTGGGGACGGTTATCACCGCCCCATACCTGATGCTGACCCCCTAATATCACTTCCACGCCACTACCTCTTCCACCCCACTCCCCTTCCACACTAATACATCTTCCACACCGCTCCCACTTCCACATCACTCATCATTACTTATTTTTGGTCTTGTACCCTCGGTAGGGAGATCAATGAACTGGTAATGATGATTTAAAACACATTGGTACGTGGTGGGTTTCCAACCAGGCACCTTCCGATCGAAAGTCAAAGGCCTTAACCCCTACGCCACCGACGCTCTACATCTCACCGTCCTACATCCACACTAATCCCATTTCCCCATCTCTACCACTTCAACGCCTATCCCGCATCCACTCCACTTCCACGCCACTACCCCTTCCACCCCACTACCACTTCCATCCCATTTTTTCATCTTTTCTTCGGAAGAGTCGGCGTTTCATAACACAATACATATTCAGTAGAATGCTGATTATCTGAATTAATTGGGACCGGGGTCGATTCGGACATAGACTGCAAACTTCTAAGCCAACGCAATCAAAAGATACAGCCGTTTATGCCGCAAATTTTCGACACTTGCAAGGGAATCAAAACCTACAGGGTGCTTCCCGTGAACTCAGAATCTTGAAATTTGGTACGAAGCAACGTCTTATAGCATAGATAAAGGAAAAATTACGAAAACCATAAATTTTTAGTTACATCACATAATATATTTTTTTTTAATAATTTTAACCTTACTACCCATTTCCTCATAAACGCGTAGAGGTATTAAATTGAAATTCATACCAAATACTCAGGTCTATAATACCTTTAAGCTGTAACAAAATCAAACTTCTATGTCAACGCAATCAAAAGAAACAGCAATTTAAGCTGCATATTTTGAAACTCGCAAGTACTCGCAAGGGAATCAAAACCTAAAGGGTACTTCCAGTCGACCTAGAATCTTGAAATTTGGCATGAAGCAACGTTTTATAGCACACATAAAGGAAAAATTCCGAAAACCTTAAATTTTTAGTTACATTACAAAATAAAAATATATATAAAATACCATAGTTATGACTCGATTGTCGTAATGAACGAACTTTGTAAACCTTGCAGGTTTGTACGGAACCCTCGGTGCGCGAGTCCGACTCGCATTTGGCCGGTTTTTTTTTATTTACATATAGTTTTGATACGCTGCCTCATTTTCCGTCATTTTCTTTTAGTCCGCCATTTTGACAATCAGCTGTCAAATTACAAATTGAAACACATGTCAAAGGAGTATTGATATCAATTTCGACGCAAATCAACCCCAAAATAACTTTTTACCCCTTTTTAATCATGTTAGGTGATGATTTTAAGAAAAATGAGTATCACATATTTTATTAATCTTGTTGAAGAACATTTATGCCAAGTTTGAACTTAATCAGACCGAGGAATCACGTTGTCCCATACAAACTTTGCAACCCCTTTTCACCCCTTTAGAGGAGGAATTTTCAAAAATCCCTTCTTATCGGACGCCTACGTAATACAAATAACACACCCTCCAAGTTTTAGGTCTCTACGATCAGCGGTTTAGGCTGTGCGCTGATCCATCAGTCATTCAGGACAAAGCCTTTTATATAATGATATAGATTACTTAGTTATCTTGAAATGTCTTATGTTCCTTACTTTATCATAAAATAAATTATTTAATTTTGTTCATTTTTCTGTTTCAGATCCCATGCAAAGCTATTACCTCAGAAGATTGAGGTGTATGCTGTCCATAAAATGTTAACGTTATTCATCTATAATGTCGATAAATGTTCAACCATTTTATAATTTTAAAATCAATCTTCTTCTATCGTGTCAATGGCCACAAAATAATATAAGTTAAGAAAAAAAAATGAGACTAAATTGTCCCGGACCAATTAAAATCAATGAAAAGCAAATAAAAAGCTAACACATTTCTTGACAAAACTGTAAAATACGACTACAACACAATTCTAAAACACTTTTTTTTAAATGTCAAAATTGACATTTGTTATTAAATTGTTATTTTTGTTAAAGGATTAGATCATAGATTTAATAAGTTCGTTGATAAAATATTGTATTAGGTTGGTGTATATTAGTTATAAGTTTTATGAGAATAAATATATTTCAAATGAATATATTTCATTTCATTTCAATTGATTACCAGAATAGCGCCTGCGACTCGTTAATCATAATGAAAGCGCCGGACCGATAATTAAGTAAGGTTCAATATTGAGGACAAAATAAACAGATTACCTTACAAGATATCTTTAGACGTATCAGGGTGTTAATTTATTAATTTTGTCGTTTTAATATTATTAATTTGCTTTGTATTTTTACCCTACAAATAGGCGTTACTTAATTACAATTAGGTACTTGAGAATACAGAGAGAAAATATGGATTAATCTGTACTTACTGTTGTTATTGCTCGTTTATTAATAAGAAGGAATTGTTTGGATATTAAGTGATACAGTTATTATTAGAAGTGTAGTATTACTAATACTTAGGATAAGGTCTGATGATATTATACTTGAGAATATCTGTTTTAACAAAGTCAATGCATACTAGCTTGCCTTTAAAATAAGCTACTTTGATGTAATTAAAAACATAGGACACAATTTTATCGTTAAATTTCTTTGGGTCGCCCAAAAATAGGATTTATGTGCCTAAAACCGTAACAGACTAAACAACTTAATTAACGACAAGTAACATATTTTGAGCTCTACCTTTATAACCGCCACATTTTTCGAATTAATTAACTCAAAATTTAATTTTAGTTTATAATAGTTTAATTAGTCTAGTTCTCATACAAAGTGAGAACAAACACTGCGAGTGAATTCGTTAAAATTACTGAACTACACATTTAACACCCTCTGAACCGGACACTGTTTAGGACAAAGTTTCAGATCTGATTTTCACCTAAATGCAAACAGGGGCGCAACGACCAGTATAACAAGAGCTCTCCGATTTTTGTTTGCAGTTGTATCTAGTACCTACACAGAGTGGAGCGAAGGCTCTCCAACACTGGTGGTTGTTGTGTAAACTTTATAATTGGCCATAACCCTCCAATAAGGCCCTTCGTAGACGAAGTAATTAACTCAACTATTGTGCAAGTCAATAGAATGTTCCGAAGCGAGTCGGTAACGCGACACGATAATTTGAAGCTAACATAATTATTATTGAGAAATATTGTGTTGTAACATTGAGTTTAAATTAATTTCGATTTGTTTTCTTTTATGTTGTTACTGTTTTCATGTAGAGGTTTTGTCTCATATTAGTATGTTTTGATGGTAAATATACTGAACTTGTTTTACAGTACATAATCATATCTTTATTTTTCGTTATGTGTATTTTGAAAACCGCTTTGGATGAGGTTTGATTTGTTTAAGTTTATCTATCGTATAAAGTTTCTGAAAAAAAAAACAATTTAAAAACACTCGGTCGCTAAGGTAGTGTTACACACCAGTACTATTCAAATATTAAATTTTATGCTCTCAAAAGCCCTTGAATGTCAAGGCAAAATGTATGAACATTCGCTTTATACTCGCTTTCGTATTCACCTAGTTCCTTATCTATAGAGGGAGAATAGTAAAACTTCGCGAGACGATATATCAGCGCAGTAGTCATGACCAAATACCTGGTAGTTGGCTTATTACAGCCGATATGGACGGTGGAACGTCTTATCATAAAGTATACGAGGGAATACTGAATATTGTCAATTCGTTGTACAGGTAAGTACGAAATCTACTTTACATTATTATTTTATGAATGTATTATAATGTTTTTTTTGGTAATGACTATTACAGAGGTGTAAGTTATTGAATTGTCGTTTGTATTTTCAATATTTTTTTAGATGTAAGTTTGTTAAATAATTTGAAAGATAACGTAAAATTAAAGGTACATGCCAGTTAGTTTGGAGCAGCATTATTGCTTGGCATGGTCCTGGGTTCAAATCTCAGTCGAAGCAAAAACAAATTGAACTTATATTTACACTTAAAAAATACTTACTTAATAAAAAAAAAAAATGTGAATATTCCTCATTTTCTGCTACTGACTGTACTTACATGGCGTGACTAGAAAAGATTAGGGTGTTTCCTCTTTGTTTCCCAAGTAGTCGGCGTTAATTTAAAACCTGGAATCTCAAACAGAGACAAGTTGACGTGAGCCTAGCGTGCCCAAGTTCTCGGTGAAGGTAACATTTATAATGGAAATGTCCTTCCGAATTCAGACGTTGATTGTAATTCGTTTGAATACTCTGCATTCTATGGTTTGAAACATAAACCATAAAACCGGTTCGAAAATACAAATAATAGGTTAAAACATATGTATTGAAGTAGTCTAAGGGCCTATTTCACGACCATCAAGTAAAGTTACTCACCAAGTAAAGTTAGTTTTGTCTCTTTCTTACTTTATATCAAGTGACAAAGACAAAACATGTGAGTATTTACTCGGAACGTTACTTGAGGATGGTGAAATAGGCCCTTAGTTTAATATAAAGTATTTGTACTATCCCACTGCAAAACAAAAGCCTCTAATGAGGAGGAATAGACGTAATCAACACTGTAATCATTCCGAGTCAAGTATATAATATAATATTGAATAATAAGACATTGTGACGTTAAAAGGCATTAATCTGTAACTCTATCAGAAATTCCGCACCAAAAATAGAAATGTATTAATTTATCTATATATCCAAATGTACTCTCATATAAATTTCAATTAGATTGAAATAGAAACAACACAAACGCCATCGTGCAAAACAGTTGCAGACACAACCGTTTTTAATAACACTTTAGTCCCAGACGATCGCCTAAAGATAAATCCAGACATTTTACATCGTAGTTCGTAGAGTAGACTCCGCGTGACCGCTCTTAAATTTCCTTACACGAAACCTCTTTGCAGTTGACAGTACTGTGTAGGGGAGTTGAAACCCCCCGTTTCGTTTCCGTTTGCAAATATCGTGCGCCTAAATTAAAGTTTTGGCCTCGACTGTACCAACTTGTTAGCGATACAAGGCCCTTTTTATTTCGAGTGTAATTTATGTCTAGTTTGAAAAATTATCTTGCCGTATTACTTGTCGTTGTTAAAGCAGACAGAACACAGAATTATACCGGCTAGGTTTACGTAAGTGGTTGTTTCATAACATGAAACCTAGTAAAATTATAGAGAGTAAACAAATTTATGTTTGGGTGTATCTAGTCTACCATATTTCATTTGCCATGGTTTTCTAAATACAGTACTTTGGGGATGCTATTTACATAAAGTGAATGTTTTGTGAGTCATTTCTTTCGGCTAGACTTTCGTTAGTAAACCGAAAGTTATGTAATGTTTGATGGTTATTGAAAATAGTCGGTATATAATTGTGTAACAAAAAATGTAATATACCGACGATATTCTGTAGGTCTAGATACTGAAAAGCTTACTTTATTTAGGTAGAATAAAGACTATATAAAATAACTCTCTCTTATAATAATAACAGTAATTAATTAATCAAACTAACAATGAATTACGAATAAATAAGAGAATTCATAATTAACACCAACAATTTCTGTGCACGTACACTTATAATATCAATTAGTGAATCGGGGAGTGTATTTACATAACTTCCTCAATAATTATTTAACATCAATACGTACGTATGTCTGCAGTTTGTTTTGTTATATAACCGTGAGAGGAATATTACAGCATGGTGCAGTTAATTAAGGCTCAGTGTAAAGCCGCTGCGGGCTTGGGGCGAAATGGGAAATAGGTAATTATGAACTTGCGTACTGGCTTGCAGGCTTGCCGCTACCAGTACTGGACAAGGTACAGGGTATTTGTGATGTTTTTTATATTATAATAGATCATAATAAAAACTATTTTATTTACAACGGAGTTTTAGGGACTCGACGTATTTGATTCTTTTTTGAGACAATTCAGCTGAATGGATGTGTACGCGTGCGTACACTTCTCCATACAAAATCGTTGTTTTGTATGCATAAACGTTAAATGGAGCTGAATATATGTGTCTAGTCCTTTAACTAGGCTTAGTGCTTATGATATGGGAATCAACGTAATTTTGCTGTTTCGGGTATGAAAAACGTAGCTATACATATATTGGCCATTGGTTGTTTTTTGTACATCATTTCGGCTGCCGTTATGTATTTTTGTACTTCGCTTTCCTGCAAAATTCTTTCGTTGTGTCTTGCGAAATTTTTCGGGTTTCATTTTGGGTTCTATTAAGTGATTTTGCAAATGAATGGGTTAAATTTGGACCAAAATAGGTGACCTATTATTATTGACCTAAAGCGAGAAGTAAAACGAGTCATAACGTGTGTTCTACCTTGTATTTTAATAAACCTTGTTTCTCTTATACCTTGGACGGTGATGTAAAATCTAGCTTTGCGGACTGCATGAAATTAAAATGTGGGTCTAGTTCATTCCAGCTGGTTTATTTTTTAACTATTAAAACATATCATGGTTAACATTTTTTCAGTTATTTTTGCATTTATAAGTTCATGAAAATATTGTTTAAAAGTCGAACTGTTTATTATATTATGGTTTATGTTCATTTTAAATTCATTTATTTTTATTCTTCTTATTTTTTAACTACAACATTTATGTATTTGTCTCTGCGCTAGAATTCTAGGTAAAACTGACTGTGATTTATTTTGTTTTGTGTGTATCTAGAAAGAAATCATTAATTATAAAAAAAATACAGATTTTCTTCTCTGTTCTTCTCAAAAGAATATATTATTAGGTTTTTTTAATTGGTCGAGTACTGTGATTGTATTTTCGTCAACTTTGTCTTCGAACAAAACTTATCTTAAAGTGAAACTATATTTGTTCGTGTAAATCAATAATGTTATTAATAAACTCTGCTACTTTTTACTACCAATAGCAGTTTCAAGTTAGTAATATAAGTTTGGTAAGTTTGCTTCAAAATAAATGAAACCTATCAGAGTCAGAAATTGGATGTTCGTATCTCACACGTGAAGCCACTGGGGGTGTATGTTCAGAAGTAATTACGTCAGTACCGATGTTAACCGATTGCCTTCAGGCCTTAAAGGAAATAGCTAATTACTTAGTTGCTCTCAAATGAGATCGTGTAAGTAAATAGATGAGTGATTTTAATAATTAATTTGTACACAAACTCACTAATTAAATATTTAAGGTATAATTAGAGAACAATGTAATAAGAAACGTTTGTGTTTTGCTTTGTATCTATGAATTAATTTTGTTTTGTAGAAGGTTGATTTAGAGATTACAGATTTAGAGCTGTGCAAAATATTATTAAACGAAACGTACGTCATTATATATAATTATGTAAAACAACGGAATGTTAGTACGCGCGAGAGAGACGCCGTCGGCGCGGGCGTATCGCACTCATCCTCCTGATGATGGCCACCGGACGTGGCTGAAACTAGTCGAGGGATTCGACTTAAATAAGTACGTACTAACATCCCGTTGTTTTACATACTTATTTGTACAAAATAGTTCATTTTAGGTACATTTTTGATGGAATAACGAATACCTAATTATAATGTAATTTGCTATGTTACGCCAGTATGGTCCGCCATCTCAACTCTCATAAGTGAAACAAAAATTGCAGTATCCTATTTAAAATATAGAACTCACGGAGGTTTGTGGCATAGTTAAACTTATATGGAGAAAATGTGCAGAAAGATAAAATTTTAATATGACACTGCTGTACCTTGTTATTAAAATGTTTTAAATCCATAAAATTTAAAGGTGCAAAAGAGCCTTGACACACTTAGAACTACATGAGAGTAAATCAAACATCCATCTTGCGAACAACAAATTACCACTTCATGCCAAAAACTTTTTCTTAGAACTTAAACTATTTATATTTTAAAGTTTCATATTAGAGAGCGTATCACAGATGTGCCTTTGAAAGGCTTTGCAGTGTAAATGTCACTCTATATGGTAATCAGTGGAGTGAATGTTCCCTGAAAGACAGTAAGACGTTACACAGGACTCTTCAGGGAATATTTTATGGGTGAATGTACATTAATGAAAGGAGGTACCGATGGGGCTTTTTGTGTGAGTTCCCGGAGATGTTAACTTGAAAAATGTTTGTGTAATATTATTATGCTGAATAACTTCGTTTTTTAAAAGGTTTGCTGTTTATTTTTGTTTATGTGTTCATTTGTTTATGTAGTGTAAGTTTCTTGTACATCGTAAGACTGAGGGCCTATTTCACCATATTCAAGTAAATTTCCGAGTAAGTACTCACAAGATTTGTCTTTGTCACTTGATATAAAGTAAGAAAGGCACAAAACTAACTTTACTTGGTGAGTAAGTTCTGTTGTTATATCCGCGTAATTCCCAATTATAAATTCCAGCAGTTTAAAAGAGAATTTAGTGCCTAGTCAATGTGTTATTCAAGTGTGTTTAATATAACAATAAACGTCTGCATCTTTACTTTGATATCCATATATCAACACATAATATGTAGCTAAACATGAAAATCAACACATATCTAGCTGAACATGAAAAAATACAGAAATAAATAACTCTTTTGTGTCTTCGTGACGGTTATAATAAAAAGATGATACTCGCATAAAGGTAACGTTTACTCAATCGAATATCACAAACTCAAAGTACATTTAACTTGAACCAAGTCAAACATTCCCACATGTTACTGGGAAAAGAAACTCATTTCAGTACCGAACACGAAACTTAGTTACGGAGCGGGATGAAGGGAACAAAATGATGTCGTTACGTCACTCATTAAGGGGAATAGTTAGACGGAAAAAACCGTATGAGAATTAATTCAATTACGTAAATTAGGAAAAAAATACTAATATAATTTAATCTTATGTAAGTCTACAGTTGTACTCCTATTGATCTAAGTATTTAATCTATATTTGTGTTGTACTAGTAGATTTGTATTCTCTCTCTTTTACTTTTTAATTTTTATTTTTTTTAATTTAAAATTGTAATTATTCTTTAAATTTAATGTCTATAATTATTTGAAGTGAACGTATGATTTTATTGGAATATTGTAAATGTATAATACTTATGTCATGCAGTGTGAACACGTCTTTGGGTTACAGTCCAGACTGTAAACCTAATTAGATTTAAGTACATTTTTTATACATAATTAGATTGTAACCCGTTGTGTCACCTATTAAATAAATAAATAAAAGTTGGGAACTAGATACTTATCTTAGCTTCGTAGACATATTACTTAGGTGACTTTTACCGACTATAAAAAAGAAGTTTCTGAATTCAGCTAGGTAGTTTATCCACTCAAACGTGTAGTAAGTGCTTGCTTATATGTACTGTGTTTGTTGCCGTAGCGTGACTCCAACAACCGGTTGCAGCGGAAGATCAGCGCTGGTCTTTGCAAATAGTCCAGCATCATGCTGAGTTGCTACCGTTTTGTGGTCACTATTTTATGCACTTTTTAATTGTAAGTCATTGTAAGCTAACTTGGTCACAAATAAAAAAAAAATATATTTGTATTTGTAAATTCAGTTCCATTTAATATTTTATGTGTTATTTCCAATTGTACTTTCCGTTTTTTGTTTGTTTAAAACAAGCTTCTGCAGTGCGATTTTACATAAGTGTATTATTAAGTTTGCAATGTGAATTTATAAATATTAGAAAAATTAAAAGAAAATGCAACTCTTAAAGTATTTTCAAAATCTATTTCGCAACAAGCGCGCAATAAAGTGCACAAGAAAAACTTGAATCAAACTAATTTAAAAACGTTTTGCTACTAGATTTCCTTCCTAAAGAGTCGGTAAAGCGTAAAATTGGGATACAAACATGTTCATGTCTCCTTTATTCCCGAAGGTATTATATCTTAAAACCATTCTGCTACTCCCCTTAAAGGTTGTTTTCTTTTGTTTTAGAAGTGGATGAACGAAGTGAATATTACTATTGTTATCATAGATATTAGTTAGTACATTTACAGAATACGAAGTTATACTACATGATGGCTACAACAATATGCCGAAAGAGCTAATACCTAGTCTGTAGAACTTAATGCTGTTAGAAAATCATCATCACAGCTTATCTCTGACCATTGCTAAACATGGTTTATTCAGTTAATCTTCAGCATGACCAGTCCAATGCCTTATGCCTTCTGCATCTAACAAATTTTCATCAAGTTTTCGGTAACAACGACGATATGGTCGTTATAATTATCAGCATTATGAAGTAAATTCTGTTTGAATGAATGTTTTACATTCACGTATGGTTTACACTAGGTTTAGTACTATTGCGTACCCAATCCCCATCTCTCAATTTAATAAGAACAGAAAAGCAACCATAACAATACTCATTTCTCCTTTGATAATGACGATACAATGCCTTGGAAGATGTTCAACTCGGTACGGCCGAGGCAGTATGACCGTCGTACTGCATCAAGAGTTATTGCAACATCTTGCTTTAAAGGAACACAATTTTAAACTTTATCTCGTTGTGATAGGAGTAAAGTAGAATGCACGGTTACGTTGGTTATATGTAATCCAAATGAAACGTTGACACTGAGCCCCCAACGGCCGGCGGGTAGAAAATTGTGAGATCAAATTAGGTCCCGGTTTAAAGTCTTCACAATAATAAGAATGGCTCGAAAATGAAATGTAGGAGGGAGAGAGTTTTTCTCTATTTTTACCGTCCTCTTTCCTACTGCCAGTGGAACATTTAATTTGAGATTATTTTACTTGAAAATGTTTGTGAAATTCAAAGTTTTTAACTTTATTGCAAATGCTTTTTTCTACTGCACGTCTTAGTATCATTTGTTAGGATGGATTCGAAGAATTACGTCTGGCAAGACTCTGTTTTATGTATTTAAATTAAATTATCATCCATTAGAGAAAATAACAAGATACTAACAGATTTTACGGCGTATTAGTTTTGCGTGCCAATAAAAATTATTCACACAATGTCGTCAAATTGTTACATAGTAACTACGTTATGTATAAAATTATTTGATTAATAACCTTTTAATACTAGAATTAATTTCTACTTTCAATAAAAACCAATTACCAAAAGAATTATTCATAAGAAATCCTTTATCAAATACGTTTGTAGAAAATTGTTAACTCATTTTAAGAAATTTAATATAGTCCTACAATTCTTTGGGGAAATAACCAAGGGAAATTATCTAAAAACTGTCGAGGTTAACGTAGAAATTGGGATTACTTTTTAATTTTCGAATAAAAAGAGCAGCACTATTTTAAAAGAGCGTCTAACAGTCTAACTGATAGATTGAGTTCCGCCTTCGAGGGAGTCCTGAACAAAAATCCATTAGGAATCCCAAAGGAGGAGACGACGTCTTCCGTTTCGGAAATTACATTAAAAAGCAATACTTCCTACCCAATAACTAAAGATACGGTATAAAAAAAATGCTAAGGAAATTCTCTTAGAGCTCGCGCGGAGCGTTTTTGCAAATTATTCTATTTGCTCTACGTTTATTGGGACTATTTTTTGTTCGAACTTGCTTTGCTGCCCTAATAGATGTTCGGCTTCTTTGGTACAATAAATTTGTCTAATGGTGGATAATGTCTAAACATGGATTACAATTTGATTAGATAATTCCAATATCAAACATTTAGTGAGGATTATTTAAAATGGAGATGACATACTTATTTGAGTGAGAACATGTTTCACTTTTTTTACTGATTAAATCAGTCTGAACCAAATATTTGAATTATATTTTTTCTAAAACAGAAGAAAAACTTTACTCAGACAGACCGTACGATAAAATTGACATCTTATTGATTTTGTTAACAAAAAAATAACAATTTCGTGAATGTGTATCACTTGTAGTAACTATCTCGTAATCGGATGAGTAGGGTATGTGTATCCACGCGTTAAATTAAAAAAAGAAAAACCTCTTTGTTAGTCACTTCGCAGATGTACAAAAGTATTGTAAGTAAGTAAGTATTGATGTGGCAATTTAAATTAAAATATTAGTAACGTAAAAAATCATTAAGTATTAATATCTAATATATAAAATTCTCGTGTCACAGTTTTCGTTGCCATACTCCTCCGAAACGGCTTGACCGATTCTCATGAAATTTTGTGAGCATATTCAGTAGGTCTGAGAATCGGCCAACATCTATTTTTCATCCCGAACTTCCTACGGGAACGGGAACGGGAACTACGCGTGTGAAACCGCGGGGCGCAGCTAGTAAAAGTATTATATTGTGTAATAGATTTGATGATAAAAAAAATATACTTACCTAAAAACGCATACCCAAATCGAAAAATACTTGTTGGATTATTTTTCAATTACTGGTCCAACTTTGCCCCATATGATATTAAGCGTATAACTAGCTCACTTGATTCGGGTCAGTTAATCCTAACTAGCTTTATGAGTGGACGACTGACTTGCGGAACAGACATTTTTAGTTCCACTTATCCCAAACTTTAGCAATTATAGACCGTGATCAATCTTCTTTTTACTTACTTTACTAGAAATAAGTAAAGAAACATTCTGTCTGTATTCTAAACATCATTCTGTGTAAGTACTGATGTAAAAAATAGTGAGTGTTCACTAGTTTTTACATTAGATATCAATACGATATACTTCTTTTAACAGACTACAAATATTACCGAAAGTGCCTTTTTAAATAAAAAATAATAAATTTCGGCACACTAAGAACAGGGGCCTAAGTCTGCAATTTGACATCATTGATCAGACAATATGTTGATATTGAGACACCATAACGAGAGTGTCAGAAATTTGGTATTCTGCTTAAATTTATTCATATAGCTATGGTGTCTCAGTAGTCTTTGTTGCATAAAAAATCAATTAATTTTTTGTCAAATAAATGTCAGAATACTGTTTCCATGACATCCATCTAAGTTTTATGGAGCCTTTGAGTCAGCAGAGTAGTTGTCACTAAGAGAATACCAAAATGACAACAAATGACAAAATGTCGATATTAAAATACATTTGAGTAGCATTATCACAGCCTAATAGTTTAGAGAATCAGGGCCAGGTAGAAATACCACATCCAAGTATTCATTGTCTCTAATCTCACACAGGAAAAGCTTCATACGAAGGAGGCAAGCCATATCCGATATTGGTCCTTCTGACATTATCGATTTTATAAGAACTTCTTTGTTCTTTTGAATGGTTCCTTCAGTTCAATTTTCTTTGAATGTAAATGAAGATATTGGACGGAACTTCAAATTACAATACGTTTTGAGTTTTGACCTACTTAAAAGTACTGGAAATCTTTATTCTTCTTTTTAAATTGTTGGTGTAAGAAATATGAAAAAGTATTTGAAAAATAATTACTTATAAAATATTTTGTAACTGACTTGTGGAAATAGGATTCTATGAGAGACAATTAATCAAGTCAAAAACAGTATAAATATGAGTGTGGACCTAATACACAGAAAGCACGCAGCTAATAGAAAGATCTATTCCTAGACAGCACGTTTCGCCGAAAACCCTGTTGGTAGAAAACATTGTTATAATTATATTCATAATTATCGATAAGCATATGTTAGTTATAATATGGCGTAAATATTAATCTTAATTTTCATTTTTGCACAAGTATTATACTCGTGTAAATACCTAAATAAAAGTCTACAAAAATATATTCTTCGTAAGCCAAAAAGTACCAGGAGTGCAGAACTACAACAGAGATGCATACAATACTAAGACTTATCAGACAAGGTAAATAATTTGCCGTTAATCGTCTGGTCCGCGCAGACGGTAAGCAATTTAGCGAGGATTAAACCCTGATTCTCTTGCAGCATTCACCCCACAGCAAATAAAGCTGCTTTCATTACAAACGTACAACACGACAGACATGGCACCTTTAAAATGTGTATTAGTTACTTATATATTTTTACAAAATTAGTTTAAAGCTAATTAGTTTTAATTTATTGAAAATATAATTAGAAATGGAATATTATTACGCCATTTATTATCTAATTGACATTTAAATAAACTAGCCTTTTTATTAATAAGCGCGAAGTGAGTCCCGGAACAATTAAGCGTTTCGCTATGAAACTACATAATGTTCTGTTCAAGCGCATCATGTATTTCTGTGCTCCGTTTCCCGTTCACCTTTGAAACCTCAAAAACTAAAACACTAAGAAAATATTTGTTTATTTATTTTCCTTGTGTGAAGTTAATTACTACCATAAGTTATTAATCGATCTCTCCATCAAACAACACAAATCTTGTTTCAAAATTCATTTCTATCAACCCACTATAGCCGGCTCTAGATATTATGACATTTTGAACGTACAATCGTACATACAATACATTTATTTGTAGTGAACTAAGTCGCAGGTCTAATCGAATAAGGACCATTGAGGGATGTCGAGACAAACGATCGTTTTAGCATAGTTTGAAGGAAATTAATTGAATTCCACAGACATGGAACGCCATTAAATAGTTTTGTTTGATGTTTGTTAACATGAGTTTTGGGTCGGCAAACGATTTAATGATTTAAAACTCAATACAGAAGTCAATTGTAGATTCTCCTCCGCATGTTATTTATTTGTCTACGTTTATGTATGTAAGAATATTACTTGTGTAGTAGGTATGTGATCTGTTTTTTTTTTTAAATTCTTTTAAAACTACTAGACTGATTTTCATTTCAAAGAAAAAATGTGGGCCGAATCAGAATATACAGAACTTACAGATAATAACATTAATTAAAAATTTAAAAAACCCCCAACACAATTACTTTCAAACCGCCCATAACTTTTAAACGGGTCAACCGATTTTCATCAAACATGTCTAAGAACACTCGCACGTAAGTCCTCTTTAATACACAAACTGAAACTAAACTGAAATCGGTTCATCCGTTCGGGAGCTATGATGCCACAGACAGACAGATACACACACACACACACAGAGACACGTCAAACTTATAACACCCCTCTTTTTGCGTCGGGGGTTAAAAACAATGCATCGTAAAAAAATACAACCTTTTAGGACCTTCGTTTTGAAGTCTCAAAAGGTTTTTCGTTAATAACTAAGGTATAAAACATACGTATCATATAAAAAGCCTGAAATACAATTATGAGCGGCTTAACATCACTTGTCACGTTATTGACTACTTACATTGTCTCATCATAGTAACTGAGCACTAAGTTCGAAACTTGTATCTAGGGTATCAGAAAAATAAATCTGATTTATCTCGTTGAGGTTGTGAGGATCGTTTGAACCAAATTTCACTCAAATCGTTCCAGTAGTTTTGGTGCCTAGTCAATGTGTTATTTAAGTGTGTATAATTTAACAATAAACGTCTGCATCTTTACATTGATATCCATATATCAACACATATGTAGCTGAACATGAAAAAATACAGAAATAAATAACTCTTTTGTGTATACTTGAGTGTTATAATAAAAAAGATGATACTCGCATAAAGGTAACGTTTACTCAATCGAATATCACAAACTCAAAGTACATTTAACTTGAAGCAAGTCAAACATTCCCACATGTTACCGGAAAAAGAAACTCATTTCAGTACCGAACACGAAACTTAGTTACGGAGCGGGATGAAGGGAACAAAATGATGTCGTTACGTCACTCATTAAGGGGAATAGTTAGACGGAAAAAACCACATGGGGAATTAATTCAATTACGTAAATTAGGAAAAAAATACTAATATAATTTAATCTTATGTAACTCTACAGTTGGGATGTACTTATCTTGGTTTCATAGATATATTACACGTGACTTAGGTGACTTTTACCGACTATAACAAAGCAGGAGGTCCTGAATTCGGTTATATCTAATATCGATATGTTTTTGAGTTCTTTCCTTTTGCACTTCCCGTTTTTTGTTTATTTAAAACAAGCTTCTGCAGAGTGAATTTATAAATATCAGAAAGATTAAAAGAAGATGCAACTCTTAAAGTATTTTCAAAATCTATTTCGCAACAAGCGCGCAATAAAGTGCACAAGAAAAACTTGAATCAAACTAATTTAAAAACGTTTTGCTACTAGATTTCCTTCCTAAAGAGTCGGTAAAGCGTAAAATTGGGATACAAACATGTTCATGTCTCCTTTATTCCCGAAGGTATTATATCTTAAAACCATTCTGCTACTCCCCTTAAAGGTTGTTTTCTTTTGTTTTAGAAGTGGATGAACGAAGTGAATATTACTATAATTGTTATCATAGATATTAGTTAGTACATTTACAGAATACGAAGTTATACTACATGATGGCTACAACAATATGCCGAAAGAGCTAGTACCTAGTCTGTAGTACTTAATGCTGTTAGAAAATCATCATCATCACAGCGTATCTCTGTTCACTGCTAAACATGGTTTATTCAGTTAATCTTCAGCATGACCAGTCCAATGCCTTATGCCTTCTGCATCTAACAAATTTTCATCAAGTTTTCGGTAACAACGACGATATGGTCGTTATAATTATCAGCATTATGAAGTAAATTCTGTTTGAATGAATGTTTTACATTCACGTATGCTTTAAACTAGGTTTAGTACTATTGCGTACCCAATCCCCATCTCTCAATTTAATAAGAACAGAAAAGCAACCATAACAATACTCATTTCTCCTTTGATAATGACGATACAATGCCTTGGAAGATGTTCAACTCGGTACGGCCGAGGCAGTATGACCGTCGTACTGCATCAAGAGTTATTGCAACATCTTGCTTTAAAGGAACACAATTTTAAACTTTATCTCGTTGTGATAGGAGTGAAGTAGAATGCACGGTTACGTTGGTTATATGTAATCCAAATGAAACGTTGACACTGAGCCCCCAACGGCCGGCGGGTAGAAAATTGTGAGATCAAATTAGGTCCCGGTTTAAAGTCTTCACAATAATAAGAATGGCTCGAAAATGAAATGTAGGAGGGAGAGAGTTTTTCTCTATTTTTACCGTCCTCTTTCCTACTGCCAGTGGAACATTTAATTTGAGATTATTTTACTTGAAAATGTTTGTGAAATTCAAAGTTTTTAACTTTATTGCAAATGCTTTTTTCTACTGCACGTCTTAGTATCATTTGTTAGGATGGAATCCATTAGAGAATATAACAAGATACTAACAGATTTTACGGCGTATTAGTTTTGCGTGTCAATAAATTATTAACACAATGTCGTCAAATCGTTACATAATAGTAACTAAGTTATGTATAAAATTATTTGATTAATAACCTTTTAATACTAGAATTAATTTCAACTTTCAATAAAAACCAATTACCAAAAGAATTATTCATAAGAAATCCTTTATCAAATACGTTTGTAGAAAATTGTTAACTCATTTTAAGAAATTTAATATAGTCCTACAATTCTTTGGGGAAATAACCAAGGGAAATAATATAAAAACTGTCGAGGTTAACGTAGAAATTGGGATTACTTTTTAATTTTCGAATAAAAAGAGCAGCACTATTTTAAAAGAGCGTCTAACAGTCTAACTGATAGATTGAGTTCCGCCTTCGAGGGAGTCCTGAACAAAAATCCATTAGGAATCCCAAAGGAGGAGACGACGTCTTCCGTTTCGGAAATTACATTAAAAAGCAATACTTCCTACCCAATAACTAAAGATACGGTATAAAAAAATGCAAAGGAAATTCTCTTAGAGCTCGCGCGGAGCGTTTTTGCAAATTATTCTATTTGCTCTACGTTTATTGGGACTATTTTTTGTTCGAACTTGCTTTGCTGCCCTAATAGATGTTCGGCTTCTTTGGTACAATAAATTTGTCTAATGGTGGATAATGTCTAAACATGGATTACAATTTGATTAGATAATTCCAATATCAAACATTTAGTGAGGATTATTTAAAATGGAGATGACATACTTATTTGAGTGAGAACATGTTTCACTTTTTTTACTGATTAAATCAGTCTGAACCAAATATTTGAATTATATTTTTTCTAAAACAGAAGAAAAACTTTACTCAGACAGACCGTACGATAAAATTGACATCTTATTGATTTTGTTAACAAAAAAATAACAATTTCGTGAATGTGTATCACTTGTAGTAACTATCTCGTAATCGGATGAGTAGGGTATGTGTATCCACGCGTTAAATTAAAAAAAGAAAAACCTCTTTGTTAGTCACTTCGCAGATGTACAAAAGTATTGTAAGTAAGTAAGTATTGATGTGGCAATTTAAATTAAAATATTAGGTACTTAAATAACGTAAAAAATCATTAAGTATCAATATCTAATATATAAAATTCTCGTGTCACAGTTTTCGTTGCCATACTCCTCCGAAACGGCTTGACCGATTCTCATGAAATTTTGTAAGCATATTCAGTAGGTCTGAGAATCGGCCAACATCTATTTTTCATCCCGAACTTCCTACGGGAACGGGAACGGGAACTACGCGTGTGAAATCGCGGGGCGCAGCAAGTAAAAGTATTATTTTGTGTAATAGATTTGATGATAAAAAAAATATACTTACCTAAAAACGCATACCCAAATCGAAAAATCCTTGTTGGATTATTTTTCAATTACTGGTCCAACTTTGCCCCATATGATATTAAGCGTATAACCAGCTCACTTGATTCGGGTCAGTTAATCCTAACTAGCTTTATGAGTGGACGACTGACTTGCGGACCAGATATTTTTAGTCCCACTTGTCCCAAACTTTAGCAATCATAGACCGTTATCAACCTTCTTTTTACTTACTTACTAGAAATAAGTAAAGAAACATTCTGTCTGTATTTTAAACATCATTCTGTGTAAGTACAACTCTCACTAGTTTTTACATAAAATATCAATACAATATCCATCATTTTAACAAACTACAAATATTACCGAAAGTGCCTGTTTAAATAAAAATAAATAAATAAAATATAGGCACGAACAGGTAGAAATACCACATCCAAGTATTCATTGTGTCTAATCTCACACAGGAAAAGCTTCATACGAAGGAGGCAAGCCATATCCGATATTGGTCCTTCTGACATTATCGATTTTATAAGAACTTCTTTGTTCTTTCGAATGGTTCCTTCAGTTCAATTTTCTTTGAATGTAAATGAAGATATTGGACGGAACTTCAAATTACAATACGTTTTGAGTTTTGACCTACTTAAAAGTACTGGAAATCTTTATTCTTCTTTTTAAATTGTTTGTGTAAGAAATATGAAAAAGTATTTGAAAAATAATTACTTATAAAATATTTTGTAACTGACTTGTGGAAATAGGATTCTATGAGAGACAATTAATCAAGTCAAAAACAGTATAAATATGAGTGTGGACCTAATACACAGAAAGCACGCAGCTAATAGAAAGATCTATTCCTAGACAGCACGTTTCGCCGAAAACCCTGTTGGTAGAAAACATTGTTATAATTATATTCATAACTAGCTGATGCCAGCGACTTCGTCCGCGTGGAAATTGGTTTATTTATTTCACGTACCTAGTTGACTCTTTCAAAGTTATACTCTATGTAATCAAACAAATTCTATACCGGATGTTAAAATTATTTTAATCATATGTAATCATTACTAAAAAACTATTTTTTTTCTATAATAAAAAATATCTTTAATAAAAAAAATCTATATATAAAATTCTTGTGTCACAATGTTCGTTCCCGTACTCCTCCGAAACGGCTTCACCGATTCTCATGAAATGTTGTGACCATATTCAGTAGGTCTGAAAATAGGACATATAATAGTTTTCATCCCGAAATTTCCATGGGAACGGGAACGGAAACTACGCGTGTGAAACCGCGGGGTACGGCTATTATGTCTATAAAATCATATACCTTACTATTTAAGTAATGTTTAACTAAATGCAATAAATAATGAAATACTGTCACGTGTGTGGAGGAAGTCGAGAGCATATCTCTATCAATAGTATGATGGATCAAGAAGAATCCACAAAGTATCCGATAGAATTTCTGAATTCATTAAATGTTCCTGGACACTCCTCACATACAATAAATTTAAAAATCGGAGTTCCTATAATTCTTATTCGTAGTTTAAGTCCCAAACTGTGCAATAGTACTCGATTAACCCTTAAATTGACGCAGTATATCACAATATACACAATATTTAAAAAAATCTACGCTCATAAATATAAGTGTTTTTAAGATTATAAGCGATTATTTAGGTTACAATATTATTATACATTTTGTAAAAAAATAATTCATATCCCTGACTACATTTTTAATATTATAAAATATAATAATGCAGGTAGGAAGAAACAAGTGACACTCAGCAAGTTGACAATCCTTTATTTTCTATATATTTCGGCGGTATTATGAGTGGTCTCATGGTGTTATTTTGTTTTTCGATTGTCAATAAATAATAATACATGCTAATTTATACTAAAATAATAACATAACATACTTTTATTCATCATCAAACTTTATGTTTATCACCACATACACTGCCAATTTCATAGAAAATTATATGTAAATTTGCTTGTATGTCACGTTATACACTGCCAACTTCATAGAGTTTTAAATTGTATGTCGTGTAATACAGTGCCAATTGAAGGATATATTTTTTTTATTTATATATTTTTTTTGTTTATGTATTTTCTTATGTGTTTTGCTTTTTTTGCCATCAGCAAAGGCTGCTAACACAAGGTGGTAGAGAAATTGTATTTGTGTCTGCATCATAAGCACCTTCTGAGCGAAGTGTAAAGTCTGGCACCGAAAAAGATCTTTCAGGACATGCTCCGTCCTATTCCTCTTCATCCAGCTCCCTGTATTGATAGTTTTTCTTGAAAAATGCATAATATTCTCTGAGGAAGAGAGTGGCAATGATCAAAGTGAAAGTATTCGTCTAACACCTATAACTTATGAAATTTATCCCAGCCCAACAAGAACCCAATAATGCGGTTAGTTGCCGTCGTTCCTCGGTTACTTTCGCATTACCAGCAAGTATTTCAATTCCAACAACATCACTTACCACTAGTTCGACCAGGAAAACCAGATCCAAAAGACCATGTACACAGCCAACAGTAATTATAGCTATAAATAAGCTAAAACTACCAATGTTGTAAGGCTGTCTTTCGTTATACAACTATGTTACCACTCTTCACCAGATATCTCAAGCCCTTAGGTCTTTTTTGTGTGTGCTATCAGCTGTTTGTATTTTTTAGAATCACCCTAGTTACTCCAGCAAGTTGGGCCACTTATGTGGTTTCAGAAACATTCCTGGGTACGATTTCTGTGGGTTGAGATATATTTTCTGATGTCCAGCATCGCCTCGCATTTCAGCATGACGATTGCGGTTGTTTTCTCTTCTTCCCTGCACGATAGCGGCCTGTCTGTGACTCCGATAGTGTAGAGTCCATGTCCAACCAGTGTAACTAGTCAAGAGTTGTAGTTTTTCCAGTCTGAGGATATTTTTAGTCAGTCTGTTGTAACCTTACAGTATGTTGGATTTGATGGTGCTGATTTGGGCACTGTTTCATGCACTCTTCTTTTGTTCCCTATAGGTGTATGCGTTTTCATTTGTATGTTCTCTTATCCAAGATCTTTGCTGGCTAGGTGGAATGGGTATAGCAGGTTCTGGTCCGATGAATGGGTCTTCTGCTCCTCTCCTAGTCAGCAAGTCAGCTGCGTCATTGCCTTTCGAGTAGTTGTGACCCCGCAAAATTGACAATTTTAGTTTCATACTAAAAATGTTTCTTGTTTTATTTATTATCCCCATAATAAAATAACGTTTTTTTCTTGATTTACAGTTTTATTTTAACTTATTAGTGACTTCCGTATATTGGCAATGTATGCCACAATATACATCAAAATAATGAGCTATGTCTTTATGCCGTTGGCAGTGTATACCAGGATATACATAGGTTTTTTTTAAAAGTATTATATTCAGATTTTTTTAAATACGTTTTTTAGCTTCATTTACTCATAAAAGTTCCGAAACCACCAAAAAAACATATATTTTTGAGATTTATTTTGTCTGCCAATTTAAGGGTTAAAGGTCATAAATCTACAACCTAACATTATTGAGGCAGAAATTTTAACCGGTTGTGGTGTCGAAGAAACCGTCTTGATACAAAGAATACCACTCATCCCTAACAATTTTCCATTCCAATTCAAGCGCACCCAATTCCCAGTCGTGGCGTGCTTTGCTATGACGACAAATTAATCCCAGGGTCAGACACTAAAGGCCGTCAGTCGACGGTGTCACCTAAGGTCTAATTGTTTTTAGCATGGCCAACTATATGTGGCCTGCTCACGGGTCAGTAATTGATTTATTTATAGCCCCGGAAGGCAAAACTATTAATGTAATTTATAGAGAAATTCTTTGAATATGAACTATCATATAACAAAGTTTTGTACATGATGCAAGCACACAAAGACAGTGAACAATAATTTAAAAGCATTTATTTTTTGTCCTAAAGTATTTATAGATGGATATCACAATTTTTGCTTGATTTAACAAAAAGAAGGTTGAATGCACCTATATATTTAAAACTCAATACTGCCAACCTTTTTGTGTAAAGAATATCATAAATTTTAGGACCATTGCACACTGCCTATTTTTCACTTTCACGTAGATACCGTGACGGATTATACTCGATAAAAAAATTTAATGACCAATCTCTCTCGTGTTGTTTTACATTTACCTACTTTTACAGTAGTAGTCAAAAACTATTTTGTTTATTGAATTGATACCTTGACGGCGCTGTAGATATTTTTTTGATGTCTGATGCACCATTTTGAGAACTTCAGTATATTACGATCTAATCTAATCTAATCTCCCCGGTAGCTCAATTGGATAGAGCAGCGCTACGATTCAGCATGGTTCCGAGTTCAAGTCCTGGCTGAGGCGAAAATTTTGAATGCATTTTTCTAAAAGGCTTATAAGTTATTTTAATTGAACTTAAACTATTTAATAAAATATTTATGTTAATCAGCAGTTTTCTTATTGTTTTTTATTAAGGGAAAGACACTCAGTTGACGTTTCTTTAACATAGTTCATACGTACACTGCACTTTAATATTACGTCTATACTATTTTTTTGCTTGTTCACAAAAGTTTCGATTGCGTGAAAATCCGCTATGTGCATACGCCCTTTAAGCGTTCGATATTGAAGTATTCTATATTCTGTCAAATTTGATATCTATGAAATATCATTATACAAAATCCAAAATGTAGTACATATTTTTGTCAGCAATGTTTTCTCGTCAAAAGGAAGCGAAGTGTTGATAAATATATTTTTTGATTGAAATCAGAGGACCGAAGAAGAACAAAGACTACGATTCCTCCTAAATTTTAAAGAATATCTCAATAACTTAGAACTAACTAAGATGGTAACTTGCGCGATATAAACGGATATTACCCAAGCGATGTCGTGGGCGGAGTATTGTTTATTAAATTCAAAACAACAAAATAGATTTTTATTCATAACTTTTCTTTTCGTTATCCAAATGAGATGAAACAAAGCCTATATATTGCGCCAGATTAAGCTTAATCCATATGTGGAAACGCCATGAAAATCCGTTCAGTACTTTCTGAGATTATCGTGAACAGACAGACAGACAGACAGGAAAGAAAGTCGAAAATTGTTTTTTTGTGTTCATTTGACCTTCTTTTATCCCCCCCTATCAGTTTTAGGTAAATTTATTTAATGTACAGACACGGTGGTTCTACTGTTTTATTATTAGTATAGATTATCGATAAGCATATGTTAGTTATAATATGGCGTAAATATTAATCTTAATTTTCATTTTTGCACAAGTATTATACTCGTGTAAATACCTAAATAAAAGTCTACAAAAATATATTCTTCGTAAGCCAAAAAGTACCAGGAGTGCAGAACTACAACAGAGATGCATACAATACTAAGACTTATCAGACAAGGTAAATAATTCGCCGTTAATCGTCTGGTCCGCGCAGACGGTAAGCAATTTAGCGAGGATTAAACCCTGATTCTCTTGCAGCATTCACCCCACAGCAAATAAAGCTGCTTTCATTACAAACGTACAACACGACAGACATGGCACCTTTAAAATGTGTATTAGTTACTTATATATTTTTACAAAATTAGTTTAAAGCTAATTAGTTTTAATTTATTGAAAATATAATTAGAAATGGAATATTATTACGCCATTTATTATCTAATTGACATTTAAATAAACTAGCCTTTTTATTAATAAGCGCGAAGTGAGTCCCGGAACAATTAAGCGTTTCGCTATGAAACTACATAATGTTCTGTTCAAGCGCATCATGTATTTCTGTGCTCCGTTTCCCGTTCACCTTTGAAACCTCAAAAACTAAAACACTAAGAAAATATTTGTTTATTTATTTTCCTTGTGTGAAGTTTATTACTACCATAAGTTATTAATCGATCTCTTCATCAAACAACACAAATCTTGTTTCAAAATTCATTTCTATCAACCCACTATAGCCGGCTCTAGATATTATGACATTTTGAACGTACAATCGTACATACAATACATTTATTTGTAGTGAACTAAGTCGCAGGTCTAATCGAATAAGGACCATTGAGGGATGTCGAGACAAACGATCGTTTTAGCATAGTTTGAAGGAAATTAATTGAATTCCACAGACATGGAACGCCATTAAATAGTTTTGTTTGATGTTTGTTAACATGAGTTTTGGGTCGGCAAACGATTTAATGATTTAAAACTCAATACAGAAGTCAATTGTAGATTCTCCTCCGCATGTTATTTATTTGTCTACGTTTATGTATGTAAGAATATTACTTGTGTAGTAGGTATGTGATCTGTTTTTTTTTTAAATTCTTTTAAAACTACTAGACTGATTTTCATTTCAAAGAAAAAATGTGGGCCGAATCAGAATATACAGAACTTACAGATAATAACATTAAATAAAAAATTTAAAAAACCCCCAACACAATTACTTTCAAACCGCCCATAACTTTTAAACGGGTCAACCGATTTTCATCAAACATGTCTAAGAACACTCGCACGTAAGTCCTCTTTAATACACAAACTGAAACTAAACTGAAATCGGTTCATCCGTTCGGGAGCTATGATGCCACAGACAGACAGATACACACACACACACACAGAGACACGTCAAACTTATAACACCCCTCTTTTTGCGTCGGGGGTTAAAAACAATGCATCGTAAAAAAATACAACCTTTTAGGACCTTCGTTTTGAAGTCTCAAAAGGTTTTTCGTTAATAACTAAGGTATAAAACATACGTATCATATAAAAAGCCTGAAATACAATTATGAGCGGCTTAACATCACTTGTCACGTTATTATTTTCACAGCGACATCACTCGGACATGTCCAAGCAACGTTTCCATTAAAAATATGAATTTGTTATTTTTGGACTCAAATATTGTGTTTACGTCACAGTCGATATTTCAAAGGGCTCGGCCATTGCTCGGACCTACACTACAACTGTGATTGATATAAATTGAAGGTACAAAGAAAGTGTGATAGAAAATAGGAAAAATACCGGTCAAGTACGAGCCCGACTCGCTCACGAAGGTTCTTGATTGCATTTTTTTTTTAACCCCCGACGCAAAAAGAGAGGTTTTATAAGTTTGACGTATCTGTGTGTGTGTGTGTGTGTGTCTGTCTGTGGCATCATAGCTCCCGAACGTATCAACCGATTTTAATTTAGTTTTTTTGTATTAAAGGGGACTTACGTGCGACCCGCGGTTTTACCTGGGTGGAACCTTATCCCGTAAGAATTTATGTGTTATTTCTAGGTATGAGGAATATCTGTACCAAATTTCATTAAAATCCATTCAGTAGTTTTTGCGTGAAAGAAGAACAAACATCCACATATACATACATCTAAACATCCACACTCACAAACATTCGGCTTTATATTATTAGTAGGATATTCTGTTTTTGATATTGTTAATATAGCGGCAACAGAAGTGCATCTTTGATAATTTCAAGCCTAGATACCACGGTTCAAGAGATACAGCCTTGAGACATATCTCTCGACATGTCTCCGTCTGATCGTCAGACGGAGACGGATAGTGAAGTGTTCAGTCTTAGTAATAGGGTCCTGTTGTTGTCTACAGAACCCTAAAAACATATTATACGTAATATTTTTCCTAAGAAATATATTGTGTTCACAACGGTAATATTGCTTTTTTATGTACACTACTCAGATATATTTAGGTTATTATTTATTTAGTAATAAATGGTTGAAATACCTACACTACGGTAATGTTATACTTGAATAAAATTTTATGTTTCAACTCTCTGAATAAAATGTTACATTTATGGTTTATCAATATATGGAATAGACGTACAAATAGTGGAAAAATAGGTTACACTTATATTAAAGCTTTCGGAAAATCCTAATCCTAACTAATATTATAAATGCGAAAGTAACTCTGTCTGTCTGTTACCTTTTCACGGCTAAACTACTGAACCGATTGACTTGAAATTTAGTACAGGGGTAGCTTATGGTCCGGGAAAGCACATAGGCTACATTTTATCCCGAAATTCCTACGGGATCGGGAACTACGCGGGTGAAACCGCGGGGCACAGCTAGTAAGAAATATTTGGGAGTGTAATATGAAAGACTATAGCTTTTTTTTCTCATATGCTGCTACCAAAATATCAGTCCAAAAATTCCTAAGCCCGGAAAATTTTAACAAAGAACATGTCTAGATTCTGTCCCCAAGAAGTCAAGCCTCCAAATCAAATTATCATACAAGGGTCTCGTTACAATGTCCTTTTGTAACTCAATATCTAAATAACGTTCGTGACAATATGAATCTACAAATCCCCTTGTATCTTTTCAAGAGACGGTTTTCCTTACAGCCAGGCTTCCTTATTTATCCACCTTTAAATCCGACCTCTCTTATTATAAGGGTCAGTTCAGTATGACCGATAATAATGAGATATATTTTCCGGCTTTCATGGTTTATACTTTTTGATTTTTCATCGGTGTACGAAGAATGTTTGATATATTAATAAGTACGATTGGAAGCATTTGTGTAAAGGTAAATGTTTGTTCTTGAGTCTTCCATGTTTGTGATGTGTGTGTTGCGAAATTTAAATGATAATTATGATTTTTCGGCAGCTTTTGTTTAATAGAGGTTGAGGTAACTTCGATGAATGATGATTCGGTTTAGTTATTCATTTTATTTGTTTGTATGAAAAAGTGTTAACTAAAGAGAAATATATTTTAGCAATATTTGGCAGTAGGTATAGGTATTTATTTTACATACGTACACAAGTAACTTTAGTATTTGATATCTTTAGACCTTATTCAATAGCGTTATTTTATAACTTCTTTGAGTTATAAGCCTATAGGCGACTTACAGACTCAGACACCAGACTCAATACAATCACATAAAGAGACATAATATTTCAGTCACCATTTGATTTATAAATATTCTATCATTTTCAAATTCTCGTTCAAATATAATTCATTAAATATCATCCTGTCACATTCAAATATACCTTCTATCACCTCTACAAAGAGTTCAATATAGATTAAAATAAATATTGATCCGGATCTGACAAAAACTGGTCCAAGCTAGAAATATGTCCGAGCAGTATGGACACACCTGTACAATACCTGAGGTTGTAACAGGATAAATTTAACGAGCTCGACCCGTGTCACTGAATGTTATGTCACCGTCCACCGTCCACCGTCCACCGGTCACTACACCGACTAATTTCAAAGGGAAAATCTTCACGAATCACGCTTTTTGGACTGAATTTTTATATGTTTATTCTTTAATTTTGTTTTGCGGTATTTTTTTTGAGGAATCATTTTTAATGGTGGTTTTTGGTAAAATGTTCTTTGAGGGGAATTCCACGGCTGTGACATGTGGAGGAAAAGTCATTTTTATTTTTAAAATATTGACTAAATTATTTCTAAAATCTTAATTAATATAATATTACGAAAATTTATGTATTGATATGAATTTTCATAATACACTACATTAATTACAAACTACTTTAACAGTACCTTCTTCAGTTATTACCAAACAATAAATGAAATTATTCTATCTAGTCATTTATTTAATCTCGTCATATACATAGGTCATATTTATCACCGACACCAATCGACCTATTAAATTAAATTGACATATACATATAAGTAATGTCCAAGGTATATTTCTCATACCTGTAAGCCTTCATATGAAATAGTTTGAAGAAACATTGACTTGCAATTCAGCACACGTCCCAATCGCCCCCAGATGGGAAAAGTATGCATTTAATGAAAATAATCTTAGACCACTGATGACAACTATTTACGTGAAGGATTTCAAGTTGGATGTGTATTTATTAAACTTATCACTAGTTTTATAACAAAATTAATGAAAATAAATAAGTTATAAAGTTGATTAAATAATCATAACATAACATAATCATTCACTCCATCATCTCATTATAGTAACTGACCCCTAACTAAGTTCAAAACTTGTATCTAGGATATCAGAAACTACGCACACACTCATTCACACACACACCCAGACCGAGACAAACATTTGTGGTTCACACAAATATAAACTTACGAATAGCAGTCCGGCATGATGACCACTCGGCCATCGAGGTCGTCACACGTGAAATATTATTTTTTGTGTCTGTATATTAAGCCCAATTAACTTTTGGCTCAGAGATTTAAGTTTTTTTTCAGAGTTCTTGACACAAGAATAAAGCATGTCTTTTTGTATTCTTATGAAAATTGTTTTGCCCGATTTTAAAGTAACAAACAGTATAAGGGAAAGAGCACAATATCATAGTATAACAGAGAAAAGGATAAAAACAAAACGCATTGAAAAATTGGTACTAATACGTTTGTACAGTCAGCGTCAAATAGGTTCCCCCCTTGGTAATACTTTCTTTAGTATCGCCAACCAAGAGTGTGCTACTTTTTAGCTGAAGTTGACTGTACATCCGTAAAATTGAACAAAATGTTATCATATCTAAGGGCCTTTCGTAACAGTCGTAAGTACGATCCATTAGCTAAAGCGCTTTCTATAAAATGTCTTCACATGATTAGACATCGCTTTACAGCGCTTCATCCGCTTTCAATGTAAGGAAATTGTCTCAAAGACTACATTAAGGTTGTTTATAAATCAAGAGACATGTTGTTAAGATATTTTTAATAAATAAGTCAGGTACAATTTCAAAGAATTTTCAGAATCGTGTGCTTATTACTTAGTCAACGTTTAAATAAACCTATATATCAGCGTTTAGTAAGCTATGATTATTATGAATACCTACTAGACATAAGAAAAAATTGAACTTATTAATAAGACTCAGACAAACACAAACAAAGAATAATAAATATTTGCTTTGAACTGTAATCAAACCCGCAACAACTATCATAACAAGCAGGGTCACTAAACTACACCATTTGTTGTCAATACAATAACAAACAATAAGAAAATGATATATCTAAAATAACTTTAGAACGTGAAGAGCAACAATGATTCTAACATAAATTGAATAAAATTCGTCAAATAAAGCAGTGTACACACTTGCGACAAAGCGACACACGTCGCGCAGTGTCGCAGAATACCGATGACCCCCCGCGGTCGCATGCATTATGTATACTACTAAGTCCGCCAAATGAATGCAACGAAGAAAAAACAGAAGTCGGAACTGTAGATAAGAATTAATGGAAGTAACTTGAACGGTTTTTGTAGTACGTAACATGTTTCCGTAATATGGTAGGTTGGTTTGTAAATGAAATGATTTAATGTGTGTTTTACTTTCCAATTGAGAAACGTTATGTAGTTCAATTGGATCTCGAACAATTCTGTAGTTATTTTTCATGCCATGTTTATAAAATTAGAAAAATATCTTTCAATTTCATGCACATGATAATGTGCATGAAATTTTTTAAATTGTTTAGTCCAATAAAACGTATTATGTATTTTATCGTGATAACACTTTTTTATAATTTGTATAAATATACTCAGTTCTATTTCCATAAATACTGTTTTGTCAGAGAACAACCAAAACATTTTTTTCTAAAACAAATCTATGAACTATCTAGTAAAAACCTAACTCTAAAACCCAGTCCCCTACCTCAGGTTGCGACGTGTGTACGAAGCTAAGCGACGGAAATAAAACTCCTATAAATATTGAGCAACCATATTTTTCTCACTTTGTCGCGCGCGTCGTGAAGCCGGCGCGTCTGGATGTTGCTTTCTATGGTACTGAATGGTAAAAGTGTTTACCGAATCGAATGGGTCTGGAAAGATGAATCATTGTTTGGTCCCTAACAAGGTAGATACTTCGTATTTCTGCTTTTGTTTTGTCAACTTTTAATACATCGTTTAATTGGGAAGTTTTAAACCATCCTTATTCATTGGAAAAATAGGAGATATAATTTTAATGTATAAAATTGAGAAGTCGACTAACGAATAACTCGAAAAATATTAAGTACATAAGTAATTATAATAGATTTTACGGTAATACAATTACTTAACGACTAAACAAATGCAAAAGACATAAAAGCATTCATTTTAAGCGCGATTTTTTGACACTAAAAGTAACATTTAGTACAGTTACAAAAAGAAAAATTTCGAATGGAAATCTAAGGATTAAAGGCATACGGATTGTACCAATAGAAAACCACAAAAATGCCAATCGTAACCAGGAGCGCATGAAGTCAAAGGAACTATGTATAGTCAATATTCAGCACAAAAGCAAAAATATCCAACACGGTGTAAAACAAGCTAAAAATGTTTCATCAATGCACCGCACATATTGAGGCTTCGAATCCCATTTTAGGATACCGAGGGTGAATGCGTGTCGCCTCTCATAGGCGATCATTTCTGAAGGATCAAGAGAAAATTGCTTGGTTCACATGCAACCGATACACACGAAAATGGCAGTAAATCTCAATATACGATAATCTTATGGATGTGACGCACGTGGCTTGGCTGATAGACATTTTGTTTTGGAGATGACGCTTGACTTTGTTCTATCGGGTTGTTTATGTGCACAGACAAGTGAAAGTTTTGTTTAATGTGTGTTGCACTTATCTTGTTAACCCTCTAAAGCTAACTATGATTATATCTGGAGTAGGTTCACGTTAATAGTGCAGTGGGAATCGACTTCACGACATCTCGATCGCCAGGTTGACATCGCCATTGGGTCGCTCTTTGAATCATGTAAGGAAAGAGGACAATCTGTATTACACTTTTCAGGGTTTACGACAGACTTTATTGACCAGTTAAAAACTCTCTGTATAGATTCAGTTTTCTATATAACAGCTAAACTATGTATATCGTATACAAAAAATATGGATACAAAATAAAATTATAACTGCTCAGTACTAAAACAGTTTTGTATCAAAATCCATTTTCTTATTTAGAGATAATATCATCAGAATAATAAATAAATAAGCGAGCCACTGGTGGTCGTAAATGATAAACTTGTCTTACGGATTACGGAGTAAATTGGAAGTCAGATTGTGGGAGACGGTGACCACACTTTACGAGTTCTGGGGACTAATGAAAAATAATAAAAATATTACTTACTTGCATCTTGTATATCAAGTTTTAATTTAAAAAAATGATATAAGTATAAGTAAAGTTTGTTTTATTTGTGACTTTTACCTATTTCTCTTTACTGTTGTAATATCATAAGTGAGAGAGGTGCAATTTTGCCTTGCAGTGAAATCTTACTGAAATTATATTATTAGAATATAATTTAATCATACTTTGTAGTAACAAAAAATTATAAAATTATGTTCTAGCTACCTTTGAGTGTTAATTCAGGTTTAAAGATAGCGGGCTTGATTGTCGTGCATAATATTTGTGTGTTCGCCAATCATTTACCTTGGCCTGAATGCAAGTATGTGATATCTGTATGCGTAGATTGTGATATCTTTGATTTGTTTATAGGTAATTAATCTAGGTAGGTATCAGTTGCTTAATAAAGGCGATTAATGGAGAGATAGATTATGATATTTATTAGTATCTTCTTAATAACACATCATAGATTACTTTTCAAATAGGTATCATACTTACTTTATTTTCACAAACGATAGCCACAAAATCCTGTTCACGCTTATATCAACTGTATTCTCTCACAAACAAAGGCGACAATCGCATCAAAACATATCTCCCAAAGGTAATGCCTAATCATTACCAAGTTGTTGTAATTCCAAACTTTTTCCAATATAATGGTAAACGTAATCCGTTCAGTGGTAGTCCAGTAAACATTACGACTTAATCTCGAGTAAATTGGCAGTTATCTTTGTTGCAACCGCGTGCATAATTGCAGCTCTTTGTGGAGCCAAAACCGGTCGCTTTGTGCATTTAATTACCAATGTTCTTGTGCGAATTTACTGGTTATGTCTTGTTTATTATGTCAATTTTATGTGTTATAATTATATTGTTATATGTACGAATATAATTAATACACAAAATGTTTATATTGTGCGTAAGTGGATTGGAGGGAGCGATTTTTGAAGAGATTTGAATTAGAAGATAATTTGCTATTTTAAAATTGTATAACTAAAAGTTTCTTGCATCGTTATTAAGTTATTACACGTCTCTATTTTTTACAGTATTAAACAAAATCTCTGTCTGTTTCTCTGTACGCGTTCGCCGTCTTGAGGAACACCTATGTTGTACATAAATATGTCTATGTACGTAAAGTTTTTTTTACAATAAAATCGAATTATTTGAATGCTGTTTTCATTGTCAGAGATCATTTATTGCAAAACTGCAAATATTGATTATAAACATAATTATAATGGTTTTGTATGGATGTGATATAGGTTGTAAAAATTATGGTAGTAGAGTTATGTAATCTACTATACATAACTTAATATTTAAGTACTTACCTAAGCATAAACATATCAGAAATTAAATTCAAACAAAATCAAGCCAAACCATTTTAATCTAACATCTATAAGAACACTCGACAAATCGGAAATAGAAAAATAAAACTGATTCCCCCCAGTATCGTTTTCGACTTATTCACTAAAAGTTTGCTAAAAGTTGTGCATTTCCAATACCGTGTTCTATTCTTAGTGAACCCGTAAAAAGAGCTTGCAAATCCTTGAAGCTTCCCGTTGTTGGCAAAATACTCGAATACACTGCACGATAGCTTAGGCGAAACTTCCTTTATAGAACGGGGGATTATTTTGAAATTCTATACACAAATATTATCATCATTATTCAAAGTATCAGCATAATTATAGACTCCTATATACTGCAGGGCAAAGTAATGTGAGCTCACTATTATTATCCCTACTAATATTATAAATGCGAAAGTAACTCTCAAGTAACTTAAAGTAACTCATCATTATCGACAATAGTTATGGTAAGGTTAGGTTAGATATTTAGGGTTTAGAGAAAAAGGTTTAACCAACTGTTAGACTTTTGAAGTTGTTTGGGGTATACCCAAAAAATATCGCAGACATACATAGGACCTAAAATAGATCCTAACTAATATTATAAATGCGAAAGTAACTCTGTCTGTCTGTCTGTTACCTTTTCACGGCTAAACTACTGAACCGATTGACTTGAAATTTGGTACAGGAGATTAAGGTCCGGGAAAGAACATAGGATACTTTTTATCCCGAAATTCCTACGGGAACGGGAACTACGCGGGTGAAAGGTGAAAAGCTGCTAGTTATAAAAAAAAAAGGTAGCACTCCGGGAGTGCCGGCAGAAGTGAAAACTTCAATATTAACGTTGTGTTTAATTATAAGTATAAAAGTACTATCATTTATGAGGTAGAATACAATATGAATTGTATTTAAGTACGAAAATATACAGCCAAAAATTTTCATCCAGAAATTCTTATGGTATCAAGAATATCGCGAGCAAAACCGCGGGTCACGATTAGTTTTACGCAATGTCACAATGACATTTGTTACGAGGATACCGCTGCAGCACACTCAGGCACGGTAGAAAGAGTGGGAGATACTAGTTCCTCTCCCTTCCCCTCGATCTTACGCTTTTTCGATCAGCATCACGTGACCCTGACGCGAGTTTGAAAGTTTTTACCCATACAAAAAAAAGTGCTCAGCGCCGCTAAAGAAGTTTTCACTTCAATAAATTAAGAGGGATAGGAGTCGATGGTGGAGTATTTTTTCTCAAAATTAAAATGTTTCTATACGAAATGTATTTTATAAAAACTTTCCGCTGATTTGCGTTGGGGATGAACATTATAAAGTACCTCAGGTATAAAATATATTATTATTTCGTAACTTATAGTAATCATTTATGATACAAGTGGACGTATAATTAAATATTAAACAAAAATAAGTCCAACATTAAATCTGACCTGTGTCCAAAAGGTCACTAGAATCTTAAATCCACTCATCTCTATTGCTCAGTCAATAATACATATTTAATACTAAACGAGTATCTATTGAGACGATTTGCAATATTAAGTATTATCCACTTACGTTTACAAATTTACTTTTATCGAATAGTTTAATTCGAGTCGTAATTTTACTAGTAAATGTTTGTACCACGGGATGGTTCCAATTTCAAGTAATTTCGTAAGAATTTAAAGATAAAAATCCTATATCCTTTAGTATATCGTCATTGAAGCATATGCAAAATTTCATGATGATCGGTTGAGTAGTTTTATCGCAAAAGCGAAGCAAAGAAAATACTCAATTTTTAATTAGAAATTCGATTGATAAATTTATCGATTGATTTGAGAATTGTTCACTTTGGCCCCAAAGGAGTCAAGTTTCATACAGTTATCCCGAAATTCCTACGGGTTAGTTATTTACTCACAACGTATAACAAATCAATATTGCACTGCAGATGCAAAGAGTATAAAGAAACTTTATTTCAAAATGATATTCTGTTGAACACTTTTAGTTAGAATCAATTTAAGTTATTGTTGCGCATTTTAAAATTGAGAGTTTTCATTGAGTACCATATTCTACTAAATACGAGTACATATCTAAATGGTTATAAAGTAAATTACATAGTTTTATAGGATTATTACCTATTTATGTTTGTAATTTTTTCCTCTAATTTGGCTTTAAACCAAGCAACGGAGTTTGGTACGAGTATTGCTATAATTTTTCGTCCTGACTTAAGGCACTCTTTGGTGTTATTTTAAAGTCTGCCTATGTGTCTGTTATGTGTGTGTCTATCTCGAAAAATATAGAAATGAATCGATTTTCATACTTTTTAAAGGGATAACCCCTTTAAAAAGTATGAAAATCGATTCAGTTGCGAATGTGTTTGTGAAGGACGTACTATTGAATAATACGAGTATACTCATAGTTTCAAAATTAGTTTTATTTTAATGTACAAATAAGGAATAAAGCATTTCTATTCTATTGAAACTAAATAATAGAAAAATATTGACTAACAAAACTGCGTTGCAAAGCCAGTAAAGTATTCAAACTCAATAAAGAAAATTTTGCAAACTTTCAAACTAATTTCGCTAAAATGCTCCGTTATAAAGTTGTTTCGTTTGTGTCTAGATGTTTTCAGTCGGCTGTTGTCTTTCATTAAGTCTTCAAAAGAGATCTGTTAAGTAACTTAAACTTTCTATTCTAGAACTTTCTTCTGATACTTTGAGGCACAATACTTAGTATAAACGGGTAGGGTGACTGCTAGAACTAGGTATTGTTACAAACTTAGTAGTACGTACTTTTAGAAGGTCGTGGATCTACGCTGCGAAAGTTGACAGCTGTGTATAAAAATGTATGTGATAGTGTCCTAGTGTGTCAACACAAAGTTGTTAGTGGTCATTGGAATTGATTAAATTAAATTATTGGTTTTATTAAAAGTCGACCAACCCCGCACTTGGCCAGCGTGGTTGACTAAGACCTAATCACCCTAATTCAGGGTAGGCTCGTGCCCCCTCGGTGGGGACATTATATGAGCTGATGATGATGATGAATTAAAAGTGCAGTTTTAACTATCTCACGATACGTCACTGACATTCAAAGTTTGCTTCGAGATAAAAGTAATAATATTAGCCGCTTCTTTTTTTTCTTGGTTTAATACCTATAATAGTTTACCAGATTTGTCAGAATTGCAAAAATGTCATACTTTTCAAGGCCCTAACCACCCGCCAACGACAACTATACTAAAAACCATTATTTGAGTCAAAATATATTTAAAAATTGTTCAAAAATCCCAAACCCAATAATACAAACGTCAGTATGCAGTGCAGTGGTATCACTAGTCACTAGATCGGCGTGTTGTAAAATAATGGATATTTTGACAAGCGACCGTTAGAGGTGGTGTTAGGGTGTGTCTGCAACGAGAGGCGGAATAAATAAAGCCTAGTGCAGACAGCGTTTGAATATTGAACGGTTACAAATGCACCTGGATGTGTAACGGTGAGAAATAGCGATTTGTTTGTTCTGTATTATTGGTATATTTCCCAAGGAGAATGTGTTCCTTGGCTGTTGTGACAATGTGTTGTATCAGGTTGTGGAAGATATTGTTTCTTGTTATGTAAGGACTTTACTGGAGTTTTAAATTACATGATTGTTTCTGTTGCTTCAAGGAAAGCTTTGTTTCATATTTATTTATTTTACAGTGAGTCTTCATCTATAAAAATGAAACCCGTTTCCCGTTGTCACGCCATAACTTGAGAACGGCTAGACCAATTTGGCTAATTCTTTTCATGCTGTGTTTATTATTGTCAGGAGAAGGTTTTTATGTAAAAAAAAACTGGAAAAGCAAACGGGAAACTTGGACCCGTGCGAAGCCGGGGCGGGCCACTAGTAAAGAAATAAAATAGGTGTTAAGAATTGCCCACCTTTAAAAAACAATCGACAAATCCTATAACAATAAGCTTAACCAAGTCTTGTACTGATACCTTATTTTGAGTATCAGAAATTCCACATACATCCACAAACACAAACACTTGCGACCAAGAACTACACTACAATATTATCGTATAAAACAAGAACAATATTTTACAAACTTATGAAGAAAACCATCATGGTTTTTATTAAAATACTTGCTCAATTGATATACACTACAAAGCATATTCTCTACTAAGAAATCTACAAAGTTTAGTTTCAGACGAGTAAAACCTTTATGGTCATGTATATAAGACCTATATTTGCAGTGTAGGTATTGAAACTTTCTTCTGACAATATAATTGAAAGGAACACCGGACTCTGGAGTGGCTGGATGTGTTTTCGGTTCACGAATGGACGAGACGATGCACTAAAACTTCGAAAACTAAATTAGATTTCGTCTGCGAATGTAACAGAAACCATAGCTTGGTTCAGCACTTAAAGATGCTTTTTATCAATACTTACATCGATATTTCTAAAATTCTTTTGTTTGTACGGTCAACGTCAGAATAAAATCTCTCTTGGTTGGCAATACCAAAGTGAGCATTACCAATTGAGGGTACCTTTTATCTGACGCTGATTGTACTATTAGTTATTAGAAACTATCTTCGGTCAATTCCAGCAGTTTTGTTTCAATGTATTTGGAAGTTTCTTTCAATTTTTTAAGAAATTGCTCTAGACGATTCTCTAGACTCATTAATGTAAGTATTGGAGTAATTGATTTTCATAATATCAATATAATATGAGGAAATGAATAGAGAATGTTCCAGTAGGATGCAGTTCATCGATACATAGATGGAGACCCGATGGAGCCCAAAGCAAAGAAGGGCTTAAAATAAGCGGCATAAAACATACGCGCGGTTCACCATGTATTCTTATGAGATGTGAACTAATATTATATTCTATTAATATTACCATAATCATTAGGTGACCATCTGCTTCCACCCCTATGTATTAAAAATCTAATATCTCTAACACTAAATTCTAACTTTGTATTTACACATAAAATGTAGCGTAAAGGATTTAAGATTTCTTTATTTCAAAGCAAGTTTTACTTTCCCAGACAACAAATGCTAATTAAATCGACCACAACAATCCATAATATACGTTCAATTCACACCGAAGAAGTAATTGTAGGAACGTTTACAAAGTAAGGTGGAAACGAATATCGAATTTCAATATAAAACCTATAAGAGCTGAAACGTGGTATTCATATAAATGTCATATTAGATGCATTTCACATTTCGCTTTGATCTTTTTCGTCGTACAATTTCGAAATAAAAGAATCTTGGATTCTTTTCACATTGAATGCAGTATGGCTACCTTTTGCAGACCAATTTCTTACAGTATTCCAAAATGGTAATTTCTAATCAACAAATGTCTGATTCTTGTATCAAAATTGTGAGATATTGCGTCGACTTTAATGGATAAATATAGTATATATAATACGCTGCTGGAAATAAAAACAATATGACTACATCACGCTTTTCAGTCGTATCCAAATAAGGTTCAAATTTGAAAATTTTACTTATGTCGTGATTTTGTCTGAAACGAGAATTAGGAATTGATTTTGTACATAAACTTAACTTAAATTACTCTAACACACGTGCCTTTGTTTCCTTTATTAGAAATTATTGAAACATTTATTCATTAAGTTAATAATATACATAAAAATATAATTTTATCCCACTTCCACTATTTTCGTCTGTAATTTTCCCCAAAATAGTATACGAATGAGTATACATAATTCAAGCAGACCAATCTTCCTTCCCAAGCGTAAAACTTAAGTATTCATTACTATATTAAATTCTCAAGAAAATTCAGAGGTATAGTTATGCGGCTTTCGCACTTGTGCGTCGTAAACGCGCGGTCTGCATAAAATACGCATCAGTATCGTACGCGAAACTAGGTTTTGTCATGTCACGCGACTTGAGGCCGTAGTGGCGTTTACATTTGCATTTTGATTAAAAAGAGGCGTCTGACAGCCGAGGCGATGTCTGGGCGGGTTGTCGGCGGCTGACCGGAGTGTTTACGTCTAAGTGTTAATGTTTCAGGGTAGAGTCCGATGTAATCTTATTTATTTAAAAATGAATCCCTATTTCCTTTCGTCTTGACATAATTTGAGAACGGTTGAACCGAATTGGTTAGTTCTGTTTTTGTATTCTTTATTTTCTGACAACACTTTGTGGAAAATTTGAAACGGAAAAGTACACTCATATACGAAATCGGGAACGGACCATTTTCTTTAGTCACGTCATGTTTTGAAAACGACAACCAAATTGGTCGATTCTGCTAACTTTTCGATATTTTCAGAAGAATATTTGTGTAAAAGAAAATTTTATATCCGCGCGAAGCCCAGGTAGGTACGACGCTAATAAATAAAATAATTTCTGAACCCAAACGAGTTCGAAACAATTTGTTAAATAATAAAATAGTTATAAATTGTATCGTAACGTTTATTTTATTACTTCAATAAAACCGGTCTATGAAATTCATCAATTTCAACGTCATATAACCACACGCAAAATTGAATTAATCGAAAACTGAAATATTATGATGCTAACCTGCCGCTAAATGGGAAATTAATAATTTGTTGTTTTTCGGCTCAGCATAACGGAGCGTGTAATGCAAGCTATTATCGATCGTAACAGCATAACAATACAGTTAACAATTGCAATGAATTCCGATTAATTTTGCAGTCTGTATGGCATTCATAAAGGCTTAGGGTTGTCAACGAATATTTTCGGTTACCAAAAAAATATCACAGAATTAATTATTCTTTTTCTTCTTTTTCCTATCTATATGTCATCAAAAATATACGCAAATTGCCTACGGGATAATGATAATAATTTCTCGTATTAACGCAAATTGAGATGTTTTCTTCGAAGTACGTAATAGCTGATTAATTTATTTATCTAATAAACATCAAAGTGGCACAGTATATCCCAATTAGATTAACATGGCAAAATCGTTCTCTTAATTATTATCTGCAAAAGATAATTAGGATAAATAATGAATCAACTTGAAAACCACACGATCGGATTAAGAACTATTTTGAGTATCTTTTCTATTATATCCTAGTCACAAGAAAACCTAAAACACTACAAAAAATGTCACAAAATATAATACAATCTGTCAACAACAGAATCTAAATTCCGAGTCATTTGTTAAACTCATTAACAATTAATCACGAGCAATTTCCAACAAAGGATTTATGACGTATCTTTGATAACCCTAATCTATTGTTTGTTGGCCTGCACCCTTTCTCATATTGTTCCATACGAGTGGTCTCTCTGTTTGCTCAATCTAATTGCGATTCAGTGACGGGCATTCATCTGTACCGAATCATATTGCTAACGGACGCGGCCGCACTATTGTATCCTGCATTTATAATCTACTAGCTGCGCCCCGCGGTTTTACCCACGTGAATCCCTATCCTATTGGAATTTTAAGATAAAAAGTATCCTATGTATTATTCTGATGTATAAGCTAAATTATTGTAAAGTTTCATTAAAATCCATTCAGTAGTTTTTGCGTGAAAGAGGAACAAACAACCACACATCCATAAATCCACACTCACAAACATTCGGCTTTACAATATTAGTAGTAACACGTATGTTGTTTTACTTTAAAATTGTTTTTGCCAACCCTACCATTAACATGTTAACTACTATACAATTATGTTAGTATCTACATCGCGATTTTAACAATATACGGTTGTTTAGTCACGGAAACAAATGAAAAAATAACTGTTATTTACATGTCAACTATTCTTTGTTGAAAATATAAAAAACTTTGATACTGATAAATTGATAACGTGCAAACTAAATACAGTAAATACACACATCAAAAGTGTCTAGGGATCAACATATATTTTTGCAATAACTTTTCTCCTGATTGATATTAATTAAAATTTTCTTTAAGGATTCATCAAATAAAGTGTTTTCGTTTGTCACAGTAACGATAAACCAAGTCACCTTTGCATTAATAAAGAAATTTGCCATTTTCCTAATAAAGGGATTTTTGACATTTGAACCACTAACATTAAAGTTCGAAAAAAAGACTGAAATAACAGTTTTCTTTAAAATTTTATTGGGTAACTTAAACAATTAATAATCCGTGTTTCTACCGCGAACACTAACAACACAAGAACATCGGTTTGGCATACTCAAAATGAGTTCATCCAAATCACGCTGTGGAATGGCCGCCCATGTTCGTTGCAACAACAAAAAAAGGTCTTCTTGCGACTGGATACCCTCCATATTCGGCAGAGCTCTTCTCTGTAGCATATCCCATGCATGCTCAATCGGGTTCAAGTCTGGCGACTGAGCAGGCCAGGGCAGGACATTGATGTTAGCTGCGGCGAGAGTCTGTCTTACAACTCTTGCGGTGTGCGGTCGTGCATTATCATGCATTAACTGAAATAAGGGACCGATTTGCACTTGTAGAGGAACGATGACGTCTGATACAATCGTCTCAGCATAAATTTGAGCGTTGAGGTTGCCTCTGATCCAAATCAACTCAGTTCTTCCGCCGATCCAAATACCCGCCCATACCATGATGGTTCCACCACTATAAGGATGGACTTCCTGGCAGGATTTTAATCGCTGTTGGCGTCCAGGGGTTCTCCAGTGTCGTATACGTCTTGTATCCGGTCTCATACCAAAACGAGACTCATCAGAAAAGCACACGAAACGCCATTGTTCTTCTGCCCAATTTCTGTGTTCAAGAGCCCATTGATATCGAATCCTACGATTGTGCATTGCTATAGGTGGTACCCGTAGCGGTCTTCGGGAATGAAGGTTCACTTCATGCAAGCGGTTTCTGACTGTTTGGTCGCTAATTAAGTTCCCTGAAGAGTGATGAAGCCGCACGGCTAACATCATGGCGGTTATTGTTGGAGCTCTTCGAGTTAAGATTTGAATGTATCGGTCTTGTCTCCGTGTGGTGCAGCGATACCGTCCTCCATGGCGCTCAGCCACGGTACCAGTGCTTCGGTAACGTGTCCAAAGTCGACTGATAACACTCTGACTTGTATTCAGAGCTAAAGCCACAGTACGTTGCCGGGAACCAGCTTCTATCATTCCCACGGCTCTGAGCATTTCTTCCCTGCTTAAATGACGTCGCCGCTCCATAATAACGTTGGTTTTAATCAGTAGTAGGGAAACAGTAGCACTAATAATGTCTTCAATGCGTTGTATGTTTTTATAGGGAAAATATTGACAGCTGATTTTCATCTTTTACTCGAATTTGATTCACAGTTCCTGATTCAAATTATGAAATGCACCAAAAAGGATCCATATAAATTTATAAAATCATAAATTTATTACAAAGCCACATCTCAATCTCAAGAAATCCGCATAAAAATGCTTGATCCCTAGACACTTTTGATGTGTGTACTAAGAAATGAAATTATTTTGTAGCGGCAGTATATATATTATTGACTGAATGTGTGCCACTGTTTTACTCGCGATCCGAAGATTGGACAACTTCGGCTAATATGGCTAATGTTGCACAGTGATATTGTAGCTTTTCATTGGTGTAAAATTGTAGTTAACTTTCTGATTACGTATTTTGCTTATGGGAATAAAACACTTAAATGGATTTTTGTCATAGTTGTATTTTGTTTTACATTTTCTGACGTTTCAAAAATACAACTACGACAAAAATCTGTTTGTGTTTTATTTCAATGTGTAATGTTCGTGTAAATCAAAGATATCAATTTGCTGCATGGAATTTTCTCTGCGGCGCGGGTTTTTGCTAAATTAATATTATTAAAGATTTTACCATCAATCTTTATTAAAAAAACAACCAAAAACATCAGCTACCGACCGTAAAAAAATGTATACCTGCACCATCTACAAAATGTATACTCTAAGAAAACTTTTAATAAACTTTCAATTGACATTATGCAAACTGGTTGGGTACAGAGATTATGCGCGGTTCAATATTTTCTCTGAGCTACTTATAGGTGTTTACCCAACGTTACGTTCAGAGCCGACAATACGCTTCTTTCCCTGCTGCGGAACTCTTCCGCACAGGGAAACTGTGGAGAAGATGGGTTTATAAAAAAGTACTTGAAAATTTAGTTTAATGTTTTAAATGTGTCTATGTATACGACTATAGTAACTCAAAATGTATTATGGAGTTTTTGTTTTAGTGTTTTAAATCTCTGTATCTGTCTGTGACATATTGTATTTATTATTTACATACTATGTGGTATGCCGTGCTGTGTTGCGACGCGCGACGCACCAAAAACTTCAAGCATACATACGTTGCCGTGGCGAGCGACACAATACGACTCTATAATGTATCTCACACTAAATGTATGACACAGATAGGCTCATGGTGCGTCAAGCTCAATACACAAGTTGACACATAAGTGTCATCTTCCGACAAAATGTTATCATAATAGCTACTCAATAGTTTTCTGTACTACAGTTTCCATTTGCTCGTTCCATGTTATCTTTATCCTCGTAGTACAGTTTAATTTAATATGCGCCGTTACAAACTGGGTTACTGGATATACCAAACTAAATAACGATAGAGCCGGCGACGATCGCCTTATATTGAATCTTAGAACAGGGTAAATTACCTTGTTCTACCCTGATTAATTAAAAGCCTAAAATTTTCGTTCACTACACTAATAACTTAATTAGAAAGCGAGTTAACGATGTTATTATCGTGATTTAGAATTAAGTCGAATGTAAACTAATTAATTGTTTAGTTAGGCGTAGTTAGAACCCTTAAATTAAGTGTGTCACTAAAAATGGTTAACATAGAAGAGGTCTTTTTGTCAAAAAAAAACTGAATCAAATAAATCAATCATTTTACTTGACTTTTTCACACTTATTTTTGTTAAATAATACTTAATTCATAACATAACTTAGGGCCGATTTTCCCATCGCCAGATAACTTTTATTCCCTTAAAGACATAAATATACATACAAACCTCAACAATCAAGTCTAAACTCTTGTTTAACAACGACGCGACTGCTTTATTAGAAACCTTACACATGTACTTTAATTGATTCAGCCATCTTCATCTAATGAATAAGATATGATACAGTGCCTCCGTCCTACGCCATAACACATCAAATAATGTTTGAAAATGCACAAGTAATTACGTAGAGTTGTTGGCAATGTCAACAGAATTCAATTAAATTGGAGTTTGTTGTCGTAAGCAATGTTTGTTTTAGACGATGTTTTAAAGTGAAGTTTGTATGCACCTTTGTGCTTGGCTGTTCCTTGCAGGTTCGGAGTGATTGTGGGAGTTTTGATGGAAAAAGTGTCTTGTGAAATTTTACACTATACGTCATAAAGTAACTTTAAAAGATTGGAAATCGATTAGTTATTTTTGTAATGATAATAAGATTAATTTGAAAATAAATAATGATTCTTTTTTTAAAGTACTAAAATCAAACTGTTTTTACCATGCCGAACTATGAAACAAATGGTTCTGATTCAATTCCTGTGCAAGGTTTTTGGGCTGATTATAAATGATTTTTCAATCCGGATTTGCGTATGTGTAGCACAGTTGTGTAGTAGTTTCAGACAGTAGCTAAATTCAGGTGATAATCCTAGTTAGGGGAGAGTTGCTTTACCACAAAGATGACGACATTATTATGTTTTTTTCTTAAACTTTAAGTAATCTAGCACTTGACTAAAAGTCGCCTAGTAAAAAAAATAAACAGGCAAGTGCCTACTCGTATTAACCTCGATTATCTTTAGAAGTGTGTCAATGTCTGTCTATAAAATGTAAGCTAAGTTCATGTAATTAAATCCAGTAGGAACATAATCGTTACACTTAAAACTATGTAAGGTGGGTGGACCATGGAAGGCCACTCTAACGAGTAAACGCTTTTTATTCGTTTATTAACTGGATAAATGAAAAAAACAAATTATCAAATAATAGTTTGTTTTACTGTGTACCATATAAATCACTTTTTTTAACCTAGCTTTAATCAGTATTTATGAAACTTAAGTTTTGTTAAGCTCTTCCAAATGGCCTTGCAAGGAACACGGCTCCAAACAAGGCCAATATTATACATCAGTCGTTCAACTTAAAAATAGAGTTGTAACAATTAATATATTCGCTTTTACTAAAACTACATAATAAGCTCTTTCATTTAAGCGAAACATTAAATGCTCAATATATTTTTATCATTTATAAAAAACTCAACGAACATTACTTGAACACCATCGTATAACTAAGAATATATTAATGGAAATTATTTAAAAACAGTAGTAATGAGTATTAAATTGACATCAAATAACTTGCCAACGCGTATTATAATGAAATTAAAAACTTTTTTTTTTACCTCAAATGGCCTTCTTATGGGTCCGTTCTTTGTAAGGCCAAAATGTTCCTAAGAAAGAAATATCTATTCAATATGAGTTAAAAAGTTTAATAACCCTTATAAATAAAAATATTATAAATATAAAACATTGTTTTAACTGTAACGGTACGTATTTATAACTAAAAAGTAACTGTTCATATGTTCATGGTTTGTACATGTTCTTTGTAAGCCCATGTACCCTAGCAAGGCCAACCGTCAAATTTTTTATTGGCCTTATAAGGAACCATCGGCTTTCCTGGGAACACTACCAATATTTTAACTTAAATCGAGGCAAAACAATTTTTTTTTTCTTTAGTACCATAAACATATCCTTATACGACAATCCACAGTAAAAAAATATGAAATAATAATAGGTTATCTAACTGAAAACTTAAGTATTGCTGTGCGCGCGAATAACAATTGTAACGTCGACGACCGGAGTCTACGAAGCGTGAGATCGCACTGCCACAATAGCGGCGCGAGCGACTCGCCGCCGCATCTGTGGCCTTAAGTTTGATGGATCTTAGTGTATAGCCGAAGGAATATGTGTTTACATGTCAATAACTACGACTTTTTGATAGTTGGCCTTCAAAGGAGCGTGGCCTTCCATGGTCCACCCACCTTATTAAAAGAAACATTGTATTAGGTTCAGCGCCAACTAATAAACGGGAACCATTTTTAATTACAGTCTGTGGTGTTGTAATTAAAACCTCTATGGTATTATTTTTTTACGTTCTATTTTTTTTAAAGATTCGTTTTTTAAATGTTTGGTTGGTTTTTTAATAGCTATACTTGCTTCACTTATTAGCGTTCTATTTATGGCCAGTTCGATAGTGACGTCAATGAAAAGAATTCGAATTTCGAATAACAGCGTTAGCACTAAAGTATTATCCCATTTAAGCCCCGTGCTGGACGATATAAATGAGAAAGCCTTAAAAACAATATACATATTTATTAAATTTCAAAAAAGTACGTATTACTATTATTCTTATATGAAAAAACAAAAATAAACATTTAAAATGGAAACTTTACAGTAAGAATGTGCCTTTTTTCCGTATGCATTATAGACTCACTATTCATGAGCCTATACGGAAGCTATGTTCATATTTTATGAATCCAAACTACACAAGCTTACAGTTGAGTGACAGATGCTTGCAGTTGGTGGGAGAACGTGGAGGCAGAGAGGCAGAGTTTGTAATAGGGCAGTTCTATGTATGTTTGTACTTAGAACACAAATATTGCAAATACATTATAAGTATCTTATATATGCGAAGTCAATTTTGAGGACTGTAGTCACCGCTCACATACTAATTGTAGTAAAATTTGAGGGTTTTTAGTTTGCAAAAATGTTTATAATTCATTCATTCACTACATCATTTCATTAAAGTAACTGACCCTTAACTAAGTTCAAAACTTGTATCTAGGGTATCAGAAACTACGTACGCACTCATTCACACACACACCCGATAAACATATTTCACTAAATATATTTTAATATTTTTATCTAACAAAACAAAGTTGTGGCTCACGAGATAAACATCAGTACTAATGCAACATCAAGCTACATGTTACCAAGAAAAATCTCGTTAAAAACTCACAAAGATAACGTAACGCAATCAAGTTTTTCAATTCACACTTAAAAACCTTAACTAGCGAAGACATTTTAAAACCACGAAGAGATTTCCAAGACTCATCATGGAGCGTTCTAGGCAAGTATGTATCGTAGTGGACTCAAATCTGAGATTATATTGGCTCAAGTGTCTCTGCCTTAAGTCTGTTGGCTTGATGCCTAATAGCCGAGAGACCGAGGTACCATTAAGGCTTCAGTCGTGGGATCATGGGAGAGCTACCAACGTACTTGGAGGCTTAAACTTGTCCTTTACTAAATTCACAGTGGAAAGGTGCAAGGTTTCCCTGTTAGTTATTCTGAATTTGCGTTGAAAGGGGCTCTTGATTAAAATTTATAAAACTTAGTAATATTGTGACAGATAGGTATTTGTTGTTTGTTATCTTTGACGTATAATAATCAAAGGCAGGAAGATATTGTATTTATATTAAAATATGGTCATTCTTAAAATTTTGGGTGTTAATTTATACGGTTCCACCCATGTATGTTACGACAAGTATGTAGTTAAATAAGGGCCTATTTCACGACCTTCAAGTAAAGTTACTCACAAAGTAAAGTTAGTTTTGCTTTATCAAGTGACAAAGACAAAACTTGTGAGTAGGTACTCGGAATTTTACTTCAAGATGGTGAAATAGGCCCTAAGACAAAAACAAATAAATATTTTAAGACAACGGACAAAGCCATAAATAATAAGCAGCTTTAAAATATTTTTGTAACAAATCAACATTTGTAAACTGTTGCTGATAATTTCGTTATCGATAAAATCGATTAGAATACACGTCCCTGAAGTAATATATAGAAACAATTTACAAGAAAAGCTTTGGCAGTCGAATATTTGTTTCTATTTTTCTTGATATATCAAGTTTAGTAAGTACTAGCAGCGCCCCGCGGTTTCACCCGCGTAGTTCCCGTTCCCGAGAGAATTTCGGGATAAAAAGTATCCTATGTGTTATATTGATGTATAAGCTAAATTATTATAAAGTTTCATTAAAATCCATTCAGTAGTTTTTGCGTGAAAGAGGAACAAACATCCACATATCTACACTCGCAAACATTCGGCTTTATAATATTAGTATGAATTATCCCATAGGGGAAAGGCCTCTCTCTATGTTGATACTATTAGTACCTATATACGTTGTAAAATAATTAAAAAAAACCCCGGCTAATTGTTAGTTGGATTTATGCTCAAAGGGTTCCACACCAAAAACGTCAAAAAAATACGTTTGTTGTATGAGCGCCCCCTTTAAATATTTGTTTCATTTTTATTATTTGTTGTTATAGCGGCAATAGAAATACATTATCTGTGATTTAAACTGTCTAGCTATCACCGTTATTGGGATACAGCCTGGTGATAGACGAACGCTAGCTATCACCGTTATTGGGATACAGCCTGGTGACAGACAGCGAAGTCTCAGTAATAGGGTCCCGTTTTTACCCTTTGGATACGGAACCCTAAAAATCATGTTAAGATACCAAATTAGTTTCCTTTCGTACTGCATTCAAAATCTTAGTGTTATTTGTCCTAATCTAATACTCTGAGCACGTTTTCGATATGACCCTTTAAATCACTATTACACTATCAAGCTGTATGATTAATTTGATTAGGTTACGTGGTTGGCTTCGATATCGTATGAATTCATAATTTACGATAATTCAGGATTAATATTACATTTTAGATTGAAATTTGGTAATCAATTTTAGCTAGTGACCTCTGATAAGAACCAGTGGGGAATCAATTGATATTACGACCTTACCTTTATTGCTTACGTTTATAGTTATGAATATCTAAATTAATTTGATCTATAGTAACTATACAATAATAATTATTAGTAAAAGGGCCTATTTCACGACCTTCAAGTAACGTTACTCACCAAGTAAAGTTAGTTTTGTGTCTTTCTTACTTTATATCAAGTGACAAAAACAAAATTTGTGACTAGCTACTCGGAACTTTACGTGAAGATCGTGAAATAGGCCCTAATAATATTAAAGATACACCTAAGATATGTATGTCCTTGTAAGTGGGAAGTTTTTTGCAATTGGATCTTTCTAATTTGAGTTATTTTGTGCTTATTGCGTTTTTTTTTACAAAGTTAAAGTTACTGTTTTTACTCTGATCTCGTAAACATTTTTGGACAAAACTATTCTATATTCGTTTCTGCACTTTTCTCAACGTGTTTTAATAACTTCACGAGTAGTTATGACATCAAAAACCTTTGATTTGTAATTGACTAACATTATGTGAATGCACTATATCGTCTATGTGTGCACCTAATTTCTGAATCTCGTATAAAGCCAACGTCCAAAACACTGCACGTCACCATCAGATTTCACTGTAAGCCCGAAACTACCCAAAACTGTACACACCAATAGAAATCCTTACCAATTTGTCGCAAGATTGAATCAATTGAGACCTGCTATTTCCATTTTGCATACAACCGTATAATACTTCAAACGGTCTACTCATTTCTATGACCAGGTTAACGTGACATCCCCTGACTTTAAACTTTCCCATTAACTGTACGTGTACAATAGTAGACACGTTAATTTGTAGAGGTCTCGTTAAAATGGACACTGTAATGTCTCCTGACGTTTGAGGAAGCGAGAATCGTCGTCGACCGCTTTTTAGGGCGTGAAATTGAATCTTGTTGCGGATGGAGGGTGCAGTGAAAACTTAAATATTTAAGGGGGTCTAAATGTCTAGGGCCCGGCGATTCAGAGGTGAAGTATTAATTTTACGAGCCCCATTGTAACCGTAAGGGGATATGTACTCGTTAACTTGTAACAGTCGTTTGTGAGATCAGGTTTAGGATAAGCTCGTGAGATGAGCGTGCTCTTTGTATTAATTAAAATTAGCAAGGTACTCCCTCGTGTGTTGAGGTTCTGTGGTCGCTCGTAAAAACTTTACAACAGATTTCATTATTAGCTCAAGTTTTTATACTGTTTTAATAGTTAACTTCTAATTGTTTACATAAAATTTTGAGGTGTGCATCAAATTGAAATATTAGATGAAGTCGTGTGAGAAATGGCAGTTACATTAGAATTTGGTTTTGAAAATGTTTCCTTTACGCACATAGAGTAGAAAACTACATAACGCAGTATGTACTTTTATTTTCATAATAGTTTTCCGCAAGTGAGAAAGTTGCGGTTAGAAACCAAGAAAATAATTATAAAAACGTTAGCTGCAATCATTATACATTCACATAAAAACAATACTGAGTATGAAACAAGTTCTTCTGGCAAACCAAACATTATAAATTCTTCTAAACTTTCTACCTAAACTGATGCTTTTTCATTATATTTTATTTAAATATTTTTAATAGGGGAGACCTTTTTAAATATTCACCTTTGTACCCGGTATCACATTTCCTTTGTCAATGTCTATTAAACTCATTAATATCAATGTCGGGAACTTCAACATTTTCAACGTTAACTCGTTAATTTGATACTCTATCGATACCTTTGTTTCTAAGTTTAGAACAATGTAACCGCAACTGAGGGCACGCGAGATGCTTCCGACCCCCTATTTGGGGTCCCTTGGGCCTCCAAGGAAGTCAATTTCATTAATACTTACCGCGGCGTCTTAATACTGGGAATATCGGGATCCTTCTAGGGGTTGCTGCATTTTGAATGTATTAACCGTAATTGAACAGGTTGCGTTTTTAAGATTAACATTTCTTATGCTTTTAAGATGGTTTACGAAACACTTTTTCGGTCTTTGGGGAGTTTTTCCGAGGTATACGATTAATTTGAGGGGCAAATTTTTATAGCTTTTAATATTTTGGTGTTTTTCTCCCGTGTATTAAAATTCATAATATAAATGATAGAATGAATAAAATACGTTATGCTAAATAATAAACCAGCCAGAACAAACGTATTTTGTGCCTATTATAATGTAATTGACAGCATGTCGAATGTCAGTTAGTTTTGCCGACGTATAAATAGTTTATTTAGATATTAATAAACTAGGAATATGCATGATCACGTACTTATCCCGCCAGTCAGATTAACTTTATTTTATTTAAACAAAAGTTCTAATCATTGTAGAAAATAATAGTTGAATGCGGGGTGAATATTTGTGTGAACCACAAATGTTTGTCTCGGTCTGGGTGTGTGTGGGAATGAGTGGGTGCGTAGTTTCTGATACCCTAGATACAAGCTTCGAGCTTAGTTAGGGGTCAGTTACTATAATGAGATGATGTAGTGAATGATTATGTTATGTTATGTTTTTTTATCTCGTTTTAATTCTATCCAATCGATAGAGGGAGAAAACATATTTATTTACCGTATTTTTCGCAGGCATGACGTCATCTTGCGTCTCCCAACCTTTCCTCTGCCGGATATTTTGCCCATCATTATTATTTGTAGCACACATATTTTAGCCATTTCGAAAGTACAGTCAGGAAAAAAATTACGATGGGGAAGTGTATAAATAAATAAAATTTAAGTCTTTTTAATTGCCTTTAAGTAAGTTTATCCAGTATACGAATTGAGTGCAATAATTTTTAAGTACCATAAATGTATAAACCCTAAATTGCTAATTTATATAGAAGAATCCAATTTTTCCCTAAATCATTGGACCCCTGTTCTTAAACGTATTTCCCTAAAAAAGTTAATAAGTTTCTTTGTTTATTATTGTTACAAGCAGAGGGCAAAGTGTACCCACAAAAACATATTTTTCGCATAAAGAAAATATGAAGGCTTAAAGAGTTTCAGTTTTTTGTGATGTAATCTTAAGAGATTACCTTGGAATACTTTTAAAGGGGAGAAGGCTTTGCAAGACAAAAAATAAAATTGTTTTCAGTGCTGTTATTTATGTTAAGAAACGAACATTGTTAATACTGGTTTATTATAGCTGCATTCTGTGGTTACTCTTGATAATTATTTATTTTAGAAAATTTGGGTAAAATAGTATTAGTGTACCCAATAGCGTAGCGTAGCGTTCAATCTCTTAGGTGAATTTTGAAGTAGGTATCGTTTTTTATGGTTTGAAATTCCATTATCTGAAAATATTTCGACCGATCTGATTTTAATTTAGAAGCATTAATGGAATATTTGGTATTAGGTGAGTAAAATCGGTTAGTTAAAAGTTAGTTAAAACCTTTGTACTTATTTATTTGGATGTGATTGTTTTGTGCATCAATTATAATATAATATAATAAATAAAGTTAGTAGTTATCAATTATATGGCCCTAATAAGAACCTATAATTTTTCATATTACTATAAATAAAAGTTCCGTAGACCTTATGCAAATGTTCGTACAAAAATACCTACGTTTCAATTAAACAAATAAATGATAGGTGTAAATGTACTGTTTATTCAGTATTTTATTCACAATAACATCGCAAATGACCCTGCCTCACTTCTTAGTATGAGTTTATTGTACCTTTCGGTACACCACTAATGTGACCACGATTTCAAATAATATGAGATTTATAAAATACTAGCAGCGCTCCGCGGTTTTACTCTCGTAGTATCTTACAATCTCGGCACAATTCACCATCATGTGTTGAAAAATTAAGTAACAGCGTCATCTATTGGTAGGATTAGTGATTACAAAAAGTTACAATAAAACATACGATTACTTATACACAATTCCATGGGAATTTCGGGGTAAAAAGTAAAATTCAATATGGCGGGTATTTTTATCAAATTTTGAAGTTGGATGTCAATAAATCGCTGTATCTATCGCGTTTTCGAAGTCATGCCTAGCTGGCCGTAGTAATGAAATAATAGAATTTATAGCAAAATAAAAATTGAACGAACCTTTTTAGGAAGCCAACAAAAGAACCGTTTCTAGAGCTTATGAAAACAAAATCCTAAGTAAAGGATATTTTCCTGGCGCTCATTTGCAGTAATACGGTAATTTTCTCTCACTTGTTTTATTTTGGCAAATAACGCTTATGTTTTGACCCAAATTGGTTCTTATGGGTACTGTTAATAGAGTGGGTCAGAAAAATAGGTCAAGAATATAAACAGAAATGTACTAAATAGTGTTTATTTTGTTGACAACAATGAATAATAGTTACAAAAAGAAAAGAAAGAAATTGTTAATAAGATCATGACTGAAGATCCAGATTATCCTAAGAGAACAAAAGTAGTACTACCTTGATGACCCCTAACTAAGTTCGATACTTTTGTCAAGGGTATCAGAAACTACGCATACACTCATTCACATACACACCCAGACCGAGATAAACATTTGTGGTTCACACAAATAGTCACCCCGCAAGGGAATCGAACACGCAACCTTACGTGGCAGTCCGGCATGGTGACCACTCTGCCATCGAGGTCGTCTAAATGCTCAATTTTTTTAATTAGTATGATTTTGGTGTCTCTCACACAGATAAAATCTAATTGAACTTATCATAAATACCAAAAACTCAACCAAAACCCGCAATAAAAATATACCAATACAAATTATCATAATTGTCCTTATAATAACAGAAACATGCGGCCCCGAAGACATTATACCGTTATGGACGGTCTCATAAGCCAATAATACTGGGCCATTAAGCGATTGAAAAATGTCACAGGCCACTTTGCAACGCCGATGCGCTACATTAAACTTCGTTTTGTAAAGGGCGCATACAATATTGAAACCCCTGAATTATGATATGATTCAGTTTAGAAGGAAAATTTTGAAATGCGAATGCCTTTTGAAACCACCATTTTGGAGTGACTTTATGACCGTAGAACGTTCGTTGAACTTTGATGTTTTGGTTGTGGATTTATTCCTTGACTCAAACATATTATTCTTATAAACTGATTTTTCTGTTGCACATTTTATAAGATCACTGCTTTTGAGGAAACGTGGTGATCGCTGTACTAATATTATTATCATTAGAGGTTTTGCAATGCATTAGAATTCTTCAGGCAGGTAAACTTCTAAATTCAACTTTGCTTTATCATATGCAATGTGTTTAGAATACAGTATACCGATGTATATTGTATAGTAAACCCTTAGCTTATGTGATGTTATCTCGTAAATAGTCCATATACCTGTCTCGTTTACCCAATTGGTGCACAAGTAATGGCCATAATCCATAGTAAACACAACGTAAGCACGGCATTAACAGTTATTATGTAGACCAGGTGTAACAGGCTACTCCTGAAACTCGATTTCAATTCTAAAATAATTACAAAATATTATCTCATTACATGTTGGCACAGCTGTTAAGTTTTCTCCTCAAAAACATATGTAAAATATACGATAAATTTTATTTCGAAGTAACTAAATCTTAAAGCAATACACGTGTACAAATAAATGCGTATCATCAAATCCGTAGACTTCTTCAATTCAAATCTTATCTACTTATTCCTAATCAATTCATAAGTTTGGATGATAACGCTAATAGCCATGCAACAGATAGTCACAGTAGTGTTCGCTAAGCGTAACTGATCAGACGTCATGGCTCTATTTAACTTGTTGTACGTAACTTTATTCGTTACTCTTGTCGGTGTACAGGGGCAGCAGATACAAACAGTAAATGGAACTATCAAGATCACTGTTGGGACCACAGCGGGCTGCGGTGACACCACACGCTGGCTCTACGACCACTTATTAAGCACATATGAAAAATACAGCGAGTTTTTAGAACTAGAATTTGTGCCATGGGGTCGCACCGTGTGGCATGAAGATGACTCTTTCACCTGCCAGTTCTCAACACACAACTGCTGGGCAAATCGTCTGCACAGATGTGTCCTCAACGTGTTAGAAGACCAAACTGAACAATTGCAGTACATGCTGTGCGAATTCGCGTCTCCTTCTCCGTCTTTCAACCAAGGAAGCTACGCTTGTGCTGATGCCGCCGGCCTGAACCTAGTCCAAGTAGACTATTGTGTCAACAATCCTAGAGACGAATTAGACAGGCTATACGAAGCCAAAGGAACAGTAATGACGCAAGGATTGAATTTTATTCCATCTTTAGTGATTAATGATGATATAGATGTAAATACACACTGGGCAGCATTTGAAAGACTAGAAAGTATTGTCTGCATTGCGTTAGCCAGTAACCCCTCTACCGGTGTGACCAGTTGTATAATTTAAAATAACTTTGGTGTCACCAAAAGTGTAGCCTGAGAAACTTGGGTCCGATTGTGCGATCGTCGATTTGAGAAGTTTTTATCTGTTGGCCTCTGAGCTCGGATAGCTTCTGAGCTTAATGTGGGACTTGTGCCCGCCTTTTAATCGGTTAACTTGTGCAATTGGACAATCGTGGTGCCCAGATATGGTTAATGTCGTTGTAATTTTGCACGATAAGCAACCGGATTATAACATTTTGTATCTCTAAAGGTTACACTTTGGGTTATCTTTTTCGTATGAGGATTAAAAGATAAATAAATTTTTAATCTTTAATAAAAAAGATAATACCTATATTTTTGTAAATTGTTTATTGTAACATATTTAACTGAATATATTGTATTTATTTGTGATAAATAGTGTTTGTACAGGCTGTGTTTTCTTACAATTGAATAGAAATAAAATTGACATGACATTGTGACGTACATTTTTTTTATGATAGTGCACGCGTGATATTTGTATGACTATTTATTGCTTTACAATAATTCGATAAAATTGGATAAGCAATAACTATTACACGTTATTGCATAGACATAAAAGTTTATAGATAAATATAATTATTGCGTAAAAAAAAACGTACAAGTTTTGGTTCCTTATATAAATTAGGCACACAAATATCGTTGCAGTTTACGATTTCCTTTCCCAATTAAAGTAAATACTTACGTTTCTGTAACAAAAGTAATTAAAATTAATTCCTTGATAACGAAACTTGTTACCGATTCTATTTTAATCCGAGTATTTGATAAAAAATTATACGTACCTAATGTATTTATTTTTCACTTAAACACTATATTTTTGAATATATTTAATACTTGATAAACATTATACCTATGTGGTTTGTTATTCCTATTACACTATATTTTTGAATAAATCGAATAGAAAACAAAATTATATAATAATTATATTTTAAAATTCCAATACCCATTTTCTAAAACCTACAATGTTTTCTTTAGCCAAAATTATACAAAACTAGCTGTGCCCCGCGGTTTTACCGCATAATTCCCGATTCCATGGGAATTTGGGGATAAAAGAGTATGCCAAAAACCTTCCTCTTGAATAAATCTATCTACTACTGAAAACCGCATCAAAATCCGTTGCGTAGTTTTAAAGATTTAAGCATACATAGGGACATAGGGATATAGGGACAGAGAAAGCGACTTTGTTTTATACTATGTAGTGATAGTGAAGCGACACACACATCTGCCGTAACCAACAATATTTTTTCAATATGTACTACTAGCCGTGCCCTGCGACCTATATGTCATTATCCATACTATCCTATGTGTCATTACTAGTTATAAGAAACATCCGTACCAAATTTAATGTAAATCGATACAGTAGTTTTTGCGTGAAAGAGTAACACAGATCCAAACTCACAAAGTCACAAACATACAAGCTTTCGCATTTATAATATTAGTAGGATTTTCTTAAACCTATGTTTTCCCTTGCCAACAAGGAAAGCGACACACACCCTTAGTATTATAGTAGGGGAATATCCTAAGCAGTTTGAATGGTTATTGAGATGTCGCAGCCATCGTATGCAGTTACAACGTTATTGGTTTTGTATACAACCTGTAAGGTCTAGACTACTCTAGATCTTGGTAGTATATAACTTGATTGAAACGTTATTAAATTCTTACGCGCCTAGAAAGTTTGATTTCGCTGCTGGAGATTTTGGTAACATTTTTGTAGGAGTTGGAAAGTATTTCTTTGTTAATAGACTAGGTTGTCTTGTGAATTTATCTAACATTATTTTTCGTTGTTTCTTAGCTTATGTCTACGTCATAATAATTATTTGCGTGCTGAATGTAATTTTCATTTAGCTGTCTTGATAGGTCAGTCAGACAGGCAAGTTGACGTTACCGACAGATTAGGTACATGGTATTTAGTTTAAAGGATTCATAACCGACTAAAACACCTATTTTTTCCTACAAATTTCAACCATGTCTCATAATTTTGACCAATAAATTCGGAATAGGATCTCATACAAAATTCAAAGGACATGAAATTTTTATAAATACCGAAGGGTGTTGAAATAAGGTTGGGAGACGTACATTCGTCCAATAAAAATGAAATGGCTACCCTCAGGTGAATACGAGAAACAAACTGTTCAAATAACGTACGTAGTTCTTACGTAGATATAGTTTTATACCTAGACAGGTTCTGCTATTCTTAGCATTATTTTTACTATTTAGATATTTAGCAGGCAAAGCACTCAAGATGATAAAATGGTCGGTGATTTCGACCCCGAACTATGTTTGGAAAATCCTGACTAACGCTTTCTTATATTACCATTGAGAAAGTAACTCTGTCTGTTACCTTTCCACGGCTAAACTACTGAACCGATTGACTTGAAATTTGCTACAGAGGTAGCTTATGATCCGGGGAAGGAATATGATGTAAAATGTTTAACACCTACCAAAAAATAAAGTATTGATTTACATAGGTTATAAGGCTTAATTTCAATAAAATATGTATATTTAACAGAGGCACCATACTATATACTTACCGTATTTAAAAGACACCAAAATAAGAACATCAATAAAAGAATATGAACTGTATCCTGTCTAAAATACTTCTGTTGAAAGTGGAAGGTGTGAATAATTAAAGAAGTACGGTCCCTCGCGTGTTAGATCGTCTCGCCACCCGATCGATACACGCTGAAACCCGGTAGACGTAAACAAACAGCCTCCGTACAATGCATACGAATAATTGCATACAATATAATGTATTTTATACTTTGTTTAGTTAGGAAATATATGGAATAAATGCTAAAGGAAATAGAGGTAGATTTTCTAAGGTGTTGAGGAGATATGGTTTACGGATTTTTATGGATGGAGATAAGGTTTTTAAGTTAAGGATTGGTCAATATTTAAGGACTTTCTTATAATACTGACTAGTTACTGTCTCTGCTAGCCAAGCTAAGGTCCAAGTTAGACTAGTGGGCTAAAAGACGCATAGGCTCTATTTAGTAGAAGTGGTTCAGGAGGCTATCTACCTATCTCACAGGTTTATTCTTAATAAGTTTCAGCTAACAATTTACACACAAAGAAGGCAGTAATGTTATCAAATTGAAAAATATTGGCCTACTAAAATGTTCACCCCAAAGATAGAATGAATCTAATTAAATTTCCGTTTGTTGCAATAAACCGCTCACCACGTGGCTTTATTGCCACATTTTGGGACTTGATCAGAATTTATAGCGGCCCATGAATTATGAAATAGATTAAATTAATTTTTAGATTTAACCTTTACTGTTAATTACGTTTTTCAGTATATTTTGTGTAGATTTGTAATTAATTTGCTTTAGTATAGTTGTAGGGTATATTGGTTAAATTTTTTTTATTGTTTGATGAATATTAGTTCTATTCACGAACTATGAAACTTAAATTTACGAATTATTACATAATTATATCGTAAACAAACTTTGAAACTAAAAAGAAAATAATAATTATTGTTTTACAAAATGGTAATTTTAATCAACGTTTCAAATTGATGTTGGTGCAAAACAACCACAGATTTTTGCAATTTGCTTGAAACTTAAACTAATAAAATATGGTTTTAAACTGTTTTATGTCCAAACAGATTGAGTTTACCTCTTTGGAGAACAATTCTGTTTCTTATTTTAAATGGTTCTCGTAAAACTTTACTATTCCAGCTTTAAAACTAGAATAAGTCATTTTCGTTTTTACTACACAATCAAATCTTTAAACTACTGAACATCTTGGCTTTTAAAATATGGATGTATAAACTTTAACATTAATAATGTGCATTCACATAGATTTTATTGACGAACGTTCAATTTTTTTAAGTATTTTTCATCTTTTAATAGCAAAAGTCTAATAGTTAACCATTATGTATATCAGAAACAACGCACACACTCATTCATAGACACGTTTAATAAGAGTTAATCATAGTCAGTCGATCACACAAATATTTAGTATTTTAGTAAAATAGACAGTTTTAATCACATCATCATCAGCTCAATAATGTCCCCACCGAAGGCCTTGAGTCTACCTTGAAATAGGGTGATCAGGCCTTAGGTAATCACGGTCCTCACGATGTTTTCCTTCACCCAAAATTTACAAATGTTTCTTAAAATTAATAAAGAGAACAAAAGCTCTTATAATATTGTAACCTTCATTTAAAGTATAAAAGTCCAAGTTATTCCATAAAGGCTAAAACAGTTCGGAACGTTTCTATAAACAAAACTCACAACTGGTGTAAAATATTGTTAAGATTTTCCATAGTTTGTGAAAACCGAAGTTTCCTTTAAAGTATTCATAGCGCGTCGAAGTAAGATTATAGTAGTAACTTGGTAACTTTGAACACAACCACGCACTAAGGTACTTTATTATTCTATCTTAAGAGTTAACTTTAAGACTGTTTTAATATTTAATAATGTTATTCAGCTGAAATTGTATTTAGTAATAACTGCTTGACATAGTTTTGTGCCAACTCGCACTTGGCCAGCGTGGTTGTCTAAGGCCAAATCACCCTAATTCAAGGTAGGCTCGTGCCCCTCGATGGGGACATTATATGAGCTGATGATGATGATAGTTTTGTGCGAAAGGGCCAGTCAAAATTTGGTTTAAGAGGTTATTAGTAAATACGGTGAAAACAATATCTTCTGAGTGCTTCATTTACATTTGTATAAAAACAGCTGATAAAAGTACATACTTAGTAACGATATTTAGGTACAAAAATATCACATTTATAATGGACAGACTTTTAGTATACTATTAGTAAATGTGCTAGATCTCTCACAGTCATAAAATGTTAACGCTAATTTCTTTTTATATATTTTAACGAAGTTATGTCATTGTAACGTTTAGTTGTTTATTTATGTGTTTACATTTAATAATAACACGGCCTATGGGAAATCTATAACTTTGTATTATTTTTCTTTTTGATTTTTGCGTCTGACTGTATCTCATCCATAAGTGACATTACGCGTGGAGTAAAGTGAAACTGAATGTATGGCAGTTCCAAATATTGATAAACAAAAGTGTTTGACAGTTTGGAGTAAAATGAAACTTATTTTGAAATTTTTAAAAAAGAATATTTTTGTTTGGAGTAACTTGGGACTTTTTGGTGGAGTAAAATGGGACTAACCCGTTTATTTGGTAGTTCGGCGATCAATCTAGCCCATGGATTTTAGCAGCTTAGTTGTTTATAATGTATGTATGTTGAATCGAAATATAAATTTTAAATGATAGTTTTAGAACACTTTATCTTCATCACACTTATCTTAAACTTCTGGTTAAGAGACTACTTCCACTTATTCAGTTCTATATTAATATCTCTACAAAACAACGATTTAGTATGGATACGCGTACGCATCCATGCAGCTTTCCACGTCTGTTCAACTTTTATGCAAACCTAGTGCTTTCTATGGATAAAACTGAATTGAGCTGACTTGGTCCCTAAGTTTGAAAGTAATTCGACCCAATAATCTGTCCACACATACGTTAGTCGATAATCGTATATCTGATTAATTAAAGGTACGAAAATTAGGGCACACGTACGGCGATTTCTTCACAATTTTCCATACGAATAGTTCCCTTGGCTGTGCTGTTGTTCGAGCGACGTATAAACAATGTCTTCCAGTCGGATGGATCGCGAACGGGCCCTGCTAATTAGGGATGTGGAAACCGATGAAAGAGAGCCTTTGATGCGAAACTGGAAAGGTGACGGCGAATCAACGAACCGTGCGCTATCGATATTTTGTTGAATTTATATCGATATTGGATTAAACAAAGAAAAAGGGAACAATGGAAAGTATAATGTTATAATGCTTCTGTTTGATCGTTGTGAGTTTGGGTTGAATTAGGAAAATGGTTTCATGAGATTTGTGATGGAAAATGTTTTCTTAAGGAATCGTGTGACGTGCTCCGTGTTATTAGATTTGTTAAAGAAAGCTTACATTATCATTAAGAACGCTGTTGTGCTTTAAGAAAACATGGACTTATTAAGGGAATTTTGGGAAAGTCTTTATTAAGAAAAGAAGTATAGTTTAGCTACTATCAATCAAAAGTACTTAGCGAAAAAAAGCTAATCTTACTTGTTCTGAATCTTCAAAACGCATCATTCCACACAAAAACAGATACTAAACAAACCTCATTGCGTATTCGTTTAAGCTAAATCGAGTGCAAACGTGACGTCACTATCGAATAGTGTTGTGAAAAATGTTGAACTCGACGCGGATCGATTTCAATAAGCGATAACTTCTGCATGACCGGTATTGGTAGCGTCCTACGGTCTGCGGACGTCGATGGTCAAAGTACGGATGTGCCGGATTGTGGTATTTGCGGGTACATCTCTATTGGATTGTGATCGAGTTTTTGTCAAATGTGTGTTGATTAGGGTTTGGTTTTTGTAACAGGTTTTGAGAAGTGAGAAGTAAAGTAATATGTGTTTCAAATATGACCAATTACTTGTTCCGTCACTGTTTTGGTAGGCAGTTTGACGAATGCTTACTATTAAATACCTTCTTTTTATTAGACCGAGATAAATTTGTGAATATTTGTGTGATCCACAAATGTTTGTCTCGGTCTGGGTGTGTGTGTGAATGAGTGTTTGCGTTGTTTCTGATACCCTAGATACAAGCTTCGAGCTTAGTTAGGAATCAGTTACTATAATGAGATGATGAAGTGAATGATTATGTTATGTTATGTTAAAATCTTAAAAGAACTTTAGATTTTGTGGAATATAATGATAATAGCATAGTTAAGAAGGATTTTATTCACTTAACGAAATGTCATAAAAATATTATCTCTTCAAACATTAAAAAATTGAATTGTATAAAATAAATCCTCTAAAATACTCAGACAAGAATTTAAAAGCCCCCAGGGACCAAACTTTGTGAAATGCATAAGTTTGAAAAAACAATGAAGGTTTGTAACCGAATTACAAAGTTTATAAGAATAGGGGGGAACGCATCATGTTTTTAAAAGAAAAAAAAAGACGTACCCGAATGTACCTACTTACATATTTTACACTTTTGACAGATGTGTCTCCCCCAAGAGATTTATTGTAAGGAAATATGAAGTAACGTATTTTCCTTTTGGTGGGATTTTCCGTTGTTTTCCACAGAAGAGGTAATATTAAAATGCTTTTCTTCTGTTATGTCAGTCGGAAAACAGTCTTGAATGTATAAATCAAGGCTGAATGTTGGCGTGAAGCGATCTCTTCACTTACTTATTTATGAGAATTGTATATACTTCTATTATGTATTTAACATTGACGCAAGATTTCATTGCCAAGGAACATTGGAGGTGGATTTTTGTGGTAAAACCAAACTGTGATACTGTGAAACGGTTTAAACACGTACTATTAACCAGTCGACACTTTCTGCCAGCTCGTGTGCACATAAAAATGCTTCCATTGTGCAAAAAAACCTTCAGTAATGGATAAAAGGCGATTAAAAAAAGGATCAGTAAATATCAAACACCAAATATTTTTTTTAATCATAACTCAAAAAAGTTTGTAAAACCTACCTCAATAAAACTGTGATAAAACTATATCAAAACCCAGTACCGTACACAGATTAAACTCATTAAACAACCGATCGCGTTGCAAAAATCTTTTCGCTTAAAATATTATTATGCAAGACAGGGTAACATTTTTAAATAATGTTCAGTAGTCCCAGGACGGTCTAAGTTTTCTCATCCGTGCATAGTTTCATAGTGAAAAGTATTTATTATCCGCAGAGAAAGTTCTTTTGAACCATCTTTCATAACTCTATCGACCGTTAAAGATCCTCTAAGTTTATGCTTCGATTTCAACCATGGAAAAATGTTCGAAAGTATGATTTGTTGGTTGAATTTTTGATAAAAATAGTAAGGTTTTGTATGAAGTTTATTTTCAAATCTGTTGTTACTGTTGCTAAGTCTCGCTAAAACTCAAAATTGGCTCAACAAAAACAGGAATGCTCGCTTAAAACAGCGAGACACACCAGCTAGTAAAACATCATCATCAACCGCAGGTGACGTCTTTTATTTATTAAGGCATTGCCAACAACATACACAAATAAAAATTACAAAAATATTATTTATGTTGTGTGTCAATTACAAGCATGCACAATACTAGGGGCCTAAGTCTGCAATTTGACATTATTGATCAGACAAAATATTGATATTGAGGCACCATAACGAGTGTGTCTGAAATTTGGTATTCTCCTAAAATTTATTCATATGGCTATGGTGTCTCAGTGGTCTTTGTTGCATATCAAAATTCAAATAAAAATCGTCAGAATACTGTTTCCATGACAACCATCTAAGTTTTATGGAGCCATTGAGTCAGCGGAGTAGTTTTCAATAAGGGAATACCAAAATGACAACAAATGTCAAAAAAACGGCCATAATGTTGATATTAAAATACATCTGAGTAGCATTATCACAGCTTAATAGTTTAGAGAATCAGGGCCTAGGACGTTTCATGTCATTACATCAAGATAGTTCAACCAATAGAGGTTCCATAAAATGTATGATGTAACTATTTTCAAAATAAGTCCCTTTCTAATTATTTTACTAGTATGTTTGGCCAATAACTTAAAGTAGAATATTATTTTATAATACCCCATAAATTCGAGCAATATTTACTATGCGATATTAAACCTTATAGCCTTTATATTACTCATTATATTCTCTTAATTTATTATGGCGAATATACTCAGCTCAAAACTTTGCCGTTCCGTGTCAGTAAATTAAAAGAGCCCATAGGAAGTTTACTAGGATAATTAAATTTTTGTTGCTCATCGTTCTGAAGGGATGTCGAGTAACTTTTTTGCTGACTCTACTGTACTCTATCGCGGATACTTTTTAAATTATTTGTGTGTATACATTTTTGTTTTGAAGATTTAAAGAACATTTTATTTGTAGTAATTGAGGGATCTAAATAAAATTATTAACAATAAATTAAGAAATTTTTGTTTTAAAGATTTTTTTATTGTAGTAATTGTGGGAGAGTCGAATAAAAACTTCATTACACTTATTGGCAAAATGTCTGAGATTCAAATTGTCTTCATTAGGAAAGCTTAGACAGCAAAACTGATCTAAAAAAGTCTATAGAAGTACAAAGATGTTTGTTTTGCCAGTTTCTAATTGGCAATTTGCGATTTAAATATTAATAAGTAGTAGTACTTATTTATAGTATAAAGCTTTCACGATTTTACCAGCGTTAATAATAAAATAAAAATGTAAGAATACTCAAAACGTACAAAAATAATATACAAGACAAAACAATATTTACAAACAAACATCAATTCATACCAAAAAAATACTCTTACAAACCTAATTTTTAGAAAAAGGTTTATACCTAAATACCTAGAACTTTATGTCCAGCTTACATTGAAATGCTTTCAATATAATGAAAGAAAAAAAACACAAAACAGTAAATTGAATGAATTCGGAATTTAGTGACGGCCCTAAACTAACAAGTAATTTTGGTACAATGTATGCACATATTTTGGGGTAGAATCGGCCAACCCCTGTCACCTGGACCTTCATGAATTATACACGACGATTTGTTACTGTTATAAGGCGTTTGTGTCCGAATATAGATAGGAACGAGAAAAGTATATTAACCTTGTGTACCTACGCACACTAAATTGGATAAAAAATTAGTTTGTTATACTCCTATTGAGTTAGTTTTTGGGGTTCCGTATACAAAGGGTAAAAACTATTACTATTTTACTACTCCTCTGTCTGTCAGAGTATTTGTACGTCCGTCTGTCAAAAGGCTATATCTTATGAACAGTGATAGCTGGACAGTTGGTTTTTCATGTATCTCTGTTGCCACTATAACAACAAAATAAACACAGAATAAAACATATAAGTATTTAAGGGGGGTTCCCATACAACAAATGTATTTTTTGCCGCTTGGTACGGAGCCCTTCGTGCGTAAATCCGACTCCCACTTGGCCAGTTTTCTCTAAATAAAGATGTCGGCCTACTAAGGCGTAACACTCTATATGCTATGAGTTAACTGACACGGAAAATTTATTTCGAAACAGAAACTACTAACACTACTACTTCTACTTTATTAAAGTGGGCAGTTGTCGTAATTATATAATACTAGTAGCTCCCCGCGGTTTCACCCGCGTAGTTCCCGTTCCCGTGGGATTACGGGGATAAAATATAAAAAAATAGCCTATGTCACGCACTGATAAATTAGCTTTCCATTAGTGAAAGAATTTTTGAAATCGGTCCAGTAGTTTCGGAGCCTATTCATTACAAACAAACAAACAAACAAATCTTTCCTCTTTATAATATTAGTATAGACTAGCTGTGCCCCGCGGTTTCACCCGCGTAGTTCCCGATCCCGTGGGAATTTCGGGATAAAACGAGCCTATGTTCTTTCCCGGACTATAAGCTACCCCTGTACCAAATTTCAAGTCAATCGGTTCAGTAGTTTAGCCGTGAAAAGGTAACAGACAGACAGACAGAGTTACTTTCGCATTTATAATATTAGTTAAGGATCTATTTTAGGTCCTATGTATGTCTGCGATATTTTTTGGGTATACCCCAAACAACTTTAACCGTCTTACCATAAATCGATGTTTAAACACTCTTTAGACCACTCTTCAGTCAAACACGATTTTGGCATTTTAGACCGTGTTTGAATTTTTCTTACCACAAATCGTTGTTTTGCTCTTGTCTTGAGAAAAATGGTTTTACTCATAGAATAAGGATCACGATACTGTTTCTCTCTGGTTTTAATAAAATACGTATGGCAATACATAAACGCGTTACGTTATATGCAGGACAAGTTGAGTACAACATAAACAAATGTATCTCAAATGTTGATAATAATTATTGAATGAAGTTATTAATTGATAGAATTTATTTTTAAAAGTATTATTGTCTATAAATATAATTGCTGATTGAAGAAACAGTGAACTAATTACTTGATATTTTCATTCTCAAAGATCGTTTAATCCGTAAAGGAACGTTTTTTGAATTGACTGTTGATCGACGTTGTCTGACTGACTTATGTCATGTGTGACTATTCAATCGACGTTGTGTTTAATTTTATATTTTCGTACAATTTTAAATAGTTAAAACTTGCAGAGTAGCAATTAATGGATTTGTACCGTTGCGTTGCGTTTGTACCGAAAACATGAGCAGTCGTGTCGTGCCGCAACAACTGCCTCAATGTTCGGCAGAATAATCATTTTGTCACTACTATCAACAAAGGCGAGTAACGTGAGCTACCCAACAAGCCTCATCTGGTGCGTACTATTGAGGTTAAGAGCGTAGCTGCACCGAAGAAACAGCGAACAGCAGTCAGTGCAGCAGAGAAAGGCGACGTGGATGGCTTCACCCTGTTGGAGAGGAAACGTCGACCGTATCCGTCCCGTAACCGACGTGGTATCGCCCCTGCTACAGCAACAAAGGTCACCTTACGTGTTGTGGAGCCTACCTGCACCGTATCGTTTACTTCAAATACCTACGAAGTACACGGACATGTTCCTCATATATTTGAATGATTTTATATGTGCGCGTGGTTTGAGAGGCCTTACCTTACCGTAACACAGTTTGTAACTAGCACGGGAGGTAGGGTCTCGAGAGGGGTCTCTCTTAGAATATAATGTACTTATTGTCTAAATAAATAAATTGAATTCAATGACACAATGCAGTTCTTTCATTAGAATATAATTACATTAATACGTTTCGAATAGTTTTTTTACATCTTTTCATATTCTCGCCGTTTTGGAGTTTGTGCACTAGCGCCATCAAGCGCCACCTTGTAGTAACAATATAGCAAAGAGGTTGAATAACAAACTAAGGAGGTCATAATATCATAATCGATATAAAATCACGTTGACGTTTCAAATCAGCTGATACAAATTCAGGCGGCCATTTTAGAAATAGCTTTAAACAAGGGCATCAGAGTTTTTAGGTAGACTGTCATTTCAAACACTGCCTAAACCAATTTTAGAGGTAGACATCGATTTATGGTACAATTTTTTGTAAAAATCGTTTTAAAATGTGTTTTAAATTTAGACTTCGTTTTGTGGTAAGACCGTAACCGTCTTACCATAAATCGATGTTTAAACACTCTCTAGACCACTCTTCAGTCAAACACGATTTTGGCATGTTAGACCGTGTTTGAATTTTTCTTACCACAAATCGTTGTCTTGCTCTTGTCTTGAGAAAAATGGTTTTACTCATAGAATAAGGATCACGATACTGTTTCTCTCTGGTTTTAATAAAATACGTATGGCAATACATAAACGCGTTACGTTATATGCAGGACAAGTTGAGTACAACATAAACAAATGTATCTCAAAAGTTGATAATAATTATTGAATTAAGTTATTAATTGATATAGTTTATTTTTAAAAGAATTATTGTCTATAAATATAATTGTTGATTGAAGAAACAGTGAACTAATTACTTGATATTTTCATTCTCAAAGATCGTTTAATCCGTAAAGGAACGTTTTTTGAATTGACTGTTGATCGACGTTGTCTGAGTTCTGACTGACTTATGTCATGTGTGACTATTTATTCAATCGACGTTGTGTTTAATTTTATATTTCCGTACAATTTTAAATAGTTAAAACTTGCAGAGTAGCAATTAATGGATTTGTACCGTTGCGTTGCGTTTGTACCGAAAACATGAGCAGTCGTGTCGTGCCGCAACAACTGCCTCAATGTTCGGCAGAATAATCATTTTGTCACTACTATCAACAAAGGCGAGTTACGTGAGCTACCCAACAAGCCTCATCTGGTGCGTACTATTGAGGTTAAGAGCGTAGCTGCACCGAAGAACAGCGAACAGCAGTCAGTGCAGCAGAGAAAGGCGACGTGGATGGCTTCACCCTGGTGGAGAGGAAACGTCGACCGAATCCGTCCCGTAACCGACGTGGTATCGCCCCTGCTACAGCAACAGAGGTCACCTTACGTGTTGTGGAGCCTACCTGCACCGTATCGTTTACTTCAAGTACCTACGAAGTACACGGACATGTTCCTCATATATTTGAATGATTTTATATGTGCGCGTGGTTTGAGAGGCCTTACCTTACCGTAACACAGTTTGTAACTAGCACGGGAGGTAGGGTCTCGAGAGGGGTCTCTCTTAGAATATAATGTACTTATTGTCTAATTAAATAAATTGAATTCAATGGCACAATGCAGTTCTTTCATTAGAATATAATTATATTAATACGTTTAGAATAGTTTTTTTACATCTTTTCATATTCTCGCCGTTTTGGAGTTTGTGCACTAGCGCCATCAAGCGGCACCTTGTAGTAACAATATAGCAAAGAGGTTGAATAACAAACTAAAGAGGTCATAATATCATAATCGATATAAAATCACGTTGACGTTTCAAATCAGCTGATACAAATTCAGGCGGCCATTTTAGAAATAGCTTTAAACAAGGGCATCAGAGTTTTTAGGTAGACTGTCATTTCAAACACTGCCTAAACTAATTTTAGAGGTAGACATCGATTTGTGGTACAATTTTTTGTAAAAATCATTTTAAACTATGTTTCAAATTTAGACTTCGTTTTGTGGTAAGACCGTAAAAGTCTAACAGTTGGTTAAACCTTTTTCTCTAAACCCTAAAAATCTAACCTAACCTTACCATAACTATTGTCGGTGATGATTAAACTAGTATTGGATTTGTACTGTTCCTAAAAAAAAACTATTGTTTACGTAATTTAATAAATCAAAAACTAAGTTCATCCTTTGATTTGAACATACTCATGAAATCATACAAAAGATGAAGAACTCTTTCCTCAAGAACCTTTTTGTATTTTGGAGTAATAATTCACTAAATAAAATATAATTTGAATAGAAAGTTTTGGGTAAAAAAGAAATATCGTTATTGAAGAACTCGTTTGAATGTCCGAGAGATGAGTGTTACATTTGATTACTTTGAAAGGGTTCGACTCGAATGCTATGGACTATGAATATGAGTGTTATGAATTGAAATGGTATTTGTATGTATAATAATATTATAAACTTTGGTTAAGATGTATTTTTGTTACAAAGGGGGTATTTTGGTACGATACCAAATTTTAATACGGGTAAGTATAGGTTTGGTATAGCTAAAGAAAAGATTTTATTTTAGATCAAAGATTAAAGGCTCCCACTCAATGATAATACGGTATAAAGAGTACATTAAGGCAGAGAACAGAGAATATTATAATCACTGCATAGTGTTGGTAATCTCAATCCTGAGACATTTTTGAAAAATAGAATACACATCATACATCATCAGCTTCTATTAGAAATTGACCTCAGGATCTCAGACTAGGCCAACAAGTAACTAACATAGTACATACCTAGAAATTGAGTTCGCTGATTTCAATATCAGATATATATATTAAGGGCCTATTTCACCATCTTCAAGTAACGTTCCGAGTAGGTACTCACATGTTTTTTCTTTGTCACTTGATATAAAGTAAGAAAGATACAAAACTAACTTTACTCGGTGAGTAACTTTACTTGAAGGTCGTGAAATAGGCCCTAAGAATAAAGTTAACGTAGATTTTTTTAAAGAAATAATTGTTTAAAATTTAAAACAATTTTTAAAATGACACATTGATACACAGAAAAGTTGGAAATAAAGTTTTCCCCCGTTTAAGGGGAGCGTCGCGTCAGCTGCCCCCGAATGATGAAAAGCTTAAGGCGATTACACGACTTCCTTTTTGTTCAAGTTTAATATAAAAATAAAAAGATAACGCCATTTTGAGTGTGTGTACTTTTGTTATATCTTTTTAAAGTTTTTGGTACATGAAGATTTTGATAGGGTTGGGAAAAAGGAGAAAAGCAGTACAAATATTTATATATTTTAGTTGATAAAGTGTTTCTATATTATGTTGCAGTGAAGTCTTGGTACAAAAATAGTTTGAAAATCAAGGTAATTACTACTAATAGCTATATGCCAGATTATAATGCCTGACTACTAGCTGTTTCCCGTTTCGTCTTAACCTACGTTGATACATAACTTAAGTAGATATAAAGGCTTATTCCAATCTGTCCGACAATTAGTTCGATCATCTAACTACTTATGATCGAACTACTTATGATCGAACTACTTATGATCGAACTACTTATGATCACAAGACATACTTTAATACAAATTTATTAAATAAATATTATGACAAATTAATGAAATTCAAAAGCATAAAGTAGGATGTGACGAAAAAAGTCGCATACCGAGCACGCCGACAATTAAATACCCTGACCAACCCACTAATTAATGTCCCAAAAGGAGACAGATTGTAGTACAAATAATATATTTAAAAAAAAAAAAAAAAAAAAAACTTATGATCGAACTACTTATGATCGAACTACTTGTCGGACAGATTGGAATAAGCCGATATAAACCTTCCTTTTCATCACCATAATCATCAGCTCATAAATAAGTCCCCATCGAGAGGCTCGAGCCTTCCTTTCAAATAACTTTATTAATAGATAAAAACTGCATTGAATACGAAAGTATTTGAAAAGGTCTACTACTACTCTTATATTTTACTAGCAGCGCCCCGCGGTTTCACCCGCGTAGTTCCCGTTCCCGTGGGAATTTCAGGATAAAAAGTATCCTATGTTCTTTCCCGGACCATAAGCAAATTTCAAGTCAGTCTACGGACTCAAGTCAATCGTTTCAGTAGTTTAGCCGTGAAAAAGTAACAGACAGACAGAATTACTTTCGCATTTATAATATTAGTTAGGATATCAGCTTTTTACATCATCGTACAAGAAAGTAATCATTCAATTCGATACAATCACATCACTACACTAACTAGCACCTACATTGTAACAGTTGGCCCGTTGCAAGGGGATTGCAGCTCCTATAAGTAAGAGTTAATATTTACTTAAGCTTTTTATATCCTAAGAATGTGTTGAAAAAGGGCGTGTGTCTAATACGTTCACACTCAATCGGAATTAGGGGGCATATAAGATAAATATTGATATTTTGTTAGTTTATTAAATTTCATAATAATTTTGTATTTTTGAAGGGGCAACCCTTCAAAAATACAAAATTTCGATTTCGGGTTCGATTCCTGTGCATGATAAATATTTGTATGATCCATTAATGTTTGTCTTACCCTGGATGTGTGTATCAATGAATGTGTGCGCGTATGTAGTCCTACCCTTATCTAGGGTATCAGAAATTCCGATACCCTATGTTTCTACCTACCTATTTATCAAATAAACATTTACATCGCACGAGAATCGAACCCTCAACCATCACGGTAAACGCATATCCATTTGGGTCGTCTGTATAAAATTGTCCCAAGTCGTGAGCAAAAACCAGTACATAAAAAAAACAAAAATCAACACAAAAAAAGTATCGAAGTAGTCAGTAACGAAACGTATTTAACACCTTCCGAGAACAATGTAAAAGGAATCACAAAATAAAACACGAGTGTCGTCGTGAGGTGTCCGAGACATTCGTACATTCCTCAGTTTTCCATATCGCTGTAGTATCGCCGGTGTATTGCGTTTGTGTCGCTCTATCGACACCCCCCGTCGCTTTCGATGATCCATCTTCTAGGGAGCGAAGGGCTTGGTGGACGAGCGGTTTAGTATCGTGATTTTTTTTGGTATTTGAATTTACAATTATTTTGTCTTAAAACGACTTACGACGAACTTATAAACATCAAATGTAAAACTATCAACTGTTTTATTTCAAATTTAAATTACAAAGACAAGATTAAAAAAATCTTAATACTCATCTAAAGAATGACGAAACGGCTTTTACTAGTAATTTCAACTTATTAGGGTGAAATTAGTTTAGGTAACGAATTCATTGAAATTTCTACAATAATACAGTTGTTCTGCGGTTTCTATGGTTAATCGTCACAAATATTGTAACGGTGGTCTGAATGTTTGTCCAATCGGTTGAATTCGGCACACAAAAAACTTTGTACTAAAATTACACAACTGATAAAAATATATTTTATAATTAAAAAAGTTTGTATTTTTTCCAGATTCACTAAAAAAGTCCGCCATCATTTATTTAAAAAATAACATTAATATTAAAACAGTGTTAAAACCGCTCGTCTGCACAAAACATGTCGCGCACCGATGATCCATCTTCGTGAAAACGCGCAAGCGACGCGTGATTCCACCAACAAGGGCGCACTAGTAAAGGGAGCCGTAAAATATTTATTTTTTCCCCTTCACAACTCAAACGGGCAAGTTTGCCAGTCTGGGGCGACAAATGGTAGCGATGTCCGTAGAATGTGACATGTTTGGCTAAAGGGATTAGTTTGATGCGAGCCCAATGGTTGTTTTTTATATGAAACTTAACATTTTGACTTGAACTTTCACCATGTATTACTTCCATTTGAGTCAGCTTATGGTTTTTTTTTGTAGTTTTTTCTAAATAAAGTAAGGAATAATGTTAGTTTGTTGTTTTTTATCGAGGTCTTGTTATGGCCCACGAAATTCACTGAGGATTTTTGATAAAAGTATCATAAAATGTCGTGTAATGTTTTGGTTCCGTTATTCTAATAGAGACTTCTATATTAGTTTTTCATCAACAGCATAACGTACAGACATTGACCCGTTTCAATGTTATTACATATTCAGATTATTTTAAAACATTTTACCCGGATATTTTAGTTTATCGTATCCTATCTTCTTAATATCACAATTTGTTATAAAACGTCTTTAAGAATGTATTAAACAGGTACTAAGGAATCAAGTAAAACCATCAAATTAACTATTTTTAGTTCCACCCAATCGGGAACTCCATCGTAACCCCACAAAACGGTTATACCATAAAAGCATAACACTAAAATGTTAATGGGTAGGCGATTAAAAGTTTCAAGCATCATTTTCGGGTTATTAACCGAGAATTTGTACTGAAAGTGAATAAATTATGTAGAACGATTATATCGCGAAACTCTATCACGCATATTATTTTCCGTTTATTTCCCCCATTTCATTTCCAACGTCTTCTAACTTCGAACAGCGAAGCGGAAGGGTTGAATTCTGTTTTGATTTAATAACCCGAATAATGTAAGAAACCGGGATATATTGAATAACTTTATTGTTATTGGATGTTGTAAATGTTATACCGAATTGTAATAAAGATACGAGTATGTGCAAGTAACTCTTATCATGTTATACGATTTGCTTTTGTTGATATAAGAATTTATATTAAATAAAGTAATTTTAAGAAGTAAATGGAAAAACTAAAAGATTTCAATACTAGTAGTATTAACCCTCCATCAGTTCCAGGTACTTAATAACCATTAAAAAATGACCACCAGTCTCGTAATACTAACAATTTTGTCCCCTCAAAGAGGCATAATTTAAGCAACATTACGATTTCACCGATACAATAATTCATCATTGTATTTTGACATGTGTAACGAAGGCGAAAACAGTCAGATCTGTAGGGGGAGGGGCTTTGAGCTAGGGTCGTAAGTGAGACGTCAGGGGTCGATGGAAATTGATTTTCTGCCATCAGTCATAACTTGTTCACAATGAATGCCTTTGTAGGTACAGATGACTTTTCAACGTTGTTATAGACAATGGACAGGGATTTTTGTAAAAACAATGCGTGTATAGATGCTCCAGTAACGAACAGAATGGAATACTTCATGTGGAATGGACGAATATTGAACGCAAAATGGATTTTGGTTGGTTTTTTGTTAACTTTGTCGTGAACATTGTGGACATTGCTTAGAAATAGAAAAGGTAAATTTGAGTTGTGAACATCAAAACACTTTGATTGTGAGGTGTACATAGTTTACCATGATGTGACCCGTCTGATCATTTGTTTAATTAATAAACTAGTATCTACAGTATTGAGACTATTGAGGGTATCAGATACTCAATTTCCCAACGTAATAAAGTTAATTTAAAAAAATAAGAAACCGACTTCAGCACTAAAAAGTAATAAAATAATTTAAAATAAACGATATTAATAATACATATTTACAATTTATAATTAGTTACTTTTGGAGTCAGTGCCAGCCCAGGATAGTTTTTTTTTGTTTATAAGATAGTACGAGACGCGCCTATAATATTAATGAAGGTTTTGGCTGTCACCGACTTCAAAAGTAACTAATTATAAATTGTAAATATGTATTAATAATATCGTTTATTTTAAATTATTTTATTACTTTTTAGTGCTGAAGTCGGTTTCTTATTTTTTTAAATTAACTTTATTTTAAAATTTTTAGTGGGAAGCAAGTCTCCCTCTACAAAAGACGCCTAAATTTTCATCCAGAAGAGCTTTTGACTCAGGGATCACTTGAATCCTTTTTTTTTGTGGGAGGAAGACTTTACGTCTTTCCTCTATCCAGGGGAACGACGGGGTACGTCGGACTCCGCGCCGCAAAGATAGAGCGGCGACGCGCTTACCGACTAAAACCCCTCAGTGTGCCACCTCTGCGCTTATGGTCGAAACCGGAAGAAACGCGGCTGCACGCTACTGACGATACGATCCCGATACGATCCCGGACAGCGCCTCTACCCTGTTAAGGGTTTCTCCTCTGAGCTAGAATGTAGCTCTAGGCGACAGATGTTGAGCTACCCCCTTCCGAAAGTACCGCGCGCCACCTCGAGGCCTATATGGCGGCAGTGGATCTCCCCCCGGGGATCACTGCCGCAGGTCGGGCGTATGGCGGTTGCAGGACAAAGTGGTATTTCCGCCTCCGTCTGCCCAACCTTCTGCTGCGAATAGTGTTAGAGGAGAGGGCTTCGCGCTCTCTCTCCGCAGCTTCTTTTTGCGAGAGTACGACCTCACAAAAGGTAGGTATTGGTATTTCTTCGCTGCTCTATAAATGTCGAACAGTTCAACCTCAACGGGTACCGCTTGAATCCTGTCCCATGAGCTGATGTTACACATGATTCATTATAATCTAACACAACCCTGCATTTTATTACCTACTTCTTTTTAACTTCATCATCCCAATATGTCCCAATTAAACCATCATTTTATTACAAAACTTCTTTATAACCGCAAAGGTATAAGAACTTTTTAGAAAATAACCCAAAGTCAAAATAAAAACGAAAATAGAGGCTGACGTTTATACTGTCTATTTATTAATTAAAATATCTATACAAACTAATCTGGTGCAGTGTTTGTTTGTAATATCTAAATAATATTTTTTTTACTAAAGTTTTATGAAAACGCACTGAAGATATATGTGTAATAGGTACCTATAATAGTATAAAAAAACATTTAAAAAAAATGTTGTAGGTTCGTGTTTATTTCAGTGTGTGTTAACGAATTAAAAACAGGTCATTTTTATATCTAAAACCCATGAATTGTGAACAGCATTTGATTTAAATACGAAAGAATACAGCCAAAAAAAATTCATCCAGAAATTCTTATGGTATCAAGAATATCGCGAGCAAAACCACGGGTCACAGGTAGTTTTACTTTTAATAATGTCAATCGCCACCCCAGACTACATTGTTGCGGGTTTTTCCTCGATCTTGCCTGGATCCCATCATCAGATCCTGATTTCCTTGACATGGGACCACTTCGCGAATATCCGCTTTCTAATGAAACAAGAATTTTAAAATGCTCCATTCATGATTACAAAGAAATCGCGTAACAAACACACAAAAAAAAAAAAAAAAAATACACGTCGAATAGAGAACCTCCTCCTGTTTTTTTGGAAGTCGGTTAAAAAATGATACCAAATAAGTCATATGATGGTGTCAATTAAAATCCTGAAACTAATACACATACAAAAGTCGAAATATTTTTCTACGTGAAGTCACATATTCTGAGTTCGAACTAACAACCCGAATGCAAAGAAACCGTTGAACGATCCTAGCATTTGAGAATCAATAATTAGCAAACATAGTTATCAACCATTGCCCGTCTCGGCTGTCAGTTATACCTAAGTTGTGAAGAACGCAAGCAATGGAAGCCTCGCTAATGGTTGAGCACACAAAGTAATAGCCTATCCAATTGATTTATGATTTCAATGCATGCACTGCAAACTCGCCGATTGGAGCGATCGGCTTTGATTACGTCGAGTGTTTTACATTGAATTAACGCTGTTTCTGAATAAATGTTTGTTTACATTTTCAATTTCAGACTGCTCACGTACAGGGGCTTTTATTTATCGATTTTTTAACGGTTGTTTGCAGTAGAGAAGTTATTTTAAAACTAGACACGCGGTAGTGGGTAGCGGGTATTTCTTCTTTCTTTGCGTGTCGACTCATATTTTTGAGGACCAGAACTCGGCCGATATGGCACTATCCGTGGCCTTATAAAGGTCCTCGCGTGTGCAGGTGTAGGGTCACGCACGGCAAGTTATTCGCGGGTATTAGGAACTGAGAACACACTAGCTTGTATACGCATCTTCAACGAGATAAACATTTGAGGAACACTTGCTCACTTTCATGTGTAATATAAAGACATAACAATAAGTGTATTCTTTACGTACATTCTAAAGTTGTGGGTAACACCCACAGCACACCTTTACATCCTGAGGGTGAATGAACGCTATACATATTCTAACCCCTTTATACATCTACTGCGTATGATACATCTCTAGAGATGATAATAGAGATAATGTAATATTCAAATAGTACACCGAGCAAAAAAGGGAAGCATAACACTTAAAAGCTAACTTGGTTGAAAAATATTAGTGGGTATAGTACCTCATGCTACTGCGTTTCGCGTAAGATCAGGAGTCCACCCCTTTCCCTCTTTTTTCTTTTCCTCTTACTTCTCGTCTTAATGTCCTGTTATCCCTTAAACAAACTGGCAACTTACGTGTAACTCTTCTGAGCGGCAGGAGTCCATGGGCTACGGAAGTTAGCTTCAGATGAGCAGTCTTTTCGTTTATCCCTCTTAAGCCATAGAAACTTGATTCAACAAATCGGTTCTTAATGACGGATTACTCAAAAAAATTAGTATAATAAAGAAAAAAATCGAATTGAGAATTTATAAGTCTGTTAAAAAAAGGAGGACAAAAATAAAACATCATGAGCTAAAATGTAAATTACTATGTAACTCACGCGTAAATTGCTATGTAACGATTTCAAAAATAATATTCAAATGACACAATTTTGAACAGTTTTTACATCCAAACAACGTCCACGCGCAAACAAAATTGTTTACAACAATCAATTTTACATATTTACACACACGATTGACATGAAAATGAGAAATACATACACTTTTATGTTTTGTAGCAGGCTCAACTTTAAGAAGATCTGTCAAATAAAATTGATATGAAGTTGGAGATGGGATGATCTATTTTAGGTTCGGAGACAATCCAAACTTTTCTAACATGTTATTAATAGGTATAAATAATCCGCATTTCTTTCTTTTAGACCAAAGAAACACATTTTCTGAAAGGGAGGAAACATGGATGGATAGGCGTATCAAGAAGACGTTACGTGGATTCAGACAATGATGTAGATAATAAACTGTGTGTCAATATTCTTCCAAATAGACTCCTCAACAACCCTATTCTAAACCAGTCCCACCTCCACAACAACCCTTTATTCTAAAATTTTCAGTCAAATTTATTTTTCCAAAACCTTTTTTTAAAGGAAACCTATAAAAAGTGTGGGACAAAAGCGGCGGTTCGTGCTAATAGTCGGCCATGCAAAGTGAATGCAGTCTCATTGATTTACGATTGAAATGCACGCGTTCCACGCTCCGTGTTTAACTGCCTTTATATACCTACCGTATGTACATAGGCTATTGTACGGGGTATTGTATCATCAGTTTTTTGAAGATTACTGTGTTGTATACATTTTTGAAGGTTTCGCTCTTCGTTAATACTTACCTACATGTTGTTTTTATTACACCTACATGTTTTTTCTGTCTACTTACAGGAATGACTGTTCTGTTTTCTTTAGTCCTGACTTTTTATGGAAAAAAAATATTACGTGGAAAACAATAAATAATGAATCTAAATTGAGGCAGACTGTAAATTGGTAATCATGTGTTATTTGATTATTCTGTTTTAACCACGAAAATAATTCTGACGTTTCAAAGTAGAAGTTATGATCAACTTACTAGGAGAACTTGGAGAAAAACTTATTAGATTCAAGACTTCTACGAGTATGCGTATATTTTCGTGGAGAAATATTTAGACGTGAATAGGAGAGGCAGCGAGGTTTGAAATATTCTTGGTAAAAATCCAGACACCTCACATATCACCGTTACATCATATTCTTTCATATTTATACTATAGGCGTGTACTAAGACAAACATAAAATAGAAAACACCCAGGACAGCCAAAATATGCACTCAGATGTTTAATTTAATCGCAATTCGAACTTGCAACCTTTAAAACCAAACCAGTGAACCAAAACCCCATTGGATTTGCCGACAGAAGCTAAACTTTAAGTTAAATCCCGTCCGGTAATAAAACAGTTATAAATCGATTCCGCCAGGTTAAAGAATTAAATGGATCGTAAAAATTAATAGGTATCTGTCGCAAGACGTTGGAAAAACGGCCGGTACTATCTCAATTTATGAATTACTCTCAAACCTGACACCATCATATGGAATCCAATAACCCCCTTATTTCCATACACATAAAGGTGGTTGTCCCTTGATTGCGCAGCCTTTTTCAGAGGCCTACAGGAACTTTATGACGGCTCAGTCAGAATTGGTACGTTTTTTGCGCGTCACGTGTTGACGACGGATGCGAAATTGGATTTTTTTGAGAACAATATTAGGGAAGGGTGTTCCGTTATTACAATGATGTGAGCCAATTGTTTTGATTGTTTCGTTGATTGTCTGAATAAGTTAATTTATTAATATAATTACTTATACAAAAGTTTATAATACTGTGTCCATGTTAGGCTGTACACAATTATTGAATGATTCAAGCCCAAATTTCGAGGGGAGCTACAACCGTGAAATTTGCATGTGGTTTTGAGATAAAAGTTTATTTCTTAATTTCCACTTTTTTTAGATAAAACATTGAAAGTAGTTAGGAATTCAATAAATATTTTTTCTGGCATGTCAATGAGTGATAGACCGAGTCACATCACAGACAGTATCGATACCACATTGTTCATAAAATATTGTTAAAAAATTCAGCACGTACCCATCAATAAAGATAGAAAATAAATGGTTCGGACTTTGATATGGAGCTGTTGTATCAAATTCACACCAGTTCGAAAAAAAATATGGGTTTATAATAAAGCTACCAAACGCAAAATGTTGGGCCTAATATCGAAGAAAAAATTGACTGGTGGGATCCGGCTGCAAGGCGTGCAAGGCAAAGACCGCTCTTCCATTGATGACATATACAGTGAAAAGGTACAGGCATTAACACTCAACTTGCTTTGAGCGTCAATCTCAAACCTGATCATGACCTTTACCAAAGCTTGACCCAGGAATCAAACTAAAAACCCAACCTCAGGTATCGCAGGCAGGAGCACCCGTCACTCTAGTGACGGGTGCTCCAACAATTCGGTCCAACAACTCGGTGGTCTACCACCGAGTTATTGGGTTGGATTTAATATTAAACCATTAAAAACATTTCTTAATAATAACATAAATAGTTACTGGCACGAAAATAATTATAAATTAACACTGGCAAAGATTTTATGTTACGACATGCACATAAATATTAGTACTTGTCATAATTAGTTTTGCTGTTAACAAATGGGTTTTAAATGTTATTACATAAGGTCGAGATTGGCTTGCTTGTGAGCGTTTACAAGTGCACTGTAGTGAACTACTAGGAGCATAAATAAAAGGAAAACACATCAGAGTCGACCTTTGTAGTGTGCACTCAACCGACCTCCTGCCGAGTCCTACACGCCTGGTAGAACGACTACTGAAATGGCGAACGAAATGTTTTTTAATATTCACAACGCAAGAAATTTCAAACTGGAATTTATTCGCGGAAATATTTTTAAGCGTACGCCTTTGTTGTGGTGTCGGAAAAATCTTAGTAGAATCTTGGAGAAAATTGGACCTTGGTTATGTTGACTTACAACATTATAAAGCTTTATATAAATCCATTTTTTTTCTTTAGCATCACATATTTTTTACGAAATATTTTGCAATATTAACAATTTTTGTTGTTTTTTTTGGTAATTCGTGTGCAAAAATGAGCAATTCTTATAAACATGAAATAGGTACTTAATTTATGATGAATGAACTATACCAGATATTCAAATTTCATTAACATCTCACATACCAACTTGCAGTTGCCCCAAAACAATGCTTGATCCTTGAGGCATAAAAAAAACCGGCCGTAAAACTTTATACTATTGTGTAAGTATACGCACTTATAACTTTTTAAGTTGCAAACGCGACCGTAGATCTATCGTTGTCCAGTCTATTCATTAGCCCCCTACCTATATCATAAAAACTTTAGACATTCTATAAGATAAACGTGCATCTTATCTAAAAATATCGTCCACAGATATACATACATCTAGTATAAAGGTAACATAGTAATCGTGGTGTCAAGAAGTCGAGACCTATCCTAAAATGGTGACCAATGCACTTGCACGTTCCACAGTGCCTTTGGCCGTCCCTATAAAACAACGTATGGTAGCGAGCGGTCCTTTGGTCACGAATTTCACCTTGAAAAGGTTAAAATTATTGTTGAGAAATAGGTTACAGTTCTATAAAATGATATATGTATGTGTAACTTTGGCGAAGTTTATACGGTGAAGGTACAAGAATATGGAAAAGCTAAACATAACTTATATTTTGGTTCTGAAAATAAGTACTTACTAAAAAGCATTTTTAAAACTTTCTCCAATTATATAATGGCGTCGTATGTCTACTATTATACTAATATTTTATCAGAGATACGCTTGTATTCTGCATTGAGATCTTACAGACCAATATTTCACATTTTAAAATAAACCTCTTCCAATAACAAAACTACAGAAAACTGCCAACTTACGATTATATTGATTAAAAACAAAATCAACCTTTAAATATAACTCTACATTATTGAAAGATGACATTTTAAAATCGCTTCTCAAAAGGTCAAGATATCATTTTACACTCAGTAAATCGTATATCATATTATCAATTAAATTAATTCGAAACATTGATTAAACCCACATTACCGTATTAAACACGCTTGTCAAACATTACACGTTTAATAAGAACACCCACGATTCAATAAGACATTTAAAATAACTCGTAATAACAAAAGGACTTAAAAAACCAAAACTGACATCGAAACTTGGATCAGTATAAAGAGAACAGTCAGAAATGATACAATCTTTTAAAGATACTTAAATTTTTGCAAGCAACTATAGCCCTTATCATCATCAAAATAAGAGATCAAACGATACGAAAACTTTATGAAAAATGTAAAAATAAACATCATTTTCAAAGCATTTAGGTGTAAATTATTCAAATAAAGTTCATCTAAAGACGGCTTGCTTCTACTTTTTTTACCGTCGTAAGCCTGACTTAAACATAAATGAAGGAATAATTTAATGAGGTGGTACGGATCAAGAATTACAAAGCTGACAATTTTAAATGTTGAGTATTTTGGAAAAAATATAAGGTAAATAGTGACATTGAGATAAAACCACTTTATGCGAACTAAATTCTCTGTAAGTACTTATATAGTCTGAAGAGGTCTATAATATTTTGATATATAACTGTTTTCTATCTAACCTAAAAAAAACAGCCTGTAACAAGTTGATTTTATATTCAAACAAAGTTTTAGAAAGCGTAAATCAAGGAAATCAATAAACTATTAACATATTTAACAGAGGTTAGCTTTAATACGTGTGTTAGTACCTTGAATAGCTATTTCTGTTTTAAATACAATTGATTTTGCTATAATTACACACCATTACAGACGTTTGTATAATTATGGCACAAATAGTAGCCTAAATACAAGGCTTTATGTAATGTCTGCCTCTAAAATGATAGTTCAACTACTAATTACTGTTTAATAATAGTTTTAATTGTGTTTCAAAAACTTATAGAATATTTAAAGTACAGGTACAAGGTTACTAGTAAAGTTATTCCATGGTTGTAAAGTCAAAAGAACACTTAAAAGATCAGAACTGTGATAATAACTTGAATTAATAACCTGGCTGTTGATTCCTAAATTTGAAAATGGAAATCGATCAAAAAACAAAATATTACTCCTTATTGTAAGTTATCAATGACACTTATTTTAAAATTGGAACGAATTCTGTTTCATTCGATATGCTGGTTTTAATTCGACATTCATTTTAAAAATGGAATGAATTCTCTTTGATTCGAAATTCCATTTAAAAAATCCTGGCTGCATAGATTACGTAGAATCTAGCTAAAATTATAATGCGAACGTACGAACTTTTGAGGAAAGAGTTTGTACGTACTTAGATTTTACTGGATCTCGATTAGAATGAAATTTAAACCCTTTGTTTTAAACGGGATACTCTTATTCCAAATTTCCCACAGGATTGTTTCTTTTAATTATTTTTAGGGTTCCGTACCTCAAAAGGAAAAAACGGAACCCTTATAGGATCACTTTGTTGTCCGTCTGTCCGTCCGTCCGTCCGTCTGTCAAGACCCTTTTTCTCAGGAACGCGTGGAGGTATGAAGCTGAAATTTATATCAATTACTCAGGTCTACTGTCCCTTGAAGCTGTGAAAAAATCAAACTTCTAAGCCAACGCAATCAAAAGATACAGCCGTTTATGCCGCAAATTTTCGACACTTGCAAGGGAATCAAAACCTACAGGGTGCTTCCCGTGAACTCAGAATCTTGAAATTTGGTACGAAGCAACGTCTTATAGCATAGATAAAAGAAAAATTACGAAAACCATAAATTTTTAGTTACATCACATAATATATTTTTTTTAATAATTTTAACCTTACTACCCATTTCCTCATAAACGCGTACAGGTATTAAATTGAAATTCATACCAAATACTCAGGTCTATAATACCTTTAAGCTGTAACAAAATCAAACTTCTATGTCAACGCAATCAAAAGAAACAGCAATTTAAGCTGCATATTTTGAAACTCGCAAGTACTCGCAAGGGAATCAAAACCTAAAGGGTACTTCCAGTCGACCTAGAATCTTGAAATTTGGCATGAAGCAACGTTTTATAGCACACATAAAGGAAAAATTCCGAAAACCTTAAATTTTTAGTTACATTACAAAATAAAAATATATATAAAATACCATAGTTATGACTCGATTGTCGTAATGAACGAACTTTGTAAACCTTGCAGGTTTGTACGGAACCCTCGGTGCGCGAGTCCGACTCGCACTTGGCCGGTTTTTTTTTTACTAAATCGTATTTTTAGTCCAGTATGAAGGTTTTAAATTATTAGTTTCTAAGCAAACAAGCAATGTTAATTACTGTATCGAATTCAAAGATGCGGGCGTTAATTTTCATTAATATTATTTGTGGTCATCCATCAATCAAGTTTATGATTGATACTTGTTAAACATAGTTAAATTAATTGACCTTAGGGGAATATATTATAGTGATTTCTATGTTTATACACAAACTCGATGACAATATGAATATTTATATTATAATATAAATATAATTTAACTAACTTTTAAACGTTTATGATATTACTAGGTATGCCTCGCGGTTTGACCCGCATAGTTCCCGATCCCGTGGGAATTTTGGGATAAAGCCTATGTCCTTCCCCAGACCATAAGTAAGCTCTGTACTTAATACCATGTTAATCGGTTCCGTAGTTTAGCCGTAAAAAGATAATAGACAGACAGAGTGACTTTCGCATTTATAATATTAGTAAGGATGTTAGTATATGAGATGTACCTATAATAGTATCAGCCTCTAAAATTCAAGTGCAGTGAAAAGGCTTCTGTTTTTTCTTATACTTAATAGTTTGTTTTTTCTAGTAGTAGTACGAGAAGGAAGGTTTTATGTTACTGTAATTGATCAGATTTGGATTAACTCTAAGTGAAATCTTTTGTGTTTTAAATTTAGAAATAAATTACGTAAAACCTCAAACAAATTTTACAAATACCGTTATAATATTCCAAATTATAACGTCTCTAGTTAAAGTAAACAGTGCGATCCTAATATTTTAACAGGCAAGATAAGCTTTAGGATAATCTTTGTTTCACACATCTCATTGTACGAACCCTAATATATCTTTGGATAGAATTTCATCCTTTAAATTATCTCGAAAACCTGTTTTACATACAAATGGGTCGTTATATGAGTTTGTTAGCTGAATATAATTGTTGTTTCTACGTATTCGGATTATAGTCAGCCATGTATATGTTGGGGAGTGCAATTAAAAACTAAAAAAGTCGGTTACTTGGCATTTGTAATCATAGCTGAGCATATGTCTCGTTCATTAATTTATTTAGAGCTTAGTTGCAGCGTGCAGCTATAAGTTATACTCGTACAACTTTACTATTAGTTTCATCATCAGCTCTTATACGTCCACTTCTTAGGTTCAGTCCTATCCTATGCAATGTGCTTTAAAGTCTTCATATTTAAGGTCTGTATAAGTAAATAATTATAATGTAGAATGTAGAGCAAAGTAATTTGCAGTAAAGATAGAGACAAATTCAAGCATTACAAGGTATTTGTATTACATATGTCTTCGTCATAAGTCATGATAAAAATAACAGGCATATTTTATGGCGTTAAAATTTATAAGTAACTAGCTGTGCCCCGCGGTTTCACCCGCGTGGTTCCCGTTCCCGTGGGAATACGGGGATAAAGTATAGCCTATGTTATTCAGGGTGAATGTAGCTTTCTAATAGTGAAAGAATTATTGAAATCTGTTCAGTAGTTTCGGAGCCTATTCGTTACAAACAAACAAACAAACAAATCTTTCCTCTTTATAATATTAGTATAGATGTCTATAGTAAGTAAGTAATTTTATTTTAAAATTTGTACATTCGAAATTTGCCTAATTATATTAATTTCCATCCAAATCTCAACTACTATCCACGCGACTATTAAATACAAATGAAGTAGTAAACATTAGCTACGAGTGGTTTTGTTCAGCTCATTGCAATAATGAAATTATTGTACCACATTTGATATTATTATAATTGTTATAATACCAAATTATTTCCGTTGTTTTGATGTTATTGGAAAATAGTAATGTTTGGTTGTAATGGGGTTTTCATAGGATTATGTTATTAATATGATATCGTAATTATCTTTAGTAGTTGTTGTTTAATAATGTTGAAGTTTTTGGTCAAGTGATATCCAGTGCTTAAAAAAAATGTTAACAGATGTATGACGTAATGTAGAAACGTATTACAACAGGCTTTCTTATAAATAGAAAAGGGATGAAGGAGGCGTAAGGAGTTTCTTAACTACTAAAACTCCTTTTTGTCTATTAACCAAAAATCGTCCATAAAACCCATTCTTAATTTAAATTTAAACAAAGATACAATTAGAAAAGCGTTCATAAAACATATTCTTAATTTAAATTAAAGCAAAGATACATTCGAATTTCTTACACAGATTAAAATTACCAACAAAACTACGTCCAAACTAAATGCTGGCTGTAAATAACGTTTCGTTATCAAGTTTCCGGTTGAATCGTTAGCTGCGTGTACAAAATGCAGGCGTGATGTATAGCCCCTATGGAATTAGGACTCTATATAAACAACACCAGGACACAATTTAAAAAAACAAGTCCATTTGGGAACAGTTTCGTCGCTTTTAGATTTTGTTTGCAATATTATGTATGTGCTTAGTGTTCACTCTTTGATTTTGTGCAATTGTATTAAAATTTATATCTTTTTTTGTGGTGTAGAGTTTGTAATAGACTGTTTTTTTTTATAAACTCCTTTTTATAGAGTCCTGTCGTTTTAGCGCTATGCCATCGTCATCAATTATATAACTAGTTTATTTTCCATTCATCCGAATCGATATGAAAATCTGTTAAATCGTCAGACTTTGATGTATGTCCTGCCACATATAACCCAGACTTATCCAGAATTTGATATAAAAACAATGTTATTTATTAAATTACCCCTTTGGGCACATAAAATGTAGCTTTCTACGAAAAAAAAATGCTTTTGTCTAAGGTACGGACTCTAAATAACTTATGGATGTACTATTTTGTCAAGAATAGTTAGATACTTATCATTGATTTGGAACTGCTTTCCCGTTTAAGATTAGTTTGATACGGGATATTTGTACGTACCAATAGTCGAATCCCTCGACTAGTTTCAGCCACATTCGGTAGCCTTCATCAGGAGGATGAGTGCGATGCGCCCGCGACGGGGTTTGCTATGCATTCCGGCTTTCCCGTTATCACTAATAGCTATGATCCGCCATTTTTTCTACGTGATTTTTGTATTTCTATTGTTCTTGGTTTCTGTTTATTTTCATTGTTTTGATTTTGTGACATAATAGTCATTACGATGTATTTGTAAAGGACTTTTGGAACCGTTCATTTTTTAATTACTTTTTTACTTAAAAAAGGATTTTATTACAAAATTTTTAGATGTTTTATAAAAATTACGGTAAAATTTTAAACACTTTGTCAATAAAAAATCGTAGCTAAGTTTTAGCGCTATTTGCGGCGTCATGGTGCGTTCATCAATAACAACTCGCTTCTCATATTGGATGGAAAAATTGAATAAATTTCATTCATCCGATTCCGTAGTTTCCACTTTTGAGCTACCGGTCGACTTGTCGGTTCCATTTTGGTACCGGTAATTGGTACCACTCAGCTTTTTGATAATTAAATTTTTAATTCTGAAATAACTTGATTATTGACAAATCTTTTTATTGAATTTTTTCAGGTTAATTACCAGCAGATAACTTTTCGTAGTAACGACTTTAAGATGATGAAGTTCTTTAAAGTAGTTTTTCTTCATCTCTTCTTAGAGGTTCTTTAAGATACCTTATCTTCTTCTTTCCTGTATTATTTAATCAATCTTAGGCAAAATTAAAGGTAAGTCTTATTACATACTAAAGCACTACATATCATTTTAAAATATCTATCTCAAACAACCTTTTCCGAAGTTCCCCAGCACATAACTTCCAAGGCGTGGTCCATTTATTATTGTTATAGATTTCACTGCAGTTAAATTCAATCGAGCGGACAAACCATAATTCAATAGCGAACTTAAAACTCGTTCTAATATCACAAAAAATCTCGGGGTTAAAAATTCGGAAACCCTTCAAAGGAATGCTGCATAACTCGGGACTCTGGGGGAGCACATCTTACAAATAAAAGGGAACTCCTTATTGTACCGAACCTTCAAAACCAGACGTCCTAATCGACCCTTTTGAAATTCGAACTAACGGAAAACTCGTATTTCCATAACAATAAAAATTTGATCCGAACATCTAGAAATGCCTGCGCGATATTCACGGATCATAAAATCGTACTCGGTCTTTGAATAAAGCACGACTGATTTAATTTGACCCCTGGTACGTTAAAGGTTTTACCTTATTTACACTTATTAGTTGGGGTTTCGAGGTGTCTTAATAACTTGGTTTTTGTATTATGAAGTGGCAGTTTTCGCTCATGTTTGGCAGAAACCGTTTTGTGGTCGGTTTTAGCTGATGTACACAGATGTTGGCAGTTAATGATGTTTTTTTTTTGGATTTTCCGTTTCTATTTTTATATATAAGAACATTTAAATATGAGGTACAGGATTTATTGAATGTAATTTAATAATATTACAGAATAGATGATAGTGTTAAATATTCCTCTTCACTGTATGTGTGCATTTTTTGTGCGCTTTCATTTATTTTATACATTGGGCCTCTTTATCGAAAATTATTTGCTAGGAGGTATAAAGTAGTAAATGACATGAATCAAGTTATACTTGTAGTTACAAACCAATTATATAAGTAAGGCATTCACTTGTCAACACCCCATCAAACAGATTCGCTACACTAATCGACACTTTTTCTTAACCACACCGCCTTTGAAAGAAAGAAAGAAAGAAAAGGCGTTTATTTGCAGTTAGACAAAGTTACATAACATTTATAACTAAGTATATATAAGAATTCTTAACTATGTAGATCTAACCACAAATAGGTCCAAGTTCAGCGATGTGTTGGACAACAGATTGCTCCATTATCCAACGCTGATCTTCCACTTACCACCTTTCTAACATAACTAACTACCTTCCCGAATAGCCGGTACCTTAACCAGAACAAATTACCAATTAATTACAGGACATACCCCAGCCCTGGGGAGTGATCTACCTTTACTATCCCACACCCGGAACACCAATTAGTTTCCACGTTATGAAGTTTCCATCTGTCAGATTTTACAAACAATTCATTTGGGATACGATTCCATTATTTATTGCCTTTTAAACAGAAGAGGGTTTTGAACTTTCTGTGTTGAAGAGAAGTTGTATGACGTAGGTGGAGCATGAGATTGTTAATTAGTTTGTTGTTATTTATTGATATGGTAACAATTTGTTTGGGAAAACTTCGTTGATGATATATAAAATAGTTGTTGAAGTTGATGATAAATACAAAGGTTTTTTTATTGACTTTAAAAGGGAGGTTGTCAATTCGATCTGTATTTATGTAATGTAGTCAGAATTGCAGTGTTGCTATATTTTTATGTTTATCTATACCAGCTTCTGAACATGTCTGTCAAACATAAGTATAAATTCAGTCACAGAAATCGTAGTAGTAGTTACCGATGATGTAGCATCAGTCACTGAAGTCGTAGCATCAATCACCCAACTTGTAGCGCCAATAATTGAAGTCGTAGTATCATACAGCCACTGACGTCGTTACGGATATTTTCTGTATTCTTTTTACTAAAAGCTTACATTACAGTTGTGTGCTAAGTTTATTAAAATACAGGTCTTTATTGCGTATAAAGTATTTAACATTATTTACTTTTATCAGGTAATACTGACCGTAGTCGCGACGAGGGGAGCTTTATACTTCAGCTTTTACTCGTAGCATTTTACAACTTTATTTATTCAAGAATAGGACAAAGAATAACATCTTCAAAAATAAACTCCATTTCAAGTGACAAGTTTGTAAACAAAAACCACTCAAAGATGTCACTTAAAGCATAATTTATAACGATACCAAAAACTGTGACATGGTAACACGTGGAATAAAGTAATCCTCGTTGGCGGAACTGGGTCAACAGAGTTGGGCCCTTGTCAAATTAACGCTTCCCTATGTCTCACCGTGACAAACGACGAGAGCATAATAAAAAAAAAAACTTGGCGAGTATCCGCGGACGGAATGAACCCATTCAGCCATCTTGTGAAGTTTTCAAATTTTCACTGGAATTAAAAAAGATCTACCGCATTTTCATTCTGCATATCAATTCATTCATATAAGCAGCGGACTCGTAACTAGGTTCATTATATGCATATAGGGTGTGTAAACGAAACTACATGCAATTAATACATACATACATCTAGTGAGTTGAGGAAGGTTCAAATCCTTCTTAAGCAAAAAGTTCTCAATTGAAACCACGTTTAGATATAGGTGACTAAAAAGTGATCAACTTTCAATAACTGTTCGAGAGTATAAAAAGTGAACCAACAAAATAAATCAAGATGATTGAATCCAAGTTTCCAATAACCAACATTTTCCAACATAAAACTCGCGTTAGTTTCATTAAAAACAAGTGTAAAAGGCACTGCATCACGTACTATCATCAATTTCCCAGGAAGGCAATACGAAGTAAACCTCTTAGCTAAATAAACTGTTTTAATCTCAGATAGTTTATAAGTTAGGTCACTACATCAAACTTGAGAGCACTAAATGTAAAAAGAGTACTAGTTTCGAGTTTGGCCGGACGCCAGGCCTCGTAGACTCTTGATTTTGAAGCGGAGAAATAGAAGAAAATTAAATCAACTAAAAAACTTAGTATACTACTCGAAGACTCGTACATATTGCAATTTGTTTTATTTCCAATCAAATCGAAGTGGGTGTTTCCTTGTGGTTTATTTGTTTGCAACTACTTATTTCAATTAATCAGATAAAACTTGAAGAGAATATCTGACGAAAACATAAGTTTTTAAACGACAAAATATTAACAAAAATTAATAATATACTTTTGACTGTTAATGATAACTTAAAAGCAATTGAAACAAAATGTTCAATTGTAAAACCTTCACCGTCTTACCATAAATCGATGTTTAAACACTCTCTAGACCACTCTTCAGTCAAACACGATTTTGGCATGTTAGACCGTGTTTGAATTTTTCTTACCACAAATCGTTGTCTTGCTCTTGTCTTGACAAAAATGGTTTTACTCATAGAATAAGGATCACGATACTGTTTCTCTCTGGTTTTAATAAAATACGTATGGCAATACATAAACGCGTTACGTTATATGCAGGACAAGTTGAGTACAACATAAACAAATGTATCTCAAAAGTTGATAATAATTATTGAATTAAGTTATTAATTGATATAATTTATTTTTAAAAGTATTATTGTCTATAAATATAATTGTTGATTGAAGAAACAGTGAACTAATTACTTGATATTTTCATTCTCAAAGATCGTTTAATCCGTAAAGGAACGTTTTATGAATTGACTGTTGATCGACGTTGTCTGACTGACTTATGTCATGTGTGACTATTTATTCAATCGACGTTGTGTTTAATTTTATATTTTCGTACAATTTTAAATAGTTAAAACTTGCAGAGTAGCAATTAATGGATTTGTACCGTTGCGTTGCGTTTGTACCGAAAACATGAGCAGTCGTGTCGTGCCGCAACAACTGCCTCAATGTTTGGCAGAATAATCATTTTGTCACTACTATCAACAAAGGCGAGTTACGTGAGCTACCCAACAAGCCTCATCTGGTGCGTACTATTGAGGTTAAGAGCGTAGCTGCACCGAAGAAACAGCGAACAGCAGTCAGTGCAGCAGAGAAAGGCGACGTGGATGGCTTCACCCTGGTGGAGAGGAAACGTCGACCGTATCCGTCCCGTAACCGACGTGGTACCGCCCCTGCTACAGCAACAGAGGTCACCTTACGTGTTGTGGAGCCTACCTGCACCGTATCGTTTACTTCAAGTACCTACGAAGTACACGGACATGTTCCTCATATATTTGAATGATTTTATATGTGCGCGTGGTTTGAGAGGCCTTACCTTACCGTAACACAGTTTGTAACTAGCACGGGAGGTAGGGTCTCGAGAGGGGTCTCTCTTAGAATATAATGTACTTATTGTCTAATTAAATAAATTGAATTCAATGACACAATGCAGTTCTTTCATTAGAATATAATTACATTAATACGTTTCGAATAGTTTTTTTTACATCTTTTCATATTCTCGCCGTTTTGGAGTTTGTGCACTAGCGCCATCAAGCGGCACCTTGTAGTAACAATATAGCAAAGAGGTTGAATAACAAACTAAAGATAGGTCATAATATCATAATCGATATAAAATCACGTTGACGTTTCAAATCAGCTGATACAAATTCAGGCGGCCATTTTAGAAATAGCTTTAAACAAGGGCATCAGAGTTTTTAGGTAGACTGTCATTTCAAACACTGCCTAAACCAATTTTAGAGGTAGACATCGATTTGTGGTACAATTTTTTGTAAAAATCATTTTAAACTATGTTTCAAATTTAGACTTCGTTTTGTGGTAAGACCGTCACAGTTTAGTTAGATTTTCATTGGATTATATAACTAAGAAACATTTCCAGATAAACAAACGAAAATAAACAACAGATCGATTCTAAATAAACTCATTAAATATTAGACGCCATTAATCCCCAAAAAACGTTTCCAATAGAATTGTTACCGGGATCAGAGAAGAAAGCTTTTTCTTGTTGATTACTTACAAAACTGTGGTTAGAATAAATACGGAGTTTGGATAAACGATTTGTTTTTTAGGGTTCCGTACCCAAACGGTAAAAACGGGACCCTATTACTGAGACTTCGCTGTCCGTTCGTTCGACCGTCCGCCCGTCTGTACGTCCGTCCATCCGTCCGTCCGTCTGTCCGTCCGTCCGTCTGTTCATCTGTCACCAGGCTGTATCTCAAGAACGGTGATACCTAGACAGTTGAAATTTTCACAGATGATGTATTTCTATTGCCGATATAACAACAAAGACTAAACACAAAGTAAAATAAACATTCAAAGGGGCTCCCCTCCTCCCTAAGGGGGGGTATACGACAAACGTGTTTTTTTATCGTTTTTGGTACGCAACCATTCGTGCGCGAGTCCGACTCGCACTTGGCCAGTTTTTCCATCCACACTGTAACCTAGTTTATATAAGTAAATTGTCTTTCACGACCTATTTTAACATTTAATTGTGTGAACACACTGTTTGCTTTTCGTGTTGCTCATATATTTTTTATTTGAATTATACATAGAAAAACACTTTATAAATGGAATGGAGTTAGCCTTTTGTTAACTGCTTTGATATGTTATTCTTTGGGTCAGAGTGTGTATAAATATGATATGTTGTTTGTTAAAAAACTTGAGCACGGCTAAACGTATTTGAATAATTTGATTTTACATGTTACCGACGCGATAGACGTTGTTTTTTCCATATTATATTTTGATGTGGGAAACTTTTATCACTTAGTTAAATAGTGCTATTTTTGGGGAGCTTGGTTACAAACATATACTTAATAGTAATAGTCATGGGCAGACCTCTTAAACGATGTTTAAGAAAATCACAGCCTGGGTTTGAATGGAAGGAAATAGAGGACCTTTGCCTAGCGGTAGGACAGCTGTACATAACAGGTTAATGTAAATAGAGTCAGAGTATAAAAAAAGTAATCTACGCACTCGAACTATATAAAAATATCTTGAAAGCAAAAATACTAATCCTAACTAATCCTAATCCTAACTAATATTATAAATGCGAAAGTAACTCTGTCTGTCTGTTACCTTTTCACGGCTAAATTACTGAACCGATTGACTTGAAATTTGGTACAGGGGTAGCTTATGGTCCGGGAAAGAATAGGATATTTTTATCCCGAAATTCCCACGGGAACGGGAACTACGCGGGTGAAACTGCGGGGCGCTGCTAGTATACTATATAGAACGTTCATATATTTCATAAGTTTGCTAAGTTATTTCCTTCTGGCAATATTACACGTGGCCTAGTTATTCTAATAAAAGTAGTAGGTACATTAATATTAGATAGTACTATAACTCCTCAAAATTTCATAGCTAGCATTACAAAAAGACGAATAAGTGATTTCATCTAAAGAAATCGCGAGTTCGCGCAGAGGGAGCAACAAAAAATAATGTCTCGCCAAATTGAATCATTTGTAATATTCATTCTTTTTACTCCTGCTTCTGTGGACAATTTTCTAAAGTTGGTGACGTTGGTTTAGATGTTTGGGTGACTGGATGCATTATTAGTGCTTAAATAATTGTTATTCTTGAACTAGTTTTCATAGTTTTTGTCAGAAACATAATATATTATTGTTATCTAAAAAGGTAGGAGTCAGTGTCGTTGTAACAATATGATAATTTAATGCATATTTTATACAATACGTGATACGACATTCATTTTATATTATTTAAACATGTAATGACAACTTTTCTGACTTTTACACATACACACGTAAAAACTTACCCTACAAATGTTATTTTTTCGCAAATCGTTAATCCGGCAGTGATCGAATCCTTCACTTATATCGATGTATTTACCACTTAGGGCTGATTTTTCCATCGCCAGATAACTTTATACGAAGAATATTTTTGAAATTTTTACAGTTAATCCATACAAAAACTGTCAATTTTATTCTTCGAATAAAAGTTATCTGGCGATGGAAAAATTAGCCCTTAATCACGCAAGTAGTTATCTGATTTTGATACACATAACCTTAATCTTTCAATCAAATATTAACAAAAACCGTATCAGACAATGTAAAGGGAAACAGAATTTAATAAGCAATAAAAGGTATCCACGAAAACGACAGTAAATTGTTTGATATTAAGTAATTTTGTTAAGATTATGGTTTGTAAATAGCATTAACGTTTCTAGTTCATTCAGATTTATGTCTTTTGCGTGTTATATTAAGGCCCGTTTTGCGATAATCAACTGTCTGAAGAATTTGCGACATCACCCTGACGAGAAAGGAAAGGGAATAATCCGTTTCTGAAGTATCTTTTATTTGTGTCCTTTCCTTAAATATTGAATAATTGTATAATTGTAAATTCTTAGCTAATTTGATAACGGAATGGTAAAATGTAATTGAATATTTGTGATAACAATTGAATAACTGTTTAGTTCGAATACAGTTATTGCAAAAGAGGGTTGGATGAAACAATTTGTAGTCTTATTTCACACTAGCAGCATACCGCGGTTTCACCCGCGTAGTTTTTAATTTACCCCCTTTTCTCCACCTAGGGGGGAATTTCCAAAAATCCTCTCTTAGTGATAGCCTTCTCCCCCCAACAAACGCACGTGCCAAATTTCAGACCAGTAGTTTCGGCTGTGCGTTGTCTGTCAGTCTGTCAGTCAGCACATCACATAACATATATACTACTTGTATGTATATTATATCGCAATATACATACTATGAAACGCTTTCTCTAATAAATTTAAGCTCAAACTCGTATAAACGAGCACCTACTAAGTTCTAAGAAAAGTAAAGCAACGTATAACATTTTGGAATGTGCCCGTTAAATATCAACTCCATCACAAGAAAGCTATTTCTAAATTATACTCGGCTGAAGTCGTTCAATCTAGCCTTTAGCACGTCCGTATACAGTGAACCTTAATAAGGAACCGAGAAATCTGATTTCTTGCTCTTGTCTCGACTGGGAGGGAAATAAAACTGTCGTTTCATAGCGGAACGGGGTCGGACATGTTACTGTACCGGGTGGTATGTGCGCCTAGTGACCCCCCGACTGCAGGGAGTTTCCTTAGCGTCACGCGCGGCTCAAAGCCTTACAAATCACGCGAACACAACACGCCACGCTTCTCTACAACCATTCTTGGCAATCAATTTTAAACGTGCCTTTCTAAAATGTTTCGTATACATTACTTATTACATTAAAGCTACACATTTTCCTCTCTGTATCGAACCAGCAGTGTATAGTAATATAACATTTTCAACGCTCCACATTACGGCTCATTTAAGGCTGTGTGAAACTTAGTGATATGTCAATAATTCTGTTTATTTTTCCACAAAACGCCTCACGTTGCTAATAAAAATACCATTTTAATAATACGTGGAGTAAGTTTCTGTCTCGGACAAAGGATAACACGCTTCATTCCAGACACGGAATTTTGCTAATGAAACTTATAGGTTACAAAACGAAAAAATGTAATGCTTGTTACCGAGCAGTAAGGTTCAAATTAGGTTTATGTAACCAGCGTGTAACGTACGTGGTTTCAATTTTCCTATTGTTGGATGGTTTGGTTTTTCATTGGTATTTTGGTACAAGTATGTGAAGTATTTTTAGGGTATTTTAGGTTTTAACTCGAGGTCATTGAATTGAATATTGCGTGACAAGCAGTATTAATGATAATGCGAGTCACCTCTGGCTTCTTCGTTAGCAATTAATGTAAGTGGTGGCTCAATTTTATGTTTTAGTGTTAAGTAAGGTCATGAAAAGTCTAGAACATCATAATTATTAAGTAAATAAAACTTGGGTCGTTTGTATTTACTTTAGTACTCATGTTTCATGCATAGACTTAATTTTGGTAGTAAAATAACTTATAAATTAATGAATTTCATATTAGTTTATTTGATATTAATTTTAATTTGTTTACTGCGAATTGTCGCTGCTTATTATCCTTAGCCGTCTTCATATAGATCACGGTCATTTATAAGCAAAAAATATCGAATTAAAAAAAAAACCAAAAGTGCACGACTCATAATGCTCATTTAATTATCAAATATTGAAATAAAAAATAATATCTATAGATATAGATATATCACCATCCATGTTAATTTTACATGGATATATGGATATATACAGGGTTATTGGTTAAGTCGACCTATTCCCGTCAAGGGCGTGTAGTTTACATCGTTTCTGACTGATTTCACCATGAAACACCCTACCCTAAACCTAGCCGTTTAAGAGATATTTCAATTTATTTGTTTTTATAAAAATCACCGGATCTTCGGCTATAAGCTTGGATATTTTCAAATGCGTATGTCTTATTATTACTATTACTTGATTTTTACGTTTATAATAAGGTGCTTTGTGACCCCAATAACCAATATTGTACCTAAAATAAATAAATAAATAGTTATAGACGATTAAAACTTTTAAAAAATAATAACAATCAAAAAGTTTATTTTTCTTTCAAGGATATCTAGAAAAAAAGATATGGCACCTGTTTGGCAGATATGCCTAAAAATATCTACGTTTCATCGGCTATCCAACGAGCTATAACAACCTAGGGTTTTATCGAAATTTTGTACAAAACATGTAGTTTTATAGGCTACCGGGGAGGTTAAATAAAACAATAGGTCAGCATACAGAACAAGTTACTAAACTTTTATGTACTACACACACCATTTTTGAGTCTAAATTTCATGTTCGACATGTCGGCCCCTGCATTGCACACATCTTCGCAATATTTTGCGAAGACCAGTTTTCACTACACCAGTAGTAATTTTGTTCTTATTTCATTGGCCGCATTAATGATTCTGTCTCTCAGTACTTCAATTAATGAAATTGGGTTGGGCTCACTGTACACGAGACTCTTTATGTACCCCCACGCATAAAAATCCATGAGGGTTAAGTCCAGACTTCTGCTGACCAGGATATGGGCCCACTTCGTCCAATCGATTTGCCTGAATGTGTGGATGGGCATTATTTCCAATCATTCAATTGGGCCTTACTTTCTCCCCGACAATTTAAATGGGAAAAACTAAGAAAATTTCCTGCGAAAAGACTTAAATGACCTATTTGATGATTTGCCACTCAATTTTATTCAAGACATGTGGTTTCAGCATGATGGCTGCCCTGCCCATTTCAGGAGAAGTTTTATCCAAACAAATGGATTGGACGAAGTGGGCCTATACCCTGGGCAGCCAGAAGTCCGGACTTAACCCCCATGAATTTTTATGCGTGGGGGTAAATAAAGAGTCTCATGTACAGTGAGCTCAACCCAATTGCATCAATTGAAGTACTGAGAGACAGAATCATTAATGCGGCCAATGAAATAAGAACAAAATTACTACTGGTGTAGTGAAAACTGGTCTTCGCAAAATATTGCGAAGATGTGTGCAATGCAGGGGCCGACATGTCGAACATGAAATTTAGACTCAAAAATGGTGTGTGTAGTACATAAAAGTTTAGTAACTTGTTCTGTATGCTGACCTATTGTTTTATTTAACCTCCCCGGTAGCCTATAAAACTACATGTTTTGTACAAAATTTCGATAAAACCCTAGGTTGCTATAGCTCGTTGGATAGCCGATGAAACGTAGATATTTTTAGGCATATCTGCCAAACAGGTGCCATATCTTTTTTTCTAGATATCCTTGAAAGAAAAATAAACTTTTTGATTGTTATTATTTTTTAAAAGTTTTAATCGTCTATAACTATTTATTTATTTATTTTAGGTACAATATTGGTTATTGGGGTCACAAAGCACCTTATTATAAACGTAAAAATCAAGTAATAGTAATAATAAGACATACGCATTTGAAAATATCCAAGCTTATAGCCGAAGATCCGGTGATTTTTATAAAAACAAATAAATTGAAATATCTCTTAAACGGTTAGGTTTAGGGTAGGGTGTTTCATGGTGAAATCAGTCAGAAACGATGTAAACTACACGCCCTTGACGGGAATAGGTCGACTTAACCAATAACCCTGTATACAGTCTTGCAGTTTTCTATTAATTGCAATTAAACTACACTGAATTAATTAATCATTCGCATTCAGTGACCTACAATCGTCGATTAGAATTAAAAAAAAAAAAAAAACTCAAATAATGGGTTTTTTCACAAGTTAGAGTGTTTTCAGGTTTCACACATGACGGACAGGAAAATTTTTTGACCTATTTTGGTGTTTTTTTCCAATTCTATTGCAGCAAATAAATTTTTTAAAAGTATGGAATTAATCTCCATTAAATTATCTCGACAATAGTATGCAAAATATTTTGATTCCGTGAACTAACAAGGCTATAATAATAAAAATAGCCGCCGAAATGAGGCGAAAAAATTTTTTCGATCGTAAAGCATCATGAGTCGTGCAAAAAGAATCTTCGTCTAATGCTTGAGTTGTGTTATACGAGTAAAGCAAGGTGTATAACTTTGAATCCGTTAAAAATAGCTTATCAATATTTTATACTAGAAACACGCGCCAGCTTCACATGGGTTTAAATTTTTGAGAATTTTCCAAAACCTTTCACAAATTCTGTCCATAACTAACACAAAATATGAAATTGAATCAGTCATTCTTAAGTAGTGTCGTGACGAAAGGAAATATAAATTCTTATAATATTTACTGAATACCTGAACAGATACAAAAAATAAATAAAAGAATGCAAATAAATTTATATAAATTGTAATAATTTGCAAAGTTATAGCGATTTTTTCCCCTTTTTGTATTTACGCATTCCGCCCACTGTCACATTATGGGCGGGCGGCGATTTAAAACAATAAGCACGCTTCCATTCTGCCCGATGTTTTATGTTTGGTGAACACGCGAACTTATTATATCGCCTATTTCTTATGAAGCTTCAACGAGCTTGAGAATGTGCTTGTTTTAGATATTGTTGAGCTAATTATTTTGAAGTTCTATTTAAAACAGTTTGTATAATTATAGGTAACTAGCTGTGCCCCGCAGTTTCACCCGCGTAGTTCCCAATCCCGTGGGAATTTCGGAATAAAACGTAGCCTATGTTTTTTCCCGGACCATTAGCTACCCCTGTACCAAATTTTAAATCAATCGGTTCAGTAGTTTAGTCGTGAAAAGGTAACAGACAGACAGAGTTACTTACGCATTTATAATATTAGTTAGGATTAGGATAATTAGGTGGTTTAACAAGTCAGTTAAACTGTTCAGTTGAAATGGCGGATGCCAGTTCAACTCGCTCCGGTGATTTTTGGATGGATATTGGACGACCATTTTTGGATGGATATCCAAAAATGGTTGTCAATCACCGGAGCGATTTCAGATGCCAGTGGGGAAATTTTGGCCTAAAACTTTTGGAGTGACGCCACAGTTTTATGTCTGGACTGATCAGTTTAACTGACTCATCAATGGCCACCTATCGAGTTCGCGGTTTCAGAGACTACGCATTTACACACACATACCCATGTTTGACAATACTACACTTGGGACGTCATAAGACATAAATATTACATTAAACTAGCTGCGCCCCGCGGTTTCACACGCGTAGTTCCCGTTCCCGTGGGAATTTCGGGATGAAAAATAGATGTTGGCCGATTCTCAGACCTACTGAATATGCTCACAAAATTTCATGAGAATCGGTCAAGCCGTTTCGGAGGAGTATGGCAACGAAAACTGTGACACGAGAATTTTATATATTAGATATTCTGGTATAACACAGTTCTATTTAAAGTACCTATTCAGTTAGGTTCAAAATAGAAACACTAAAAGCAAGTCTACGAAAATTTTATAAAGTAAGTGTCAGCGATAGTGTGTCGAGTGTCTTATCAGAGCGGTGTCGGGGTGGCGCCGACACCGCTCTAGATTTGAGAATGCCAAGTTTCTTTGTATTTTTGGAAGGTATATTAACTATGTTTGTTATTATGTGTGTCTTGGAGCTACAATCAAATTTGTGCCGTATTAATTAGTGAGTAATAGTTATTTATGGTACAAGCGAGGTAAGTTGGTGATTACTTCCGAGGCGCTATTGAGGACCGAGCCGTCAGGCAAGGGTCTGTAGATAGCCGAGGATAGTGTACCATACAACGTTTTTCAACACATTTGCGAAGAAATTATCATTTTTCGCTAATAAATAAACAGTTTTTCTATTTGCGCGCATCCAACACAACAATGGTGATCGGCCATAGATTAAAAGAATTTACTCATAAAAAAAAATCGAATGAATGAATGAATGGAATCGACCATAGACCTACCAAAAGTAAGGCAACATAGTTGAAGTTTGTTTTTAAATTGTATGGACACAATTTTTTTGTTATCATTTTTTTTAAATGAAAGCAATTAAAAAAAAACAATCTATAACTCACTAGTGAATAAAACGTGTTATTCAACTGTTTTTGCACAAATAAGAGCCCCTTTATGAGCAAGTGTGTTGAAAAACATAGTTTTGCATTCACTCGTAATTATTACTAAGCTCTGTAATAAGTGAAATATTGAATGGATTGGTGTAATAGTTCGTTTCTAGAATTATTTTCTTCACAACTAAACAAGGTATACCACAGCCATGGCTACTTCACGTATGTGCTACGGGGCTCTTTATAAAATTAGTAGACGCAAAGAAGTATAATATTATAGTAATTATGTTGTCAGACTATGTAAGTGTTATTTATTTAGCTTAAGAATTAATAAAATCGATTAGGTCAGTTTAAAGTTACGTAACATTTTCGATATTTAACTTCTTCGAAATGTCCTAACTTATATTCTCATTCATTCACATTATTGGTATCCGTCCTTTAGCAGACATTGATGCCGCTACAATAAATCTATTGTCTAATATAATCAAATATCCTACTTAGAATTTGTGATATATTGTACCAACCATGTCGGTCTACTTACGGTATTACTAAGAATAACTATAAAATCTTGATACCCTAACATTGTTGCTTGTCACAACATCTAACACAAACTCTATAGATTCCAATTTAGTGCTTAGAGATTTTAAAAACTAACAATGTACTACATAGTATGTAACCGTCTCAGAATTTTATGACTTCATCGTAAACGCAGGGATATCGTCGACCCTAAACTTTGGAGGGCTTTAAAAGATTAAAGCTATTAAATTTTTATGAAGACCCCTGTCAGTGAAGCGGCAGTACTTGCGATAACAGAAACTCAAGACTTTAGTTGTTCCTTACAAGTTGATAGTTAAATATGAAGAAGTCGTAATAAAATGGAACCTAACACGCTCGAGATAAGGTTTACGTTCGAAAGTTATTTAGATAATCGTGAAAAGAAATAGCTTTTAAATATACAAATATATACTCAAAAAATAGGTAGAAAGGTTTTCCAAATTCAATATTGTTAACAGAACAAAGATAAAGAAAATAAAAATAGAAGTGGAAATGAACTTACTATGTATCCGATAAAAGATACGAAAAAACTCAGCAAACATTGTGAAACGGGTGCTTATAAAATGTCTCAAAATTCGTCCCTATGGAGTCGTCTCCGTTCACAAAAGATTCCTTTTAGTTCTTTTGAAGACGAACTGGATACAAAGAGTGTCTGTTAAAAAGAACTATTTCTACTATTTTGGTACAACCTCGTTATGGTTCATTATGCGGGCTTGGCGCAGGTTGCACTGTCAATTTTGTTCTTATTTGAATCTCTTCACAGATCAAGTATCATGTTCTACGAGTATATGAAACATTCTCACATAAAAATGTACAGCGATATTACTGACAAGTTGGTTCAATAAGCATTCACAACATCATCTCATTATAGTAACTGACCCCTAACATAACTTGAAGCTTGTATCTAGGGTATCAGAAACTACGCACACACTCATTCACACACACTCAGAACGAGACAAACATTTATTCACACAAATATTCACCCCGCACGGGAATCGAACCCGCAACCTTACGGATGGCAGTCCGGCATGGTGACCACTCTGCAATCGAGGTCGTCAATATTACTTAATTATTAGTACTTAGTAGTAATTATAGTACTTAATTGTTTGTTTACTTTGTTATCAATTACTCTATCATTTTATCATAGAAACCCTTATTAACTGTATCTATCCTGTATGAAAAACTACGCACACAAAAATGTATACCCACAACTAGAACGACTCAAATATTTGTGGATCACACAAATATTTACCTCCAAGTGGCAACTTGGGTTATCTTTGCATACATTCATACATATTATAATGTTGTAAAATGTACTACAATAATCAACTAAATTGACAAATCTATTTGCTTTTTTCTATTGTATTATCAACAATATGTAAATGATGCGAACTATTCGCCAACTAGGTCGTTCCAATCACTCGATAGCATTTAATTTCGGTCCGTATTCAGTTCATGCCATCTATTCGGTCACCGTAGTTGTATCAATCACATAGATGAAACATTTATTCGGTAATCGATTCTGTAAACTATTCGATTGGATGTTGATCTATTTGTTATTTTTTTGCGAGTTGATTTGAAATACATTTTGTGTATACTGACAATGTTATGTGGAAAATTAGATGTGTAGGTACTACTTTGATACTTAGGGCCTATTTCACCATCTTCAAGTACAGTTCCGAGTAGGTACTCACTAGTTCTGTCTTTGTCACTTGATATGAAGTAAGAAAGAGACAAAACTAACTTTACTTGTTGATTAAGTTTACTTGAAGGTCGTGAAATAGACCCTAAGTATTGACCCTACGATTATCACACAGTTATATGACGTAACTTACTGACCCCTAATTAAGTATAATGTTTACGTTTATTAAGATTTTTTATTTATCACTTAAAAATAAACATATGGTTATCCGATTGAATTTCCGTGAAGCTTTTAATGGTAATAATTAATCACATGATATTGCAATTTAAAACATCGCGCAATAATACATGTAGCCAATTTAGAGTAGGTAGGTATTAAAAATTTACATCAATTATTGTAGTCTATGTATGTAATAAATTATAATAATACTAGCGGCGCCCCGCGGTTTCACCCGCGTAGTTCCCGTTTCCGTAGGAATACGGGGATACAATTATGCTAAAAAACCTTTCCACTGAATCACTCTATCTATTAAAATAAACCGCATCAAAATCCGTTGCGTAGTTTTAAAGATCTAAGCATACATACGGACATAGGGACAGAGAAAACGACTTTGTTTTATAATCGTACTATGTAGTAAAGTAATAAATTTATTAAGTATCTTACCGCTAAATTAAAATTGAAAATTTAAATAAAAGAACAAGTTTTCTTTTCTTACGGCCGATGTGTATAAAGAGGAACGTGCATCTCACACAAAACAATTGCGAAAGCCTCTTTATTATGCAAGGCCACGCATCTCATCAGCGTAAATTGAATTTTATCGTCCTTATCTATAACTTAAATAAACGTCCACAGACTCAAAGTATCCGACCAATGATGTATTCCTGTCCTAATCAATAGCACAGATAACGTATCTGTGGATTGAAGAACGCTAATGAATATTTTAATGCAAACTTTAAAAAGTTTTAATGTTCCTTTTTTGAAATTTAAATTGGTAATTGGAACTGTAAGTTCTTTTGAATAAAATTAGTATTAATTTAGTTGTTTTTTTTTAATAGTCTTCGCAGTTTACGCTTACGGCGTAAAAAAAATGATATTCTATAGAAATATTTAAAATATTAAAATTATTCGTTTTTCGGTGACGGAATAACATTGCAGTTAGACACATAAGTATTTAAAAAATGTGTTTTATTAAAAACTTTGCCACTCAGACTCAAATTGACTATCTCTCATTAAAATACTTTTTAATTTTCTCCACTTCTAAATACACCATTTAAATGCCCGATAAGATTCTTGAATAACTTCAATATTTCAAGTCTTAATACTTTAAAAAATCAAGTAATGAATGCATTTAATAAACTCGTATCAACGATCTAGAGAGACAAGTTAACATTTCATTATCAATGTTTTAATTAAACCGATTAATGATCGCGTTCATTCACTTTCATATATTTTAATGAAACGAACCGATATGTTTATTAACAGATTTATTTTGTATGGGGAATTAAGGAGTTCTTACTCAAGTTGAGGTATTATATGCATTAAGTAAGTATTGACCGTAACGTAATGTATGGTCCGCAATAAAACTTCAGTATAAACTGTGTTATCGTTTGATGTGATTTAATATAAGATTTCATCTTTATTTTGCTATTGGTAGTCAGTACTTTGTAATGCAACTTTTACATTATGATTTTATCGTTACGATTATGTTACCTTCGAGGTAAATAATCTAAATATCTCATTTAATATCAATTAAAATGCCCCGTGGTTTCATGCGATGTACTAGTACAATGTTAATGATGGTATGGTACAATGGTGATTATATTATCTTTGGGCACTCCTATAGCCTTATTGAACGAGCTACTTATCGCAAAAACATTTTTCAATTGGATAAGATTTTTTTTTCAAATCGCGCCGTTAAACAAACAAACTCTCCCATAAGTTAATAAATTACTACAAAATGCACATACGTTAAAAATCAAACCCTCTTAAAGCCTTTTACATTTACACAAGCGCAATACATTTTAAACATTATATGAATCAAGTTAAGCTAAAACACATGATATACATAAGAAAACCAAACTGTCGATAATTGGAGCGAACATAATGGGTGCTGCTAGGAAAGTTGTCCTTCGAAGTGGGCTTAATTAAAGACATCATATCCTGAGTCGGGTGCAGCTGGCGTTTCGTACAATTTCAACAAAGGAGTAACTCACTAGGAGAAAAAGATGCGGCGATTAGGCTTATGTTTACCGAAAGGAATGATTGATTTCACATGTGGTTTTAAAAGGATTGCTGAGAAGTAATTGAATATTTGAATGGATATAGAAAATGGTCAACTATGAATGAAATTTAAATATAGGTAAGAAAAAGTGTTTTAATTTTGGTCCCTAATGAGATTTGTTAACCGTAGAGTAACTAAAGGAAATTATTTATTTAGATGGTTTCTAAAGAAATACGTAAGAATATTGTTGATACTTGATACACCTACGAGTATAAGCTGAATATGAATTAAATAAGTAAATAATAAATATTAATTGGAGTGTAAAATATACGTATCTAAAACCCAGTGCGTTTGCAAGACAAAGCAACGTGTTCTCAAAGTTAAGAAGTTACCAGACCAGAACAGAGGACAGCATTTCTATGTGTTCCATTGTATTATTTGAAATTGATACTATTGAATATGGATTTTTTTAGTATTTGTTTGCGTATTGGACATACAGACTATATTTATTTGATATTATCAGAAATGAATAATAGAGATTATGACAGTATACTGATTCTGAACTAAATATTTGTACGTTTAATACGTAACATAAATTAAGTTTTTTGTATTGAAACTATAGAAGTTTCAAGGTGAAAAGTGCTATGATAAATGCTAGAAAAGGCCGTTCGAAATCGGAGCAGCCACTTCGAACCTGGAACAAAAAGACATACAATCATTAATTGCATTTTATAAAACTACCTTCATAATTATGCACTTTGTGAAAATCTGTATTTTAGTTTTTATTTCCTTTATTAATAACCATTATTCTTATTTTTTACAAACAGATATTTATTAGTACTCATGAGATTTACGTTTTTCGTTTCGATACTGGAAATACTTTTAACTTTCAAATATAAAGTTTCACTAAAAGTGTTACTAAATATTTAAAATGTTTACTAGTTTAAACTAAAATACATTATTTTGTTGTCAGATGCTCAAAGTTATGCGAGACTTAATTAAAATATTGCCTTCAGTGTGCAGATGTTCTGCTTAATAACTCAGAATCTTCAAAGACTATATTTCAAAATTAAATTCTTTGAAACTGTTTTGTGTTTTTGTAAATTTTTCAACTTTTCACTTGAAAAATTTAATTTAGTTTTTCTTTTGTTAGAATTGTATTTTTCGAATTAAAATTGCAAAAAGTATTTCTATCTTTATTATCAAATTACTTTGGATTTAAATGTCATTTTGTTTAATGTTTTCTTGTAGATTTATAAACATTTTTTTGTAAAAAAAATCAACATCAGATTATTTTATTTCAATTTTCATTTGTCAAATTCATTTACTTATGTAAATTGTATTCTTTGTAATTAAATTTTCAAGAGATTTATACTACTCGTACAATAACCCTTCAGCGTGTTTTCGTTTACTGTATTTTATTAATATCGACGAACATGTATTTTCTTAATATCGGCGTTCCAAGCTAACGTAAAAAAATATCGCATGAAATCATTATAAACTACCTCAATATTGACTACTATGTAAAGTTGCAAACCACAGATCATGGAGTCAGTTAAGGACATCCTTTTCTGTTTTGTGATGCAAACCAATCACCAACCTATATTATAAATCGTTCATCGCGAACTAGTTCTGCCTTGAAAATCGCTAATGACAAAACGTGACGAATGGTTGAAATAATTACAGGAGCATGGAAGGGGTTGGTTCTGAGACACTGTATAAATTGCAATACAGAAAAGGCGTGTCATCTCGTCATTCAATGTCCCTACTTTTACATTTAATTAACTTTTTGTAAAGTTGTGATGTGGTGAATATAAATCAGCAAGTCATGCCAACATCGCCATCTTGAATGGAATGCGAAATTCTATTTAGTTATTTTTAAATGTGTTTATGAATTAATATTCTGATTTTATTAGTTCGTAGTTGAATAGTTTATTTTTAATTAAGGTTTGAGTTAGTTTGTTTTGTTTGTTGTTTTAGGTATGTTTGATACTTTGTGATTTTAAAAGTAAGGGCTTTATTTCAATAAGATTTATTAATTTAAAAAAATATATGTAAATTAACTAACCGATTATGATTTAATATCTATAAAATTACGGTCGAAACTGGATGACAACAGTAAGAAGTAAACGAAGTCTTGAAGAAGTAAGTAACCAAACTTAAAATTAAAAACTTACATTCGCAGACGCAAAAAATAGGTACAAAACTATCGTATTCAATACGAGGCCGTCTCAACTTAAATAAATTATTCACTACAACAAAATTGGAGTCGAAAAACGACGGCAGTACGTATGTACTAAGACTGGCAAGTCTGCAAACTTACATTGCTCCTAACGTTCTGTGCGAGGGAATTCGGAAAGTTTCCGAAGGCAATGTAGCCAATTTCCCGTATTTGTGACATAGATATGCACTCTTGGGGCCTGCTACGTATTAATATACTCGATACAAAGTATTTGACATGGAACTTTGGAGTTAGTCAGATAGTTGTACCGTTAAAGTTGTTAATAAGCGTCTTATGTAGTTGCTAGAGAGGACCTATACTTGATAGGTCTGCATAGTTTTAAGCACCGAGTTGGGTTTTATTGATAACATTTATTAGTTTTATAGGTTTTTATACATTTTGGCCATTTAAAGGTGCACTTTTATATCATTTTCGTACATAAGTAAAGGCCGATCCAGACATTACGTAGTATTTAAAACATAACCTCTTCTAACTTAGAGAGAGCATTCTTGTATCTAATTTTGATCACTTACTTAATCATCATTAGACTTTTCTTGAAAAACAAGGCATTTTTAATCTTTGTTGGTGTGAGTGAGAAATAACTTATTCTAACTTAGAGAGAGCATTCTTGTATCTAATTTTGATCATAATTAGACTTTTCTTGAAAAACAAGGCATTTTTAATCTTTGTTGGAGTGAGTGGAAAAAAAATATTCCCCATAACTAAAGATATCATCCATATAGGGCAATAAACCTAAGAATTTAATCCAGAAACTAAATTAAATTACGACAATAAATTTAGTATTCAAAATATATAGTTCTAGATAAGGATAAAGAGTTTGAGATCGTTAAATAACTACAAAAGTTGACAATTTTAATGTCCTTAATAAATTATAGCAACTTTAGTGCAGCTTAGTCATTGATTTTTGCTATTATTAATTAGAATTTTAGAAAATGTATTTTGTAACGACAATTTTATGGCTAATTTTATGGGTTTTTACTTAGAATATTATTATTTAGATCGGTATATCTTTGTCTTTATAACCGACTTCCAAAAAGGAGGAGGTTCTTAATTCGGCCCGTATGATTTTTATGTATGTGCACCGATTTCTACGTCAATTCTGTGTCGATTTTCAAAATTATTTTTTTATTCGAAAGAGTGGACTTGCCGTTTGGTCTACTGAAATCACACCTATCAATAGGTATCACATACAAAGGTATATGTATTAGCATCGCATAAGAAGTTTATTAAATTAAATATTTTTTAATTTGTACTTACTTTTCAGTTTTTGAAGTCGGTTTTTAAACGCAGTTTTATTTTGGTCACATAGTTTTTACCGTGACATGATTTATTACTTGTATTAACCTTATTTGAAATAGCGAAACTAAGGTTCCAAAACTATGTAATCATGTCATAAGATAAGTTATTTTCATTTTGATCAAAAGAATAGAAAAATAATGAGGTAAATAAGTGTAAACAATTGTATAATTACTATCGTATTTATAATTTTAATTTAGATCGGAAGAAGGAAACATTCCATTCCATGATAAAACACGACCCACCGCGGAATACCTCGAATAAGTCATCACATTATTTACGATATTAAGTAACGAAATAACATAAATTTTAATTTATTTTAGACATTTTACTTCATGACTAATGTGAAGGCTATATGCTTTATGGTCGTTTTGCGGTGACAATAAATTCAAATTTAAGATGGTTCAAAGTATCTCAATCTTAGTCATATAAAAGACCATTAATTGCTTTTCTAAAAGCTATTAAACAAACGGAATTTGTAGAGGAAAAATGCATAGATTATTGTGAGTCATAAGACCTATGAGAGATACCGGTCTTATGTAATACCACAAGAAATTGTACTTGGAGTATGAGACGGGGTCAGATCGTACGAGGTAGGATGGGACGGGGTTATGGGATGGAGTTGGATGGGACGGGATCGGATGAGATAGGACTAGATGAACGGGACCAGATAGGACGAAATCAGATTTGGTGGGTTCAGTTGAGACCAGTTTGAATGGGATGGGGTCAGATGGGACAGGTTTGGATAGGATGGGGTCAGATGGGACAGGGTCAGATGGGATGGGGTCGGATGGGGTGGGGCGGGATGGTTCCCGGACACTCAGTAAAATTCAAAATCTCTTTCGATAATTCGAATGTCCCTCTATTGCCATTAATCCTTCATTTCTAAATACCAGTTCACACCCGCTGCAAAAGCTCATCGCAGTAAATAAATACACGTGACGCGACCATCAATTACCGGTTATCATTCGCAGGACGAATCGGTGCGGCGATTTATCGAATAATAATCGATTTCATTAACGCTTTCAATCGCAGGGTGAGTGAACAGGGACGGTTGCTAATTTTTCGCCAAACGATGTTGGTTACGAGTGGAATGTGGTATGTTTTGAGTGGGTGAACCTTAAGCTTCTATGTTAATGTTAATGGATATTTAAATAGCGTTGCAGAGTTATTGGGTCAAGTAACAAGACTTTTTTACATACCAACTCCCAGTGACTTATTAGGGTGTAAAATCATGGTAATCACTTTAATTTAATTGCATAAGTATTAATCGTGATTAATCGTATTGAGTAAGCAAGTATTTTGCAAATATCTTTTCTTCTGCCTATTTTTTTGAGGACATGCCTCTAGTTCCACAAAAGTCTAACCAAAAAAGTGTTGCAGCACAGTGGGCAGGACACACAAAGGACCCGAATCAGAAAGATCGATTTGCGGAAAACTGCCCACTTCCGTATACATCCTAACTAATATTAGAAATGCGAAAGTAACTCTGTCTGTCTGTTACCTTTTCACGGCTAAACTACTGAACCGATTGACTTGAAATTTGATACAGGAGTAGCTTATGGTCCAGAAAAGAACATAGGATACTTTTTATCCAGAAATTCCCACGGAAACGGGAACTACGCGGGTGACCGCGGGGCACAGCTAGTACATATATAAATACATACATACCTATTCCTCATAAAATTACAGTTCCTAATATTAACTATTTTCTGCCCCTGTCCATACTTTATAGAGGTGCGGGTATTTGTGAGTTCCATGTAATGAAAGCGAGGGTGGGTGATTGCGGTGCACCGGACACCTTCCGTGGTCGATCGACACGCGCCTCACCTGACACCTGTAATACGGGGTGTGTCTGTATCTACTGAAGCTTATACAGGATGTGTCGGTTTTTACAAAAGTTTATATTTGTTTAGTAATATGTATTATAAAGGCGAATAGTTTGGTTGAACGTGCTGATATCTGGAACTATTGGTTCGAATTTTTTTTTTAGTGTTGGTTAGCCCATTTATCGGGGAAGGCTAAAGGCTAAACATTGTACTGATTTAGTGACGTTTTATGGAAAACTTCCGTAACGAGGAACTATAGAACTTTTTTAATCGATATTGTCCTACCACTGGGCAAAGGTCTCCCTTAACTATAGAGCTTATTTCTTTTTTTGTTCGAAATTCAAATCATGGTGTTTTTGAATGCGTTTGACGTGTATTTACGTCCACTTCTTGCCATCAACAGCCAACAAATGAAGCTTGGTATACATAACAAAACAAAACAGTTCACGGTTAATACGTAATTTATAAAGGTAATCAGTATAAAATTGTATATCAAAGCAAAGTCTTTTATTGGCAAATGTGTGAAAGAAGGTAAACAAACAGATTCAAGGAAGCATATGATGCATTCAAGCGAGTGTAAAATAAATCATAACACAGACTCCAGCCTGTCTTGGTTGTATTTTTCAGATATTAACTTTAATAGGGCTGTCACGGACAATTTTAAATGATATTAGTTTCAATTTATTTTGCCTGGTATAAAAACTTCGCATTTAGTAAGTGGTTTTCATTATTTTTATGTGACGCATAGATTAACTTAAAGTTAAGAAGATTTAAACTTAGAAGCGTCTGCGAACTGCTTAAAAAAAGAGAAAAAGAAGCAATTTGAAACAATAACTTTGATTTACACTGCTCAAAATAAGGAATGCTTTAATCGCTCAAGGTATAAGCAGTGATTATAATAAGTAATATTGACTGTAAGAGAAATTTTACACCCCACATTTTTAGAAAAAAATAACATCAAGGAAAAGTTTATGATAGGTACTGACTAAAGTGTTATTTATTTGATTATGTAATTTAATTTAATGATTCTTTGTGATATTTATGATTTATGTTTAATTTAATTTAATGATTTCTATGTGATATTTAGTGTAATGTGATTTAATTTATGGGTTACCTGTTACCTGAAATAAATGTTTTTTTTATTAAAGTCATATTTTGTGATCAGTGGCAGCCCTATTACCATCAAAACCTCTAAGGGTTGACAACTCAATCATTCCCGTTTCTCTTCGAAATGTTAAGGAAAATTGGAATTTTGTCACCCTTTATACTGACTGATCTTTCTAAGATTCGCACAATTTGCCAACCATCTTTGATTGGAGTTCGTAACCGGATATCCGGTTGTGGTCGGCCATTTTTTTCTTACAGGATATATTGTAGTTATATTTAGATATTATTTTGTTTTAGTTTTATGGCGATGGAAAATTAACGATTAGATATTTCGTTTTGAAATACGACTTTCTGACGCCTGAACAGATAGCGCTGAAATTTGACACTCAGATAGTAATATTTTTCATAGAAGGCTTTTGATAAAAAAGGTGAAAAGTGTCTAGGCGGACCGATGATCTGCGCAGAGTAGCCGGGAGAGAGTGGATGCGAACGTGCCGCCGACAGGGCACATTGGCGCGAGTTGGGAGAGGCCTATGTCCAGCAGTGGACGAACACCGGCTGATGATGATGACTTGAATAATAATAAAAATATCCATTAGTGAAAAAAGGTAAATGAAAACACCAAAAAATTGCCCTAAATATGCTATTTGATGGTTCAATAAATCTTATTACAAATACATATTTCGCACAAAAATTTCAAAGAGTAAGTAATTGTTTCCTTCGTCAAAAATGTTCTGAAAGTCACATTTTTTCGTAAACACCAATATTATTTGTTATTTACGGTAATGTTACTGTATTAGACATTACATTTTGTAAAATGTTTGTAATGATCATGTTATTTTTTTAGCTTACTCTAGCTTATAATTACAAAAAAGAATTAAAAACAGAAACAAATATTTTTGAGTTGTTGAAATAGTTTTTCATGTGTACGAAAGTTTCGAGAATTGTTTTAAATTCTCCTAAAACAAAGTTTCATGATTAGCTACCACAATAGGCGGAGAGATGACGTCTGGTTACTACAACACGACTGTAAGTAAGATACATTACAAAAATCGCCTAAACTGTATACAATTCAGCACTTAATCTGTTGACCTTAACACAAAAAACTGTTATTGTCGTAGCATTTTACTTGGGGTGCGTCAGACATATGACATGTATGGCACTGATTGGTTATTGTGAAGTAATATCCAACATATAAAACACATAGTACAACAATATAAGGTTCAATTTACCACATCCAACGGACGATTCTGGAAACAATCACTTTGCTATTTTATTTTTTTTTCCAATAAATTGGACAGATTTTTGGCACGTGGTACACCGAGGGCTCGTTAAAAATAATGAGTACGGTTTGGTGATAAATAATGGGTTTTGTCGCTTTTGTCGTTTTTAGGTGTTTACGATAATTATAACTATACACTATTACATTGTGCGGTGGGGTATTGAAATCATAATTGAATGAGATGAAAATAATTGATGTATCGACTCATGAAATTTAAATTATAGTACATCATAATTTTTATCATATTTTTATTTTTCATCATACAGAATGTTTTTTTTTAAACATAACTTTGATATTTTTTTATGACTGATAAAATAAATCAAACGTCTAAATAATGAATGTTTAATCCACAAAAACAGTCAAATATTTTATCAACTAACAAACACACTTAACAAAATAACATATAACTTAACAACAGTAATAAATAACAGTCAAACTAATAATTCCGTCCTTAACAAACATAAGTAGTTAGTGTTTCTTCGATAGTCTAATAAAAATCATAAAGCAGTCCATGTTGAAGCCACATAAATCAAAACGAACACGATTACCCTTCACAAATAAACGGTAAGTATAGATTTTCAAATAATTTGCCATAAGAACAATTTACGATCACGCGAAAGCAATTTCGATACTATAAGTTAACGCGCATGTAGTTTTGTTGCCCTTTACGAGGGGACCCGAGACATTTAACGGTCAAATACCAAATGTTTGTTCCAATTGACGTTGAATTCGGAATGCGTTACGGGAATTACTTTTGTACGAATCAAATGCTTATTTGTTGTATGGAAACCCTACTAATATTATAAAGCCGAATGTTTGAGAGTGTGGATGTTTAGATATATTGATGTTTGTTCCTCTTTCACGCAAAAACTACTTAATGGATTTGAATGAAGTTTGGTACAGATGTTCCTCATACCTAGGAATAACACATAGGATACTTTTTATGCCAAAATTCCCACGGGATATATGGTTCTAAGCGGGTAAAACCGCGGGGCACAGGTAGTGTTATATAAATATGTTGGATGGTTATCAGTAGAGTGGGTAAATTTCGAGGTACTAGTCTGATTAATAAGATAACTTTTTAGACCAGTGGCGTAACCAGGCTAGTTTTTCGGGGGATAAGGCCCCTGCCTGGTATATAAAAACATGTGGTAAAATGAGAGCTAATCCCTGCTACATTTTTATTTATTACATGTAATTAAGGTACGTTAAGCTACATATGACGTCATGAAGCTTATGACGTATACCCCCTCCCTTCCCTGTCACACTATATTACACTTTGTTGTTCCCCTTCTCCTTAACATGTGACGTAGTATAATGGCTTTTAAGAGCACGATACAAATATAATCAAATTTTGAAATAGTAACAATAATAAATCTCTTTTCCGAACCTTTATCCCATGTCTATTTGGGGTCGGTTTTCAGTTTAACCAGATTTGGCGGAATGTCCGTATTTTACGTGAAGCGACTGCCATCAGACCTTCACAACCCAGAGGGCTATATGACTGTTAAACCAAATGTTAGGCTTTTGAGGGCTCTAACTACCCGTAACGACTATCGAAGATGTTAGTACGACAACCGGGACCGACGGCTTTACGTGCCCTCCGAAGCACGGATAAATGAATAGTAATAGAGTAACAATAATAAATGAATATTCAAAAACAAACAATATTTATCAAAATGACAGTTCAAACTAAATATTAAGCGACTTTAGTTGTCTCCCAAAATAAACTTTAAAAGCGGCAATTAAAACATCATCTTGTCAAAATTGTTTGTCATTTATGTTTCACATTTCATAATAGACATTAATCAATTAATTCCATCTTTTGTTTTGGTATAATATCAGTAAAGGTGACCATTGACGAGTCAGTTTTACTGATCAGTTGAACTGACGTCCATTTAAAAATAGTCGTCAATCACCGGAGCGATTCCAAATTACAGTGGGGAAATATGACCCAAAACCTTTAGAGTGATACCACAGTTTTATGTTTGCCATTGAGTTGAACTGGCGTCCATCCAAAAATGTTCGTCAATCACCGGAGCGATTCCAAATTCCAATGGGGAAATATGACCTAAAACTTTTGGAGTGATACCACAGTTTTATGTTTCGACTGATCAGTTTGACTGACTCGTCAATGGCCAACTTTAAGTTGGTATCGAATTGTTTACTTCTTCTCGTTGAAATCGGATCGTTGTTCAAATAAACTGAATTAGGGGGTGAGAGTTTAATAAGCGACGATTATAGAGGGGATACGATGTAGGCAAGTCCAGGACTTTATGAGGGAATATAGGGGAGGGTGTTATGTACTGGATACTAAGATTTTATTAAAATAAATCTACTTTCACCATTTTATTTTTTGACAGTTAAAGCGGCTGCCAGCTTCTGAGCAGGTGTATAAAGCTGCTACAAAGCTGACTGGAGGTGTTATGTTCTATTCCGGTTCCAAGTAAAATATGCGTAAAAAAATAATGTACCAAAAGAGTGTTTCATATCATTTTTAATTCTAAGTACGTATTTCAGAAAGATCAACTCGATATTAGGTGACGTCATCACTACTATACTTTCATTTCAGCCCATAATATGGTGGATCAAGTCAAGTCTCACCAGACCAACGATCAATTGAAATCTTGGTTCAGTAGGAAATTGTTATCTCTGTACAGGTGATATAAAGTTCAATTTAGAATAACCTGCATTTGCTATGAGTCTGTTATAATATGCCGTATGTTTCCACCCCACACTTTGCTTATTCAGTGTACAATATCTTTGTTTAAACTTGAGACAGCCGGAGTTAGGTTAGATTAATTTTGATGGACTGTAAGGAATTGTTTAGTTGACAGCTAGCTTTAGAGGGCGAAATTATTTCATAATTTTCGAGTCATAATTTCAAATTGTTTTAATTAAAGTTTCAAATTAATAAAAGGGGTAAAATGGTACAGTTGACGAGGGATTTGTAGGAAACGTTATTGATATTGATAGATTAATCATTTTAATTCGCTAAAACTTAATGGAATAACGGATATTTTGTTTGTTTTGTTATTTATTTAGGAATTTAATTTATATTTGATTCTGTTTTGTAATTTAAACTCGAGTATTTTTGTTTGTTTTTTGAATACAGTTCTATTTTTGTTATACGAATTTTTTGGTAAATAATGTTGTGTTGTAACGTTATTTTATATTTATTAGGGGTTTTAATGTTTATTTATTTGTATCCTTTGCGATTTCCAAGTTCTTTAGATTAAAAAAAACAAAGGGTCTTTTAATGTTTACTGAGTTACTGATTTCAGAATTAAGTACTTACTCATTAAATATAAATTAACGATAGCATAGAAATTTATACATTAAACAAGTTTTAAAAGAATCTATTTACATATTTTGAAAAACAAGCGCTACCTGGCGTGGAATAGCAAAACCATTAAAGTTAACTTTATTCTCAATAGATGGCGTTACTGGTCTCAGATGCGCAAGAGCATCTAATGCTCGAAATGTTTTGATATTTTTAAATAAATGATGTTTATAAATTGTTAAAGAAATAAATTACCGAAAATAATACTTACTGATTGGTATAGAATTTATTATATGCAATATTGCGGGAACCAGCTAATAAAGTTTAAGTAAATGAAATATCATATTTTTAGTTCAGCTATTGCCCATCAGAGGGTCTATTTTCGGAGTTACAAATTTTTAAACTTTACCATGTGAGCGAGACTTATTTATTTCGGTAGATTCAGACCAAATTTTATTTTAACGATAGTCCAAGAGCAAACCATGGGGTCACTATTAGTTGGTAAGTGACAGTAATTGGACACTTTGAATTCAGAAAAATCTTAGGTGTGTTGTTGGCTAATAACGGATTATAAGGGGCGGCGCCCCGCGGTTTCACCCGCGTAGTTCCCGATCCCGTGGGAATTTCGGGATAAAACATATCCGTTCCCAGACCATAAGCTACCCCTGTACCAAATTTTAAGTCAATCGGTTCAGTAGTTTAGCCGTGAAAAGATAACAGACAGACAGAGTTACTTTCGCATTTTTAATATTAGTTATAGTACGAGATCCGGCTGCAGGATTACTACGCTCATATGTTTTTTGCTGGAAACCATTTTTTTATGTATATTTACAATTAGGAGAATATACATTTACCAGGTTGCCTAGCAAAATTTGGCCGCAAGTACTTTTAAAATCATAATTTTCTCATTTTTATGCTTATAACTTCTTTAATATTAAATTTAGGGCAAAAAGTTGTATGAACATATTGTAGGTAAAGCAATTTGATACAAATAATGTCTTTTCGATTTTTTGTAGGACGTATAGTTTCCGAGATCGCGAGTTTGCGTCCCTGCATTTTTAACAGCCAGCAACCCTTATTTGCGGGCGGATTTGATTAGACAACCATATATGACAATAAACAGAAAAAAAATAGCTTTTATTTGATACATAAATTGAAATGTTTCCCAAAAGTCAATAGAACATAATTTTATTAAAATTACTTGCGGCCAAATTTTGCTAGGCAACCTAGTAAATATATATTCTCCTAAATGTAAATATACATAAAAAAATGGTTTCCAGCAAAAAACATATGAGCGCAGTAATCCTGCAGCCGGATCCTAGACTATTAGGATTAAGAGGAAGATGAGAGAATTGGGGGTGAATTACTTGGAACTTCTTTCTGGCAGTGCAAAACGTATTTTTATATAAAGCTTTTACGGTTAGACGACTTGATGAATTAACTGATAATTAATGTTGGGCTGTACCAAAACAAAATTTTAATGAGCAACGATATTTTTTCCAAATTCAAAACAAAACACCTGTATTCGATAAAACGACATCCGCTACAAATCAAATCGTGAAATGAACGCATTCCATTTTTAAAACCCAATTGTCATGTTTGTTTTTTCCGTTAATTCTCAGTTCCGCCGCGTGTAATTGGATACGAATGGTTCCAAGCTCCGTGAAATCACTAATCCGACTAATTCTGACATCCATATGTCATTCCGTAACGACAGCACTCCGCTGTTACCTTAATATGACGTATTCCTTCATATTTCGAAGTATTTTTGCCCAAAACAAAAGGTATACAAATATTTCTAAGCGACTTTCGACCTTACACCTTTCTGTTAAAGGTCATGTATCTATATCACCTTTACGAGGTCTTCCAGTTATATGAGTGACAACCGTGAAATAAATAAATGCTGTGTGATTTTAATGATATGATCTTTACGGATGATGAGTTTTTTGGAATATTTGGTGACTAATGTAGTTGATGGGTGTTAATATGACTTGTTTTTATGAGTAATGTAATGGTGAACATTCTATATTTATAGTGTAATGAGGAAGTTACGTACCTAATACTAAATTGGTAGAACATCTGCTTAAGAAAATTGCGATATAATTTGAAGAACTGTAGCAGTTATTTCTGTATATGTAAAAACAAAAATACTTATGAATCCAAAATCCTATATGACTAAAAAATAGAAAAGAATAAAAATATCCGCCATTAATTATAATAAGTCTAAAACATTTTTCACACATCTAATAACCTATTCAATACGAATCATCCGTTAAACATGTATATTTTAATAAACATGTCATCATACAAAAGACAATAAAATTTGAACAAAGCTAAAATTTAAAATTAGAACTATCAAGACTAATATTGGAGCTACCAACAATTTAAAATTGGAACTATTAGAGACAAGACAAGGTAGACAGAGGAAGCGAGGCGCCTACAATAAGGAAGACGAAATTATAAGTGGGTCCCCGTTCGGCAATGAAAGCAGATACTGCTAAAATGGACATCCGTATCAGGGAAGTGTTTGCAGTGAATTGCTTGTTCCTTGAGAACAGAAATTATTTAGATTTTGGTGAGGAATTCTTAAGTTTTTGTAGATTTTATACATATTTCTATGTTCTGATGTTCTAGATAAAATTTGAAAAAAAAAAAACAAAAACATTTTGGAAGTCAGTTTTCAGAAAACAAGTTTTTAGCTCTTTTATCAAATAAATGGAATAACAAAGTTATAAAGGTTGATCCACGTAGGTATTCTCTCGTTCAAACATAATTATAAAACGAAGATTAATTAAATACATGTGTTAGTCCATATTTATTAATGAGAAGGGATTATAAACGTTCATATTAAGCGTGTATTAATTCATGTAAAATAAAACGTTTGTATCAACCGCGATATTAAACATGCTAATAAGAAATGCCACCCAAATCACATCAAGAACGTCCAAACCGCATCTCATATCAGTTATTTTAAATACTTGACACAGCTCAGGGATCAAAATGATATTTAATCATAAAACTGCGCTCATTTTTTCCAAGAACTACATTTGAAACCAAAACAAGGAGCCCACGCGACGGCAATAATTCAAACTATAAGTTGAGTTAAAATATAAATAAAAAATAAGTTATGTCGGGTCGTCGCCTTGCGTATTTTGGCCGGGATTTTAACATATGTCTGGGGACGGTAGCATATTTCAAACTGCTGCAAAGATGGTGATACGAAAGACAGACAGATGTGGCATTAGTGTGGATTATCTGAGCTTAGTGAAGGTAAAAAGTGTAGAAGAAGCTTAACAAATGGGCTCATAATATCTGAAATCCTTTTGCGTTTCCTCGGTCTGAATTTCGGCTTTGCGTTTCGCTGGTAATAACTGCACATTCATTTATCAACGCAGCTATTAATAAAGTTTCGTCTGTACCTTTTTGTTTAGTCTAAATGTCTTAAATAGGACCACCTGTTTTAACGTGCCCTTTGCAGGAAACATTCCATATAATACGAAACTGAACGCGTTTGAGGTAATGCCAAAATTTATGATTTCAGGATACGGGGAACTGTGTATGATGTTACGGATTATGTTTTGTAATTTATGTTGGATGTGACTAACTTTATCTAAGTTCATGTTTTGATCTTGATCTGGATGTGGTATTTGTGAATTTTGTTTATGAGACTCATGAAACTCCAGCTGTCTAAGCTGCTTAGTAATATACGATACAGACTTTATTCCTATGACGTGTTCTTTAAGCCTTTTCGTCATTGTGAAACTGAAATCATATCTTCACATTATAGTGACTACTGATCTTCAAGCGCTCTTGGCCCAGTGCTACCCGCGGATCACTTGTGATCCGTGCGGTTAAGCAACGTCTGGCACCGTCATGACTGTGATGGGTCATTACTAAAAATGACTTTTAATTTCATGAGCGTTTCCGTGCTTCGGAGGGCACGTAAAGCCGTCGGTCCCGGTTGTCGTACTAACATCATCGACAGTCGTTACGGGTAGTTAGAGCCCTCAATAGTCTAACATTCAGTTTAACCAAGAATGTCGTATAGCCCTCTGGGTTGTGAAGGTCTGATGGCAGTCGCTTCACGTAAAATACTGACATTCCGCCTAATCTGGTTAAACTGAAAAACCGACCCCAAATAGACATGGGATAAAAGGTTCGGAAAAAAAGAAAAGAAAAAAGATCTTAAGTTATAGATATGCAACAATTTTAACCAGAAACCTTAACCGTTACCAATATTTGAACTCTTTTGACGAAATCAAGTTAAATAAGTATATGTATCGTATAGGCTAGTAAAATATAAGTATAGGTGGGTGTGCACGGAAGGAGCCTCTCCGAGTGGCGCATATAACAAGCATGCGCCCGGCGCACCCTGGGCAATGGTCTGCGGACGGCAAATCGGTAAAGAAGACGGCAAATAACTTGCCGTGCGTGTCCCTACACCTGCACACGCGAGGACCTTTACAAGGCCACTGATAGTGCCATATCGGTGGCCGAGTTCTGGTCCTTAAAAATATGAGTCGACACGCAAAAAAGAAAGAAGAAGATGAGGCTACAAATCTTTATCTACTTTTTGAAAAATCAGTAAAAAATTAAGTTCAGTTTCTTCATTTTTTTCCGTCTAATTGCAACTACATTACTTTATAATCTAGTCTTTTGAAGGATTACACCAAAGTCCAATGACGAGAATTTCAAAACATATTCTTTTGTTAAGAATACCTACTCTTACTACTTCCCATATCCAAGAAGTGCTAACAAATAACGAAAGTTATCTAATTTTAAAAGTAAAAAATGGCTTGAACGTAATCTGCGCTAAATGTTCTCCAACACACATATCAAGTAAACATGCATTTCCACAGTAATTTTGAATATTCATACAACGAGAACTAAAGCAATTAATGCGATTACACCACGATGGTTGCACACAAACTTTATCTAATCTCCCCTTGCTTCCTACAAAAGCCACTTAAATGAAAGTACCCTAATGAAAACCGCTTAAAACTATTATTAGAGATAATGACAAAAAAATGGAAGCATGATTTTAAAAAATATGTGTTCACACTTCCATATTTCCTCATGTTTTAACATGTAAGCAACAGTAGCTTCACCCTAAGTTGTGAAATGGATACCATTTGCAAAGATAAATATCTATGGTTACTTTTTATCATGGAGATACAAGAAAGATGTATTTGAATGAATGTAAAAAATATGCTCAGATATTTGAGTTAAAATGTTTTAGCCACTTAGATTTGCGTTTACTACATAAGTTTATATCGTGGTCCTTTTAGATTTAGTTGACGTGCAAGAATATGTTGATATACACCCTTATTTTGAAATTGCGATACCTTATCTCACAGCTAATGTAAACGACGGGTGATAATATAATAGTGAAGTTAGTTTTTTTCTTTTGCTTTTATTTAAAAAGTTATGATAAGTCAAAGATTTTCAAAATCCCGCCGAATTTTATTGTTATTCTACACCGAACGCTGCGATACACAGCTGAGCGCGGTCATCGACCCGAGCCGTCACAGAATACTTGATAGCTAGTGTGCCGTCTGGTAATACGACATTTATTTTGTATTTTTTAAAGATAAGTAATCGACTATCATTTTTGATATTTTTATTGGATATATGGATTCAGTTACTGCTACAGATATTCTGATTTTAATAAGTCCCATATTTTCAAAATAGGGGTGTATACCTTAGGGCCGATTTTTCCATCGCCAGATAACTGTTATTCAACAAATAAAATTGACGTTTGACAGATTTTGTATGAAATAACTGTCAAAATTTCAAAGTTATTCGTCGAATAAAGTTATCTGGCGATGGAAAAATCAGCCCTTAGAGGAGTAAGATATGTACCTCTTTTTTCAAATTTATGATTTGTGATCTTTTTAAGAGCATTCTATTTTTATTTATGATTTTTGGAAACATATAAAAGGTCATTAAGTTACAATTTTATCACTTTATGTTTTATAAACTATTTATAAATAAAAAATATTTTATTAAAAATAGAAACTGTTTCTCAACCTCTATCTTTAAAGTAGCAAATCATCGATATCCATTCCCTATAAACGTAGTAAATCCTAAAAATATTCTCCATCAAAAACATTCTAGTATGAAGAAGATAGTAAAAGAGATGTGTTGTTAATTTTCACAGGGGATTTTTTTTATATATCCCGGGAGGCGTCGACTATGATTGAATACAATCCCAGCTCAAAATAAAACTTCGCGTATGGCGGCGGCTTTTGAATAATAAAAAAATGTTATCGATGTTTTAGCATAAACTACTTTTTTAAGCAAAAAATGCACGCTAATGTGGTTTTGAAGTGGTTTTAATGTGTTAAAAGGGTAGTTAGATAGATAGAAGATTATTTTAGAAGTTAGTTAAAAATATGGTGGTATATTTGTGGTGTGCAAAATATTAAGCTGTGTTTATCGTTTTAAAAATATTTTTCCATAAAGCCTGCTTGTTTATATTATACTAGCTGTGCCCCGCGTTTTTACCCGCGTGGAACCTTATCCCATGAGAATTTTGGGATAAAAAGTCCTATGTGTTATTCCTAGGTAGTTTTTGTGTGAAAGAGGAATAAAAATCCACACAGCCATACATACACACTCACAAACATTCGGCTTTATAGTATTAGTAGGATGAGCGAAACCGCGAGGCACAACAGGACTAAACGCATGTTACATTTGTACTACAATTTAAATATTGATATCTTTGATTTAATACAACCACGACAAAAATCCGTTTAAGTGTTTTATTTCAATTTAAATGTGTCCTTTTTCGTTTTGATTTTTTTAATACATTTTTTATAAAAAAGCTCATAAATTAATTAACACAATACTGCCCAACTATCCAATAAGCTTTTTGCTACGCTCCATGATTGCTTTTGAATCATGGAGCGTAGCAAAAAGCTTAAGTTGAAAAAACGATGTTTCATGTTCTACTTAAGGCAGCACTTGAAACCAATTATACTTTTAACTAAGCTCTCGGCCAACGGCCCAAAATAAATTATTGTGAGCTCGGAACATATTAGGTGTATTTTTTTGCCCTTTCGTGGGTCCCTTTTGTTGGAATTCGGAATTAATTGTAAACAAATTAACGCGCTTTGTTTGTCTCGCGGTGCGTTGATGTTACAAACGGTATGTAAAGTGAGTTTTACACAATAAAAATATTACAATGACTTTCACTGTTGTTTTAATTCAACATACCTATTGAAGACTTTGTGTATTCATGAAATGAACAAATTAAAAGGTGTTTTAGTTAACCAATGTAACATTGAAGTTTTAGGAATTAATAACAACGCCATCTATCGAAATGAAACGGAAATAATTTTAAAAGATAAATATGCAAATAAGAAAATCGTACAGAATCACAGCACGCAGCCACATAACTCAATCAACATCAATCCGATAGAATCGGGACGTGGATTTAACAAGTAACGTCACAGCAACGTCCCGTCCAATGTTTGCGTATTCCCTATCCGCGTAACTTAATTCGGAAAGCGAGTTGTGTGGCACAGCCCTCGTCCGAACAAGCTTGTCACTACAATGAATGTGCCCCACAAATCACCGGTTCGGTAGTACGACCATTTTTTGTCGTTTCGTTCATTTCGCAGTGAAATTGAGTTCGGATGAAAATTTGAGCCTTTCATCCTGTCTGGCCATAGAAAAAAACATTTGTAAACAAAAATATTCGGCGTCAAAGTTATAGTGGACCAGGATGCGATGGGATTCGCATTTCCGCGTCTTGTTTGACACGTGTTCGGTAAAGGGATAGACGCGGTGCAAACCAGATGTCAATAAAAGGTGGTAAAAGTTAGTTTAAAATGGAAACATATGTTCAATTTTGGGACTAATGTATTGACTTTTACCTTCTAATGCTATTCATTTTAAGGAAACATTAATAGTAATAACATAAATAGATGGCTCGACTACTGCAAGAGATCTTTGAAGAAGATACATAAGATGAGACAGGAGTTGTATGACCTGAATGATATTTGGAAAGGTTAACATCTTTAAGCGAATATAATTATGTTCTCTAAAGACGTGTTCCACTGTCCCTTCCAAATAACTCTACTTACATAAGTTTGTCAAAAAAAGTGAGTTCTATTCAATAAAAACCACGTAGCGTTTATTGCAGAGCAAGATGCGAACACCAAACAATTCCGTTTTACGGTCCATCAATATTTCATATTCATGTCAAAGAATATACCAAATTATCGTTTTTGACACTCAAAACCTTACGAAGGGTGAGCTTATAAACTTTAATTTATTGCACAGGCCTCATAATTTCACTCGCACGTTAATATATTTCAAAGTTTTTGGTTGTAAATCAATGGAGATTTAATTTTTATGTGACTCTTGATGCATACCTTATTATGTTTTAAAAATGGGCAGTTATAACGTGAGTAGTTCGGACAATGATTGCTACCAATATGGGAGTGATCGTAAAATGTATATGGTCCAAAGATAATGTTCGGTAATGTATTTTGGAAATAAAACTCACTACTAAAATATTATTTGAGTATTATGTTACATTAGACATAACTTAGGTATCGATATAATAATAAAAAAAAAACTGGACAAGTGTAAGTGCCTATTTCACGACCTTCAAGTAAAGGTACTCACCAAGTAAAGTTAGTTCTGCTCTTTCTTAATTTATATCAAGTGACAAAGACAAAACTTTTGAGTCTTTACTCGGAACTTTACTTGAAAATGGTGAAATAGACCCTTAGTTTAAAAAATAAAAGAAAAATCTAGAAAATTATTCCTTTTTAACCCTTACAAAACCCTTATCGAAACATCCATTAATAAAGGAAACCAGTGCCTTGAAAAATCCTAATCTTAAGATTCTGGTTTTGAACCCAGAATTCGTTTTGAATTTATAATGTCCACTCGTAACTTTGCAGAGATAATTTTAAGAATAGTCGTGATGGAAACGGTCGGAATAAATTATAATTATAGGACATTACACTGTAAAGTTACTACCAGATAAGGTAAAAATATTTCGCTATAGAAATTCTATAAATGGCTCTCTAATACTCGAACGGGAACATTTTATCCTGAGGCGTGCACGCTTAGAAAACTACATAATCTTAACTTTCTACCGTAATGAAACGGATAAATAAAGCATAACATTACATACTTACCTTATTTGGAATTTAGGTTTTGGTCATATTTTACGCTAATTTTCGTGTTGTATGGTCGGCATTATATGATACAAACCAATTTTGCTTCAAGTTTAATTTTCACTAATTCGTCAGCTTTTAAACAATTGTAAGGCAATACGCTTTTAGCTCTTTGGATTTTTATAACTCTTCATAGTTGAGTTAAACAATAAAAATATTCAACAAAACACTTTAGTCAAATATCAAATTATATTTTGAAAAATTAAGCTATTCGATGAGGGATTCATAATATACTCATTATTATACTGTGACATAATCCTCAATATGTTCATTCTTCTTGTGTATTGCAGTACTTAAGTTAAAAGTTTATGCTCGTATTATTAACACCTAGCTATAACTGTTCGAGACATAAATAAAAGTTAGTTAAGAAATTGCATATTATAATATTTTTGAATTATGAAGAACGAATGATCACCGTGTTAGAATCTCACATAAATTAAGAAGTTTAAAAGTATATATTACTTTTAAAACAATAAATCATAACACGTGAGCCTTCTAATTAAGCGAAAACCAATTTAAATTAACGTCCCTTGTATACTTAAAGGGTCAAAAATGATTAATGATTTGTTCTAAGAACAATATGTTTCGAGCCAGTTTCAAAATCGAAGATGTTCTAAGGTCAATGTTAATTTTAGAAATATGTATGAGAAAATGTGTATTACATCACTTGTGAAGGTTTCAGATAGAATTGTGATAATTATTTGTAATGAGAAAAGCTTTGCTTATTTGCTTACAGTATAAATCAAATCCGAAGTGGTCATGTAAAGTTGAAAGAAAAATCATCAAAATCTAATTGTAGTTGATAAACTTCTTCAATAGACTGTCATATTTAACCCAAAAGCAATCTATATAATTCGAAATAGTCGATGGAAAAACATAGTTCTTAAAAACTATTCCATCACAAATTGTATTTCAGTTGAATAATACAATTCTACCTAGTAACAGTAAGACATCTATAAGATTACCTATTCAGTCCACAACGCTCTATGGCCGTCCGTCAAACAATATGTTTGCCAACAAATTAGCAAGGCCCGCAAACTCTAAACACATCTGACTCAATTTCGGTAGTCCTTATTGAATTACAGACCGACACGTTACATGGCCCGACGTGATGTTACCTTTACATTACCGACACACCAAACTAAACCTCATTGCTATTATTTTATATAACATTTTCGTTTACATGCGATAAGTTTGCGTGGTTTTGGGAAATTGTATTTTAATTTGTGGGTGGTAGAGGCGGTTTTTGGGTGTTGGTGGGTTAGTTGATCGAAGGGCAGAGATGTTAGAGGTAAAAGGGGCGCGATGAGTGATGTGACGTTCGTAGCCTCTGACTCTGCGGCGTCGTGTGATCGGTTGATGCAGAGTTGCTGTCTTATGCAGCCTTATTTATAGACCTTAAATCATTAACCACGAAACTTTTGTAAACTAAAATTATTCGTTGCAAGTTCAAGTTAAAGAGGAAGGTCAACATTAATTAGGGAACTAATTTACGGAGAATTTTGCACTCGAATGAGTTGGGAGCCCATTTGGTTTGGGAATTTGGAAATGAGTCAATATTTTTCAATGACAGTTACTGCACTAATGATGATTATTCCATCACTTTCGGTCTTTTCTTCTTTATTTTTCGGTAATAAACGCGCTTCGAACAAATTGTGTGAAAAGTTATAAATTATCCAATATTTAAAAAAAAAAAAGATTCAAAACAGTAAATATATAATAAAAAAATATTATTCATCCAAAATTTAGCGTATTCTTATGTAGGAATTCGTCGTAGACATTAATAAATTCTATAACTGTCTATAGATAGGACACAGAAGTCAGAGCTCACAAACCGTGAGACATGGCATGCGATGCGCCCGCCATTGCCATTGTGCTAACTAGCCCGCGAATATTGTGCCACTTCCTCTACATTCCCATTAATACACTGCTATGAATAACATTTAATAAAGAGTTCTAAATAAATGCGATATTACAGCTATTCATTCATAACATATTAATTAATAAATAAATCAAGCTATTTGTTAAAAAAGTATATCATAATACGCTTAATAAAGAAAAAAACTCTTAGCTGCTTGCTTTTGTCCAAAGTTGGATCAGTGGTCACAGAGATTAGCTCGTAATTCCACTTAAATCGTACTGCAGTGGCAATACTATCCTTGACTTTTCATATCAATCTCGCGGGCACCACACAGTGTAGCCACACGAGTGTGACCCATGAACCCATGCAAGTAACATGGCTGCAGTGGGTTTAGAGACATAGTTTGCTGTGAATTTCCTTTTAATTTAGTATTATCATAACTAACTTAAATAAACAAAAAAATCTATAACAAGTCAAAAGTTAATATCATGTATTATGGCCTCAATGAAGCACTTATATTCCTCAAATGTGAATCTACCACTGATGTATATTATTATGTAATATAAAATATTATTTTTGCTATAATACAAGATTATCACGCCTACCTAAAATCTGTAGTGGGATGTTTACTGTAGGTAGACTTTGCGATTGTGGCTGCTCATTAGTTTATTTATTAATACTTTTAAAGGAAAATTATGTAAAAAACAGACTTGGGTAAATAATTATGAATGCACTGAACGAGCAAGTTTATTGTTCACTCAGGTTTTTGTAATGTATAAGACAGTTGCAGACTAAAAGCTTGGCTCAGTGAGTAACTGATATATTTTATTTTAATCACAGCCAATTTGTTATATTTTATTGTCTTTAGAAAAGAAAAGTTTATGTAGAGACCTAAGATTAAGTGTGATTATTAACAGCTTAAATATTGAGGATGCAAAAGAATGTTTCATATCTCGGAGTATGCACAAAAATATAGGAAAAATAGTCGGCTATGTAAAAATAATTTACTTGTAATTTCATTAATTGAATTTATTTTTATAGTGTATTTACGCAATTTTATAGGGTTTTGAAAAATGCATTTCGTAATTCCACAGCTAGGACTTGAACCCGGAACCATGCTGAACCGTAGCACCGGTCTTTCAATTGTCATTTCATTTATGATAACTACTTATATATGTACGCATGATAACCAGTTTTTCAAGGAAGTTTAAATTACATTTTATTCTTATTCTTTACTTATAATTATCTAGATTTTATTGTTAATATTAATTAATTTACCTACAATAATCCTACAAAATCACAGAATACAATTGTCTCAATCCGTAACTGAGCGAGTATATTTGACAATAGAAATTAATATTACGGTATTATGTGAACCATTTATAGATGTTACTTGTTTCGTGAATTTCTACGGCCCATTATGAGTGGAATCTTCAGTTAACCCCGTCTTATTGTTAAGTGTGAAAGGTTAACTGTTATAGCGGTTTTGCCACAATTTTCAATCTTATCTAACCGCAGATTTTACAAGCATAATTTTATACATTGGAAACTGTTTTGCAGGAGTTATTGTGATTTATTTATGTTTATTTGGTTGTTATTTTCTTTATTCGGCTATCGTACTAACATCATTGACAATCGTTACGGATAGTTAGAGCCCTCAAAAGTCTATAAAAAATGACGAATAGCCCTCTGGGTTGTGAAGGTCTGATGGCAGTCGCTTCACGTAAAATACTGACATTCCGCCAAATCTGGTTAAACTGAAAACCGACCCCATATGGACATGGGATAAAGGTTCGGTAAAGAAGAAAGAATAATTTGGTTGTAATTCTGAATATGTGGAAGTGTTTTCTTTTAGATTTTGATATTATAATTGACTAACAGCGCCCCGTAGTTTTACAGTCCAGCTCCTGTAAGACTGCGGGGATAAAATTATACCAAAAACTTTCTCCTTGAATTACTCTATCTATTAAAGAAAACAGCTTTAAAACCCATTGCCTAGTTTTAAAGATCTAAGCATACATAGGGACAGACAGCGACAGCGACTTTGTTTTATACTATGTAGTGCTTATCACTACATAGTATAAAACAAAGTCGCTGTCGCTGTTTTTATTGTTTAATTTCCCTAAATTTTTTACTTACTTCCCCAAAAATTTTTATTGTTTAATTTCCCGGTCGAACTAGCTCATGTTTGAGCTGTAATGATCACAGTATTTCTCTACAACTGTAAATTGTTAGCCTAAAATTTCTATCTTTACTGTAACTAAAACTATCTATGAGTATAAAACAAAAGCGGTCTAAGGGCTTATTTCACGATCTTCAAGTAAAGTTACTCAACAAGTAAAGTTAGTTTTGTCTCTTTCTTACTTTATATTAAGTTAGAAAGACAAAACTTGTGAGTGGATACTCGGAACTTTACTTGAAGATCGTGAAATAGGCCCTTAGACCGCTATTGTTTTATACTCATAGTTTAAGTTTCAGTAAAGAAATTACTAGCTGACAATTTACAGTTGTAGAGAAATACTGTGATCATTACAGCTCAAACATGGGCTAGTCCTATTTCAACATCCAAATATAGAAATAACATTAATATAACAGATAATACAATAAACTTTGATACTTAATTACACTATTATAGTCGTATATGATGTAGAGTATTATTAATACGACAATATTTCTAAATCGTGTTCTTATTCAAATTTCCCGTAATAGAGACATCCATTTTATAAGTCACGCTTGTCGTTCGACATATACATTAATTAATGTAATATTTCCAAATTTCAAAACCGGTATATTAAAAGAATAGCTGTGCCCCGCGGTTTTACCCGCATGGAGCCTTATCCCGTAGTAATTTAGGGATAAAAAGTATACTATGTGTTATTCCTAGGTATAAGGAACATCTGTACCAAATTTCATTAAAATCCATTCAGTAGTTTTTGCGTGAAAGAGGAACATTCATACATCCACACTCACAAACATTCGGCTTTATAATATTAAGTAGGAAAAAGAATATTACAAATAACCAATAAATTAAATGATTTAACTGTCTATTTGAAGTAACGAGCCGTTAAAGTGGTTGTAAATTAGAATTTATGCTAATTTACTTAAGATTTTACGCCTACAACAGATGACCAGCTTAATGAATCGATCTATTGGCGATTAATTAAATGATAAAATTAGATAACTGTTCTTAGTTGGTTTTTGATGTTTAGATTATGGACTTTCTTTAATCAGTAGTGTTTTGTATGAATAATATGAAAAATGGACGCAACTATAGCCGTTATTGTGGGAAAGAGCTCATAACTAAACGAATCTTATAGAATATGGAATCGAGATAAAAAAATATTCTATCTGCATACTCAAAAGTGACTGACTGACTGACATAGTGATCTATCAACGCACAACCCAATCCACATAACGGAACGGGCTGAAATTTGCCATGCAGATAGATGCTATGACATAGGCATCCACTAAGAAAGGATTTTTATTAATTCTACCCCCAAGGGGATAAAATAGGGGATGAAATTTGTTTGACGGAAGTCGTTATTCCACGCGGACGAAGTCGCGGGCAAAAGGTAGTTAAATATAAAATTGGTAAAATGTAAATATTATAGGTAAGGTTGCGGGTTCGATTCCCGTGCGGGGAGAATATTTGTGTGAACCACAAATGTTTGTGTCGGTCTGGGTGTGTGTGTGAATGAGTGTGTGCGTAATTTCTGATACCCTAGATACAAGCTTCGAGCTTAGTTAGGGGTCAGTTACTATAATGAGATGATGTAGTGAATGATAATGTTATGTTATAATATATTTAATTAACTTTATAACATCAACGTTTTATATTCATATCGGCAACCGTTACTACCTAAAACATTGAAACAAAATATTAAATTTCCTTGTTTTATCTGTTAAGAAAGTAGTATATCTCGTGAAATATATTAGTCATAAAAATATTTACTACAGTTTCTATGAATATAATTCATATACGATATTCAGTTGATCTTTTATTGATATGTTTTACGCTACTGAGCTATCGCTAATTAAATGTAATCTACACTTATAGGGCAAAGTAATAATAAAATTGATATAAAAATTTGATCTGTTTATCTTTAAATGTTTATAAAATATTTTAGTTCTTATTAAGTTATTAAGTAACAGTGGCTGAGGGAAAAATATAATGACTTTTATAGCAATTTAGAAGTTTTACAGTAAACGAATGTGTTACTGATAATTGACGCTAAAATATGTACTAGCATAACATGATTCGCGGAACTTAGCCTTCTTAGTTCTTAGCCTAACTTAGTGTCTTAGTAAAATTAGTGCGTGCGTAGATATGTACATTTGGTCTAACATATAACAACTATCAAATCAGTATGTATGTAAGTACTTGTATTAAATTAACCCATTTTCTGTATGTAATTTTCATTTCTTCTTTTTTTCTGTTTATTTGTTTGTGACAAAATTATATAGATAAGGGTATTTACCCTTATCTATATTAATAACTACGCATGTTTTTTTAAATATTGTAATATTTTTTCCGCTCTGTACTAACTATATTTTTTTTTGTATATCAAGGGAAACCTATAATTGGCTGTATATAACTATTGTTATTTATGTAATACTAAAATTTGTGCTGTTGGTTTTCTAAGATAAAAAATAATAATAAAAGAAATAAAATTAAAGTATTTTATGACTCTACTGTAAAATTTAATTAATGAAAAAAGTCCGTTTGTTTTCACCAGCCTCTCCAATTTAACAATTATGATCAAATATACCGAAGAAATCACTAGCAACATTAAATCTCATCATCCAATCGGTTGATCCAGTACTTATCTAGCAGATATAAAGCGATATTCACAATGGTAATCCAATAACGGATTCATCAGACAGGCATCGAATTGTGAATGTGCATTCCAAGTTGAGATAAAGGCGCGTTCACAGCACGTGGCGAACGCGTGCTACTACCCCTGTACTTTGGAAGGGACATTTAAAAGCATGTATCTACAGTTTCCTTAAATTGGCTGTCTGTTACACTTATAGTTTTGTAACATAATAAGTATGTATTAATTTGTACTGATTTTATAAAGAAAATTAATTGTATGTGAAATCTATTTATGTATAAGTAGTTATTTTAAAGGGATTTAATGATTATGTGAAATACAAAATCTACAAGATTTACTTTAAAAAGCCTGTTTGTTCAGACTCCAGTTAATCGGAAACTTCTGGACCGATTTTGATGCAACTTTTAATGGAAGATAGCTGATGTTAAAATGAGCAATTTAGTCTAAAGCTACCAGTTACTCCAAAATTGTGACAAGATTACCAAAAAAAATAAATAAATAAATCAATTAAGGAGCAAATTAAAACACACAAACTCTGAGACAAAAAGGTTTTTATTAAAACAAATATGGTTGACGTTAAGTAGTAAGACATGTGACACTGACAGCCACGGAACATTCTGTGAAAGGAACCAGTTGGATTAATACAAATTCAATTTAACATGGTGATGTCTTAATAGTGAGGGTTTTTAAACTAAAGTTGAAAAAACTTTATAAAACTGTTTTGAAATAAAACAGAATAAAAAAAATCGATTAAACGGTAACCGGATAAATTATTTAAAATTAGATAAGTACTTAGTTCAGTTTGGTATTCAAGTAGTCTTGGATTAAATAAGTAACAAGCTTCGTGGAAAATTCCTCTATCTAATAGGAAAACGTTAATTTGTTCTAAATTTTGTGCCTTGAGTACCCTACTAATAACTACTTTTAAAGGCCTTGTTGAAGGAGATTTATTACTTAAGATCGATTATTTCGGTTTTAAATGATTCAAATATATTCAAAACTGAGTGTTATTATTACAATTAACAAAATACAAAACGAAATGTACAATTAAAAGCAAATTTATCTAAAATTGTACAAAAAACCGGTCATTTACGTATAAAAACTCTCTTTTCCTTCCAACTTTTATCCATGTCTTATTAATAGGATCGGTTTATTAAACAAAATCTCTTATAAAACAAAACAAAAACCATTCATATTATCTTTCGGTGTAACACGCATCCAGAAAAATATGGGCGCGTGCCATCCCTAAAATAAAACTAAAAATAAACCCTCACATTAGAGAGTTAATGCGTTAACAATGTTCATAGATTTACCTCAGTCCACTCGTGCAGTCGACCAATAACTCAGTTCTCAAAGCTCCAATCGAGGCTCTTCAAACGATGCACCGATGATATTGTCCTGTAGGGTACTCCATTCGCGTTCACCTTTTTTTTCGCATAGACTAATTAAGAAGTGCAGACGAAACTTGTATTTTGAACGAGCGACACTGAAGTACGGCCGTCGACCATTTATTGTAGCTCCTTGAATACCAAGAAGAGTAGTTGGCAGTGACTTTGTCTGTCATACCATTTACGGGTCTCGAGTACGATTCTCGTTCAAAGGAAATTTAATTAATTTACTTTTAACAATATTTTCTTTCTGTGTAACTAAATCATGAGCAGTAGGTACTTTTGGCAGTGTAATTGATACAACTATACCTGAGCTAAACATTAAATAGAAGTAGGTAGAGTGAGTTGCTACGATTTCAATAGAAAAAATACAATCTTCTAATATATAAAATTCTCGTGTCACAGTTTTCGTTGCCATACTCCTCCGAAACGGCTTGACCGATTCTCATGAAATTTTGTGAGCATATTCAGTAGGTCTGAGAATCGGCCAACATCTATTTTTCATCCCGGAATTCCCATGGGAACGGGAACTACGCGTGTGAAACCGCGGGGTACAGCTAGTAACGTATATATTTTTGGTAACAATGAATCGTGGGCAACATCATCATCATCGTCAACCTGTAATCATCCACTACAGGACATAAACCTTTCACACGGGCTTACAACTAAATTATTTAACACATATTAACTACTAGCTGTGCCCCGCGGTTTCACCCGCGTAGTTCCCGATCCCGTGGGAATTTCGGGATATATCATAGCTTATGTCCTTTCCCGGACCATAAGCTACCCCTGTTCAAGTCAATCGGTTCAATAGTTTAGCCGTGAAAAGGTAACAGACAGACAGAGTTACTTTCGCATTTATAATATTAGTAGGGATAAGTATTATAAGTAAGGATTACTTTTTGTCTATTTTTTTCACATGTTCTTATTATTTTCAGTTCACGTGAAAATTGTGGCTTTTCGCCGATCATTCTGCGGTCGTTTTCATTTTCCGATCGGTGCCGGTGTGGACATTCAAAAGGCCGATACTAGAACATTGAGTACTACAAATTGAATGACACAGCTAATATTTTTACGTGACTCATTTCTTGAATTGAAATATTGAATAAAATCTTTGTAAACTTATTCTTAAATATTAAATTCATGAATTTTATTATTAAACGAAACGTACGTCATCGTATATAATTATTTAACAAACGGGATGTTGTGCAGAGCGAGACGCCGACGGCGCGGGCGTATCGCACTCCTCCTGATGAAGGCCACCGGACGTGGCTGAAACTAGTCGAGGATTTCGACTTTAATAAGTACGTACTAACATCCCGTTTGTTAAATAATTATATGAATTCATGAAGTTGCGAATTCCGAAAGTTTGCGAAATTCTTCTTATTGAGATTTTTGATATTTACTGCAAGGAATTTTTATTCTGATCAACTTTTAATGTAAAGATAAATATTTTTTATCAGTTCAATTTAACGCAGTTTAAATAGTTTAAATATGTAATAATTCTGTACCTAACTTAAATAATGATGTATTAAATATTGATTGTAATTTGGAGAGTATATACCTTTCTCCAGTAACCTCTGCCCCCCTAGACAAGTGGCAATTACATTAGACGTATAGAACAGAAAGTTCGTTTTTATGAATGAAATTGATATTTGCTTACGACTTGTAATTTTGCCGCGTTACGAAACGTGAAGTTGGAAGACAAGTGTCATTTATCTATTCGTCGGATTTCGTCGCAAGGAAACTTCAAGGAAATGCCACAGTAGTACATTTTTCATTCAAAATGGTGAATGATTGATTTGTTTGATTCAAATTGTTCACGTTTATGTCAATATTAATTTCAAAAAATATAATTATTAACATTTGTTTTCCGTTTTATTGCTATTGATATTAATATTAAAGATTAAATTGTAGTTCATAGTAAAACCACAGATAATATTATACTAGTAAAATCAAAGTTCATAATTTGAATTGCACAAAGTTTATAAAATGTACAAAAAATTTAGTTGTTTAATAGATTATAATAGTAATAAATACTTGAATAATTATTTGACAGAATAAAAATAAATTTTAAAGTTAAATAAATTATGAACAAAATGTTTATTATTCCATGGCACAGAGATACTTTGTGTAATGTGTTCTGTGGCGAACTGGCGAACGCTCCAAATATATGCCAAATCCTCGCCCCGTGGCGCAATAGGTTGTCAATTGGTAGCCAAGTGTACAAAAACATAATGAACGCATAGTCTATTCGTTTAAAGGTAAAAGTCAGTGGTCTTGTCTAACGGTTTTATTGTTAGATACTTTGATTATATACTTGTCTGTAGATGCAAAATTGGCCGTACTAAAACGGGTCAAATAAAGTCTACTCTACTCTAAATATTTGGTAGACTCACTTCTTGTTTACATCAGTGTTATTTGAATGACTTATGGATAACGCTCACGAAAAATAATTATTTATGCCGGTTTGCGCTGTTAAATTATGTTATATTAGTTCAATTGAAGTTTATTTATTTTCTATTACAAATTACTATTTTACTTTATTTAATTAGGTATATTGACATTGACATAATACCTAATACAATAATAAACGAGCCGTACTCACACATATCCCGCAATTTGAGGACAATTATAACGCGTCGTTTGTTGGCATTACTCATCTAGACAAATATATAATCAAAGGTTAGACATCATGTTATTAGAATTTATTATTTTCAAGAGCCAAAAGATGGCGTTGTAAAAAAAGGATGGTGTGATTTGACCATAGAGGTATTATACATTGTATTATATTAGGGATTTGACGCCAGCAAAAGCCATAAGGAAACGAAACTTCAATGAAATAAATTATGTTTTACAACTTTAGAACTTAAAGAATATTATATACTTACTTAAATACTTAGAGTAAATATAAATACATAATAATTAAGGCATTAGGTAGATAGTTGCAGTTAAAACATGTTGGTAGCCTAGATTTTTAAAGATAATGTACACAGTTTTTATCATAATAAAGAATTAAATTACTTTGTTTGTTTATTTTTAATATTTATCAAAAACTAGAAGGTCAAAATACGAACACATAACATTCTTTTAATCGAAATTATATTATTTATTAGTTAATATCAAGATTCATGCAAACATTACTACAAAATTTGCAAATAAAGTATCGTCGCGGTTTTAGCGTTTCTCTCTTCTTAAGTTTTCTGCATGGTCCTTTTTTTTTTTTTTTTTTTTTTTAACGCAGTGAAAATGCATAGAACTGCATACCACCGTGAGCCGATATTGGGAGGACGCACGGGGCATGTAGGGCTCTCCCAGCCAGAAGGGCTGGGCCTACCCACTAAAAACACAGCGACTTCCGTCCGCGTTACATTGGGGTGCCGTAGGATCCCGAGGGGGATTTCTACTACGGCACTCCAACGCCGGGCCCACACTAAAGGCGGCGCCCCCCTCCTTGAGAGGACCTCTCCGGAAGTGAAGACGTCCCCGACTACTGGTACCGAGGGCAAGCGTCCTCCCCGACGCTCGCCCTTTTTACCAGAGCTCAGGAAAATCCCAGCCCCCCCTCACTGACCCCCTCACATTAACGGGCACAGCCAACTGCGTCCGAAATGTGGGGGGCCGCGCGCGCCAACGGGACGATCCAAAGTCCCGGGACCCGGGGCCGTCCGGCGGACGCGCGCAGACGGGCGCGATGACCCCCCTCGGCTGATTCGCCAATGAGGATCACCGCCTCCCTTTAGGTCCTGAACTGGCGGGTTAGGGACAGTTATCACCGCCCTATACCGGCCAGTAAGGGACCTCGGATCGGGGTATGCCCAATAGCTCCACCCGACCCTTTTCCCACCGTCAGGTATTCCCAATTGAGATTCCCTGCGTAGAATCCAGCAGTTCCCTTCTGTGAATCTCAGTTCCACAGAAGGGAGTCGCCGTCTATCCCCCCTCTTTTTTTTTTTTAAATGAATTTACTTTGCCGGGCATGGCCAACACCACACCCGTCAAAGCAAGTTCTCCCCCCCACCCTTCTGCGCCACCAGGGTGTCTGTCTTGGTAGAACCCCCAGCGGCGCATTCAGATCCCCTAACGGAGGGTTAGGGACAGTTATCACCGCCCTATACCGGCCGGTAGGGGACCTCGGACCGGGGTATGCCCAATTGAGCTCCCCCCGACCCTTCTCTCGCCGAGGCATTCCTAATTAGGATTCCCCGGTTACGAAGGCCCGGGTGGGAGGAGGTGCGCGTAGCGCCTCCTTCTCCCACCCGGCCTCCTGCGGCGGAGCGGGTCATTGGCCAGTGCCTCACGGATCCGCTCATTCGCCTCCTTCTGCGAAATCACAGCCTCGCAGAAGATGACGGCCGCCCTCCACGACGCCTCGCTGTCGAGCATTGCCTCTACCAGGCTCGACAGCGATAGCGCCCCTCCTCCTATCTGCGCCGCCAGGGTCTGTCTCTGTAGATCCCAGGCGGCACACTCCATCAGAGTGTGGTGCGCCGTATCTACTGGTGCGCCGCACTCGTGGCAGACTGGGGTGATCTCCCGCTGCGCTATCCTGTGCAGATACTCCCCGAAACATCCATGTCCGGAGAGTATCTGTGCCAACCTGAAAGTTATTGCCCCGTGCCGCCGAGTAACCCATCTGGAGAGGTAGGGGCGGATGGCCTCCACCGTCCCTCGGCCAGCAATTGGCGACCGGAGCGCCTCACTCCACCGTTGAATCAGAGTCTCATCTGCTGCGACTCTGACCCGACATATCTCCTCCAAACAAGGCCGGTGACCCCGGGCCCTAGCGTCCCCCCTGTAACGGTGGACCGCCGCAAGGACTTCTGCCTGAAGTTCCCACGGCGGATCCCCTGCCAGGAGGGTCGCCGCAGTCCAGGACACCGTCCTATACGCCCTCACAGCCCGCACCGCAATGATTCTCTGCGGCCCCCGCAGGAGTTGTACGTTACGGGTGTTGAGGGAGTCAACCCATATTGGGGCACCGTACAACGCCATACTCCGTATCACGTTAGAGTACAGCCGACGGCACCCCGACCCTGGTCCTCTCAGATTCGGTAGAAGTCTACCGAGGGCAGCGGCAGCGGCGACTAGCTTCGGGGCTAACTGCGTGAAGTGGGCCCCGAAGCTCCAACGTCCATCCAGCGTAAGGCCCAGATATTTCATCTGGGTCTTAACCGCCACCACCTGCCCAAAAAGTTCAATATTAGTCCCTCTAGGGAGACCTCTCCTAGGGCCATGAAAGAGGAGGGCCTCCGTCTTTTCCACAGAGACCCTCAGACCCAAAACCTGAATCCGGTCAACTATCACTGCTGTTGCGATAGTCGACCAGAACTCTACCTCCCTCCAATTTTTTCCCCTTACAGTGATAAGGGTGTCATCGGCATAACATAACACCCCTATCCCCGGAAAAATTGGGCCCCTCAGGACCCAGTCATAACCTAAATTCCACAGAACCGGTCCAAGTACCGATCCCTGTGGAACCCCGCACTCCACTCTATGGCGAGACAAGTGCCCGTCTCTGCCCTCCCAAATTACTGTGCGATTCCTCAAATATGCCCCCAACAATCTCCCGAGGTAGGGAGGCACTTCGTGATACCGAAGTGCCTCCAGAATTACAGAAAATGGGAGACTGTTAAAGGCATTTTTTATATCAAGGGATACCGCAAGGACTATATCCCGTTCTCGAACTGCCTCTGTAGTGAGGTCCTTAAGGGCCTTCAGGGCGTCAATCGTAGATCGTCCCACCCTGAAGCCGTATTGAGCCTCCGACAAAGGCGGCCCGACAGCTTCCAAATGCTGAACAAGACGAGCTGCAAGAATTCTTTCAAAAAGCTTGCCCGTCTCGTCCAACAAGACTATGGGCCTGTATGCCGAAGGAGAGTCGACCGGTCGACCCACCTTCGGCACCAGGCAAAGCCTACCTTCCTTCCACAGCTGAGGAAATTCTCCAGTGCTGATGCATGCATCGAAGAGCTCCCTCAGCTGTACCCCCAGATGCTCAGAGGCGATATGTAGGACCCGCCTGGGTACACCGTCCGGACCCGGCGCTTTCTTTCCCCCTCGAATCCGATCTAAAACCATCCCCATCTCCCCATCCGTGACAAGAGGGGGAGAAACATCTTGCCCCCATTCGGTGGGAGGAGCCATCACAGGTGGTGAATAGGTCCCTATGCTAGGGAACAACTCTTCGACAACCCTCCTAAGGAAGTCCGGCGATAGCGATTCCGTAACTGGTGGGCCCTGGGCACGGAGTTTGTTCCGCGCCACTCTATAAGGTCGCCCCCACGGATCTCTGTCTAGTTCCGCCAGAATCTCTTCTTGAGCAGCGGTTTTGGCCAGGCTTATAGCCTGCTGCAGAGTCTTCTTCGCATCGCGATAAAGACCCCGCAGTCGACTTTCCAAGTCCGGATCAAGGCCATTCCGCCGTCTGCAGCGAACATAAGCCCTACGAGCTCGGTTGGCAGACACCCGGAGATCAGCAATCTCCGAGGTCCACCAATAAACCGCCCGGCGTCTTTGCCACCGACGTGACCTGGGCATAGCCGCATCGCAGACCCGTGTTAATGCCTCACGCATGTGCCCAGCCAAGACATTTGGACTATGTCCTACCTCCATGTTGGACTCTGCAGCCCATTGCTCTATAATGGCGGCTTCTTTCACCAACTCGCGGTCCAATTTTGCGAGAGCCCAGCGAGGAAAGTGGCTTGGGCCTCTCGGGGTATCATCCTGTTGGAGGAGTGGGGAGACCTCAAATCTTATGTATCTGTGATCAGATAGGGTCTCCACCTCCTCCTCCACTCTCCATGTTCGTACTCTGCGCGCAATCGCGGGGGTGGCGAATGTGAGATCCACCACGGACCCCCCCTGGGAACGCACGCAGGTTTGCACATTGCCTCTGTTCAGAAGAGACAGTCCAGACTGGATTGACCAGACCTGGACTGCCCTCCCCCTAGGATTTGTGGTAGGATTTCCCCAGGCCACAGATTTGGCATTAAAGTCGCCGAGAACGATTACCGTCCCCGGCGACTGTCTTGCCGATGCAGTTCTGACCGAGTCGAGCCATACCTCAAACTCAGCCAAAGGACGATTAGGGGAAAAATACACGCCAATAAGCGTGTACTCCCCCCATGTAACCACCACATAACCCGAGCCCCTCTCTTTTACAGAGAGGGGTGGGCCATCGCCTGCCGGGGCCACAACCGCTACTAAGTCATCTAAATCTCCTGCCCAATGAGGAAGTTGGGGGACATAATATGGCTCAGCAGCCACCCCTATTGAGATCTCCCACTCCGCCAGAGATTGCAGGAACAAATCCTGTGCCCTGGCACAGTGGTTGAGATTCGTCTGGAGGACTTTAAGATGTCGTGAACTAATCATTGCGAAATCTCAAAGTCCTCCTGTGTATGTTGCTGACGCCAGACGTTGTTGGCGACAAGGGCGGTCCGAGCCCCAGTTTCGCTTTTTCCCTTTGTGGCAGGAGGAGAGCATTTTCTCCCTCCCATTATGTGGCCCGAGGGCCTTCCAAGCTCCAGGCAGATTGCACAGCGAGGCTTCGCTGAACAACTCGTGGATAAATGTCCATCCTCACCACATCGGTGGCACAAATGACCACGTTCAGTTTTAGAGGGACACGTCAATCTAGTGTGACCAATGCCCATGCATTTAAAACATCGCATGGGGCGTTGGTCGAGGACCTGGACTTTGACCGAGCTCCATCCAACCAGGATCCTACCGGAAGCCAGAACAGCCTTGGCCGCTAAAACTGGACAGACTACCACACATGAGCCCAGTCCACCCGGTCCCACCGTGATGGTCATCACTTTCACCTGCTCCGCAGAACAAGCTCCAGTCTTGGCCACCACATTGGCCACCATTTCTCTGGTGACCGAGTCATCCAGCCCCACCATGCGTAAGTCTACGCATTTGGTGGGGCGGGCAACGCTGGCCACCCCATCCAAAGCAATACGCAACTTGTTAGCGAGTGCGTCAGCTTTGTCAGAGCCTTGAGATTTTGCAACCTCAAGGACTCTTGCCCCCGTCGCGGAGCGGCGGATATTAATCATACCAGGGCCGATTCCCAGCTCTGATAAATCCACCGCTTCCCTTGCCTGCGTTAGCACCTGACTGTAGGTCACCCCTTTTTGTACAGCCTCTGGCTGCAGGGTGACCACAATCGCAGCGCTATCGGGGGCCCTCAATTTACGCTTGACCTTAGCCGGTGCACCAGTCAAACCAGCCGATATTCGGGGAGTGGGTATCGGCGCCGTCTTTTTGACAGACGGGGCAGAAGTTTTCTTCTTTCCCTTTTTGACAACAGTAGCCCAAGTGTCTGGCGCCTGTGAGGGCCCAGCCACTGGTTCCACTGCAGCTACCGACGGAGTGCGCACTGCAGGAACTGGAGGAGGTATAGAGGGGGGAGGAAGCGCTTGTTGAGCTTTTCCTTTCCCCTTCCCCTTCCCCTTTCCCTTTCCCTTGCCGACCTGAGAAGGCATCGAAGACGTCGAATGAGTAGTCCGAGGGGCTGCTACCGGCTCCTGCGATGCCTTTCTCTTGTCCGTTGCCAAGGGCGGGCGTGTGATCTTCTTCGGGAGAAGGCGATCATCAATCCCGTCCAATCGAGCATCTACTCGGATATTTACCATCTCCCCCATAGTAAGGGAAAAATGGTTTTTCAGCTCCTCCAGCATCTCTTCTGGAGTGATGGAGGACTGAGCAAAGGCAGACACCTTTGTTGCTGAGGTGGTTTTACGCATCTCAGCAAACTCGGTCCGGTAAGCCTTTAACTCTGCACTCATCAACTCCAGTTCCTTCTTGAGGCGGACGTTATCGGCCGATACACGTCGGGCCTCGTCCGCCTCATTACAGGAAGTTAACGTGTCCAAAATGTCGCCCAGAGCATCCACTGCATCCTTAAAGGCCCTTACACGAGTGCCTTTAAGTGGCACGGAACCCTGAGCAACCTCCTTGATGACTGCCATACTCTGGCCGGCCATCTTGCGCAGCTCCTGAGCACTACCACCACCATTAAAGCTCTTGAGTGGAGCTGGCTTTTTAAAAATCGGGGCGAGACCCCCTTCCTCACCCGACATTGCTGAGGCCCCCTCGCGGTTGGACAGGCCCCGCCTTTTAACGGTCGCCTCCGTCTCAGTATCCGACCCACTACCGGAAAGTGACGGTGGACGCGATCGTTTAGGGCGTTCAATACCCTTTCGTAGCGTTAGGCCAGGAATTGAACCCACGCCTTTATTTGGAGGATCGGGAAACGAACCCGAATCCTCCACAAACTTAATATTATTGCCGGGGCTCGAACCCTGCATTTCTTTTGTTGAGACAGGAATCGAACCCGTCTCCCCTACCTCCTTTATCGCACTGCGGTTAGAACGCCGGCCACCGGCACCCACCATGGAGTTACGTTGTAACTCCATACCTCGAAGGTACTCTATGACAACCAATGACAATGGTTGTCATAGAGACCAAAAAACAAAAATGTCAAAATTTCCTAATATTATAAAAATGCAAATTATTTACAATAAACTAAGACTTATTTATCCTACTATATTACAATATACTACAATATACATATACTAGTATGCGATGTAATGGAAACACCGCACACCAGTCCCTACAAATACAATAATTACAAATAAGTACTTAAATGATACACATAATAGATACCTACTATAACTATATATATCTACAAAACCTGCTTCGCGAATGGCGTACGCACACTCCTGTGGGACTCTTCTGGTCACAGCACAGGGGCGACACCACAACACGACACAAACACACACAAAAATGATGCAAAAGCAATTTTATTGTAGGGAACAATAAAACTACGTCCGACCATGCTGAGTGACAGATGTCAGAGCCCCTTTCTGCATGGTCCTAGCATGCGCTAAAATTCATACGCTCGCGGCCCGAAAACGTTTGTCAAACTGCCACTTGGCTGCCAATTTGTAATTTCTATTCACAAGCAAATGTCAAACTCATTTCATTTACTAACTTGCTATGTCAGTTGGAACGTTTTGTACTGTTTGACAATTGTAAAAAATGACGTGCACCAACGAAATCAAAGAAGTTAGCGCTGTTCTAGAGACGACGTTCGTTTGTGGAGAAAAGGAATAGACTGGGAGCGTTTGCCACTTGTCTAGGGGGGCTGATGAGGTACAGAAAACCATACAGATGCTTAAAAATTCGCATTCGGTAGGATATGATGAAATTAGAACAGATATTTTTAAAAAATGTTGTAAACATATAGTGCAACCACTAGTTTATGTAATTAATCTATCTTTGGATCAAGGGGTTTTTCCAAAAGCACTTAAAAAATCTGTTGTCAAACCCTTACATAAAAAAGGAAGTACTGCTAAATTAAATAATTATAGGCCAGTAGCATTGTTGCCAATTTTTTCAAAAATATTTGAGAAGGTTATTTTCAAAAGATTGTATGGATTTGTGGAGAAATACAATCTATTAAAAGATGAACAAAATGGATTCCGAAGAAATAAAAATACAACTTTAGCGGCGTTCAAAATGGTTAAATATATCACTCAATGCTTAGATAGTAAAATTCCCGTTTGCACATTATTCATGGATATGAGTAAAGCATTTGACTTTGTTAGTCATAAAAGGCTTCTAGATAAATTATATCGGTATGGTGTTAGAGATTCCGCACATAAGTTAATAAAATCTTATTTAAATGATAGAATTCAATGTGTCCATATTTCAAAGATTAATAACACCTCCCGAACTATTGAGCAATACACATCGGAATACAGAGACAATCATTTTGGCGTTCCTCAAGGAAGCATACTCGGTCCCCTATTATTCTTATTATATATAAATGATCTTCCGAGCGTACTAAATCATAATTCTATACTTTTCGCGGATGACACAACCATAATTATAGAAGGTAAAGAAATATCAAATTATAATAATGACATTAATCAGGAGTTACATAGTACTATTAACTGGCTTACTCTTAACAATTTACAAGTAAATTTAAATAAAACTAAAGTAATGCAATTCCGTACTTTTAATGGTATAAATAACCAACTCGACATTTCATATAATAATTTTAAAGTTGAAGAGACATCTTCCTATAAGTTTCTCGGTATACATATGGATAGTTTGTTATCCTGGAAGCAACACGTTGAAAATATCTGTTCTAAATTAAACAGCTATGTATACCCATTACGACGTATATCTCAAATTGTATCAACAGAAGCGGCGTTATTAGCTTATCACGGTTATATCAATTCTAATATTCGGTATGGGATAGTTATTTGGGGTAAATGTGTTTACATAGACAAAGTTTTTATAATACAGAAAAGATGCGTTAGAGCTATTTTTTCCCTTAACCAAACTGAATCATGTCGACCATTTTTTAGAAAGCACAAGTTACTGACTGTTACTGGAATTTACATACTGGATGTCTGCATTTTTGTGTATAAAAATAGGAATATTTTTCAGTCAGCTCATGAAAGTCATAATTACCCAACAAGACGGTGTTATAAAAACAATATATTTCGACCTCAAACTAGATTGACTCTAACTACAAATAATTGTTTTATTATGTGTATAAAAATTTTCAATAAAATTCCATATGACTTTAAAAATATGACATTCTCACAATTTAAATGGGATTTGACAAAGTGCCTAGCTGATAAATGTTTCTACAGTATTAATGAATTTTTTGAATATAAATTTTAATAAATTGTTTAATAATCAAGTGCATGTATAGTAATGAAAATAATGACATGTATAATTTTATTTTATAATCATGACAAGTATAATTAAGTATAATTTCAATAAAATTGCAATGTATAATTTCATACGCCTGTAAAGGCAGGTGGCGGCTGATCATGTTAATTATTTTAAGAACCTTTGTACCCAAAACCAAATGAAATAAAATTCTATTCTATTCTATTCTAGAGGTCATAGCTAAAAGTAAATTAAAAAAATCAAGCTTCTTTTCCAACTGGCACCTATTAAAAATAATTCAAATTAAATCTTTATTAAAAAGCTCCTTTCAAAAGACTTTCTTAGTAAAAAGTGAATTTTAATTAAATAGAAAAACGTGTCCAATTTCACAGATACTTTTTCATTAAGCGTATTTTCGTGTTAGTGTCTCGTTTCAAAGCTGGACCGTGATCTATACAGTTTGTACGAGTATCAAGATAGGTGTCACTAACCCTTTGATCTTCGTAAGAATAATAATTCAAGGCAATACCTTTGAAATTTACCTTTGGACGCTTAAATTAGATCATCTACCAAAAATGACGAGTTTAAAAATAAAAACATCGCATTCGCATTCAAACAAACAAACTCATCAGGTTTATATTATAGTATCGGCGCCCCGCAGTTTCACTCGCGTAGTTCCCATTCCCGTGGGAATACAGGGATAAACTATAGCCTATGTCACTCGCTGACAATATAGTTTCCCATTAGTGAAAGAATTTTTGAAATCGGTTCAGTAGATCCCGAGACTACCCCTTACAATTTAACAAACACACAATATGTATTAGTATAGAAGTAAGAAGGGCGTAAGAATGAAGAAATCATCAAAAAGAGAATCAAATATAAGAGTGGCCTCATATTTAAATTTATAAACAAAACTTTAAAATATACTCAACGTGACTTTTATAAGTTTCTTCAAAGTGTGAATGCAATCAAAATTTTTCAGTTTTTATAACAAGGTATTCGAAATTTTTAAAGAATTTTCTTCCGCATCTATAACCGCGCTCATTCAAATCAAATATAATCTAATAATCCTCTTATTTTTCGAATAATTTCCGCTATCTTTTATAGTCTTTTGGTCAGTAAAAATAATAATTGATGAGCTGAATATTTGATATAAACACCTACAGATAAACATATTTGGTTATTTTGCCTCTAAATTATGGACAAGTTTGATTTATAAATGTGAAATCGCGCTCTTTTATACAAAGTAAAGACCGAAATAAACACGTTTCAAAACATTTTATTTAAATACTTACATGTTAAAAGATGTAATTAATTTAATAAATTACGAAGTTTACCAATTAAATCCTTCTTTGTTATTCAATAATACAAATTGTTGTACATAAAGAAAAAAATACATGCTTTAAATGCTAATGTTATGAGAATAAGTTCTAACTATAATTTGTTTCTATCAAAACCTACTCGATCTCAACGAAATAAATTAGAACATCCAAATGATAACGATCAAACATTTGTTGTAACGGACTCCTCTAATTCGACAATTCGTTTAAATTAAATCATTGGTCGAAATACCAAACTTTTCTATTGTCTTCACCAGTAATGGGTTAAGTGATGGAAACCATAAAATTGGGTAAATTGACGACATAATGTTTTTTATGTTGACTCTAATAGTATTTATTGATAACAAATTGATACAAAGTAAATTAAGTCTTACGTTTATTTGTATACGGATTAAAATTAATTGATTTTAGCATTTTTATTTTAACTGATGAACAAGATAAACGTTCTGTCTGTTACTTACGATTCAGATCGATCATTCTGAATGTAAATAGGGTTGGTTTTTAAGTGTATTTCAATTTGATTCTCTTAAAGATAAATTATAAAAAAATTAACACTTTCGATTAGACAATTACTTATTTATATTTTGATTACACGATTTTCGCTTTTATCAAGAAGTCTTGTGGCAAATGCATTTTTCTGTGACTGAAGCAAGCTTCCTAGGCAAACTATATTTGATATTTTTAAATCAATTGATTAAAGTATGCTTATGCCTGTTCCTCACCAGTCACCATTGTACTACTATTGTCATATCCAGTATCATAGCCATTTAGATTCTATTATAGCCATTCTGCTGGATCTTAGAGGCTGATACTTTCTATATCACTAAATCTTTTGTTGGTTATTGTCAAAACTCCTCAAACATTTTATGTTATGTAAAGTTAAAGTTCAAATTAGTCCGCATTGTCTGCACCAGCAATCGTGTCAATGCATAAGCTACCGCGAAATCGGTCCCCTCCACGCTATTTTTAAAGTTCTGTTTCGGGATTTTCAAACTTTAAACGTTCACAGTTTTATGATCGGTCATAATCACATCCTTGGTGTAAAATGTCTCAATTAGGCACGGGATGTGTTGACACGGTCGTGTTATGACTTTTGAATGCGACTTGCTTTTGATGGCCCCGCTTGATCGCCCATCGGGTCTGTCAGCCGATGACTATATTATCGACAAATGTTTTGTTTTCACTGGGTTGTTACAATTTTCTTTTATTTTTGTTCTTTGAACTTTTATGACTTAATTGTGAACTGTTTCTCTATTCTTTTTTGCTTTTGTTACAGTTTTACAGTGCGAAATTTAGGATGGTATCAGAAAACATACAAAATTAAATAAAAAATATCAAACCAAACCTTTGAAAAGCAAAGAAACAAGAAAAACAGATACAAAACAAGTGATAAAGAGGAAATGGAAGTCAAAGTATAGAAACCGCAAAGGAATCGATCGAAGACCGCTACTCAAGTGCCCACACGCAAATAGTACTAGAACTAAATAAGTTAGAGAGACGCTGACTGCGGTCTCATTAGGGGCGTATTTTGGGGCTCAATTTTGGGGATTAGACGTCGTGGTACTTTAAAGTTAAGTGCTCTCTATAGAGCTATTTTTAAATACAATACATACAGCCTAGCTGAAGTAAGTGTAGAAGGTATAGATTTCTTTTCTAGTGTCGGTTGAGTAATCAAATCTTATGAAAATTACTCATCTATATGTTTAGTTGTACATTGACTTCTAAAGGATTTGAGATTAGACGATAACAATGAAAAATCAATAAGCATCAAAGAAAGTCCACTCGAATGCATCGTAACCAAACTTACCTATTGACATTCATTGAAAACATTATATATTCATTACAATCACAATGAAACTGTAGGTGTCGATAGATTAGATAGTTATGCGGGGGACGATCTCATAACATTGTTACCTATAACCGGGGTAAATGAACTATTGTATTGCTGCGTTGTGTTCAACGGCAATTTGTATCGATATTATTGTATCGATTGTATCGATATTAGGAATCAACAATTAACATCCCACTGTGTAACTGTTTATTGATGAAACAGTTAATAACAATTTTCATCCTGATTGCGTTGCACCCCCAGTTGACAAACAGAACATTAACTGTTATACGAGTCAGTAAAACTTTGAATAGCGCTGTTGTTATGGGTAGTTTACTAGTAATGGTCTCATTTCTTACAGAAACAATAAAAGTTCTATAGAAAAGGTTGAAAATACGAGAAGATTATAAAATACCGTAAAGCAGCAACAATCGACATATGAGTACATCTAACGGTCCTATAGTACGAACAATAAAAAATAATTACTAAAAAAGAAAGGTTCTGAACACAGATCTGGGAGTCAGCATAGGACTTCCGTCCTAACGAGAGAGATAGTTCTGTCGTCCGTGGTTGTAAGCTGTTTATAAAAACCAAAACATTGGTCACCACATTACGGTACCCAAAAAACCAAATTAATTAAACCAAAAAATTCTATTAACATTTTCCATAAATAAACCTACTTCCCCGCTGCCGTGAAAACAAAGCAAAAGGAAAAATCCACCCGCGCTGTTTCCGCACGAGGGAACCCTGTAGTGCAGGGGTAAGTTTTAACACGAAACCTACAGCTCTAGTGCACCGACGACTCATTAGAGACCCCGTTCTAGCAAGGGGCCTAAGGGGTCTCAACCCCACGGAAAAGGGGTTCTTCAACTCTTAAGAGTCATCCGTAAAGGCATATACACATTTCTACGTCTCAGATCACAGGTTAATAAAATCTTTGACTTGAAACTTGTCTGTGAGTGAGTTTAAAACTTTATTTTTGAAATGGTTTTGAAATATGTCCTTCCAGTGCATCTACACGTTAAGCCTGAGGTCCAGGGATCAATTCTTGGGTGTATCGCTTATATTCACGTTTCAGCTTCAGCTTGAGATCATCATTCCTTACTGTTTTAATATTATCAGTATCAGTGAAACAAGCATATAGTATTTTTACGCTTCACCCTTCGTTCACTTTCACTTTGCAATGATATCTGAAGGTCGATTTTTGAAATTTAGATTTTTCTTGACTATGACATAATAAGTTGTTACACCATAATAACACATATCTTATAAGCAGTAAAGCCTATGTTCGAAAAGCAAGAACGTATGGTGGCTTCAGTGCGCACCATATATCAGAGTTTGCAGTCTCTGTTAATTTGAAATTGTCTTAATTTGTTTCGTTGGAATGGTACATTTGTTTCTTGGCCTCTAGAGTGTTTGTGTTAAGGCCGACATAACTCGTCTTGTCTTACGACACGATGTTTTACCTTATGTGTGTTTCAATTATAATTTATAAGGCTTCTGGGTGAGTTTGAATTGTTTATTTTATAACATATTTGTATTTATTGTTGTGTGTTCGTGCGTATTGTTTGTTACTTTCTTTGGTTTTTGAGTTGTAGTCTGAGTTGTATCTAAATTATGTATTCATTTTCAGGAAATTATGATAAAGCATATTAAAGTGCCTTTTGAACAGTATATTAATATAAGTACTTCCATTTTTGTCGAATAATACAAACTTGAATTTGACCTCGATGGCAGAGTGGTCACCATGCCGGACTGCCATCCGTAAGGTTGCGGGTTCGATTCTCGTGCGGGGTGAATATTTATGAGAACCAAAAATGTTTATCTCTCTGGGTGTGTGTGTAGTTTCTGATAAACTAGATACAAGCTTCGAGCTTAGTTAGTGGTCAGTTACTATAATGAGACGATGTAGTGAATGATTATGTTATTGAGCTTAGTTGTAATTCATTGCAAACCAAAACAAACACGAACATAGAAATAAATAGAAGAACACTAACATCAATACATTCAGGTCACTACTCTACTCTAATCACTAGTATTTATAGAACTCCACAGCCTAAACTGGCACGTCTAAATTTGATAGGCAGGTGTTCCAATTTCAAACAAAATGTATCAGTAACAACGGATTATGTCTGCTAATGTGACTATAGAGGGATAGACGAATACGGAACACAATATAATACCTTACGAAATTACACCAAAATTGCACCAAAAGAAATTCCGCACTTTGTGCTGTAATTCAAGTGAATTACAGCACAAAGTGCGGAATTTCTGACCATAATTAACTTTAATTATGGTCAAATAAATCATTATTTTGTACGATTGGACAGTCTCTTGGTTATCGTCCTAATAGAAGGTGACTACGCAAACATCGCGAGAGTGCGATGCGACCACCGCATAATAGTCTTTGTTGAAACTAAAATTGACTATCTACTCAAAACGTGTCCCATACTCAGAATAATTGACAAAAAGTTTAGCAGAACTTTCTTCTAGAGAACTTAACAATCTATAAGTAGTTATCAGACACAATCTAAGCTAACAAAACATTAAATCATAGCAGAATAAGATCTAAACATGAGAGAATGTATACCAAAATACATAATCCGAAATATTATTATCGAGAGGCCGCGTGCCCCAACGGATTACCGTGATTGGCTCCAATGTTCTGTATCATAAACATTTATTTATTTAAGCCTCTTTAAATAGCCTCGTTTGCTTCTTGTATTTCCGTCTCAAGTCGGCCATCATTGACTCTTTATATATTGTGAAACATTGTCACATAAATTGTCACTTTAAACGCTGGTAAGACTTTAGCTTGGAATGTTCGTAAACTAAGGAATGTTACGGGTGAACACTGGAAACTAATAAACCAAGACAATAGTTAAAGAAAATATGTTTGTTTGAATTTTGTTGCAATAAAATTGTGTGTTTGTGAGCGAGAGATTAGGTTGATTGGTTTTATGTTTTATTTTGTTTGTAATAAGAATTGTTTTTGTTTAGTGGGGTGCGATGTTCTTAGTGTGCAAAAGTGTCAAAATAAGTTGTGTGGACAAATAATTTGACAATTAAAAGGGTTTGTTTTCTCATTGTGCTGACCAATAAACTGAGTTGCTTTGTACCCCAAATTAAGGGTAAATACCTTATTTTACCTATTGAAATTTATTACATTTTATATGTACAATTAAAATTATTAGAAAGAGATATAGATATATTGTATTAGGCCTATAATTTTTAGCCCTAAAAAGCTACAACGGGTGGCTATTTAACTACATAATTACCAAACATTAAGTAGTCTGCGAAGAAATGGCCCACAAATACCCCAACGTAAAAGTAAACAATGTCCACATTACCGGTCCCCTCCGAGTGTCGTTAGTCTAAACCTCAGACAAATCTACTCAGATCGATCGCGGCCATCACTCTTAATAATGAAGGATCACGGCTTAAATTGATAAGCAACCCTAGTTCAATCTAGGGGTTATGGAGATTTAGATACGGCAGTGAAAAATCTTTTGTATCCAACGGAAATAAAACTTCATATGTAATGAAAGGTAAAAGAGAAAATTGTCGTGGGTAAGTTTAATACACACAATGATTGGCTTTTCTTTTGTGTAAAATCTACTTTCTTTTACACAGGTTAATAATATGTATTTAGTACTAAAAATCAATCGCATGCAATTTGTGCTTACAAGTTTAACTTGCTTTTTCTCTTGTTCTATAATTGTATAAAAAACAAGATTTAAGTAAAATATTCTTATAGGTTCCTAAAATGTTGGGCTTAATCAACCAATGCAACGATACAATATCATGGTGGCACAATATATTTTGAGTTCTAACCATAGTATTATTTTGCAATGGTATATCAGCCGGATCTACTAATTAGATACTCTACCTTCACTGTACCTACTCATTACTTAAAAGGATTACAATTTTATCCTATTCGATGGATCACACTACGGTATGACACAGATTTTGTTTATTGAAATGATTGATGAGTTTGTGTGAATAAGGGAAAAGGTTAAACAGACATTAGCTTTGAAGTTTTGTTTTCTTAATAAAAATAATTTTCTTTTACACTTTTTTTCATCTGAACTTGACTTCTTTTTTGCCGTGAAAATTAAGCCGATATTTTTTTAATCAGAAACAGTTATCAAATGACTCTAAAATTTTTAATATATTGGCAAGATCTCTAGGAGTGATGTCAGTGTGGTATTATCGGTATTTGTACTTTATACTAAGTACTTGCTTATCTAAAAGAAAGAAAGAAAGAAACAGTTTATTTAAACATCACACACTATTTAGACAAAAATACAGTAAAAATACAAAAAAATAAAAACTAAGGAAATACATAAAAAGACTTAATAAACAAATACAATAGAAACACAACACATACTATAAATAGTGGGTGATGAATAAAAGGACCCAACTCAGCATAACGCTGTGATGCTTGAAGCATCACAACACTGATTTTCAGTTGGGCCCTCAGAGTCATCACGGAGTATAAAACAAATAATAAAAATATATATATATATTGTCGGACATTTTTATGTCAAAATAAAAAAATGACATTGACAGTTGACATTTATGGCCGGAAAGACTGCCAAGTGCCACGTACGCATTAAGCATGGCGCGAGCGTGGAGCGCTAAATCACAGGCAAACCAAACCAAACCAACCAACAGAAAGATACAATACAATTGCGGCTGCTTGGTTGGTTGTTTACAAAATTGCGTTGCGGGTTGCGGCTCCAGCCAGCCTGGCCGGCCTATACCTAACCTGGACTTCTACACCACCCAGATCCCTAACCTAAAAGCACACAGTGAAACATAAACATTAATTTTGAGGCTAAGTTAATAAGTTTTTGTCACAAAAAACTACCCTCCATAAATGCCTCCGTACTTCGCAATTGTAAAGCAAACTAAGCCTAGAGAGGCCGCTACCACCACCAAACAGGAGTCATGCAGCCCGATAAAGTCTCCATGAAAGTCGAAAATAAAACTAAGGTATGAGGTGTTTATTAATTTCAAATGTTCATATTCAGGTAAAATGATTTTAAGTACCTACTGAAACTCTTAACCGTTTTTAGGTTTCGCAACGGAGGAGGCAGGTTGTTCCAACATTTGGAGGCTGCATACCTGAAACTACCACGAAAGGCAGCGGTAGTATGCTGAGGTGTGGTGATCAGATATGACGACGCTCTAGTGGGGTACCTATTGCTTTGAGAAGCCCATTTTAATTTATCGTACAGATATTCTGGCTTACGTGACGAGATAACTCCGAAAAGCAAGGTGGCTAGATGGACATGTCTCCGGATTTTCATCTTCAACATGTTACCCTTGTTGAGGTAGGGTGTGACATGCGCCCTAGATGGGATACCGAAGCAAAATCTAGCACAGGCATTCTGTACTCTTTGCACTAAATGTTCAGTCCTCGACAATAGACAGGGACCATAAACTACATCAGCGTAATTAAGCTTAGACAATATTAGGGATTCACATAACCGCACTCTGATGTCCTGTGAGAGGTATTGCCTAATCTTATAAAGTATTTTGATTCTATAAAAACAGCTCCTTACTGCTTCAGCTACATGATGCTCAAACCGCAGATTACCATCAACCACCAAACCAAGATTGCGCGCTTCAGTGACAAGTACCAGCTCCATGCCCTGCATTGTAATTTTTGGGGCCATGTCGCTTATTGCCTTAATCTGGTGTTTAGAACCACAAATCATAGACTTGGACTTGGTAGCGTTCAGGACTAAACAGTGTTCCTCAGACCATTTAGCAATACTACACAGATCACTATTCATTTTACTAACTGCATTATTATCTCAAGCAAGAGTCACAACGATTAGGTAGAGCATATTTAAATTCATGTCACTCTAGCATATTAACTACTAGCTGTGCCCCGCGGTTTCACCCGCGTAGTTCCCGATCCCGTGGGAATTTCGGGATAAAACATACCCTATGTCCTTTCCCGGACCATAAGCTACCCCTGTTCAAGTCAATCGGTTCAGTAGTTTAGCTATGAAAAGGTAACAGACAGACAGACAGAGTTTAGCTATGAAAAGGTAACAGACAGACAGACAGAGTTACTTTCGCATTTATAATATTAGTTAGGATATAGCTTAATATTTTTTACATTATAGAAATGACACCACCCAAGTCCTATGGTGAAGATTTCAAAATATTATTTGTTAACAATACTCTCTTTCCACCTCCAGTATCCAAGAAGTAGTAACAAATAACCCCGCGGCCACCGAAAGTCATGAAATTTTAAAACGAAACGTCAAAAATGGCTGGCAATGTTCAAAAGTTATGCCTTTTGTTTTAAGGAAGCCGCTAATATTTAAAATGGCTATTTAAACCCGATTGGTTTATGATAATTATGTGACCCACGTTGACCTCTCTTGTGTCGTCAAGTCAGTCCGCAGTGAACGTGGATTTATAGTTTTTACAACCTATTCTCTTGTAATTACTTTTTCAAATGTTGTTTCTTTAGTTACTTGGAGAACAGTATTATATAGAAGTGTATTGTTCCCAGCCCTTGATGAAGAAATGTGATTGATAACTTAATTTTGTGTAAGAATATTTTATTTCGGTTTGCCGATGTTACAAACGCTACTAGGATGTTTCATTTTACTTTTACTGCGTTAGCTACGTAGGTTTTACTTTACACTGGGATTAATAAACTTTTTGCTTAGTTGCCTACTAAGTAGAAGAGTTAAACTTCTTATTAAAATGTTGTGTCAAACATTCATATGTAGTAGTGTTACAAATGTGAAATGTTATTAATTTTCAAAGTATTTCTTTAAAATGCTTATCAGACAAAGTGAATGCTTCATTAAATTCAACATTCTTAACGAAACATGTGAAACAATATGTCTTCACACATGATCGGACGCCAAATTATTGTTTTCATGTTCGCTCAACCATCCTCATAATAAAGACAGATAAAACCCCAACATTAACTGAGCGATTTACAAAAGGTAGTTAGTTAAAAACTGTGATCGTATAAACGTTACCAAACGCTTCATTTTATATCAACGGAAAGTGCTCATTTACTCACTCGTACCGTTTTTTGGTACAAAATTCGATTATGACCGAGAATATAAATACTATCATTATGTACGGGATTGTGTGAACCGATGAAAAATATTTATGTAAATTACAATTAATTAAATGTCCAAATTTTATGTTACAAGTCCAGGGTTCTGTTGTAATGGACGATTTTAATAGTTTTCTTTAACAATATTTTGATAATCTTTGGTTTTGTAAAAGCTCTTCCGATAATTTAGTTTTTGTTTATCCTTTTGGATTGGTTATTGATTTTATACGTTATGCTATCCTTATTATTTCTCGGTCCTCATTACCGGTTAATAACTTGAAGGTTCAAATAAGTGTAATAAGTATACCTCAATTTTAAAAACAATTAGCTTCCCACCCACATAAGAGTCCATTATATACCCAGGAACTTTCAAACTTAAACGTTGGTTGTATAAATGCAACTACCCTTTTTCAAAACCTGGAACACATTTTTCCAACATTAAAAAAAGCTGCTCTAAATCAAATCAAAACAATGGCCTTAAAAATACTGATAGTTGATAAGTATAGAAAAGTTAGAAATGTGTTAGAATGTGTTGCAGAATGCTTAAGTAACAAAACGGGAATAACGCAAGTAAAACCGAAAAACATAGCTAGTTCAAATAAAAACATCTATTCAAACAATTTCACAGTAAACAAATACCATAAAACGTTTAAAATAGAACTTAATTACATAAATGCTAAGGATCAGAACGTTTATCCCGTAGAAAAAATCCTGATTGATATTTAATAGCTCAGCTCTTATTGGCATTGGTCTCGAACACCTTGGCCTCATGATAATTTGATCTAATAAAAAATTAAAAGCATTTTGAAAACATAATGGTAACAACAGCATAATTGCTTAATGGTAACCTAAATTGTGATTGTATATTATTTATTCATGAGCCGTGCCGATCTTCTCATGCGATGCCTTGCATCAACCCAAAATTATTTATCCCATTATATCGTCAACCGCTTTATGAATCTAAATTCTTTATTATATAAATTAAATATGTTTTTATAATAGCGTTATGGTTGCTTACACCCTCGCGATTATCCGTAATAAGCATTTAATAATCTTTTTACGGATTATGGTGATGTTTTATAAGTATATGTGTTTGAAATATTTCTGGGAATTCTATGAGTAATACAGCTAAGCGGATTTTAATTAAAACGTTTCGCTTCGAGATTAGTTTCGTATTAACTTGATTTGATATTCTAAGAAGACGAATTTTTGTTTTAGATTATTTTACTCTTTATCTGTTTTCTTTTTTATTGTTAAGCTGAAAATAATAAGAAGGTTATCTTAAAAAAAAAAAAACTAGATGCATCAATAATTTTGATAAAAGATTTGATGTTTTTGTTGTAGATTTTCGTTACATTATGAACAGAATTAGCTAAAACTTGTCCTTACATGGTACATATAAAACAAAGATTTTTCACATTTTATGTCGCTATGTTAGTACGCTTAGATCTTTTAAACTACGTTATGTATTTAAATGTATCCAAAAATAGATGATTCATGAGATTTTAATACAGTTTCCATGAATTAAGAGAGGAAGCCAAATTAACTTACAATTTACGCTACAATATCTCATTATAAATTAATTTAAATAAAATCCGCATTTCAATAACCCAAACCAATTATTTCTTTCCACCATACATAATTTGCTTATTTTTTAAACAAAATTAGCAAATTCCATTAAAACCCTAATTATAGTTAACTAGTAATTTTGAAAAATCGATTACGATCTACAAGACACGAACCCATAGTGAGGTCAAATAGGAAACCGAATAATTATCGGAACATGTTTTTAGACAAAGGCAATCTCTCAGTTTGGGAACATCAAAATCGACGTAGACCGTCGGCCTGTTAAATTAAATGCTAATATAATATAATATTATGTACATGTTACTAACAACATTATAATGAGGGTACTGGAAATGAGATCGCTTGTAGCGATGACTAATTTCAACCGATTCGTGAATAGAAACTGCTTTTTTGTGTCGAGCAATTTTGTTTACGGATCTGGGAAAGTGTATCATGTAGGTATCATGTTTTTGTTGAATGAAAATTGTTTTTATTATGTTTAATTAAACTCTATTTTGGGAAATAAGAATTTAAAAGCCTAAACAACAGTTTTAAGAATAATGTATCTTTCTGAAACATGCTATTTGGAAAACAAAACAGATTTTAAAATATACGCATTCGTAAACGAGATAATCACCACGCTAGCTTATTCTTCTCAGCGAATTTCATCAGTGAAAGGCGTACCCTTTAGTGAGATCATTCTGCCAAATCCATAACGAGAAAAGACCTACAATATTCACAAGAAAAATCCCAGTAAATCATTCCATAACTCGGACCTTTCAAACGCGTGTGAACTATGAACTATAAATTTGAAGTATTGCTATATCCTCCATCACAAAAGGTTCGAGATTTTACAAAGGGGTTTGTCGTAAAAAATGCAAATAACCTGGTTTATGAGTGGTTCAGCTGTAATGAGATAGATAGGCAGGATTTATTATATCGTTACAATAATGGATATCGTTTTCAATTCATGATTCCATATTGTGAATGCTCACCTGTTTGTGGGACAAAGCTGAGCTGTAATGAGATTATTTTATTACTTTCAGCTCGAAATTTAAATCTATTTTAATGTACCAACAACCCACAGGCGTCTGTAGGTGGTTTTGTTAAAGATTGATGGGTGTTACGTAACTTATTGTGGCTAATTGTATTGATGAATTATGGCTTAAATCTTCTATATGCCTATCAAACAAAGTCGAGTTATTAATAACTAAAGACCGGCTAAAGAAAAGTGATTTTGATCTGGGGGCACGGCAGTGCCCCCCGCCAAGTCGAGCGCGAAGCAAACACTGCCGTACCATCCTTTACAGGAACCCTTTCGCCGCATTTTCAGGCCCCTATTTGAGAACCTCTGGATAAACCCAGAACGCTGAAATTTTCGTCATCTAGTAAGATATACAATCACATACTTAAAATAAAATTTCAAGTCTGTAGGTCATTTAGTTCCCAAGTTAAGCGAAAGCAAAGTTTCGTATTTATGACAGACACTCACTCACTCACTCACTCACTCACTCACTCACTCACTCACTCATGATCATCAAAATAGAACTAGTACTTCCCATAAACCTAGAGAGCTGAAATTTGGTACAGAGTTAGGGTTTAATGGCCACATAAAGGGAAAACTATAAAAACTAGGATAATCGAACGGGAACGGGAATTATACGGGAATGGGAACGGGAATTGTAACTCAAGAACGGCTGAACTGATTTGGCTGAAAATTGGTGGGGAGGTAGCTTAGAATCAGGAAAAGGACATAGGATAATTTTAAACCCGAAATTCCCACGGGATTGGGAACGGGAATTTAAAAATCAAGAACGGCTGAATTGATTTGGCTGAAAATTGTTGGGGAGGTAGCTTAGAACCAGGACAAGAACATAGAATACTTTAATCCCGAAAATCCCACGGGAATGGGAACGGGAATTTATTACTCAAGAACGGCTGAACTGATTTGGCTGAAAATTGGTGGGGAGGTAGCTTAGAACCAGGACAAGAACATAGAATACTTTTAATCCCGAAATTCCCACGGGATTGGGAACGGGAATTTATTACTCAAGAACGGCTGAATTGATTTGACTGAAAATTGGTGGGGAGGTAGCTTAGAACCAGGACAAGAACATAGAATACTTTAATCCTGAAAATCCCACGGGGATGGGAACGGGAATTTATTACTCAAGAACGGCTGAACTGATTTGGCTGAAAATTGGTGGGGAGGTAGCTTAGAACCAGGACAAGAACATAGAATACTTTTAATCCCGAAATTCCCACGGGATTGGGAACAGGAATTTATTACTCAAGAACGGCTGAATTGTTTTGACTGAAAATTGGTGGGGAGGTAGCTTAGAACCAGGAGAAGCACATAGAATACTTTTAATCCCGAAATTCCCACGGGAATGGGAACGGGAATAATAATTCTAGAACAGCTGAACTGATTTGGCTGACAAATTGTGGGGAGGTAGCTTAAAACTATTTATCTATAGATACTTTTTATCCCGAAATTCCCACGGAAACGCGAACGGGAACTACGCGGGTGAAACCGCGTGGAACTTAATAATATAATACTACTCCTAAAAAAAAGTGTGTCAAATAAAAAAATCTAATAAAATAAATCAATATAAACAAGTTTTAACAAAAAGAAATGAAATCCCACCAAAAACATTCTGTAAAAAACTAGCCAAGTCTCGATAGATCTGCTTGTTTAAATCTAAAAAGTAATGAAATCTAGACAGACTCGTGCCAAGTCTAAGGTTCCTTACTGCGATTTCTTTATTATTATAGTTAATGTTGTGTGACTTGGCCGTTGAAGGGTACACGTGTATGTACACAAGGGTACAAAACTAGGTGCTCCATGACGCTATTGCACCAATCTTAAAAAATCCAGAACCTATCCATTGACGATAGAAAATTAGCTTAATTATAGCCACTTGAAAAATGTTGATTCAATATCCAGTCAATTATAGGCTTGATAAAGCTGCGTATTTTAATAATGTTATAACATTACGTGTAAACAAAATTGACGTGTACCCACTACTAACCTTTTAAACAATGTTCAACGGCCAAGTCACACAACATTAACTATAATAATAAAGAAATCGCAGTAAGGAACCTTAGACTTGGCACGAGTCTGTCTAGATTTCATTACTTTTTAGATTTAAACAAGCAGATCTATCGAGACTTGGCTAGTTTTTTACAGAATGTTTTTGGTGGGATTATAATTACTAAGAACAGCGTGGATGGTTTTTAGCCTGAAATTCTTACAACATATAAAAACAGAAATTATATGTAACTAGCTGCGCCCCGCGGTTTCACACGCGTAGTTCCCGTTCCCATTCCCGTGGGAATTCTGGGATGAAAAATAGATGTTGGCCGATTCTCAGTCCTACTGAATATGCTCACAAAATTTCATGAGAATCAGTCAAGCCATTTCGGAGGAGTACGGGAACGGACATTGTGACACGAGAATTTTATATCTAAGATTAAATGACTTACATACAAAATAGTATGTATTTCGACAATTAACATAACATAATCATTCACTACATCATCTCATTATAGTAACTGACCCCTAACTAAGCTCGAAGCTTGTATCTAGGGTATCTGAAACTACGCACACACTCATTCACACACACACCCAGACCGAGACAAACATTTGTGGTTCACACAAATATTCACCCCGCACGGGAATCGAACCCGCAACCTTACGGATGGTAATTAAATAAACGTTATTAAATAAAAATAGCATTTACTAATAAAACAATGAAATACATTTCTAGAAAAAAATAATACGATTAACTTCGAATATCTTTGATAGACTGAAAGGTTTAACGTTAGGTATCTTTATTATATTTTTATTAATCCCCTTATCAAATACAAGACATTGAGATAGGTTTGTTCATATTATATTTAGATAATTATTATTCTAGTAATGTTATGTATCTAAAAAGTTTGTTTGTTTGTTTGAAAACGTTAATCTCTAAGTGAGATAAATTGAAAAAATATATATATATAGAGTTCGATTGCCCATTTATTGAGCAAGGCTATCAGTGTGATTTGTTACAGATGTTCCTTATAACCAGGAATACCATAAAGAATATTGTGTTTTTATCCTGAAATTCCAACAGGGTTGATAAAATATGAATCATGCAAGTCAAACTATGAGGCACAACTAAGAACTAGGAAGCTATAAAAAACAATATTTTATAGTCTTCTGGCTTCTCGCGGAAAAAATACGCTACGATCAAAACAAGCAGAGCTAACACGGGTTAAGGTGCGGGGTACAGCTAGTCCAAAATAATATTCGGTACACAATTTAGTATTAGTCGTTTGAGATGACTTGGAGTAGATCTCAAGTGATACGCGGGTGAGTATTCAGGGATTGGCTTTGATGTCTAGACAACGGAGACGCTAAGAGCTCTCAATGAACATTTTACGCAGACATTGTTTGGGAGTAAGTTTATCTGTTAGTATTTGTTATTTGTTTGTAGCTTGCTAAGAAAATTGTTGTATCATTGTATTTTTTCTTCAGAACGATTAACTTGATGTCTTAGTGTTTTGGCTTCGTCCGGGGTCGCGTCATGTTCGTTTGCTATATGGTGTAAATGGTTTAAGATCACCTATACGCATAAAGGCCTAATCCCCCTTATTTAAGGTAGTCTCCAGCCCATCGGTGGGGACATTATGCTAGCTGATGATGATGATGACGATACGCATAAAGCAAGCATAGTAAAGTCGGTGTAAGGGGCTTGTTCCAATCTGTCCGACAATTAGTTCGATCATCGAACTACTTGGGCAAAAATATTCCAAATAGTCCGACAGTGAATTTTACGGTACATTCAAGTGGGAAAAATATTTGCCCAGTATTCACGTTATGGTACTTCACATACATATAAAAACCTATAATATTATTATCATTCCTCTTTTAAGAACCACTTAAAATACAAGATCGAAATGAAGTAATTATTTAAGATTTTTGCAATGAAAGTACTAGAGAAGAATCAAGGTGAAGGAGATATACTTAGTATTATATTATAGCCTATATGAATAATTAACATAAATACGTTTTTATTTAAAAATTAACGCTTTAGGTTATGCTCTCCTGGTACTTCTAATAATAATTCTCCACAGAAATACCAATAACTTTATTTAATTTTGTGAATTAATTTAACTAAGTTTATTTATTGAAAATACCTCCTCTACATTTCTGTTCTCCTGGTATTGTAAAATAGATTATTGTTAAATTCCTTAAAACATAATTTATTTTGAACAGAGCCATTTCGTTATTTCTTTTTTATTTGACTGTACTTCACTGCTGTCGAACTATTTGGAATATTTTTTCCAAGTAGTTATATGATCGAACTACTTGTCGGACAGATTGGAATAAGCCAGCAAAACTTGTTGACTCTACCATGTAAGTACCACATTCTCACAGAAAATCAGCCTGAAGTAACTACGTTTCGCATGGTGGGTGAGAAGTTCTCCTTCATATATCCTGCCTGGTATATCATAGAAGTATCGCACTTGTGACTTCTCTGATATTAGGGTCCATGAGTGAATGTTTGATGGTCACTTATCATCAGGTGATACATCAGCTTGTTTACACCCTATGTCTGTAAAATAAAAAAAAAACATTTAGCTATTAATACGTCATGCATGAAAAAACATACTTGACATAATAAATTGTAAACAAAATAGCGACACAGCTGGTGCAAGTTATAGTAGCAGTACAATAACGATTGCAGTGACAGTTTCAGCGTTACTACTAATTAGGGGATGTCGTATGCACGGTGCAGTTAGTAGTTTTCAATAGGAAACTTTTAGTTGGTCCCGGATTATCTGGACAAACTGTTTGGTTTCGCCTCCATGGCTGTGTTTGTGAGGTTTCCTATGTTCTATTATTTTGGTTTGTTATTATTTAACTACTGTGTTGTTATGAAGGTTTTCCTTGTATTAGAAAGAGGAGGTTTCTAATTTCACTGTAGTTATGTATTTATTCATATATCAAATATAAGTAGCAGTAGGTAAGTTATTTATAAATACATCATCTTATGTGGTCCACTTGGCTCCTAATCTTTTTTTTTCCAAAGGTATAACCAGGTCCAGGCGTAAAAATTAATTCGGGCGATTGCTGCCATACTATCTTACCAAAAAAAGACTCGCCTACAGACCAGATTTTGAAAGGGTAACATTTCTTCTAATCCAAGATCCCACGGAGGACTACGCACACAATAAAAATATACGAACATTCATATTCTTGAGATTAAGAATTGAATAAGACGTAGCCAGATTTCTAATGCAAAATTAATGTGAGTAACTGTAAAATGTTACGCCGAAATAATGACCAATGATCGTTTTTTGATACAACCCATGAGCCTATTATTTAAAAACATGTAAAATATATGACGAACGCAATTAATTACGAATTAATGAAGCACCCGGTCGTTTGAATAATACTTCTAAAGTAGATTTTAATTGGTGATTCAGTCTCACGCAACAATTGAAACGAATGTAGGTTAGGTCGTACCATCTCCTCAATTAATTGACGAAATGATCCCAGTACTCACTTTTGAATAGAAGTTTATATGAAAATTATTTTGTGTTATGTATCAATTTGAACAGTCATTAAACGTTATTTGTACAACTCTGATATATCTTCGGCTGTGTCTCTAGATAACTTTTTTAGGATATAAGTCTGTTTTTTTCTTATTTCAAGACTGGGTTCGACGTTTATATAGCGTTGGTTAGTTGGTGTCTAATTCTTATTTAACTAGATTCAGTGGCATTATTTCTCTCACAAAATAGATAAGTAAACGGATGTCCCTAACTGACTCCATGATCTGTGATTTCTCAGGTACCTTACTAAATTTTGACCTCGACTATGTAGTAGATGATACAAAATAACCACATTTAACCAATTATTATAAGGATTATAATGTTAGTACGAAAATAGTTTTGCCTTTTTCTTCTGTCTTGAGTGAATTTATGGTATCTGTGATAGAAAGGTCTTTATTCTGCAGTAGTATACTTGATTTTAAATGTGCATTTCAAAATATAGGTTTTTTTTAACAAAATATCTTTTGAATTAGTAATGCAAATTGTTGCGGACGAAGAGGAGTCCCAATAAATTTAGTTTTAAGTATATGTTTTTTGCTCCCCACAATAGCGTAATATTAGAAAATTATGTAATAGAAATATATTCGCATCTCATTCCTTAAGACGAAAATGCTCAGTAATATAGAAGCATAAGAATGGCAATGAGCGACAGAGATAGCAGTAGGTAGCCTTTTCGCTCATCGAAAATGTAATTTAGCGCTCCAAAGAGTGCACGATGTGAGCGACGAGTGAGAGAGACGCAAATATATGTTGTATTATTCGCACAGATGCATGAAAAAGAAAGCGATAGGTGCGCTCCTCACTCTGAATTGTATAAAACGCTCAATTAGATAGTAGTTAATTTTAAGTAACAAATTGTCAATATAATAAGCGGAACACGCTCAGTCGGCGCGCTTGTTCCATTGCGAAAAATAAACGGAAAGTTCAACCGAGAAGCCTTAGTTTCATTGAAATCCCTGGTAGGCTTCAAAAGTTAACGTTGGCGGTAAGTAGCGCCAACAATCAATTGGTCCTTCGAGCCGGATGAAGATTCCAGTGAACTAGAAGCCTGAACGAACATATTGAAAAAGGAAGAATTTGTGTGGGAAGAAATTCTTATCGTCGTGTCATCGCTTCGAGTGTTCTGTAACCTGTGGAACGATAAACCCAACGTGACGTCGTGCTGCGTGTTGTATCGTCTGAAGACTAGAAGTGTTACCTGCGCCAGTGAACCTGGGGGAACGAGGGACATCTTCGTCGGGACGACTACAGCAGCGCCGGGACGCCGACGTCGGGAACAAGCGTCGAGTGAAGATTAACGCGGTTTGTCCGCGGCCCGTGTATTCCACCACCTAACGGTGTCAAACGGTGCGAATACATTGGGTTAACGCCTACCCAGGCGGTGTGGTGTCTTGTGCGGCACCACCAGTCGATCACACAAGCGTGAGGACTGAAGCGCACATCTACGCCGGTACGGGTCATACCGTTGTGCGGGGGCCGGACTGTAGGCACTGCCAAAGGTGATCGGACACTCCAGCCGATCACTGAGCGCCCCGTTACACGTTTACCCCACTGCCGGGTAGGACCTACCCTTACCCCATCCTTACCGTTCCATCCCTTAGGGAGCATATCCCGGTTTCCCCCGGGCCCTCCCGAAGGACTGATAGTGTTAGGGCGTTAGGGTGTTAGGGCGTTAGGTGTCCGATAGGGAATTAGGGGCGGAAGAGCCGAAGAATGCCGATCTCCAGGAGCCCGCCGGGACGACGAGTCTACGAAGACCCGCCCGCATCGCCATCCGTACAAGTCAGCACGACGCCGATTACGTCACGACCGACGACAACAATGCCATCCGACTTACCATCGACACTGGCAATGACCGTAACGAGACCGGCACCAGAGAGAAGCCGCCGCCCGCCATCAGTTCATTCCCAAAGGTCATCGGCAAGCGCAATAGCTCGAATAAAACAAATCGAGCTAGAAGCGGAAGAACGTCTAATGGAATTAAGACGTAAGGAAATCCAAATGGAAGCGGCGTTAATAAAGAAACGATTAGCCGCAGATGTAGCTACTATTCGGGAAGAAACGGATAGAGAAAGTTTATGCGCGGAGGAAGTCGCGGACACAGATAAACGAATTGATGACTGGTTTCACCGAAGTAAGCAACGGGGGGAGCAACCAGAAGAAAGATATCACTCTCCTCCACGAGACAGAGAACATCGTAACAAGTCGCCGGTCAAAGCTAGAGAAAAAGGCATAGATAGACTGGCAGACGCCTTGGAGAAAATGATGAGATCCCGAGGTCCACCTAGGCAGACTCAAGACTTGCCAATATTCACCGGAAAAGCAAGTGAATGGCTACCGTTCAAGGCGGCAATGATAGAATCAACACACATAAATAACTTCAGTAACGCTGAAAATCTAGCCAGATTGAGGACTTGCCTACGGGGGGAGGCAAGAGAGACTGTGTCAGCCCTACTATACACGGCTAATAGCCCAGATGGAATAATGAGAACGCTAGAGCAATGTTATGGACGACCAGAAGTCATTATTGATCACGCCTTTGATAAGATGAAGAAGTTGCCTCGGTTAGGGCAATCAGCGAACGAATTGAACTCATTTGCGATACAACTACAAAATATCGTCACGTCAATCAACTGCATAGATGAAAAAGGATATTTGCAGAATCCCATGTTGACACGCCAAGTGACTGAGAAGTTGACACCTCATATTAGATCACGGTGGTGTGACTACGCAGAAGAACATGGTAATACAAATGAACCAGAAATCATGTTAATGTCACGCTTTTTAATGAGGGAAGCTGATCGAGCGATCCGTCACTCATATACGTCAACTCAGTTCACGTCATCAGCGGGGGTTGGACGCAGCGCAGTACCAGACGATAGGAGGAGATACAACAACAACAACAACAGAGATCGCAAAGGAGTGAACACAGCTACAGACAGCGAACAAAATAAAGATATATGTTTTTGCTGTGGGAACGCACACGAGACAACAAAGTGTCGCAAGCTGTTAGCTATGACAGTTCAAGAGCGTTGGGAATGGGCGAAAGAAATCAGAATATGTTTCCAATGTCTACGCAGCAAACACAGGCGTTACAATTGCAAAGCTAAGAAATGCGGTAAAAATGAATGTCGTCAAGCTCACCATGCTCTATTGCACGAGGAAAGGAAACAAGTAGAGGCACCGAAAGAAGATGACACAGCTGTGATAGCGTCAGCTAGACAAGACATACAAGAGAACCAAGCGTTATTGAAAGTTTGTCCAGTGGTTCTACGAACGGAAAACGGAGAAATAGACACATTTGCACTGTTAGATGAGGGCTCAACTGTAACTCTTATTGACGAAGAGATAGCCGGAATGATTGGGGCAAATGGACCGAGAAAAGGTCTAAGCATTCACGGAGTCACGTCAACACAGAGTGAACCCAACAGTCGCGTTGTTAAGATCCAGCTTAAAGGAAAAAGGCAATCCAGTTATAACGACATAACAGCACGAACGGTAAAAAATTTGGTGCTGGGAGGTCAAAGTATACAAGCAAGCTTATTAGAAAAGCCACACTTGAAGAGAATAAATAAACAAGATGTATGCTATGCGAACGCTAAGCCTCGTATATTAGTTGGCGCAGACAATTGGCATCTGATTGTAACTCGCAGGTTACTCACAGGGAAAAGGAATGAGCCAATAGCATCCCTGACCCAGTTGGGATGGGTGATTCATGGGTCAGCACCTAAATGCGTGATTACAAACAAAGAGGGTATATATCATGTACATCACGTCAGTAACCACAGCGAAGATAAGGAGCTACATGAACTCGTGAAATCACACTTTGAAATAGATTCACTCGGAGTCATGTTGCAATCAAAACTCAGCTCAAACGATGAACGAGCCGTTAAAATATTTGAAGAAACTGCGCAGCGTATAAATGGTAGATTTGAAGTTGGACTCCCGTGGAAATCTGATATAATGCGCATGCCGCCGAGTTATGGCATGGCATTGAGCCGCTTGAAAAGCATCGAAAAGAAAATGGACAAATCAGATGAGTTCAAAATAGCGTACACTGCACAGATGGACAACTTGTTTGATAAAGGATACGCATCAAGTTGTAGTAAACAAGAAGACAACGAAAAGGTTTGGTATCTGCCACACTTCGCCGTCGTGAACCCTAATAAACCAGGGAAAATAAGAATGGTTTTCGACGCGGCAGCCCAGGTCAATGGCACATGCCTCAATGATGTGCTGTTGGACGGTCCAGACTTACTTCAGTCGTTAAATGGAATATTGTACCGTTTTAGAGAAAAGCCTGTTGCTGTAATAGCGGACATAAGAGAAATGTTCTTGCAAGTGAAGATAAGAGAAGACGACAGAGTCGTCCAGAGATTCTTATGGCGCGGAAACGATCGACATGGTCCACCGAAAAAATATGAAATGAGCTCAATGATATTTGGAGCCAAGAGCTCTCCATTCTTAGCGCACAGCGTGAGGAACAAGAATGCCTTAGATCACAAGGAAGACTACCCGTTGGCATATAAATCCATCACGGAGAACCATTACATGGACGACTGGGTAGAAAGTTTTGAGAGTGAAGACATTGCCGAAGAAACGATAAAACAAGTAACCGTAGTTCATAAAAAGGCAAGTTTTGAACTAGCGGGTTGGCAATGTAATGAAAAACGTTTGATCGCTCACGTCGCGGGGAAAGATCGCGCTGATAAGCCTAAAGAGTTCGGCGCTAATACTCATGCATATGAGAAGACGTTGGGCATCATTTGGATTCCAGAAACGGACGAACTTACGTTTAACACGAGCATGAACAGAGTACCCGAAGACATCAAGCAGGGAATAAGAGCACCGACTAAGAGAGAAGCTCTGAGCTTGGTCATGTCTTTGTTCGACCCATTGGGGTTAGTGAGTCCGTATACAATAACGGCGAAGATAATCCTACAAGAATTATGGAGAAAACAACTTCACTGGGATGAACCGATACCGCAAATAGAGAGCGAATTAATCAAAGAATGGTATCTGGATATCGATCATATAAAAAAATTACGTATAAACAGATGTTACGATAAATCGAATGGGGTTGTAAAAAGACAGATTCATGTGTTTTGTGATGCCAGTGAACAGGCATATGCAACTGTAGCATATTGGCGCATAGAGAAAGCCAATAGTGAAATTAATGTAAATATTATATCAGGCAAAGCAAAGGTGGCACCACTGAAAACACAGAGCATCCCTAGATTAGAATTACAAGCTAGTCTGATAGGAGCACGATTGGCTTCAAGCATAGTAAAGGAGCATGAATACGAAGGAGATGTGACTCTGTGGAGTGATTCTCAAACAGTACTCCACTGGATTAACACTTTCACAGCGGATCACGACCTCAGCTCGGCATTCATATTTTTCTCTAACGCGCGAATCACGAGTAGCACTCGTGACCGCCTTTCAAATGTTTATTAGAAAATCACGACGTCTTGTCGTGATCCGCCTTGTACACGTTTGTAGCTTAGTTCATAAGCTACACACACATATACAATGTTTGTATGTAGTAAGAACGCGATAGCTACAGTTCGCGATCGCCCGCGCCCACTCAGTCGACCGCCGGCGAGAGTACGGAGCGAGTGTGACTGTTTTTGTCTGTATGACTTTTTTTTTTTTATAAAAAATGACCATGTTTACTTTACTCGTATTAAATTATTTTATATACTATAATTTTTTTTTATTTATTATCCATAAAATATAAAAGTATATCTTTTAAACACAAAAAGAATTATCCATATACCCCTATCCGTTATTTTTCTATGATGTTCACAATTATGCAGAAATACGCCCGCGTACCGTATCAAGCGGCGCTCTAAACGCTCCGCTGTGAAAGTGTTAAGAATGAGTCATCCAAGTACAAACCTTACGTAGCACACAGAATAACGGAGATAATGGAGTTGACACGAAGTGCACAATGGAGATGGGTGCCAACTGCATATAATGTAGCCGACGATGCCACAAGAATTGGCAACACAAAATTGAGAAAGGAAGATCGTTGGTTCCGATGCCCGTCATTTCTATACCAATCAGAAGATGAATGGCCTGAAGAGATCGCTACAATTAGTGATGAGAACGAAGAAGTGACAATAGCACATGTCACACGTGAAGAACCTTTAATTGATATTGCTAAGTTCTCATCCTATAATAGATTAGTTCGTACGATAAGTTATGTGTTAAGATTTGTAAATAAATGTAAAAAGCGAACTAATGAAGATGATGTGGATTTAATGAAGAAATCAGAAGTATTATTATTGGCAATTGCACAAAAAGAAGATTTTATATCAGATATCAAGCGACTGAACGAGGGAAAACTTATAGAACGCTCAAGTCATTTACTGAAGTTAGATCCTATGATAGGAGAAGATGGAATCATACGAATGAATGGTAGGATCAACGCTGCTAATGTGCCTTCACACACGAAGAATTTGCCTATCCTGAATGGAAAGAATCATTTATCTACATTAATCATACGTCAAGAACATGAAAACTATAATCATGCGGGCAGAGAACTATTAGTGAATAATCTACGACAAAGATTTTGGATCATCAGATTAAGACCCGCCGTGAAAAAGGTGTTATTAAATTGTGTAATCTGCAAGCGATACAGAGCGACGCCGAGAATCCCGGTAAAAGGAGATTTACCAAAGGAACGATTGACTGCCTTTTCAAGACCCTTCTCTAACTGCGGTGTAGACTGCTTTGGCCCTATGTGGGTAACAATCGGGCGCAGAAAGGAGAAAAGATGGGGAATTATCTTTACCTGTCTAGTGACCAGGGCGGTCCATTTGGAGATATTACACAGTCTAAGTACAGATTCAGCTATAATGGCAATGAGAAGAATGGCGGCGAGGAGAGGCTGGCCTACAGTTATGATGTCCGATAACGGAACTAATTTTCGCGGAGCGGACTTAGAATTGAGAAATGCACATAAAGAATGGCAGCCAAAACTACAAGAGTATTTGACATTGAAAAGGGTCACTTGGAAATTTATTGATCCTGGAGCCCCCAATCAGGGAGGGGCATGGGAAAGGTTAATAAGGTCTGTCAAAAATGCTCTAATTACAACACTTAGAGAAAGAGCTCCAAAGGAGGAAGTGTTAAAAACAGTAATGATTGAAGTAGAAAACACTTTGAACTCGCGTCCGCTTACACATGTGTCAGTAGATCCTAAGGATATGGAAGCGCTGACTCCGAACCATTTTTTATTAGGTTCGTCTACAGGAATGCCGATAACTGGGGATACGAACACGGCAGACAAGAGAACGTGGCGGGCAGCACAAGCGATGGCCAATATGTTTTGGGAACGATGGCAGAAGGAATATCTTCCCATAATGGCGCCAAGAGGTGAAAGCTATAGAAATGATCAGAATTTAAAAGTAGGCGACGTGGTCATTGTTGCCGATGGACTTTTACCGCGCAACGTTTGGCCAATGGGGCGAATAGAAAGCGTTATTACGGGCCCAGACAAAGTTGTAAGAAGTGCGGATGTGCGTGCGAAGGGTGGGTACTTCCGACGGCCTGCGAGGAGGCTCATCGTCCTCCCGATTGAGGATGGCTGCGGAGGCCTTCGCCGGGGGGAGGTTGTTGCGGACGAAGAGGAGTCCCAATAAATTTAGTTTTAAGTATATGTTTTTTGCTCCCCACAATAGCGTAATATTAGAAAATTATGTAATAGAAATATATTCGCATCTCATTCCTTAAGACGAAAATGCTCAGTAATATAGAAGCATAAGAATGGCAATGAGCGACAGAGATAGCAGTAGGTAGCCTTTTCGCTCATCGAAAATGTAATTTAGCGCTCCAAAGAGTGCACGATGTGAGCGACGAGTGAGAGAGACGCAAATATATGTTGTATTATTCGCACAGATGCATGAAAAAGAAAGCGATAGGTGCGCTCCTCACTCTGAATTGTATAAAACGCTCAATTAGATAGTAGTTAATTTTAAGTAACAAATTGTCAATATAATAAGCGGAACACGCTCAGTCGGCGCGCTTGTTCCATTGCGAAAAATAAACGGAAAGTTCAACCGAGAAGCCTTAGTTTCATTGAAATCCCTGGTAGGCTTCAAAAGTTAACGTTGGCGGTAAGTAGCGCCAACACAAATAAAATGTGTGATTCAAAAACAATATGGTATTGAATTTACATGTTTTTTTTTATTTTCATACCATTTTTTAAATTAGATACCTAAAACCAACATATTTTAAAACAAAACAAAATATCAAATCCAAATACAATATTACATTTCGATGCATACAAATAAAAACATCAAAGAACATAAATTCTCAAAGGGTGTTTTACGTAAATTTGAAAATAAAAAGAAATACGAAATCCTAGTCTCTAACCAATAATGCATCTATAGTCTTTTGTCATTTCACACATTTTCTATACAATACGTACTTAGACCGTTTAGCCATTTGCCTTCAACCACATACGTTAATAAGTCGTCGGATATTCTGAGCCATTATAGTGTAAGATCCCAAGACTTCCAGACTTATCCCTTCTTATGTTTGACAATCAAAACGCGAAAATGGGAATATTTAATTTCAATTTGTGTAAGCATACCTTGCTAGCTTGTCACAGCGGCATATTGTCGGGTACCAGACAAACATCAGGTATATATGTATAGAAGTATTTTTTTCTTAAATCGTCAGAGCTGATTTTTGCGTATGTTTGAGAGAATATTGTCAGAATTAGTAACTAATTAACATTGTCAGATTCTCTCCTTCGGTGGTAAGTTATTACAAGACCCTTAAAAATCATAAAAAAAACATGTATTACATAACTTACCTATTAATAGACCCTTTTGCTATACATTAAATTTTCGAGAAAGTAAGTAATATTCTTGGTCCCTGGGATCTTGGTCCACAAAGTGCTTAGCGGACATGACTTGTGACGTTAAAATTTCATGCAATACACAACCGTAGTACGTCGTAATAAGATCTATTGGAGTTACATGCATCGGTTTTACTGCGTTCAGACGGTTGTGTTCAACACACATCTGTGGAAGTGGAAGAGTGATTGACTGCACATTTCTTGGTAATTGGAAACACCAGCTTATTACAGAAAGTGTCTCGTTTGAAGTTTGAAGGAGTACGCCCTAAATACGATTAATGTATGGTGTGGGTAGGATGGTGTTACGAGTAGTTATCATATTTTACATGCATTTTTAATATTTTATTGATACTACATATTAGAATTTAATATAAACATCTATCCTAAACACTCAGTTCCGTATAAGACTAAAAACCATTGTTGAGGTAAAGACAGACCTCCGTTTTGCTCTACCAAAATTTTTAAAATGCATTTATGGCTTCTAAGTTACTTTTATAATTTCACATACAAAATATGCCAAATAGTTTAAAAAAAGAATTGTAATTACCAACTTAAATCATTGTTCTACGAAATCGTAAGTAACATAAAAGTTAAGGAATATTCTAAGAGAAATGTTTGATATTATTTTACCGAACCATTGTTCTAAATCAAAACAAAACTAAAGTACAGTTTTCAACAATAACATCTTCAGCTGTTTCGTTCCATTTCAATACTTCTGTTCTGATAAAGTTTATGACTAAAGTTACTTTAGCTAATACTAGACCTGTCCCGTGGATTTTCGTACGTAAATCCCATCCTCTGGGAATTTTGGGATAAAACTTTTCTGTTCAAACCTCTTGAATGCAGTCGGAAATGTAGACCAATTTAAAAAAAAAGTTTCATTCCATAAGCACTTAGTCCTGTAGAAATTTATTTAAGAAAGTATTTGAAATAACTAGCGAAATATCACGTCTTTGATGTATGATTGAGTGTTAAAGACAAATTGTCTAGTGCTACAAGCGAATCGACGCCACTGTTTCTTTATAAAAATAGAAAATCAATACTTAGTTCTCACAGATGTGATTTCTTTACGCGAAAGGAAATTTAACTGATTAAGTTTTACAGTTTATTCTTATAGTAAAATTATTAAGAATAATCTTTACTAATCCTTACTAGTTATTAGATATTATGAATGCGAAAGTAACTCTATCTATCTGTTACCTTATCACGGCTAAACTACTGAACCGATTGACTTGAAATTTGGTACAGGGGTAGCTTATGGTCTGGGAACGGACATAGGGTATGTTTTATCCCGAAATTCCCACGAGATCGGGAACTACGCGGGTGAAACCGCGGGGCGCTGCTAGTTAGCCATAAGAAGTAAGATAGTGTCATTTTAGAAAAAAAGCTGCTTCTGATTATTACCGATTACACCCAAATGTTTGGTATCAGAAACTTTATACTCAGAATAATATTAATTAGTTTCCTTTAGCAAATAGCGTTTGAACAGCAAGTCTATTGTTTAGTTCAATTCAAAAGAACGACATACACAAATACACGTAAGATAGTCAACAATACCTGTCTTTTACAGTTCGGTCAGCTGAAACCATTCACCAACTTTGTATCACACTCAGCAAATAAAACTGTACTAATTAGTACATTCGGTTTCGTTCATCGAACACAATCGCAGACAAAACAACAAAGTTTGCAACCCCGACACTATAACAAGCATTGCTTTGTCGTTTCAAAAAGGAATTGTGTGGCTTTTGAAAGTTGATAATTATTGGTGTTTTCTCTGTAAGTTCTTTTAATTAGTAGCGTTTGTTACTAAAGTTATAAGTCGTTTTATTCTTAGGTCTCTTGGTAAAGAATTTTTAATGTGATAAGTTTCTTTGTTTCTTTCTTATTTATTTTAATGTTCAACTGTTTGTGATATTTTGTTTTGCTGGTCATACATTTTTCATCATTATAATGATTTTTGTCATCACGTGCCTGCTTGCCAATATTCAAAGACTCGATTCCCTTTCGAGACAAACATTTTTGTGCATACCTAATATCTATAACGATAAATATTAGTTAGACGGACCACCAAACACTTATTTTCCAGGTTACCGAATCCATCTCTGTACGAAACAAGTACAAATATATTTCCAAAGTTTTAAGAACAAAAACCACACAATTTCACAGCTGGATTATTCAATGGCAAGTTTCCTGTGGGAGTAAGGGACGAGGCGAGCGGTGTCTGGTGTCAGCTAATTAGAGCAGGCGTTGACGCGTAATGACACGTTGGAGGTGAGGAATAGTTTTAGACAACTCTACTTCGCTACAATTGTATTAGAGGCTACTATTTACTCGATAATCAATAGTAATTTAAACATCAAATATATGAAGATGGTAGAATTACTAGTAGTACTGTAAGTTCCAGTACTTTTTTTAGCCAAATCAACTGTTTTGATGGTAACTTAAAAGACTATATCGATGATGTTGGTATGACAGCTGGAACCGACGGCCTCCGAAACAAGGTAATATTTTCCACAGTTTAGGTTAGTCTTTTAATAAGTACCGTTCAAAACCGGAAGGCACAAGTTCTTTATAATAAAGACATTTCACAGCCAAAGTAACAAAATTTAAATAACGTAGGCGTCCAATAAACTATTAATTTTATAATATCGAAACCATTCACACGTGCATTCTAAAAGTGCTTAATGATGGTTATCATTAGCAACGCATCCATAACAGGGGTTCCGTACTCAATAGATATACGCGAATCACTCTCAAAATGTCACTAAAGCGTGGATAATGCAAAAACTCCAACCACATGTTTTGTTCCCATCAAATAATAATAGCATATCGCACAAAAACGACATCATTCGCAACCCTAGCACACAGAGCAGCAGCACTCCATATCAAATGTATGTCAGAATCGCAGAATGTAAAATTTCTATGCGAACTGTATTTCACGGCAATGAAATAAAGAGGGTCGGACACTCATTGAATTAGGGTAAAGGGGTCACGTTAAAGATGGGCTGCAACAAATTGTGTGCTCTCTAGCCTTTTGTTAACGGTCCCTGCTGTACTTAATTGTGCTTTTGTCCGGCTTTAGAGACCATTCTGTGATTGGTCATCTTACACAGGATTTGGATTAAAATAATACGCAGATGTAATGTGAATTATTTGTCTTCTATTGTACTTATGATTTGGGCTCGCATTAAGCTTTTAGACTTTTTTACTTTAAGATACTTAGAATATTTTTGTTTCAAAAAGGTACCTACTCAAATATTATTTTGATTGAATTAATTAAACTATGATGATTAAAGGGCAATTTAGAACACAATGAAGCATATTTTACCTATACAATAACAGAAGTAAAACTGTCTACGTCTTTCTCTATCAATTTCTTTTTTGACTATGGACATTAACGTACCCTATCTCCGGAAACATTTTAGCCACACGTGCACACACCAATTGGTATCCTTAACCCTTACTTTGCATACAATCCAGTTTTATCGTGTTAATATCTCAATCGGCACCCCGGTCGTTAACACCAAAATGCCCAATATACGTTATCAGTGCACATCATTCAGCTCTTCATAATACTTTGTGGCTACGGACAATCGCATTAGCACACGCCTCAAAAACGAGCTTTCACCGCGAATAGCCATCCTAAATAAACAATAACAAGGAGGGGACCGCTGCTTTTAAACGATCTCCAGCGGCTCAGCTGACAGATTAGCTCACCCTATTAACAAACCTAATTTTATGATATAAATCAATAACTGTGGCTCTTATGTCGCATAAAATAAAGGTTAATTTAGCTAGTTGGAGTTGCAAATGTAAGTTTGTACGCCGATGGGTTTGTCTGATAGGTGCTTATGGAGTTTTTAGGTAGAAAGGGGGGACGTGATTCGACCACGTGCCAATATGCCCTTAGGACTAGCTTTTATCTCAATAATAGTTGCCATGCCATATAGTTTATACGACGCTTAGCCTGTATGAATTTGCATAATGAGGTTGACGTTAAACCTGGATGCAGTCACAAACAAACAACTATTATAAACGGGTAGGGACCATTTAACATAATATTTTGGTGGAACAGACGTTTACGGTCTATGAAATTTGGTTATGTTTATGACTTAAGTACTTGTATCAATTAAATACTTTGATATTTTACAAATATAATTTGATCAAACAATTTGGGGCCCTTTGATATTTAGCAACTGACATAATTATTAAATCAGAATCAGCGATCACAGAGGTTTTTAGTGTTGAATTAGTCTTAGTTTATATCTCATTAGAAATATGCAGTCAAAAGAAGTGTGTAGCAAAGATAGCGATATAATCGAAATCATAAACTGCCTTATTTGCGTTGCATTTTTAGTCTGGTTTAGCACTAAACCAGGTTTTACAATCTGATCTAAGTACAATTTTGATAACTGTCAAAAGACTAAGTAAAGTGACAGATTTTACTGACAAGTGTCAAATGCTTAAACCAGGTTTAGTTAAACTAGGTTTAAAATGTAACGCAAATAAGACCGTACGTGTTTGGAAAAACATTAAAAAGTTTGATCATATTATAATGTTTTAATCGATTTCAATTGCTGACCGTACAACATGTGGCAAATCGTCAGCAAATAATAAGTACTTTTTCATCACACTTGCTCATAAAGGGGCACTTATTTGTGCAAAAACAGTTGAATAATGACACGCTTGATTCACTAGTGAGTTATAGTTTTTTTTTTAAATGGTTAGTTTTAAAAAAGTTTCGATACCAAAAAAAAAACGTGTCCATACATTTTAAAAACAAACTTCAACTATGTTGCCTTACTTTTGGTAGGTCTATGGTCGATTCCATTCATTCATTCATTCGATTTTTTTTTAATAAGTATATTCTTTTAATCTATGGCCGATCACCATTGTTGTGTTGGATGCGCGCGAATAGAAAAACTGTTTGAAAAATTAACTATTATTTGAAAACCGTACAGACTTAAGCAGACCACAGGGATTCAAACACATATTGAAAGTATTAAAACGCGTGTTTGACTATTCAAGTATCTTTGTAAATAGAAGGGTAACAAATTGTTTGATTAGGACACCAAAAATTGGTGTTAAATTTTAAATCAAGCGTTAATGTTTTAAACAAAGGAGTTTTTCGGTAAGTTGACGAAATCTGCGTGGGACATAAGCATATGCGTCCCGTTATAATTAGCGTGCAATGTTTGGCTTTACTAAATCCCTTTGGGGCGTAAATTAAGAGATTCACTCGGACGGCTTTGGATACATTTGAGTTTAAGCTCCAAAACGTACGTTTACAATATTTGTACTTATATTTGTCCAAGCTTTCAACGTAATCCGCAAATAATTTAAAAATTGTGTTCTATTTTTTGGAACGTAAAGTTTATATTTGATTGTCATGTTTATTTTCTTCAATACTGTTTGGTTAACTCTTTTTTTTTTGTTAATTTTGTATTATTGGTATTTTTTGTTGTTTTACTTATTTTCTTGTTTAAATAAGTTGGTATATTTTGCAAGTTTGAAAAGAACTGTCTTTTTGCATCACAAACACTAAAAATATATATGTTAATATGGATTTAAATTATTAATATGAGATATTAAAGCATAATCAAAAATATTATTAAAATATGTACTTTGATAAATCATAATCAAATAATCATGACCATAATTAAAATTGCTTTTTATGAAGAAAATATTTTTCGTTCTCATTGATAAAAAAGTCAATTCATAATTCAATGTTCATGAATAAATGTGTTTTGATATTACAATAAATTGAGATTCTTCTTACAATTCAATAAACCGTTCCAAATATTGAATGAAAGTAATTTATTAAATAAAGAAAATCATGAAAAGAAATTTCATATCAATAAAAGTATTCAAACCTTAGAAATAAGTGAATCCTACTAATATTATAAATGCGAAAGTTTGTATGTTTGGATGTTTGTGAGTTTGGATGTTTGTTCCACTTTTACGCAAAAACTGCTGTATCGATTTTGATTAAATTTGGTACAGATGTTCCTTATAACTAGGAATAGCACATAAGATAGGACTTTTTATCCCGAAATTCCCATGGGATTGTGTATAAGTAATCGTATGTTTTATTGTAACTTTTTGTAGTCACAAATCCTACCACTAGATGGCGTTGTTACTTAATTTTTTAACAACGATGGTGAATTGTGCTGAGATTGTATGATACTACGAGCTGCGCATTCTTACGGGAGCGGGTACATATTTTAATCTCAGCAGTAAAATAACAAGGTACAACAAAATTTTTCATTTAAAAGTTTTCCAGTAAGCAATTTTCTATGAAGAAAATTCATAAGAAAAATTTAAAATAATACCTATAGGTAAAATTAACGTAGTAGTAATAATAATAACTAACATTACAGTTTATCATAAAGTTTGCGTGCAAACGTCTACGTTCGAAACTTTTTAATAACCACAACACGGTCAAAATTAAAAATTTAAAAGTGTTTAAAGATTAAAAAACTACGGGCTAAGACTTAAATGAATGTTTACTAGGTTTTGTTGAAAATTCCTTAGGAAAATTGAATTTTATTCATATTTTGTAGTGTAGTACAAATTTTTATTTATAATTTATAGCATAGTACAATTATTTCATTTTTTACTTGGTTATACATAGATTAAGGCTTGATTTATAACCGATTAACTGTGCCTCGCGGTTTTACGCGCATTGTTCCCGATCCCGTGGGAATTTCGGGATAAAACATAGCCTATGTCTTTTCTAGGATCTTAAATTTTAAGTCAATCGGTTCAGTAGTTTAGCCGTGAAAAGGTAACAGACAGACAGAGTTACTTTCGCATTTATAATATTAAAGTAAGGATGTCGACTTAAATATAACGTGTTATTTCATTATTCGCAAGTACATGTCGCAGCTAACTCGCTGAATTAGTCTATCAGTTAATAGTCTGGCGCCTTCAATGATATTTAGTCATTCAATCAAGAGCTAGACAAATGTCTTGGATCAATAACAATGCATTTAGTTGAATGGCGTTGTCCGTTAAATAGGCTAGCTGTGCAATAAACTCAAAACAACTGTTTGGCAGTAAGATGCACATTTTACTACTTAAATTCGCTAGATATACATCATATCTCTACTAAAATAGGATACATTATTCCCGATATTCCTACGACATAAACTAGAATTAAGCTAGTAAAAGTACACAGCACACCTACTTTGTAATACTTTTATAAGTTGTATAGTTACACCTTGTAGATTTACCAGTGTAAAAGACTAGTAAGGATTGATTAGCAAATACGTAACGTGGTGATCATGACTGTACTGTGTACGTTTGCAATTGTGTACTACTGAAAGTGTGGTCATTTGAACGTGTGTCCTATTGATATTGTGTCCAGATGAAACTAAACCGCGTAAATCGCAATACCGTGGCGAGAATTCGGGATAAAAATGACATAAAGTATTACTCTTGGTCAAAATATACATCTCTACCAAATTTCTCCTAAATAAGTGTAGTTATTTTTAGCAAACATCCCTGCACAAATCCAGATAAATTTTACATTTATAAATACTCGTAATAACAGGACCTATTTAAAGTTATAATTTTAAACTCATCATTATGAAAACCTCAAATTAAATGTACCTATACGACAACTTAGTCCAACATTAACACAAGTAATCTTGTTTAAACATCGGCTTCGTAGTCCGCTGTTATTTGCATATATCTATTATTGTCGAGGGTCCACTGAAAGAGCTTTCAAAATCAACACGTGACTCTCAGATACATACAATGAGAATGAAATTTCGCATAATGGTGTTGATTTAACGACGGTGCATGGTTATTTGAATTAAAATTGTATATTTGTATTTTAAATCTTGTAGTTTCGTTTTAGAGTCTTTTTTTGTGTGGTAGTTTGAAGATTTTGTGTTTAGATTTTGTCAAATAGACGCGAAATTAATTGAACGTCGCGAATTAAATAAATAAGATAGGACAAATAATCAGTACCTAACCTACCTATTGATTTAATTGTGACAGTACCACCCGCTCTACATTGTATAACATAACTGGAAATATTTTCTTCTCGTTTTAATTTATTATTTTGTAAAAAGTGTCATTGGCCTGACAGTTGGTAAGTATAAGTACTTATTAAACCCAAGATCCAGGGTACAAATCAGGTCAGTAGATCCATGTTTGTTACTTGTGCAATATGCCTATATTGCACAAGTAACAAACATGCTCTCACAAACATACTCGTACGTGCCTATGTACGAGTATGTTTGTGTATGTAATTAAAATAATTTATTTTAATTTCTACTATTCATATTTTTTTAGACTCTCAAGCACATTTTTCTCAAAAATCTCGTTTTCAAAATCACATTAAGGAAATAGTCGTCTGTCGGAAAGCAATTTGTCTTGAAATAGCTCGCGGTAGGTGAATACAGCTGCAACTTTTCAGAGCTCAGAGTGACAATTAAAATATCTGACTAATGGACTTAAAGGAATCCCAACAATGTTAATTAACTTATAACAAATTTGTAATTTATTTGTTAACCTAATGCCGAAGGTAATTAGTCAAATCTTCGACAGTTCTGTCTTTTGAAGTTACGCTAATTTTAATCTACAGGAAGTTTGTTAATGGGCACTTGAAGATGGCATTTTTAATAACGCGCTTCATGTGATGCAACTTAATATTCATTTAGTTTTTTAAGTAGTTTTTAAGATGAAAAGTAATCTAGTTAGTAATGAGTGTGACATTATTTACTCTAGGTCTAAGGAGGCGGGTTCCCTACTCTATGCCAAAGGTTTGATCCGCTTGAACCAAACAATTCTGTACAGGAACCAATCTGTATTCTTTCTGTACTTTGAGAAAGACCTTTGCTCTATGGGTCTTACAGGTCGATACATTACAAGAACATAATCTTCAAATATGTTTACTATAAAAACCAAACATTTTAATTGTATTTCCATTTAATTCCAACATTATTATTTCCTAAAACCAAACATCAAAGCAACAATTCAATTTTTATCTAATCAAAACGTACCCTCAACAATTTCACAGCAATTGTCTACCCCGGATTTAAGTATCGCCCCATATATCATATTCAAATGATAATTCAATAGCCGGGTGATTTCTGACATCGCCTTGCTGGGGTCACGATAAAATACTCAAATAAATAATCCTTATAAGCATAAAATTATAACACAACGACTCACACGGGACGGCTTTCGGGCTAAACAATTTATTCAATCATAGATAAAGAACGCTAAAGAGATTAGCGAATAGAAAATTTAATAGAAAATAAAATTTATTATGCGGTCGCTTATCGGTAATGTGCGTAAACGCGTGGCGAAACGTACACAGTCACACCCATTCGAATTTAATTATAAATATTATGCAATAAATTATTTTGTAAATCTAATTTAATTCCTTAATCTGTTTGCTTATTTACTTTGGGTAGTAGAAAATTATAATTATTGAAATTAATGAATACAATTAAATAAAATTAGTACATACTTAAAAAAATACATTTTCAAAATCTATTTTGTTAGAAAGCGTAAACCTTTCTTGGAACATTAAATAGTTTAAATAAAATAAAATTAATAAAGAGGTCACTTTTGATAGTATATTGATTGTAGCCACAAATTACATACACAACAATGACGTAATATTATGAAAACAAACCAATTTACACAAACATTTTGTGTATGATGAAAACAAACATCTAAATTTAGGTCTTTTACAAACAAATTTTGTATTTGTGAACGTTATACAAACAGTGGACTGGGACAAAGCATTATGAAGCTTCTGTTCATGATATTTAGTTACAAAGCAAACATGTAACCCATCAAGTTAAGTCTAAGGTTACGGGTAAGTAGTCGACCACCGCAGAATATTCCATTAAATTGTTTTCTTTGCTAAACACTATCTGTCTTACACAACAAATAAGAGCCCTTAATGGCCGAAACTCGAGATAACTTCGAGAATCGCTTGAAATATATGCGTGGGTATAACAAAAATGGGTTAATTTCGTAAATGAAATTAGGTTAGACTGTTTTGAATAGTTTCTTGAGGATTATTTGGATGAAAAATCCAAATGGTTTTATGTAATTAATCAAAGCATGAAGACATTATTATAGTGTCTACATTTTGCTTTATTGGACCAAAAAGCAAACACAAATATACAATAAGTACAGCATTTATTTTCTACATGACTTTGATCAGTCCTTATTTAATATTATAAATGCGAAAGTAACTATGTCTGTCTGTTACCTTTTCACGGCTAAACTACTGAACCGATTGACTTAAAATTCGGTACAGGGGTAGCTTATGGTCCGGGAAAGGACATATGCTACGTTTTACCCCAAAATTCACACGGGATCGGGAAACACACAGGTGAAACCGCGGGGCACAGCTAGTTTGCAATAATACTTTTAAACTTGGAAAACCATTCAGTCTCTTATGAAATGTAACGTTAACATTAAAAAATGTTTTATAAACATACTTATGCAAATTATTAAGTACACTGTAAATATTTGTTACACACAATTTTAGACAGTCGCAACTCTCACCAAACGCGATCCAACACACATGAAATTGAATTTCATCGAATTTAATACTCGTACTTCCGTCATCCAAAATAGGTTAACGATCAAAATGTTTTAATTAAACTCATCAACACGAGAACACTTGTAACATCTCTTACACAGGATATTAATAGCTGTGATGGAATTATGACCACCATAAATTAAGACGACACGAATACGAGCTATGAGACTATAAAAGTCATTTTGAATAAGGATTAAAATGTGGACTATAAAGTTATGACGGCGAAACGTGGTGAAGTGTTGTCAGGACAAAGGAATGGATGTACCAAAAAGAATAAAAAATGTTTGAATAAATAACACCGTTTTAGTTGTTTTCAACGAACTATCAACTTTTATTAGATTTAAAGATATTAAAATTGTATACTTACCTAAATACTTGCTTTATTTATGACGGGAATAAAAATGGCATTTTCAATTTGACCAAGAATTACACGTAGAAACTAATCGAGTTTAGTCGAATTGTTTGCAATCACATTCAGAACGAAAAGATCTTTATTATTCTGTTTTCTTTTGAATCTTTTTGAAAATCTTTTCTCAAATTATTGCTGACAAACTTCATCAAGTCCATCATCTCCCTGCCCTTGTCCCACTTAAGTGGAGTCGGCACAATATGTTTTTCTCTTCCACTCGCTTCTATCACTCGTCATACTCTCATTCACTCCTTTCATATTCATATCCCTTTTCACACACTCCATCCAACCCTTCTTTGGCCTCCCTCTTCCAAAGTTTCCTTTCACACACTTTTTCACAAACTTCATCAAGTCCAAAACACAAAATTTACTCAATAGTATATACTTACGAATATACTCGTAGTTAATCAAGAATAAATTAAAGTCAGCAGAAAAGACAATTGGTTCGTTTGCTAAAGCGGTTTAAAGCTAATTGTTGCAAATGCTTGGTAGTTAGGCGACAATAGAAAGTAGAATGGTTATTGTGGATGCACTCTGTGTAACTAGGACATTATTATTCTTGGAGAGTTTCGCTCTGAATTGAGCCAATCAACGTTGGTCCTGAGGCAGATGTTTTTGTGCAATATCGTGTAGGATTACCGACTCTAGTGTTTATTTCAAGAAATTCACGTACTGCCTACGAAAGCTAGCTAGCTAGCCAAAAAGAGTTCAATGCATTCGGAATTGTTAATGTTTTTTGTACTTATTTGAAGTTTACTAATGGTCGTTCAACCCGATGTACTTTTTTAATACATAAATCTGCCTTTTGAAAAAAACATTTCATAGAAGTGAAAACCACATAATAAATCTACTGTATTGTGTTATTGTATGTGAATAGTTTTCCGCAATTAGACAGCCCAGTGTGTGCTTTGTGTGTGCTGTGATTTTTTTTTGTCAAATAAAATTGCTTGATATACTTCCTCATTAGTGAGGTTATCGACTTTGCCCTGCAGAGAGTTCTTATAGATCTAATTTTACTGTAAACTTTTTGTAGTTCTCTAGCTTAGCGAGGTCAAGATATATGTTATGGAGTTCTTTATTATAATAATTCAATATACCTACATCTTCAAAAATCCTAACTATAAATGCGAAAGTAACTCTGTCTGTCTGTTACCTTTTCACGGCTAAACTACTGAATCGATTTACTTGAAATTTGGTACAGGGATAGCTTATGGTCCGGGAAAGAATATAGGCATGTTTTATCCCGAAATTCCCACGAGATCGGGAACTACGCGGGGTAAAACCGCGGGGCACAGCTATAATAAAAGAAACTTGAATCTCACCAGTATCATGTTAAACATAACACAATTTATATCATTATTTTATAATTTACTAAAGAATTTAAATTCTATAATGATTTCAAATTAGGTCCCTTCATTTTGTTTCTCATTTCAATACTTTGAAGCCTCATGCTTAAACGGTCTGCGATACAAAATCAAAATATAAAATTATCTCTGTCGGTGACTCATTTTATCACTAATTGTATGGCTGCTTGTATGTTCTCACACAGATACAACCCGGTCTACCTTACTATAATATTAAGTACTAAATGCTAAGGTTTAGAAGAAAATTATTTTAAAAACTAGACGTCATAAAATTTAGACATTGCTCTGGATAAAGTTATCTCTATAAAGATTTATTTTATGAATGCATATTTCTATGCAAGTTTGATTCATTTTAATAATTACGCTAAAAACTAAAATTCAGTTAGTCAACCATTGATCAAAGAATAAACATCAGTTTAGTGAATGGTATAAAAAAAAGTAAATTTAATTATCAATAAGATTCTTTTAATTCAATTAATCTAAGATTAGAGTATCATCTTTTACAGAGTTAAATTATAAATTCAATTCCCACGAAATACCAAAACTACATTAAAAGTCACACCAAATATGCAGAAATATAATGTAGATACACAATAATATAAACATAAGCAAAACAGGTTTAAACTGGCGATTACTTGTCTCGCAATATTATAATCTTGGCTCATTACTGCGGCCCGATGCAAACTCAGGAGACAGTTTTTCAATTACCCCAACGATCAGCCACCGAGAACGCAATCAGATATACCAAGAACAACGTATAATTTATTTGATTGTTTATTTTTTAAGTTGCAATTGTATGGGTACAATATTATGTAGAGGATAGGTATGGAATTCAATTTGGTAGTTTTGTTCTTGGTGTATTCTTTACAGTAATGGTTATGAAGGTTTTAATAAAGTTTTAGCGTAATATAATCTTAGATTTAGGTGATTTTTTGTTTACTAGAATCTTATATTAGTAACATTGTTAAAGTTGGTGAGAATGGATAGATGATGGTAACTCTTTCACGTAAGAACTACAGATCTAATTTAGATAAAACTTGGTACAGATATTCTTTATAACCGGGAATAACACATAGGATACATTTATCTCAAACTCGAAATTCCTATGGGATTTACGCGGGTACAACCGTGGGGCTAGTAGTTCATATTATAATGTTCATACATTTAATGTCCAACCTAATTTAATAATCGGGAATAACACATAATACTTTTTATCCCGAAATCCTCAACGGATTGGGATTACCCCGGTTAAAACCGCGAGCTAGTAATCTACACTAATATAATATTCTAAAAGAGGAAACATTTTATTTGTAACGAATAGGCTCCGAAACTACTGAACCGATTTCAAACATTCTTTCACCAATGGAAAGGTAATTTATCAGTGCGTGACATAGGCTTTATTTTATCCCCGAGAACGGGAACTACGCGGGTGAAACCGCGGGGCGATACTCGTTCATATTATATTTTAGTAATTGCCTCGATACTATGAAAAGGAATATTCAAACTAAATAGAGTATAAACCGGTACACAGATGTAATCTTGGATAATCCAGCTATTAATCAAGTGTCTGTGACATTGGGAACGCTCAAAATTAGCAGAATTTAATAGAAATAAGCTTCCTACTGTTGATAAAGGCTTACATACATTAATATTGTGAATTAGGTAGGACGACCTCGATGGCAGAGTGGTCACCATGCCGGACTGCCATCCGTACGGTTGCGGGTTCGATTCCCGTGCGGGGTGAATATTTGTGTGAACCACAAATGTTTGTCTCGGTCTGGGTGTGTGTGTGAATGAGTGTGTGCGTAGTTTCTGATACCCTAGATACAAGATTCGAACTTAGTTAGGGATCAGTTACTATAATAAGATGATATAGTGAATGCTTATTATATTATAGGTTTTATGATCGATTCATGACTCGGATAAGAGTGTCCAGTGCTCATGATAAGGTCACTGCAAAAAGCATTGGTTTATAACATACATACGTGAGTTCTTATATGTTGAAAAAGGTTAGAGTGGAATCGGCTAATAACATTTGGATACACTAGGAATTAACTATCCTAACTAATATTATAAATGCGAAAGTAACTCTGTCTGTTACTTTTTCACGGCTAAACTACTGAACCGATTGACTTGAAATGAATTGACTTGGTACAGGGGTAGCTTATGGTCCGGGAAAGGACATAGGCTACGTTTTATCCCAAAATTCCCCCGAGATCGGGAACTACGCGGGTGAAACCGCGGAGCACAGCTAGTTAACTGATAAAACCCTATTGATATGCTTTCACTTAAAACTTTATACACCACACACTTTCTTGTAACCTTTTAAAAACATATTTCAAAAGTTATTAATATAAACTAAGTACTTTAAACATAACTATTACAAAAGATGTTAAGTGTTACAATACGTGCTTTGAAAACAAACTTTAATAGCATTAAAACTAACAATAATTTCTAAAAAAAAACATCGGATAGTGAAGAATATAATGATGTTTCAAACCTGACAACTTTTCTTTAAGATATTTCTGTGAATAGGTCTATTATTGTATGAAAAGAGTTTACAAGAGTTTTAAAACGACACGATTATAGAGGCAATATAAAAATCATTTTAATTACGTTTGGATGCCCATTAATTTCTTGGTAGAAAAGAAAAAAAGGAAAGACCCACACTCAACTCCAGCCTAGGAACTTAAAGAAGATTTTTGTGTTTTATGTACCATAGGGACTAATCTACAAGGTCCATTCACGATAGTCGTAAAATATCCTACTAATATTATAAATGCGAAAGTTTGTATGTTTGTTACTCTTTCACAAAAACTACTGTATCGATTTAGATTTAAGTTATTTCATAGAAATACATACAAAGCAGTAGTGGCTCGGTGACGTGTGGTCTGCTGCTGCTGTCTGCAGTCGGCTACCAACTTATACCTTAAATTTGTTACAGACGTTCCATATAATTAGAATAACACATTTTATACTTTTTATCCCGATTCCCATGGGATTGAAATTCACGCGGGTAAAAGCGGGGCGCAGCTAGTACGTAATTAAAGTTTATAGACTATTTTTCTTCAAAACATTTTATAGCTAACGTAACCATCAAATTCAGACAGACTAGGTACTCCAAGTTTGCAATGAGTTAATCAAGACAAAGCAATAAAACACACAATTAAGATCAATAATAACATGTTATATCGACAACCTCGACGGCAGAGTGGTTACCATGCCGGACTGCCATCCGTAAGGTTGCGGGTTCGATTCCGCGCGGGGTGAATATTTGTGTGAACCACAAATATTTGTCTCGGTCTGGGTGTGTGTGAATGAGTGTGTGCGTAGTTTCTGGTACCCTAGATACAGCTCCGAGCTTATTTAGAAGTCAGTTACTATAATTAGATGACGTAGTGAATGATTTTGTTATGTTATTAAACTCGTTAATAATATCTGGTTTTGAAAATAAATTTCAAAGGGACACAACAAACATTAAAACTGATCATCTACGAGACACAGTGTCGCACCGTGTTTATTGCAGGAAACAGGCAGTAAGACGCGACTCCATACTTTACGATAACTCGTAATTAATGTCGTTGCATAGTGCTTTATTGTCCTGAAGTTTGTAAGCGACCGACACAACAGGGATGTACTGAGGTGGGTACACACGAGGTAGGTGTACAAAATAAGTGACGCACAACGTATCATCATAACACACCGGGTGGGCTGACAGAGATTTTCCCGTACGTGGTGACACACTGACTTAATTATAAATTTCTATTAATTTCATCCCTGATTAAAACAGAAGTGTCCTGTAAACAAGAAAGGTAAAGTATCAGCTAGAAGGACCTAAAAGGTATAAGCCTCTAGCACGCTGAAAATAATAGTAAATTAAGGTTTACAATCTACGCAAACTTTGTTAAAATTGAACCACACAAGTACCACAACCGAAATATTAAATTAATAAACTATTCAAACGTTTCTTTCTCAGTAATTGTTCTCTAAAAGTTATCCAAGTAAAACCCATAACTATATTTTATATATATATTTTAACTAGCCCCAAGCAGTATGCCTTAGTACGTCCACTCGGCCATCCTAAATTATGAGCAGACGACGTCCCGTGTGAGTATCTCTAGATAAATTATATGAAAAATGTGTCAGGTTTAATATTGTTGAATGCAATGTCAGCCCGTTCTGAACATTGGAAGTAATTTACTGGTATACTAGATAAATCTCGACAAATTTAATATGTGTACGTTAAAATTTATTGTTGTATTTAACTAAGTATTGTCAAATGTAATTTGTTAATGATTTGTAACTTTTGTGATTGTCCTTAGCGTGGATGTGAAAGGAGATATGTATTTGTAATAAAAGTCATGGTATTTGGAAACACAATGTTTTATTTTCAAAACCACTGATTTAAAACGTGTCTACTGACGCCTCAACAAATAAAAAAATCTTTGAATACATTTGCAAACAATTAAATAAAAATAATGATCACAATACAGGCAGACAAAGTTCTATATACAAGTTCATGTGGATAGAATCAACCGCAAACTATAGAGGTTCGGCCGGCGGCGAACGGAAAATTAAAAAGCAAAGCGGACTCCGCTTTCTAGCCATTCTTTTTTAAATCCAACGTCTCGATGGACGAGAAATCATTAAAATTTTGCAGCACCCCGTCACTTCAGCGGACATATTTGATGGCGCGGGATTCTCCCCGGGATATTGTTCAAGTAACTGTCGCATTGTTTTTATAATAATTTTAAGGACAGTAGTTGTCTACTTATATTGTTTGGCCAAATTAATTGCGTTTTGTCCTTTCTCAGTTATCTGATTGTAAAAGGGTTAATAATTTGTTTGATTTTGGACTTGGACTCCCTAGGAATTGTACTTGAACTTTTTACTTGTACTTGGACTCAAACGTGAAGTCAAGCTTGAGCTCCAGGTCTACTTCCAGCTCCAGGTCCAGCTTTAAATATTTCTTGAACTCTTTTATTAACACTTTAACATTTTTCTTTTCTTCTTGAACTTTTTGCAAATTTTCTTAAAAAAATTCTTCCACTTTTTTTTAAACTTCTTCTTGCAAATACACATTTTTTTATGCAATTTCCAAAAATTTTTTTTCACATTTTTAATTTCTTATTTTAAGTTTTTATATTACATAGAGATAAGTTGAAAAAAAAAATTAAATAGAGGGTTTAATGTTGCAGGGCGGGGCCCAAGCTACCGGTGGTTAGAGCTGTAGAGATAGGAACATCTTTGCAATGCATGCCGTGTTCAACGCTGCTCACTGCTTTTCATATCTGACCGTTGGCACCACCATCAAATGAAAGCCTTTTAAGATCGGATTGGAAGTTGATCGAAATTTAACATTTACCTATTCGCAATAATGACTGTCGGTACAAGTTTTGTAAGTAGCTATAGCTCCCTCCATATACTCTGATTATATTGAGTACTTACATCTGTAATCACGATGTCATCATCGCTAACAGTTGGATCTGCTCCGGTTGAAACCGACACTGATACGCTGATATTAACGACTGGTTCTACAGATCGATTACGAGACAGATGTCACGCGAGTAGTGTAGTACGCACGTAGCATCAGTAATTTTGTAGTACGTACGTAGCATCATCATCAGCGCCATCCAACAATCGTACTGGATGGCTCGCACTTGATGTCATGGTGTTGAAACGGTTAAGGTCAGTTCAAGGGTCTGCAACAGAGACAGCATTAGGTCACGGCACGCAGTTAAGTTTGTTCCTCTCTCTGTAGCCCCATAGTAGGCGCGCATGCAGTGCTCATTCATGGGTTGAGTCCATCGCATGCGACGCACTACACCACCAGTAGCGAGGGCCGGATGCGAAGCCGATGAGCCTGCAGGCTGCAAGCGTGCCGGCAGCGGTGGTCGTCCCGTCGCGCAAGTGGTGGCGGCGACTGTGGCCAGTCCTCGTCGCTTGACGCACTGATCTCTGGCAGAGTGAAGACTGAGGTGATGGACGAGGGTATAAAGTATGAACCGGGTTATTTTTTGCCCGATTTACTGTTATGACAGGTTATACTTTTTCCATTATTTTTTTGTTGATGCTTTTTTTGGCATTTTAATTTCATTCTTATGTAATGGCGTTTGCAGACCATGTTGTCGCAATTTAGCCAATGTCAAGCTTTGCCAACCAAAACTTATATTTTGGTTGAATAAAATCTCTTTGGGTTGTCTTATAAGTCATGTGCAGGACAGATCCAAAAAGGTAAGTATGATTTTATATAAAACCGACGACGACATGTTTTTGATTTTGTTCAAAATTAAAATGTCTTGCGTAAATTAAGATAGTTTCAAAATAAATTAGTTTCTATTAAAAAATATATCAAAACACAATGTCAAAAACACTAACTCATTTTTATAAATTAAACAATTCATTCTCAAACACTAGACGGTGAAATTGGAATAAAACTTGACATAAATATTCTTTAATCCGCTTACGTTAAGCGAATACGATTTTTGGTTGAACCAAATCGAGTAGAAATTATATTCATAAGAATCATAAATTATTATACTATTAGCAAAGCAAATTATACAGATTTACGACGGAAAATGTATTATATTGTGACTTGGTGTAGCCCGCGGTTTTACCCGAGTTATTTTGTGATAATAATGACATATTTTATCAATTTTAAAATTAGCTAGAATTTGTACCAGTACCGCGCTAAACCGAGGCACTTCTTTTTTCATTACAGTTAAAAAATATAAAAGACACTTTATTATCTCTTTTATCTGTAAACATTTTAAACTTATTTATATTTCGATTATATTCCTACCGATTTACATTTGAATATTAATTTATTGGATTACAGATGTCATTATCGATAACAAATTTAATATAGTGTAAAATATAAAATTGTGTATAATGTATACAAATATCCACAAAGACATGTATAATAAATATAAATAAGTATATGGATAACAAAATCTAAATTAATTGCTCTTCGTTAAATCTAATTTGAATAATTTTATTATGTTTACCTCATTTTTATAAGTCAGAGAATATTAGAATCACACTTATCCTTACTACTCTGTTTGTCTGTCTGTTACCTTTTCACGGCTAAACTACTGAACCGATTGACTTCAAATTTGGTACAGGGGTAGCTTATGGTCCGGGAAAGAACAAAAGCTACGTTTTATCCCGGAATTCCCACGCGATCGGGAACTACGCGGGTGAAACCGCGGGGCACAGCTAGTAGTATATACAGGCGAAAGTTTGTGAGTGAGTGTGTATGTTTGTTACTTCGATTTATATGAAATTTGTTACAGATGTTCTTTAGAACTAGGAATAACACATAGGGTACTTTTTATCCTTTAAATCGCATGGGATGAAGTCCTTAGCGGGTGAAACCGCGAGGAACAGCTACCATGGAATAATTACTTCCGGCAGAATTTGGGTCTTTCCCCTTTTCTTTCCTTAGGGTCCAGAAATCCTCTCTTAGCGGATGCCTACGTCATAACATCTACCTGCATGCCAAATTTCAGCCTGATCCGTCCAGTGGTGGTTTGGACTGAGCGTTGATAGATCACTATGTCAGTCAGTCAGTCACCTTTGAGTTATATGTATACATATATTTAGATGAATGTATTTTCTAAGACAATTTATTGATAGTGATACATATCCCCTAGGAAATATACGGATAAAAATAACCTATATTCGTGAGTTTTCTATCATCAATCAATCAAAATATCAACGTGCTCCGTTTCTACGTAATTGATAAGAAAATACTTTCATATTTTCAGTATTATCATATTTTTTTAGTATTGGTTTTTTCCTTTTTGATCTGTAAGAGAGCAATCAAATTATTATAATAAACGGGATATTTACCATGTAAAGTAAAGTAAAGTAAAGTAAAAAAACATTTATTGCCCCATAAAAAAAACAAACACACAATTAAACTTAAATACTAAACAAATGAAGCAAAAGGAGGCATCTCAGCTGTTGCACGCGTATGTAAGTAATAAATAATAATTTATTTCGAGTTTCCGATATTTCGACGCTGTTGCAAGCGCCATGATCACGGATGAACTGAGATGAAATGAGATGAGGATTATAATAATTTGAGTGTTAATAACCATGATAACTATAAAAATTATATGTAAGAGAGCAGTTTTGCCAATTATACCTCTCTTATTTGAATCTTTTCTTCAGTAATTTTGGTCACACTAACTTGATCAGACTTTTAAAGTTCTACTCGTAACTACACGTATCGTTGGTTTCATTGTATGCTATGTGCTTGTATGTATACCTAATATTTTTCTAATTATAGAATAAAATAGTGACGACCTCGACGCCAGAGTGGTCACCATGCCGGACTGCCATCCGTAAGGTCGCTTTCCCGTGCGGGGTGAATATTTGTGTGAACCACAAATGTTTATCCCGGTCTGGGTGTGTGTGTGAATGAGTGTGTGCGTAGTTTCTGATACCCTAGATACAAGTTTCAAACTTAGTTAGGGGTCAGTTACTATAATGAGATGATGTAGTGAATGATTATGTTATGTTATAGTAAATCAGTATCCTACAGAAACACTTTAAGGAGTCTAACAGTAAACCAAGACCAATAAACTTTAGTATATTTAAAACTCATATAAATAATGTTTACTAATGAAATAACAATACCGACACGTTATAATTTTCAATGTTGACAGTTGAATTTTATAATAAGCAATTTATATTCAACTGGTATCTAATAAATAAGGAAAAGTTGTAACGATGGTGTCCTAACGCCCACGTGATATGGTTTGGCGATAACTTAATGATTGTTAATAGAGTTTTTAAATGGTGTTATTGTATTTTGAGTTATTTATACTTGTTATTTACTTTTTCTGCTAATCTTTTTTGGCTTAAAATGTGGGCTTCGTTCTTTTAATAATAGTTATCTGTTATTGAATGTTCCGCAAAAATAGAGTTTGCCATTCGCCGGAACAAATAAACTATCAGATAGACATAAATGTGATTCCTCTTTAGAACACCAAAGAGGAATAAAATGATCGTCTTGTGACTCTTCCGATATAGAAAACCATATCGGAGTCACAATACGATCATAAGCAACAAATGACTGTCATAGGTAATTGGCCTAAATTATAACTACTTTGCACCACAAAAGCTATAAAAATAGAAACAATTAAATAATCACACTGAGCTACCTAAATATCAATGCAGGAGATTAATTCGGTTCAAATTTAATTTAAAATATTGTTATCCATGTTGTTTGTTATATCGCGACACATTTAATGGCATGTGTTCAACAGATGCAGACAATTGACCCATTTAAAGCAATAAACACGTGTAACAGTTTGCGAAAGAAATGTGAGAACGTTACTATTTGATTTTTATCTGTAGTTTAGAATTGTATTGTTCGTTTAGGTTTTGTATCTAATTTTTTGCTTTATATGTAAAGTTTAGGTTTAGTATTTTGCAGTAGCAGAATGTAGATATAGGTACTTGATTAATTTGTTTGACGACCTCGATGGCAGAGTGGTCACCATGCCGGACTGCCATCCGTAAGGTTGCGGGATCGATTCCCGTACGGGGTGAATATTTGTGTGAACCACAAATGTTTGTCTCAGTCTGGGTGTGTGTGTGAATGAGTATGTGCGTAGTTTCTGATACCCTAGATACAAGCTTCGAGCTTAGTAAGGGGTCAATTACTATAATGAGATGATGTAGTGAATGATTGTGTTATGTTATGTCTTATTGGTATACAGCATTAATGATTAATAATCAGCTTAAATCAGTGTTATTTTCTACACAATCCGTCTGAATAACAGATCGAACAAAAAATGATTCAAAAAGTAAATAATACATCATAAAGTCATAGGCTATTTATTGCATTTCGTAGTTACACCACTCGTACTTCGACAAGAGCAATATGAAATTGAATGTAACTTATTAGACGGGCAAGTACTGAAACTTTGAACAATTCGAGACCCCTCAAGACAGTTGAGGCAGAGTATGGAGTGGGTATGTAAGGGTGATTTTACTGTCACGCGTTTTGGCAGCACCGCCGTAGAAGCACGCACGTTCTGAGTAGGCCCGGGCCCACTGGCTGGGTCAACCCCACATAACCACCGCACCGTGAGTCCTCCTGTTCTGGGCTCACAGTGGTATACGACTTCATGCATTTTCACAGCGAAAAAAAGGAGTGCGTGCGTTCGGATGTATGGTAGTGTCGCGTGCTTCGGCAGCGCCGCACAGAAAACGTAAATTGACTTTTATGAACATAGGCATTTAAATTTTGTAGTAAAGCTTATGATAACGTGTCATTTTTTCATAGATTCCAATTTTTTTTAAAACTCATGAATGCCGATTGTTAGCCCACCGTGCGTTGCCCAACGGCATGTCTAGTAGTGTGACAATAAGACCAGCCTAAAGGAATATGTCCGGACGAATGTTCTACTGTAATGAGATTCTTGTGAGACGTTATCTCTAGACAATGAATCCTCAATTTGTGGTCAGTCAATCTTGTTGGATTTATTGCTGGATTCAATTTGATAAGACAAAATTTAGTTTTAATTGCACATGGGCTTGTTTTGAAGTGGGTATCGGATGGGTTTACTTATTGGTCGGTGATACTGTTGTTAGATTATACTAGCTACTATTCAAAATACTAACTATCTACTATGTTTTAATATATTTTCAATCGTATAATATTTTGTAATATCGTAATAATGACTCACATTTTTTCCATGTAATTAAAATGATATTAATTTATCAAAACCAGACATTAGCATACGTACTTTATTTACGTGTATTATTGTATAAAATTGATACCAATTATAATGAAGATCTAAATAGAACAAAAACAAAGAAATTCCATTAGTCTTCTAAAAATAAAGTCCAAATTTAGCTACTACAACTTTCTTCCAAAATAAAGTCTAAAAATAGCCGAATCTTCGATCCGAAACAATTACAACAAATAACACCAAAACAACATTTAATTACTTTCTTTTAACAAAAAAAATATCCCTAGCGACTCGGTCACCCCGTATATTTAGCAGAAAAAGTTAAAAAACCTTTTAGAAAACAAATTTAAATTCACATAGCATTCTAATACGCTTCGGGCAACATTAAAAAATTTACACCCACCTAATTTTATAGTACCCAAATAACTTGGAGATGCTTTCACGTTTCCATTGAAACTGAGGTGTCGACGTACACTAATGTCCAATTAATATGCCGTTTTATTCGGAGCTTAAAATTTATTGTGTACAAAGTCGGTGTATATTCTCATTAAGTTGACACTCACAGGCTATTATGAGCTGACCGGTCATTAGATGACTCTGATAAATACCTATATTGCATCGAATTCGAATTGAGATATCGACTTGGGACGATAAATTTTTAAAAGCTACCGTTTTGGTAACATTTTTTACGTTCGATTTTTAAAGGGGTATTTGTGATGCCGTTTCTTTTAATTGCTACATTTAAACAATGAGAATGGTGTGAAACAAAACGCTAAATGCTTTTATCTGGCCGTGAATCTTCTTTACTACTTAAGTAATGCATTTTGAAGGAATAACTTTGTTGAATATTTAAAAGAGCTTATTTTGGTACTTTAGATATTACGTGATTGAATTCATACTAATATTTTGACTCCGAAAGTGTATGCTTGCATTTTCCTTCATTTGATCGAAGAAGAGAGTAATAGTAACTCGAAATTCTCATTGGAGTGCTGCTTTCTCAGGGTAAAGAAATCAAAGCAATTTAAAAATAAAAACACAATTTAAATAAGGAAATAAAAAAAAAACAATTAAAAATTGTCTCTAAACCCATAAAGCTCTAAAAATTCCATAGCCCACAACTCATTAAGGATGCGCTTGTAAGAAAATAAAGTAATCGATTTTTACGATCGCAGGACTCGATGCATCGATAGAACGTCCACGGGGAGCGTAATATAAAACTATCGAATTAGAAAAAAGTTTCCGATATACAACCGTAGAACAGTTTAATTCTAAAATTATTGACTCAATAAAAAGAACGTGCTTTGTAATGTATTCAAACTGTGAGTGGATCGTTGTAGCGAACGCGATTGAATCGATGTTTATGTTAATTCTTAACTCCATCTCCTTATATTGAGATGTTATGTTTGTTTATGGAGCATTTCATTGACGCGATACCATTCACCCGCTTAATTATTATAGTGGCTTAATTATTCCGTTCGGTTGTTACTTTAATTTATGTGCTATAAAGTAAAATTAAGTCCCATGTATTTGAAAGTGTCGCGGGATTCTTTGATGGACCCTTTTAAAGAAGTATGCAAACAAATAACCATTACAAATGTTTATTCATGATCGGAGTCTTAATAATTGGAATCTCATTAATAAAGTATCCGACACAGTAATAACAAGACTGGATTGTGAGAATAAAATAAAGTTATTTCTAAGGTCTATAATTGACACAGATTTCTGAGAAGAAATCTATGGAATTGATTATCAAATAGACCAAAATGCCTTAATTGAAACATACAGGTGACAAAAATGGTAAATTTTGAACAGATCTATAGAATCTATAAATGAGACAGAGACTTTCAGCTAATCTAAAAATGTTTATCATTTTATCAAATTAAACTTCGTTTTTCTATCAATTAATATTTCTTTCGCATCAATCAGATACTCTTACAAAGCATTTTCAAAAAAATTAGTTCGACATAATCTTTAAACATCCAGAAAACGTTCATCAATCATCCTTTTCAACAAATTTTAAGCGCAATAAGGACAAAATAAAGCGACCGTCATGGTTTAATTTTAGGGTCATTAGAACAACTTGGATGTACAAAAAGTACAAGAAATCTTCATTGTCCTAAATTGCTACTGTCCGTTTTTCAAGGCACGCTTATATTGTTTGCTTAGAAACATTGGATTGTTTTACTCAGCGGGATATCTTTCTTAGAATGTAAAAAGAACATTCCCTCTATCTTGTACTGGGCCATAAGTTTTTATACAGATGCAAGTGTTCTTGCTTGAATTCAATATAAATTCGAATGTTTTGTTCTTTTTTCTAGAATTTGAATAAAATTTACTTATTTTTGGAAGCTTTTTCTGGAATTTAAATTGTCACTTTAACGTATTTTAGGGGATTTTATTAGATACTTGCCTGCATGGACTTTGTTAAATTGAGTTCCATAAGGAAATTTTCTCTTGAATATTATAAGCTTTGTGTTAAGACTTATGTATACAAGAGAATTTGGGGTAACGAGTTCGATTCCCGGGTGTTTCAAAAATATTTATTTCGGTTTATGTGTGTATTATTGAGTGTGTGCGTAGTTTTCTATTTGCCCGGGGTATCGAACCCCTAACTCTTACTAAGGCAGCCTGACATTGTGTCCGCTCAGTCATTTGGGTCGTCTAAAATTCCTTTTTCAAATACCAACTTAAATAAACTAAGTTTGTTAAATTAAAAATCTCATTTAAAATTCAAACCAATCCCATTTCAAATGTCATAATGTCAAAGTAATAGGATTAAAGGAATTAAATTATTTTTTGTGAAGATTAGTCATTTATTGAAACCGAAATATTTCGAAGTGATTTTTTATCTTAGCACGATCTTTGACTATGAGTCTTCAAACTATGACTTTTTATTTTGGGGTGGTCGAACTAAGATTTTTTATTAAAATTTCTAGTAGCTGTCATATTATGTCGTGTTTGCATTAGTCAAAAAAATTATAAAAGATTTGTGCTTCAAAATGTGTGGAAATGCTCATGATATTGAAAGATACTTTAAAGCCTACCCATCATGATTATGATAGTACCAGACGTTGCTTAACCGTTCAGATTTCAGCTGTCCTTGGCCAAACGATCATGGTAACATATTTTATGTACTCTTTCCAAAAGTATTATTAAAGTTTATTTGATACAAATATTATTTCTGTGAAATGACTGGGCACACGAGACTCACCAGCTGATATCTCGGAGTGATGAGCGCAGTACAGTGTTGTACACTGTTTCTTTTACGGGCAGGCGTGTTGCTTACCAACAGGTGACCATCTTGCCCGTCTCGTCACTTTTGAGCGCAATAAAAAAAGTTAACTTTCCCATTTCCTCCAAATAAAAAACTTACTGAGTAAATAATAAATAATATTACATACTCATAACAATTACTTAACAAAAGTACTCTAGATATAACATTGATAACGAATACACCTTTTTGAACTAAGTAATAAACATATCTCATTAAAGCGAAATGTGTTTGGTTCTTGTTTATATTTCCTCAGTGACCAAAAAACTGGTACGAGTTACAAAATTATGTAATGTATTACTTTAATACAGAATTAGGGTGGTAAACAGGTGATCAGGGACAATATTTTGTTAAAATTATTGTTTATTAGCGAAAGAAAGCAACTGTAGATACACTAAAAACTATTTTAAAGAGGTTTAACAATTAATTTTTTCGTTAATCATATTTATTATTTGCTTTTGTCTATTATGCCTATTACAAGTATACATCATATAAAATGGAAATATTAAATACATATAAAACTTGCCTTACCTTACCATGTATAAATATAATTTTCGTAAATTAAACATGGATCACTTTTTGGCACCCTGGGATACTGCAACATTCGCAAGTCAAAGTGAACTTAGTCAAGCATTCCTTACTAAAGTAAAATTTAAAGGGGCATAGAAGTCTTCCTGCTTCTAAAGTTACTTTAATGTCTGGTTTTAGAAAAGTAAATTATTTAACAAATTGGTGTTTACAAACGACCCTATCTATTTTTTTGTAAAAGGGTTTCATATCGAATGCGATGTAGGACCATATCGTACAGATACCGCGGTACCGCGGTACGCATGCTCACATACCATAGTCGTGTTACTTACGCACATCGTATATCAAGTTGACAAGCGTTAATTCTGCTTCCGGGGCCCTACTATTTGTTCTCGATTGAATCTGTACTAACTAATGTTAGAGAACTGAAGAGTTTTTTGTTGAACGCGTAATTATCAGGAATGACTGGTTCGTTTTGAAAAAAATATGGTTGTGCTGGATAGTTAATTGATCGAGGAAGGCAAAACATCTGAACATGTTACGACGAAAAGCAAAGCTAACGTGAGTTGAAGCGCAGGGTACAGCTATATGAGTTTAGATATATACATACGAGTACATCCTAGTAACGACGTTTGCATGTACTGTTGACTTGATTGTTAAATAAGCTAATACAAAAATTTGCTCGTAGTCAAGACACATGATGTTTTTAACCCGAAATTCTTCTATCTGACTAAACTTCAGTCCGTTTACTTAGTTTGAGATAAACTTTATATTGGTTTAGGATCTACTAGGAGTTATATTAAGTTTGTTAGTGTTAAACAGGACTCAGTCAAAGGAGTATAATAAAGTCACAATATTAATTAAGGTTTTTTTAGTATGAAAAGGACTAAATTAAACATATAATTAAGTATAATGTATTTTAAAATATAATTTAGAAAGTTAGTACTGGGAAATTATTTGGTTTAAATCTCATTATGGCGTTATTAAAAATTACCAAGAAAAAAGTATTGTATAAGGTTTTTTTTTTAATCGAGTTTTTATGATTTTATGAGTATTTTTAGTCGAGTTACGTTCTAGAACAAATAGTAAGAGACAGTATAACATCCCCCGAATCTCGATGACAAATAGTTGCGTAAATGATAGTGTTCGCTCGCTGCTCCGCCCGTTAAGAGTCCTGTTTTTGTTGTTTGATGTATGTCCTTCGCTTTGTGAGTACGACATCCGCACTCCATTGTGCAGTGGGCTTAGATTGCGTGTTTTTTTGCGAGCACACTTCATTGGATAGACGGGGGAATTGTTTGTCGAGTTGGCCAGTTTCAAGTGATTTTCATTTGGGAGTTATATCGAGATTTTTGGTTTTTTAAGTGTAGGCTTCTCGTTTTGATTGTGTGTTTTGTTTTGAATATCTTTTTTATGCCCTGTCACTTTTTATAATTTAAAGCAATAGTAATTCTGTTACATTTTGGTCATTACAACGAATGCTTCAACTCAATATTGGCGTTGTTCATGAACTGTCGTGTGGCATAGTCTTCCACAACCGGGGTTGCCCACACCGCCGCGCCTTCTCGGAAGCGTCTTCGGATTTTCTTCCATTCGTTCGGTGAAAGATTTCTTTGACAGCTAACGAACCCTGAAGGACAGAAGAAGTAATTTAAAAACAGTCTAATTAAATCACATAACCGACAAAACATTGAACAATTTTAAAGTAACGAACATCCTTACCAAACCTAACAACTACACCACATCATTCATAGATACATTCATCAGTTATTAACGTATTTAACATAAAAACTAGCTGTGTCCGTGATGTCCATTAAAACCCTTTTACGTATAACAATCAGATAAACGGCACCTGGTATAAGATTAAACGCTAGGGAGGGCCCCAGCCATGTGGAGGTCCGATGACATGAACTAAATTATTATAATTAATCATTATTTTGTCTGGAACCCTTTTTAGTAAGGCTGTAATGACGTATGCCCTCGGGTGTGTTTTTCTATTACCATTTGTTTCCTGTTACGATAGTTAATCAATAGGTAATGATTTTGAAGATGTGTATTGTCTTGTGTTGTAGAAAAATGTTTTGCGTTTGTCATCATTTTTCATTTGCTTTTTTGGAATTACCTTTCTATTTTTATATATGTTTTAATTTTTGAAATCCTTTTTATAGTATCCCTTTTCGTTGTTTTGTGAGTGACAGCGCTTATTTAAAACAAGTTCTTAAAATAGCTCCTCAAGGTATCAAGTTCATTTATTCGTAGCTTTCTTTCGTCTTTGATATTGTGCTGATTGTTTCACAGTGTGGCAGAACAGTATAACAATGGACTTTAATTTATATCTAATGAAAATAGGCTACACAGCAGTTTGATATTAAATTTAAAAGCTAAGCTTTTTTCTTATCGATTTTATAGAAAAAACGTCAATCAGAAGATTTTTTAATATCCAAGACAACTTCACATAAGACACTTGAAACTTTCCATAACAAAACGTTAAAAAACCCACCCTTGAGGAGTCGTTGGATTTCAATTACAGAACACATTCACGGCAACGTGTTTTGCCTTTATTCATTTCAACCAAAATAATCTGTACCGCAAACATCGTTTGTACAGTCCAATTGTCAAATATAATACACCTTTTGTGTTTCCAAAATCGATTATGGTCTTTTTGTTGTCAAAATTGAGGTTCAAAATTCTCGAGTTACACAATAGTTACGATATTTATCGGAACCAGGTGGTTTAGACCTTTAAACATGTTTTTATTGAGCGCGTAAGGAATGGGAACTTGATAAAGAACTGTTAGTTTAAGGTTTAGAGACTGTTTTGACAGTAATCCTATATATAAATATGAGTTGTTTGTTAACGTTTTTGGTGTATAAAAAGTGGAAAGGGTGTGTTTTGTGTGGTCATATTTTTGCAACTTTAAACTTTCAATCAAGGAGTTATTTTATTAGTAACTGTAGAACAACTATTGTTATTGTAATATGTAACTGTAGAGCAAATATTGTTTCCGCAATTTTCGAACTCAACTAAAGCTCTTTTAAGAAAAAAAAAATATTTTTACTTTTGTTAAACCTAAAATTCGATTCTAGGTCGGGCTAAAATTCACTTAAAAGAAAAATGTTTAATACGTAATTTCTTTATTGTGTAATTCAACCTTTGATTATACACCCCTATTTTGAAAATACGGGACTTATTGAAATCAGAATATCTGTAGCAGTAACTGAATCCATATATCCAATAAAAATATCAAAAATGATAGTCGATTACTTATCTTTAAAAAATATTAAATAAATGGCGTATTACCAGACGGCACACTAGCTATCAAGTATTCTGTGACGGCTCGGGTCGATGACCGCGCTCAGCTGTGTATCGCAGCGTTCGCCTGTTGTTCGGTGTAGAATAACAATAAAATTCGGCGGGATTTTGAAAAACTTATCATAACTTTTTAAATAAACGCAAAAGATAAAAACTAACTTCACTGTTATATTGTCACCCGTCGTTTACATTAGCTGTGTGATTAAGTATCTCGAATTCATAATAGGGGTGTATACTTATATATAATCCAATTAAATAAAACCATTCCTTAAAGTATTAAATTTATTTTCTATATCTTCCTTCCATTATCATCCCCTTGATGAACGATACGATTTAATATCGCAATACAAAGAAACCGCAGTTTTATTTATCTTTCAAAGGTTATTAACCTCGTTAATTTCATATGCGAAAACACGTTTTGTGGTAAATATATGATTTGGAATGTTTCCACAGTACTAAAATAATTATTAATTGTTGAAAATATTTGAAATACTTCTCAAAGTTATACGATAAACAACGTTTTGAACCGAACAGTTCTGTTTTGCAAGTTGTGGAAGTATACAAAATAGTAAGCATGTTGATAATTATATTTAATAGACTTAGGGCCTATTTCACGTCCTTCAAGTAAAGTTACTCACCAAGTAAAGTTAGTTTCTTTTTTACTTTATGGCAAAGACAAAACATGTGAGTAAGTACTCGGAACGTTACTTGAAGATGGTGAAATAGGCCCTTACTAGAAAAATATATTGACTTTATATATGCTAAAGTTGTAACGTTTTAAGGTAATCCTATTTTTCTTCCCATTTTTTTACAGAAAATCAATACTGCTCCCATACCCAATTGCAGCTGCAAACATAAGAACAACCATTCTGTTTTTTAGTATAAAGCCTGTTTCACATCGGACGACAAGGCAAGCCCGGCATAGAATCGCCAATTTGCAAACCAGCCGATGCGTAAACTGTTGCATTAGCCATGCGTTCGACGGAGAACTGACCAATTATATCGGTAATATGATCCTCGCCGGTAATCCTGTATGTACGCACCTTTATGTTATTTGTTTTATTAATGTACCGTGAATTTTGAGTATTGTTAACAAGCTTTAATTTCATGTTTAACATAACAAAATGTAAGGATGAATATTGATTTTTAAAATTCACTGTTTGTGGAAACAAGAATAAATATGTTTGCGCTTTTTTCAAAGAAATTGCTCATTATTTGCGGCCACCAAATGACTGTGCCTGTTATGCCAAAGGTTGTGAGCTTGATTCCAATTCAGGTCCCTTGGAAGAACAAGTAAAATTGTAACATTTTTGGTGTGTATCGTTAAAAATAAATACTATGTATCTTCGTCCTTAGCTTCTGATATTTTACGTAAAACATTTCTACAATCAGACTTTATAAAGAATATTTTTTATTTAGCCACATCCAAGAGTAATATCAAAGCTATACATAATCTCGGTTTATTATCGACAACGCCATAACAGCGTATCAAAGAGCACTCCATGTTCAGAATAAGGAATGACCTATGATAAAAGATAAACTTGTAGTGGTCATTACTAGCTATCCAGACGTCTCCATTGCCTCCCAAACTCTAGAAAAAATACAACTAACAATCAACCTTATTCTAAACATTTCATGGCTCAAAATTGCTTCATCACTGCTTCTACGCTTTAGAACGAGAGTGGAATTTTAAGATCTTTATTACAGGGGAATAAAGTTTAAAATATTGTGTTTGGTTTTGTTATGGGTTTTATATGTACTCTCTAATTTATTGATAAGAAAGAAATATCATTTACATTTTGTAGTTCTAAAACGTTTCTCCAATTGTTCATCTTATTTGGAGTGTTTTTTGGTGGTTATCGTAATGATTAATTTGGTTATAACATTATCTAGCACCGCTCAACTCAACGAATTTGAAAAAGAGATATCTGCTCTAATATTTTACAGAGGTAGTCTTTGTTTGACACACTTATTTTAAAAACTACTTAATATTAGTTAGCCCTGTTATTGATGAAGGATTTTGGCTATATAAAAATGTCACGTCTTTGACCAAAACCAGCTACTTTTTTCCTCGAAAGCTGACAGTAAAATACCCTGCTCAGTACGTCAATGAAATTAATTAAGTCAAGGTAAAAAAATCTTAGACGTTCTCCCATCCAATCCTTTGACTCACAAAATCTCAGACAACACCTACTCTTATTCATAAATCGAACAAAAAAGACCAACTATAATTACAGTACACATAAAAACCAAACTTTTTTTCAACGCACACAATATCAGAAAATCAAACATTAAGTAAGAAAGTAAAGACCGGGAGTCTAAGGGTGTGTTTGTTCAATATAATAGTGTGTGTTTACTTTCTATGATTGATGCTGTCCGATGTTAATGGATCGATATCCTGGTGTATCCTAACTTCGGTTATGTATGTCTTTCGAGCGATTTTTAAAAGAAATGGGCTGACAATGAAAAATGTTTCATATCGTTTTGTTTAGCTTTAGAACTTTGTCACTCTTAAAACCTATGAATAGCGAGAAGGGATGCAATAATTTAGTATTTATTTAAAACTAGCAGCGCCCCGCGGTTTTACCCGCGTAGTACCCGCTCCCGTAAGCAGTATCATACAATCTCGGCACAATTCACCATCGTGTGTTAAAAAATTAAGTAACAGCGAAATCTATTGGTACGATTTGCGACTACAAAAAGTTACAATAAAACATACGATTACTTATACACAATCGTAATCGTAATTTCGGGATAAAAAGTATCCTATGTATTATTCCTAGTTGTAAGGAACATCTGTACCAAATTTAATCAAAATCGATACAGTAGTTTTTGCGTAAAAGTGGAACAAACATCCAAACTCACAAACATGCAAACTTTCGCATTTATAACATTTGTAGGATTGCATGATTCAAACGCTTAGTTGGTCTTGGTCTAGCTTGATGTCTCAAGTCTTCCTAGGTTGAGTGAAGCATCATAGTTTTCCCAAACATGGCTCAATTAGAAATCACCGATAAGAATTTGGTAAGTGTGGTTATTACGCCTATTTCTCTTTCAACTCTTTGACTTCCGCTGTAATGCGAATAGTTTTCCGTTTTCTATCTATTTCTCCGCGTAAATTTAATCTTACACATCTTTAGGCATTATTGGATGATTCGCACGAATTTCACTGCACATACTCTTTGGCAAAAAACTATGTAAAGCTTTCGATATTTTATAATATTCCATATGTGTTGTAACTGGTATTCATACGATAACAAAAATTTCCTGCTTGGTGCCAAAATTAGTCTAGGTCGTAAAGCAAACTAGTAGATTAAACAGCTATTCTTGAATTATTATTCTTGAATTTCTTAAATTATTAATCTCGGTATTTGCCCTGAAGCAAACCACTAGATTTGGTTTCCGTAAATCTTTGAACATCGTCCTCATGATTTATGTAGGTACTTCATTAGTATTCAGCAAAAACGTTTCGTGAATTGGAAGCCATATGAAATTAAGCTGATTTCAAGTATTCACTTGAAACATAATTAGTATAATTCTTGGCGATAATTTAATTAGGAGTTATTAATAGTGAACATTTAACCTAATTCGTTAAATGTTCTAATGGAAATATTAGGTAAGAATATGGAAGGTTATTCAAATGTTTAGTAAAAAAAAGTTACAGTAAGTTTAAATTAAAGGCGTTGTATCCCTGTGGGGTTATTCCACCAAATCTGGTTTTGCTAAAAACCTGACCCAATAAGATACGGGACAAAGGTTAAGATAGATACGAACAACACTTAAATTTAATCATATTAAATACTTGAAATAAAACTAGTCTAGCGGATTTTTTGTGGTTATAATTTCCTTTTTAGATTTCTGACGTTTAGACTTCTTTACTTTTTTAAATGCTTACTTAAATTGGTAGCTTCATTAGCAGGCATTAACGCAATATAGATTGCTGTGAAACAAATACCTTCTTGGTGGAATAAGAAAATATGTTTTGAAATTGTGTCACTGTTCTCCAGAAGCTACAACGGGAAAGTTTTAAAGAAAGTCTGTGCTACTGGTTCTTTACTATTGGCCAGGTGCCTAGGGCAAATAATGTAAAATGTCTGTTTTCTTTCTAAAATCTTTTTACCTTTAAAATACTTTTAAAAATAGTGTCAATTGCCACCCTTATTGTTATGTGAGCAAAATTTGTCCACGAATCACAAGATAGACAAACCACATCAAAATAGACCAAATCTTATGTTGTGAAATAATAGCCTAGAAATATATGTGAAGGCAAAGATTTAGATAATTGATTGAGGAAGAAAAAAATAAACAAAAAGATTTATGTACTTATCTAAAACTTATTCAATCCATATCACAGTTTAATAAAATGAAAACAACTAATAATTTCAAAGAGAACAATTAAATAACTCTGAAATCAATTAGAAACTGGGAAATGGAGTAAAATGAACGGCAATATTGACTCTTCATTGATTTTGTATAGGAACTGCGCTAAAGGAAACCAACTATACGATAAGTAAATACACCATTCAATCAATTGTAAAGTGAACTTATATAAAATAGATAAATTTGTTAGATTGAAATCGTTTTGAATGGAATATTACTTTGTTATCTTCATTGAGATATTATTTTAACGGAGTTTTAGTTATTTAAAGTTATCGGTCTAAATTATTACTTGTATTAACTGTAACCAACGAATTTATAGGTAAAAACGAAATTTTGCCTTTGAAAGAAATGTGATTTTTATCTATAATATTTGCACACCCAAACGCAGTAACACAAATACTTTCACGCAAAATATTATTATGCAGAATTGTACACTTACAATACTTTTTTTTAATATGTCACCAACATTTCAAAATCTGACGTTTCATACAAAGAAAGTATCATTAAAACCGTCCATATTCTTGTTTATCGTACCCAACCAACAACCAACAACTACAAAGACTGATTTAAAATAATAAAGGGTAAATAAAGTAAATAACAATATTATGATAATATGCCGCTTATATTCAGCTTTAACGAGATTCCAACGAGCCGGCATACAACTCAAACTACTCGTTAACATGAAATCAAAATATTTATTATGAATTAATTTACATAAACAGGACACGTAAATATAATTATCGTGCCCTAGAAAAAATAACTGTATCTTCCAGACTATGGGTTGGACATTTTTTGCTAATAAAGTACGATACATCTTTCCTTTCACATTCCATTGTTCTATAAGCACTAGTTTGATACTAAAAACTAGTATTAAAAAAGAACCCTACCTCTACTTTTTTTTTCATATCCTCTTTCGCACATTTCAACCACCTCTTTTTCAAATCTCACTCTACTTACAAAACTTAAATCAATCTAAACTTTATTTTGCCATAGATTTTCTGCTTAACAAAGAAAAATACCAATTCGAAACCTTCGATGTTATTAAGGGCCGATTTTTCCATCGCCAGATAACTTTTAATCGATGGATAAAATTGACGTTTGACAGATTTTGAATGGAATAACTGTCAAAAATTCAAAGTTATTCGTCGAATAAAGATAGGTATCTGGCGATGGAAAAATCGGCCCTAAGAAAAATAAAGAAATCACTCCTCCTCAAACTAATAATACAAATCCAGATGATAATTGTTAAAATTATCCGCATTAACATATCGTTTTCCAACACGAAAGGTTTCTCACTATATTTACTTACGTTTCTCATCCGGTAGCAACATTCGAATGTCTTTTACTCCCATTCATATTTTTTATTCATTTTACCACACAAATGTTTTGGCAAACGTGTATTGAGCTGTCAAATACACCTCAAATAACGCCGACCGTATAATTATTTTTTTGAATGTATCATTTATGTAAGAAGAAAGTATTAAATTACATGGCTGAATTCCGTTTCTTATAGTAGCGAAGCTAGAAAACATGATTTTTCACACGATAACTTTTATATACTATTCAAATGAAGTATTCATTGTCTTAAACAAGACAACTATTAAGTTGAATGCAATTTGTGAGTTCATTAGTGTAACAAAATGTTCTTAAAGTGAGACATTATTTCTGTTTATTACCAGCGGTTGGTTTAAAAAAGGTATTAAATTTTAACATTTTTAAATTAGTTATCTAACATTTGTATGTAAATTGATTCATATTAAAATGTAAAGCGTATCAAACTGCGTGTTGTAAAGAATGTTAAAATGAAAGTTATTCCGGAGAATTTTAAGTTTTTGGTATAAAATTTTAATTTCGGCTCAGTTTTTAAGCTTATTAATAGTAATTTTAAGCTTATTCGTGATCATTATGTCTGTTTATGATTATGCAAAAGACCTTGCATTGGATGTAGTAGAATTTAGGAATTTTATCAATTTTAAACCTTATGACGCTGAACTATAAAATTGTTTTAACAGTATATCAGTCGGAAAAACGAGGCAAAAGGTCGCGATTAAAATAATTATTTGTTAATTTTATTTTAAATGAAAATTATTTACCATTTTCCAACCTCAGGATCAATATTCCTTATATTTCATATATAGGATTGAATTAACTTTCCCGTTATACCCTGTTCAAATATATAAAAGAATCCATTAAATCGATATACAATTCGGGAACAAAACATGTTACATACGAACTCAAAACTCTTTTAAAACCACCTTGGAAACTCGTTTACAATAAAATACCACACAAATCATAATAGAAACATTTAAAAACGCCATTCTGTCTAACATTCACCGACATAAAACCACGGAAAGCAAACAAGTAAACGCGACTGCTAATAAAAACTCCAAATATTAGACAATGATAAACTTTATGAGAGATGGGAATAATTTTATGACGTAAAAATGGGTCGCGTCTCGAAATGAAGCGAACGCCTTTATTTGCCCATTGTCAACGTGAATGTAGCTTTCACTAACGTACCTGGAATCAAGGAAGATGATAATAAATTACCCAAGTGTGGACAAGCAGACACTACATGCTTTTTATTATTATTTTAAGAATGAGTTATCGTTTGAACGCACCTGTGCTGTTGAGTGTTGATGGTTGGAAACAAGGGATGTTTTTTGTTTTACGTTCTGCTTTCAAATTATTTGGACATTAAGTGACGTTGGTGTGTGCTTTACAAGAGATTGCAAGTTTGATTCTCGAGTTAAGCGGGATATAAATGTGCATAAAATAACACGACTGTTTTTATAGCTCTCTAAGATTCTAAGTGTGCACAGTATTCAAAGTTTTTAAATGTGTTGTAATCATTGAGTAATCGCAAACACTAATTGAAAGCTAGATTGAAGCTTCATAGAAATATATGAAGTACCTGAAATTAAATTTTCTATTCCAATTCAACTAAACAAATACAGCACTTGTAATAACACCACAAGAAGCAATTTACATTAAGCAAACTCAAACATCTAATACTTAAACATCAAACACATCAAAACCTATTTATAAAGCAAGACGGAAAGACATCTAATTTAATATAACATATGTCCTCGTTGAGGTGGACTCGCTCCACGTAGTTTGAACCCTTTGAAAACGTCACGCGTTACCAAAACGATACTGTCAACAAAGGAATTGTTGTTCCAAGCGTGTTTACACAAGTTTGACAATCGAGCATTCGCAATCTATAGTCTCTTTGTACGTTTTTTATTTATCAATACTTTCTATCAATAGTTTTGTGAATCAAATTTTATTGAGCGAAAATGATTCGGTGGTTTTGGTATCTCTATTTTTTAAAAGATTGTTCTGGGTTTTTAATTTTGTTGTTGTTAGTTGTAGTTAAATGACATAACATAGTTAATCAATCAAGCGTAACTAAGTGACAAGAAACCCCAAACTAGGTAGTAGGCAGTTTGTACCAATTGTCGTAATAACATTATCGACAGTCGTAAAGGATACATAGAGTCCTGAAACGACTTATATTTGGTTTGTTTAAAAATATCGTAGCTTGTAAGTATGTAAAAATAACTCAAATTAGATAATTTTAGAAAAACTACACACCTTCAAGTAGATTACAAAGTATTATCGGTATCAGCAGAAATTGAAACACTCGATCGAGACTCTTTATGGGTCCCCTAAATATGCACATGGCACGGGAATCGAACCCTTTGTTGTCCAGTCCCGCGTCAGTGGTTGATATATCAAATTCCGAAATTCAACTGAAACTATTTACCAATACCCAGACAGACATAATTAAAATACATTAAACATTATTTTGAAACCTTACCCTTATCAATAAACAAGTAACAGTTCGCAAGATAATTGAAAATTCGATCTAGCCGAGGTTCCCCTGATAAAGTCCGCAGTGAATACCAAAGGAGTTCTCTACAAAACTATTTTCTATTCTGCGTACATTGCGGGGTTGCGGGCGAGTGACCAAGACCACCGGGCTACTATGGGAGTAAACTATGTAAAACTCGACTGACCTACTTGACGTTCAACAGAAATGTTGAAGGAATTTTTAATAAAAACTCATGACGCATAACCTTGTTTATGAACAAGCTATGTTTGTGAGTTCGTATACATTTTAGAATGTTTTAAAATTTTAAACATGGAACTGTTTGTTTAATGTAAATTATGCCTTTTATTTGATTGTTTTCGTCTTTGTTTCCAACCGCATGCAAGTTCAATTATCATAATGTACCTGTTTTGAAACTTATAATGATCTAGATCCGTTTTAATACTGTATAACGGATTATATAATATTGTTTTCAAGAAAAGATGGAAAGCTTTTTTTCGATTGTAAACAAAAATAACAATAAAATTAATAATAAGTATATTCATAACTTCATATTAAAATATATATCATTATGTAAAATATTCAAATTACACTTTAAAAACTTACGCACAATTTTGATACAAATAAAAATAAAAGCTATTGACGCATGAAATATAAAAAAATAACATTTCAATACATTTTGTAACTCACTAAACCAAATACCACAATCACTCTCGATGTCTAAGTAACTATTCGATTCAAAAATAAATTACGTAACAATATCGAGTTCATTACGAAAAGAACCGTATGAGTGACAATTTAATGAAGTGTTGCCTCATTGTGTAATTAAAGGCGTATACTAAAAGCCATAGATTTGACTAATGAATGGGCGAGTGATTACGATACTTTCGTAACATTACGAAGATATCGATTATTTAGAATCGAGTCCGGTCTTACGGTCATAAGTTCTTTTGTGTTTAGTCCGAGGAAGGTATAATTATTATTGGCATTATTGGACTTCTCAGACACTTTTGATAATAGAATCGCTACTGAGGTCACGATTTGCAAAGAAATATTATTATGTAAAGTTCCAAATTCGATTGTACATTGAAGATATTGAAATCGATAGTTATTTCGAATTAAAAGTAATTGAATTTTATAAATTTATTGTTTAATTAAACTGTGTGACCCTTGACTTTGTGACCTTTATGTAAAGGATTACTTTTGGTAACTATCATCATTGCTTTGTTGTTGAAATTTAGGTTGTGTATGTAAATGTAATATCATTCTACAATTTCTACATGACGTTGTTTTATTAAGTTCTCTAATGTTTATTGCTTTATTCAAAATAAGCTATATGAAACATAAACTATAATATACACTTCTTGACTTAGGAATCGATCCTATGACTTTGACTTGGACATGAGTAGAACAATCTTATATTTTTTTCTGTAATAATTTTCATATAGGTACAGATAATACACTAATATTATAATAAGGTTAATTTAAAAAAATAAAAAACCGACTTCAGCACTAAAAAGTAAGAAAATAATTTAAAATAAACGTAATATTATTAAAATAAACGTATATTATTAATACATATTTACAATTTATAATTAGTAACTTTTGGAGTCAGTGCCAGCCCAGGATAGTTTTTTTTTCTTATAAGATAGCACGAGACGCGCCTACAATATTAATGAAGGCTTTGGCTGTCACCGACTTCAAAAGTAACTAATTATAAATTGTAAATATGTATTAATAATATACGTTTATTTTAATAATATTACGTTTATTTTAAATTATTTTCTTACTTTTTAGTGCTGAAGTCGGTTTTTTATTTTTTTAAATTACCCTTATTTTAAACTTTTTAGTGGGAAGCAAGTCTCCTTCTACAAAAGACGCTTAAATTTTCTTCCAGAAGAGTTTTTGACTCCTGGTTCACTTGAATCCTTTTTTGTGGGAGGACGACTTTACGTCTTTCCTCTGTCCAGGGGAACGACGGGGTATGTCGGACTCCGCGCCGCAAAGATAGAGCGGCGACGCGCTTACCGACTAAAACCCCTTGGTGTGCCACCTCTGCGCTTATGGCCGAAACCGGAAGAAACGCGGCTGCACGCTACTACGATCCCGGACAGCGCCTCTACCCTGTTAAGGGTTTCTCCTCCGAGCTAGAATGTAGCTCTACGCGATAGATGTTGAGTTACCCCCTTCCGAAAGTACCGCGCGCCACCTCGAGGCCTATATGGCGGCAGTGGATCTCCCCCCGGGGATCACTGCCGCAGGTCGGGCGTATGACTGTTGCAGGCCAAAGTGGTAGTCCCGCTTCCGTCTGCCCAACCTTCTGCTGCGGATAGTATTAGTGGAGAGGGCTTCGCGCTCTTTCTCCGCAGCTTTATTTTGCGAGAGTACGACCTCACAAGGTGGACACTCCAATCCAAGACCTCTCCTCGCTCACCATAGCAAAGACTACATTTGGCAAGGAGAGGTCGTTTCCCACGATTACCGCGAGAGTTGCGAGGGCAATAGCCTCTTGCAGGGATTTTTTCGCTGCTCTATAAGTGTCAAGCAGTTCAACCTCAACGGGTACCGCTTGAATCCTGTCCCATGAGCTGATGTTACTCATGATTCATAATCTAACACAACCCTGCATTTTATTACAAAACTTCTTTATAACCACAAAGGTATAAGAACTTTTTAGAAAATTAACCAAAGTCAAAATAAAAACGAAAATAGAGGATGACGTTTATACTGTCTATTTATTAATTAATATAATATATTCAATCTAATCTGGTGCAGTGTTTGTTTGTAATATCTAAATATATTTTTTTACGAAAAGTTTTATGAAAACGCTCTGAAGATATATGTGTAATAGGTACCTATAATAGTATAAAAAAACATTTTTAAAAAATGTTGTAGGTTCGGGTTTATTTCAGTGTGTGTTAATGAATTAAAAAACAGGACTTTTTATATCTAAAACCCATGAATTGTGAACAGCATTTGATTTAAAAACGAAAGAATACAGCCAAAAAATTTTCATGCAGAAATTCTTATGGTATCAAGAATATCGCGAGCAAAACCACGGGTCACAGGTAGTTTTACTTTTGATAATGTCAATCGACACCCCAGCCTACATTGTTGCGGGTTTTTCTTTCGATTTTTCCTGGATCCCATCATCAGATCCTGATTTCCTTGACATGGGACCACTTCGCGAATATCCGCTTTCTAATGAAACAAGAACTTTAAAATGCTCCATTCATGATTACAAAGAAATCGCGTAACAAACACACAAAAAAAAAAAAAAAAATATACACGTCGAATAGAGAACCTCCTCCTTTTTTTTTGGAAGTCGGTTAAAAAGGAAATATTTGTTTGTTTGTTGTTAACGAATAGGCTCCGAAACTACTGAACCGATTTCAAAAAATCTTTCACTGATGGAAAGCCAATTCATCAGTGCGTGACATAGGTTATATTTTTAACCCCCTATTCCTACGGGAACGGGAACTACGCGGGTGAAACCGCGGGCGCTACTAGTCGATGATATAGTTGATACTCATATATAGTGTACTAACGCATGATTAACACAAAGCCTATCCCAAATAATGGTGTTTGAACAAACAGGCTTTAATGGAGCAAATAATTAATTTCTCATTTAACTGCACAGATTATGTAACAGACAAATTTACATTATCTATTGCTGATTCGTGAAATTAATTCTGCAAATATAGTATGTACCACCATTGTTGAAATAATAAATCGCTACGTTAGTTTAATTGCTCATTTTGAACGTATTAATTTAGGGCTTAATCACACTATGTAATACATACGCACTGCGAGGTCTGCGAGCCACGCACTGTGATACAAAATGAATCTCTCTGTATTGATGGCAAATGACAGAATGGTCGCCATGCTGGACTGCCAAACAACAAGAGTAGCAGATTCGATTCCAGCAAGGTAAATAAACATGAGTGTTTATGTTCTATGTTTCTGATACCAGATACAAGTAAATAAGTAACCTAACCTAATTAGGGTTCAAGTTGCTATTGTAATATGATAGAGTGATTGCTTGTTACGTTATATTAGAATTAAGAGCATAACACCAAAAAAGTACAAGCCTATTGTCAGATTTGTATTATATAGATAGGGTAAGTGTAGTTTAGTGCTTACAGTAATCAATCAGCAGCATTTTGCTGAATGATGAGTTTATCTTTGTACAAACACAGATTAATTACTAGTTACTACATAAGTAATACTCGGTTTGTCTCTTGGTTCTTGATTAATGTTTTGAAATTAATTAATTTTGTAACAATAGTTTAGTTTAGGCATTCATAGTGTATGTCTTCTCTAGTGATTACGTAGGTAATTAGGGTTTAATTAATTAAAGATTAGTTTAGCGCAGATTGAAAATTTTCCACATCCTTTGGTAGACTCAATATAACAATAAGCAAGGTGGTACGTAGTATGTTCGCCTACATGTAAAAAATGCTAAAATGTTCGAGTTAGAGTATTCACATTACTGTTTCTATTCAACAAATGCTACGCTACATTTTCGGCACGCGAACAAACCACGGGAGTTCTTTTTAAGAGTCAAATTCATTGAAAAACCTTTCATACTATTCAAAGATACCTTAGTTGAATAAGTACAGACACTTTACAAAAATAAGTACAAAATATTTACTTGAATTACTTACAAAGCGTCACAAATACAATAAAAGATATCGAAAAAAATATCTTTGCGTGACGTTGAGTAAACAAAAACAACAATACAAGCTTAGTACATAACGAATTCACGTGTAAGACCGTTTTATTGGCATTCTTTTGTTTATTTCAATAACTATACAATGCGTCATATTCATAACATAGTATGTGTTTTATGATACCTTTTTGTGTGAGCTACTAGTGTTTATTACAATAAAACAATACAACTTTTGTGGCTAACTATACGGTCGTAAATTGTTAAAAGCTTTCTCGTTTTACGGATCATTTTGTATTAGAATATGAAACTTATAGGTGACTAAAACGTAGGTAGTACGTATTGATAATCCCCATAGATCATGGAATCAGTTTAGGACTTCCGTCCTAGAAAGAGATGCCTATAATTATAGTTCTCTTTTCCATGATAATCTTGGACTCAATTCCTAAGTTAAGTGATGCATTTTGGCGATTTACCACACTTATTGGGTTCGATTCCAGTATGAAAATATAAACTTTATATATAAGTGTAGATATATTGCATAATCCTTGTAAATTAAATGTAGTTTTTTATACCAAATGGACTTACAGTTAGACTTTTGAGGGCTGTATCCATCTATATCAGTACAACTTGCAAGACCGACGTGAACTTTTCAAAGCACTGCGTTGTTAATGAAATTAAAAAAAGACAGGTGTAGACCAGAGTGTCAAAGCGAGCACCATGCTGGACTACCGAATGTGGGCAGTGGGCTCGATTCCCATGCAAAGTAAGTTTATGTATTGCACAGCAGTTTATCTCGGTCTGAGTGATAATGAAATCGGTTTTTTTTCTTTATCATACTTACTTTTCTTGATAACTTTTTTCAGCATTTTGTTGTAAATTCTTTCGAGTACAGGCAAGTAAGTGTCATTCAGCAAACGCAGGTCTCCAGCATCTCCAGTGCATCGTTGTATATATTTTTTTTTCATTAAACTTACATTGGCAGTCAGAAAAGGGTTGTAAGTTTATTTCCCAGGCGTGGGGAAGTTTGGTGTAAGAAAAAGTGTGTGTTTGCGTAGTTTCTATTACCCTAGTGGATCTTAATAATTAATTAATAAACTATAACTCACAAATGAATCTAGTACAACAAATCGCTCCGTCAATTCGATAATTGTAAGAAAATCTGTACAGTAGATAGTAAAATGAGCTCGAGCAAACACTAGCTCGTCCTAATCTAAGGTAGGCTCGAGCCCCTCAGTATCTCATACATTATAATAAGTTGTTGATGATGAAACACTAACTCAGGTTAAAATTTAAAAAACTACTAGTTGCATAAACGATTTTTGACTTTGACGAGATTAAAGTTAAAATGCAACTTGGTTTAATGTTATGTTGAGATGTGAAATGAATTCAAAACAATAGAGATAAAGTCATTAAAATTATTTAAAACTTACATAGTTTTATAATTGGCAAGCTTTCATACAACATAAGTTGGCTATCGAAAACATAGATCGGGGTATCATTAAATTTAATGGCGTTCTTTGCAGTCGGTTCCTTTTATTTACAAGTAAAATTTTGAAATTCTGTCAAGGTACTTAAAGATTATGATAGGTATTATGTAACCACGGAGAGTGACCGCGCCATTCCAGTCACGTAAATTCTCCTGTGCTTTGTTAGATTTAGTCGGTTCAGGTAGAGAAACCTTTTTTCATAATCCAGCTTTGAACCCACCTCCCTGTTTGTGACTGATTTCATTAAATTAATTCTGCTTCTTAAAACATATTTCATTCCACCCTGTCTACCAGAGCTTTTACTTAAAAATAAGGATAAAAAGTAAAAGAATTTCTTTATGCAAAAATTATCACAATGGCTTTATTAAAATACATAAATAGTATACTCGTGACTTATGGTAATATTGACATTTATTTACAAGTTTTTTCTATATACAAATTCACAATATTACTACAGCAGTCTTATTAGAATGTATTTACATAATTATAATATGAAACGCCTTTTGTAAGGCGGGAGATTACAAAAATAGTTTAAAAATATTAATTATTTGGTAAAGCGCGCGCTGCGATTACAATATTCACATGAAGCTTGACTAAATGGTTTTATAATTTAAATTATGGTACGAGAAGCAATTAGACTAGACAAGGTATGCTTGACCCGACGATTGAGTATCAATTAAGGGCGGTGGAGGCGGCCAATGCCTAAATTCTCGCCTTCTATTCGGATTATTACCACCTAACTCTAACGACGAATAATCGGAATCTATAGACGAATATATATGGTCTGAAGGAGGTCTTCCATCAGGCCCATAAGCTGATGTCTGAACCTGTTGTGATCTACATTCAACAAACTCAGGAGACCCACTCACACCGTCGGCGGGGCCTCTCATTTTCTCCGTAAAAGAAAACGACCTCATAGTACCATTCTGCATACCACTTCTCATCGTGTACGAATTTATATTATTCCTATACGTAGATTTCTTTGATTTACACCTCTGGTCTGGCATCGCATAGCGCAACTTTTCCCAAAACTTTTTTTGGCCCCATCTTATCCTCATACTTGTCTTCAAATATGGTCTTAAATCTGGATCACATTCAGCTTCAGGCAATACTGAACTATCTTCTATTAAAATTAAAGTATAAATTCGAGACTTAATGATTTCATGTAACGCTTGCCTAAATTCAAAACGCGACCATTCTGTTTCTATAAAATTTCTAGTTAATACTATTACTATACGTCTAGCTGCCTCCGCGGCTTCGGGGAGGGGTAACGTACATTGCATGTATGCAACATTATGTTGCGGGATATCTCTGTAATGTAAACAGAGATGGTAAGAAGGACTTCCATTTTCCAACTCAGCGGCTAACGTTTGTATAACAAAATCATCATCTTTTGGACTGTAACAAACATAGGCATCGTATAATTTATCAGTGTCGTCGTACGCTCCGGTGAATGGGAACAATCTTATACCGCAGCTTGTATAAAGCCATATGCGAATCGTGTCTCTGAACAAGAAAATTACAAGGATGACTAGCATAATCAACATGAATCCGGAGAGCGTAGTCACCATCATGGGCATGTAATTTGAGACCAACATGTTATCTATAACAGAATCTCCGGCGTAATAGTCGCTACAAATTGTACCATTCAGATTGAGTTCTTTCTTTTGTGACGTTTTACGTTCGGTATTCCAACACCACACGTCGGTTACATCTACAATTTTAGGTGCATTATCGGAGATGAATGCCGTCAATCTCTGTAAATATCTACACTTACATGACCACATGTTGTTCCCTAAAGATAACGAATTCAAATGTAAATTACTATTCAAACTCCAAACAGAGAAGTCTACTAATCTATTCCCATCTAACCTCAAAACTTTCAAAGAGTGTAGTGTCATAAACGTTGAGTTCGCAATATGGCTGATAAAGTTATCTTGCAAATATAACTCGTTAAGCTGAGTCAGATGTTCAAACTCATACCCGCTCAAATGTTTCAACTTATTGTTACCGAGATGCAATATAATAAGAGAGGATAAACCGGCAAATGTTCTGTTTTGTATGTTTTCAACCTCGCTTGAATTTACATACAGAGATCTCATATTTTTTCGGCCGATGAATGCATAATTTTGCAATTCTTTAAAGTCATTCCCGTCTAAGTAGACCTCGGTTGCGTCCATGGGTATTTTTTCTGGTATTTCAATAGCCCGTTGGCTGGAACAATCTACAACATTTTTATTCCACGTAGGATCGTGATAACACGAACAATTGCTTGGACAGGTCATTTGGCAATCGCAAGCGACGTAATCGCAACACCGACACAGTGTGAAACAGTGTGTTTCGTATGTACACAAGAAATCTGTGGACTTTAGATTGCTGAGTGGGATGTGTGTAACGCCTCTAGTGTGTGTCATTTTACACAATACGTTCTCGAGATCCATTATCCTAGGGTGTTGTCTCATCGCAGTCATATTGTTTATCAAAGGCAACCATTCCATGGAGCAATCACAGTTAAACGGATTTCCCCCGATATAGAACTCAGGCAAGGACTTGTTTGAGGGTACTGGGGACAGCCGGAGACTGTTGATATCTAAATGAGATATCTCATTTGCGTAAATGTCTACACGAGTGAGATTAAGTTTATCCATAAATGTATTAACTTGTATATTGTTTATGTGATTGTTGTTTATGAACAATAATTCGACACTGTTCGGTATTGCTAATGGCGATATTTCGACGATACGGTTATGACTCACGTCCAAAGTTTTTATGTGAATTTGCTCCTGGAGCTTGTAGTAATTTCCCAGATGCTCAATAAAATTTCCGTGAACGTCGAGCCATTTTAAATTACTAGGTACAAAAGCATAGTCGAACCAAACTAAGTGATTTTCAGACAAATTTAACCATAATAAACTTAATAACGTCGAAAACACCCCATTGATATCAGATATGAAATTACCGTCAAGTCTTATGGCTTCAAGTTGTTTATTTCTTAGAAAACTCCCTCTTTCAATAGCTTGTATTTTATTTTTGGCTAAATTAAGTACTTGTAAACTTGGCAAATCCCAAAACATTCTGTCAGTCAAATTACCAATTTGATTATCTATTAAACGTAAACCAGTTAGTTGTTCAAGATTTTTGAACGAACCATTTTTAATATCAGATATTTGATTTTCACCTAAATCTAAAGTTTTTAACAAAGGCAATTCCCAGATCGCATTAGGTACATTATTCAATTGATTTGAGCTTAAATCTAATTCTTTTAAATCTGAACAGTTCTTAAAAGCCTTAGGATCTATATCAACTAACAAATTATTATTTAAGTTTAATTTACTTAATACAAACAATCCGTTAAACAGTAATTCGTCTATCGTATGCAAACGATTCTCAGCTAAATTTAATGTGTGGAGATTGTACAATGGCAAAAATGTGTTTTCCTCAATATAACCAATTGAATTATTTCTTAAATCTAATATTTGAAGAAAGAACAAATCCTTAAATGTTTTACCGTCTATTCTTGTTAGACCATTATTGGATAGATTCAAAATGACTAAGCGAATAAGGCCAATAAACGTCCCGCCATCAATGTGAGCGCTAGATAGTTGATTATTCGATAAATCTAAAACAAGCAGCTGTTCTAATCGATGGAAAACGCCGCTGGCTAACTCAAATACTAAGTTATTATTCAAATATACCTCTCGCAACTCTTTCGTGCTGGCAAATGTGCCCTCCGGTATAAACTGGAGATTGTTATAGGAGATATTTAATATACGTAACGAAACGAGTCCATTAAATGTTTCACTAGAAATATCGGTGATGTTGTTGTGTTGCAGCTTCAGCTCTTGAAGCCTCTTCAACCCGGCGATCTCCGACTCTTCAGACAACGACTTGAGCTCATTGTAACTCAAATCCAAGTTCAATAAGCCGGAACCACAGTTCTTCCCGAATCCAAGTCTGTCCACACTTTTTATTTTGTTTTGAGTCAAATTCAATACTTGCAAATTATCTAACGGACAAAATACATCCGAAGGTATAGCTCTCAAGTTGTTATTCCCTAAGTCGAGTGTTTGTAGTTCCCGCAATCCGTTAAAAGTACCGAGGGAAAGTTCTAGGTTTTTATTTGGACCCCAGTCGTAGTTTTTAGAACGGATCGACAACTTTTTTAGCTCACGTAAACCTTCGAACGCGTTGCCTGGTATTCTGAGGAGTTTGCAGTTCTGAAGTGTTAGTTCAGTAAGCGCTGGAAATCTTTGAAAGTAGTTCGCTTCAAGAAAACTTTCGAAAAGCAGCAGCTGATTACATTCTGCTTTGATTTTTTTCGTATTTTCGGTAGGAGCAGATGATATAGAGGTCCCATCTGCATCCAATGTCCTCACACGGCACAAAACACCTTCGTCACCTTTTGGCAGGCGACTGCAATTGTCCATACCACTCGGTGCATAGGCCGCATTAACACCAAAAGTCACAAACAAAAGTGTCAGAAGTTGAAACATTTTTTAAACACATTTGTCTTTATCAAACGGAGCAAAACAGTTATATACTTTCACAAAAAGTTTGTATTATGGTATCACTTCACAGTTGATTGTTTACGTGTCGCGTAATACGTAGTATCGGTGTTGGATAAGGCGCGGACGCGAGCGCCTCATCGTGGCTCGTGCGCGACTGCCGAACAGTTCACTCCGTCACTTTGTCGAGAGTGGTAGAGCTCATAGTCGCCCCTCTAGCCTGCCCCCGCCAACCCTCGACGGTCGCCCTCACATAGTTACACGTTCCCTCGCATGGCGCCACTTGCGCGCCTCACAGCACTCGCACAATTATGTAATGTTTTCTTAATCGAGCCACCGCATATCGAGTTAAAAATGGTAACTTGTACTTCACCTCGAGAATTACGATAATGATAATAGCAACACATACAAACAATTTATTGTGCCCGATTGGCGAGTAATCGAAATTGTTTACGATAATTTGTTTCGTTACAGTTGTAAAACTACTTATAAAAACACGAGTTATGTGGTTTAGTGCCGCGGGTTATTTGCTCTAAAATGTGATACGACCCATATAGATTTTATGTAACATACGTGACAAGGAAGGAACATGAAATTGAGAACGGAGAACAAAGTGCATGTTACCGCGGGCGGCCTTAATTCTTTTTCTGTCACTTATTGAATTCCCAACTCACATACTTTGGTGAAGATACCCAATAAAGCTTGTTTGGCGTCGCGTGCCCCTTCACATATTTTTTGTCCAAGGAGACGTATAGAATTTTCAAACAGAGGGAGGGTACCGTTTTAGGCAACAAATTCCAGTATCTGGTACTAGATGGAAGAGGTGCGAAGTTGGTAGGAGTTGATAATTTGATTTCCTTGTTCGACACGTAAAGTCGTTTACGGGTCTAACTGGAAGTTAGTTACAGAATACGGTTGAAGTTTTTGGAAGCAAGCGTCGAGAATAAAGATACGGGCCAGTTTAGGGTCTATATGTTTGGTTTGATACTATTATTGAGTTGTCCTTTGTTCTTTTCAAAATCTTTTGACAAGGATTTGGCACCAAAATAAACGTGACCTTAACAAAAAAATAATATTTTTTTCAAAAATATTAATTAAATTATCATCTACTAACAAAACTAAGATCAATCAACTCCATCATTTGTGTCTATCAGAGCACACACATTAATTCAATAACACACTTAGACCGAAATAAGCATTTAAGGGTCACACAAATACATATTAACATCACACGGGAATCGAACCCGTTACCCACTATTTTGCAGTCACAAAAAAGAAAGGCCCAGATGTTATGATAGTAGGATATTATTGGGCATTCTACCCCACCTGCCGTTCCTACGTCTCACTCCGTTCGCCTTCGTCACTTTCGGTGTGGTAAAATGCCCAATAATATCGTATGGAGTAGGAGCCGTTCAATATTTCCGTTTTAAAACTTGATTTACTTACTTGTTGTACTCCGCTCGCCTTCTTCTTATAATATAAAACAACACATCACACAACACATATAACTTATCGCACATATTTCTTCTACTAATGGAACTATACGAGCATAATAAACTAAAATTCAGGACAGATTGTCTCATGTCTCTTCACAGAGCAAGAAATAGCATGCACCTACAGACACATGCACATTCTATTTCTATGACGCCAGATTGCGCACCAAGGACATCCAAATTTTAATGTAATTAACTCATACAGTCGACACTAGCTTACATGTTAACAAATAAGGGTGCTTGCTGCTTGAACCGCTAACCTAAAATTCAGGACAGATTGTCTCATGTCTCTTCACAGAGCAAGAAATAGCATGCACCTACAGACACATGCACATTCTATTTCTATGACGCCAGATTGCGCACCAAGGACATCTGAACTTTAGGATACCGTAAACATTAAACTAACATTTGGGACAGATTGTCTCATGTCTCTTCACAGAGCAAGAAATAGGTACACCCAAAGGCACACACACATTCTCTTTCTATGGTCCCAGATTGGACACCAATGACATCCAAATATTAATTTAATTAATTCATTCAACTAACACTACCTTAGACGTGAACAAACAACTACCTACTGGTTGCTCTGCTGTTACTTACTTGTTGCGTTGTTTTATTAAGATACTTTCACACTCATACAATCGCCTTCGAAACGGTTCGTGCGCCGCCACCATCCCGTGCTCGCACGTGGCGCAGTATTTTATTTTATTAATCTTAGGTAAACTTACGGCTAGATTCATGTATATAAAAATGAAAAAGCGGTTACAAACAGAAATTTACTAGTTTCCACAAATAAAAACACATGTTTTGTTATCTAGCTACAACACATAAATTTAATTAAAAACATATCATTTAAGATTCGCTTGAGTTTAGTCAAAGAAGTATCAAACACATCTATATCAATAGATTTAACTACTTGCTCTAAATAAATATGATAAGAAAATTAAATAAGATATCAATATGTATAGTGTAAATGAATCTTTAGAGTCTCAAAGACTGCAAAATTGCATTATAGGTAAATTTGCGATATCCGAACTTTATTATACGACCACCTGTATGTATGAGATTTCGTTTTATTAAGATGCTTTCACACTTATACAATCTTAGGTAAACTTACGGCTAGATTCATGGAAGTATATAAAAATGAAAAAGCGGTTACAAACAGAAATTAACTAGTTTCCACAAATAAATATTAAATTATGAACAGTTGCAAATATGTTTCCCGTAGACAGTACTTACATATAAAAACACATGTTTTGTTATCTAGCTATAACACATAAATTTAATTAAAAACATATCATTTAAGATTCGCTTGAGTTTAGTCAAAGAAGTATTAAACACATCTATATCAATAGATTTGACTACTTGCTCTAAATAAATATGATAAGAAAATTGAATAAAATATCAATATGTATAGTGTAAATGATTCTTTAGAGTCTCAAAGACTGCAAAATTGCATTATAGGTAAATTTGCGATATCCGAACTTTATTATACGACCACCTGTATGTATGAGTTATTTCCATGTATTCAAGAATTACTCAGCATGTAAGATGATAATTGTGCATGTTACAGTCTCTGATTAAATTTGTTTTTTAGGGGAGTTCCTAATCAATGCAATTAATTTAAATAGAAGATGTTCCTAAACCAGTTTTGATAACTTTGCTTATTATTTTATACTTAATGTTTCATAATAAATTGTTAGTTCTATCAATCTAGGAATTACTTGAAAGATGAATCATAATAACAGTACCTACTAAGCCTTTAGATGAAATGATTATGAAAGTTCGTTTAAGTCGTTAAGTAGATGATATCGGAACTGGAATCAGAATCGGATGCTGAAGAAGAGAATGTGTGACAAAGTAGGATTAAATTAATGAAATAAAATAATACCTACATTGCTAATCAGTCTTTTTAATTTCAAATACAAACAATAGAACGCCAACCGAGGCGTTATAAAATCAATCATTATTTTAATAAAATAATTATGTATTGTAATTGTAATTGCAATCTGTCAAATTTCTGCAAAAGATTTTCAACTTTACCACAAAGCTGGAAGGTTCACGTTCGATTGTCAAATTTGAGAGATTCCCTATGCGACAAGTATAAACAGGTTTATACGTGTTGATCGGAGGTTCAAATCAATCATAAATTCCGACTAATGACAAGTTTTACTGCAACATATGAACTAACTTTTTGACGCGAGTTCGTTTCATGGATTAGTCTGCACAAAAAATGTTTCCACGATTTTTTCTTTCAGTTCGTTTTTATTTGCATCTATGAAAAAATGTTTTTTTAATTCTTTATTTCACATGTGTGATGTCAGGTAAAGTTTTACATCAAGGTTTATTAAACAAACATACTTACTTTATTACAATTTTATAATGTAATCAAGAGTGTCATGTAGGTATCGTCTTCATCTTTGTCTTGTGTGTGAATTCAATCACTACGATTTAATTGAACGTAAGTAACATAAATTAGCCATACAACTGTAAGACCATACAATTAAGGTTTAATTTTCTTTTGGAATAAATATTGCTGAAATGGTATTTTTTATGAATAAAACCAATCAATTTTGATCACAATATAACATTCGCTCCAGTATCTTCCAGTGTTATACACCAGTTACTTCCGCAACCTCCAACTTATAAAATGTAAGTAAGTACTATTAAATTTATTGAATTTGCATTTAATCGCTACCCAGCTACGGACCTGGTTTTTGCCTGCCGGCTGGTGTATCGGTAGTATATCGCTACTCAGCTACGGACCTGGTTTCTGCCTGCCGGCTGGTGTATCGGTAGTATATCGCTACTCAGCTACGGACCTGGTTTCTGCCTGCCGGCTGGTGTATCGGTAGTCTTAATTAAGACATAGTTATTAGTTCCAAAGTTAATCATTATGTGTTCCATTGCAGGTCTGACTCCGATGTATATCAGTCCCGACCGACAGCTGTAGCCGAGGTGCAGCCTAAAAAGAAGGTGTCGAAGCGCAAAGCATCCGCGACAAGGTCATCGGAATCTAAATCAAGGTAATTTTGTATTACTGCTTGTACCTATAGGTCCTTGGTGTGTATGTTATGTCAATTAAAATGATATACACAGTTAAACGTTGGTTAGTAGATTTAAAACTGTAACGCAGAGAGCGTTGAAATCAATTTCCATTAAATATTATTTGTTATTATATAACATAACATCATGCTTTCTATCTTCGTAGGGTTTGACAGAGAAGTACTTATATAATACACCCTCAATTCGTTAATTAAAAACTAATGTTATGTAATGTGTTGTGTAAATGATTATAAAGAATATGTTAAATTGTTTACAGTAAAAGACACACTACGGGCTCGGACCTCTTTGGTTTCGAGGAAATAAATAAATTATCATCACCGACCTCAACCGACTTCGGTTCGAGCCTGACGAGCCGTGTTGCCAACGGCAAAGTGCGGCGAACGGCGGACATCCAAGGGGACTTTTATGTGGAGGTAAGGGTGTATAATAAGGCTGAGGTTGTCTCCACCCCTAAAGAGCATCGGTGGAAGAAAGCCTCGGTCGCTCTTAAGGTCCAGCTGGACCGAGACACGCCGCAGTGGGACGGGCTTCAAGTGTTCATGAGACGGACACATGAGATGTTCAATGATTCGGAGCCCGTCTTCTATAGCGATAACACATTTTAACTAAATATTTAAGTTGATAGAATAGGCACCAGGTACCTTGTTATTGTATTTTGCGACCGTACATTATAATTGCAATAATAATAAATTATATTGCAACATCTAATAGTAAGTTTAAAACTAATTTAATTTAAAATGCCTTTCTGTACTGTTTGTAACACATCTGTTGAGCGCAGTCACTGGACAGGTCACCTACGTAGTAATAATCATAAAAACAAAACTATTTCGCATTTTTGCGAAGGTGTTGAAATAATACATTCTGCATTTCGTAATCGTATAGCTTCTTATAGAGTTATCGATCCGTCTGAGAATTGTTCTCTAGAAACATTTCTTAATAATAATTGGGACAAAATTAAAACTTTAATTGACATATCTCTTAAAGAACATGCTTGCCTAAAAGTTAATTTCGAATATTTTGCTTTGTTTTTAATGTTTAAAAATGATTCTCAGGATATGAAATCATTTGCCACAAAAAACGTTACTCTGCATCAGAATTATGAATTTGATTCATTAATGTCTCAGATAAAAAATACTTTAACAAAAAAGATAGAAGAATTTCAGGACCGAGACAGTGGATGGACGTTCTTGAGTAGTTCTCATTTGGAAGTCAATATTAACAAATATCAACCGTTGCGCGGTTCAGGCTTTATCGAATTACCTCCTGCAATAAAATCGAAAAAAGCATGTGTTAATATCCGCAATAATGACGAGTATTGTTTTTTATGGTCTGTTGTTGCTGCTTTATATCCAGCTAAGATTCATCCTGAAAGGGTATCTTCTTACCCTGATTTTCGTAACGTTTTAAAGGTAAAGGACATGTCATTTCCAGTGAATTTCTCAGATATTGCGCGGTTCGAAGTGAATAACCCTGAAATTTGCATTTACATTTATGGTTTAAAAAATAATACTGTCATAGGACCGCTTTACAAACCAAAAGCCTTAAACGGAAAGGTGATTCATTTACTTTATTTAGAAAGAGATGATTTATCACATTACTGTCTCATTAAAGACTTGCCGCGACTTGTTAAAAATCAAATAACAAAACACCACAGTAAACTGTACTTTTGTGACGCTTGTTTAATGTTTTTTAATTCATGCGATGACCTTAGTTCACATAGTTGTGGAGGTGTCGCCACTGAACTACCTCCAAGGGGTTCTTTCATTCAGTTTAAAAATTATAATAGAAAGCAAATTGTACCATTTGTTGTATACGCCGATTTTGAAACAATGCTAGAACGCTATGAATCTTGTGACCCTGACCCCACTAAGGCGAGTACTGTAACGCGACAGCGACATGTGCCTGTAGCTTTCGCTTATCATATCACATGTACGCTAGACGATACCCACAATCGTTACGTTTCTTATCGCGGTGCGGATTGTGTGTCAAATTTTGTGAAGTCTATCTATAAAGATGCACAAAAAATTTACGATATTTTAAAAAATAATGTTCCTATGATTTACTCAAATGATAATGCTCGTGACTTTGAAAACGCGATGACATGTCATATTTGTGAACACTTCTTGTTGGGTGATAGGGTTCGCGATCATTGTCACTTGACTGGTAAATATCGTGGTGCAGCCCATAGTTACTGTAACATACAATACAAACTGCCAACATTTTTGCCAGTATTTTTTCATAATTTATCCGGATACGATTGCCACCTTTTCATAAAAGAATTAGGTGAAGCTCCTGGATCTATTAAAGTGATACCGAAAACAAAAGAAAACTATATTTCATTCACTAAGTTTATTCCCATTTCTACCAGGGAAAGCATCCAGGTTAGGTTTGTAGATTCTTTCAAGTTTTTAGGAACTAGCTTAGAAAAGTTAGTTAGTACAATACAAAAACAAGACTTTAAACATTTAAAATTTTATTTTCCCAATAAAAAACAATTAAACTTACTCACCCGTAAAGGAGTGTATCCATATGACTATATGTCTCAATGGGAACGTTATGAGGATACGTGTTTACCCTCTAAAAAACATTTTTTTAACTCTTTAACCAATGAAGCAATTACCGATGAAGACTATGAACACGCTCAGTCTGTTTGGTCAGTATTTAATATTCAAAACATGGGTATGTACACAGATTTATATCTTAAAACAGATGTTCTTTTGTTAACAGATGTATTTGAAAATTTTCGAAAAACTTGTAAACTACATTACAAGCTCGATCCCGCGTTTTATCTTACAGCACCAAGTCTATCTTTTGATGCAATGCTTTTACAAACAGGGGTTCAATTAGAATTGATTAGTGATGTTGAAATTTTTAGAATGATACAAAAAGGTATTCGGGGAGGTGTTTGTATGTGTTCCAAAAGACATGCCAAAGCCAATAATAAATATTTAGATACATACGATCCAAACCGTCCAGATTCATTTATCATTTACTTAGATTGTAATAATTTATACGGTTATAGCATGTGTCAATCCCTACCCTATTCTGGTTTTAGATTTATGAATAGACAAGAAATTGATTTTTTACAATTGAACTTAGCAGGCATCAGTGATACTGCGGAAAACGGTTACATTCTTGAAGTTGATTTAATATATCCGGAGAATTTGCACATGGAACACAATGACTTTCCTTTTTGTCCAGAAAAATGTTTACCACCTGGTGGTAAGAATAAAAAGCTAATACCTAATTTGTACGATAAATATCACTATGTTATTCATTACATACATTTAAAAAAGTGTTTACACCACGGTTTAATATTGAGAAGGGTCCATCGCGCTATTACATTTAAGCAAAGTTGTTTTTTAAAACAATATATTGATATTAACACCCAGTTACGTCAAAAAGCAGAGTCTATGTTTGAACAAGACTTTTTCAAATTATTGAACAATAGTATTTTTGGAAAAACCCTGGAAAATAATGAACATCGAATAGACGTTAAGTTAGTAAACAAGTGGTGTGACTCGAACAATAAAACAAAAAAGACTGCTTGTGCTGAAAAATTGATAGCCAGCCCATATTTTCATAGCGCCTCTGTATTTTCTGATGATCTAGTAGCAATTCAAATGAAACCTTCGCGCGTACTTCTTAATAAACCAATATACATAGGGTTTACTGTATTAGAATTATCTAAGAGTCACATGTATGATTTTCATTATTCCATCATAAAACCTTTTTATGGTAACCGGATTGAATTGTGTTATACTGACACAGATAGCCTAGTATATGATGTACAGACTAATGACGTTTATAGAGATTTCAAGCTCCATTTTCTAAAATATTTCGATACCAGCAATTATGACTGTAACAACGACTTTAACTTACCAATTATGAATAAAAAGGTTCCAGGACTGTTTAAGGATGAAATGGGTGGCAACATTATCAAAGAATTCGTGGGACTGCGCTCAAAGCTTTATTGTATTAAAACTTTAAATAAAACAATTAAAAAGGCAAAAGGTACAAAAAAATGTATTACCAAAAATTTAAATATGTTAGATTATAAAAATGTTTTATACAATTGCAATGTTATTCACAAAAAAAATGTATTGTTTAGGTCAATAAAACATGAAATATTCACTCAGGACGTAAATAAAATAGCACTTTCAAGCAATGATGATAAACGATTGCTATCGTTTGATAAAGTTTGTACTTTAGCCTGGGGTAACGCAACTATATTTATGTAATGCATTACCACGATTTAAACGTAATTACAGTAGTTACATTTTTAACATGTATTTTATTTTAAAAACCTTACTATTATGAATATGTAGTTTGTTACTCTTTTAATAATGTGAAATGTACTTATTGTCTAGTAATGTGACATGTTGACAGCACTGTTGACGTAGTGGTTAAGCAGTCAATCGATTGCTGCGCTGCGTGTCATGATTCGATTCCCGTATGGAACGAATAGTTGTATGTTTTGAAGTTTCTTTTGAACCTAACTTTATTATGTAAACAATTCTACAATGTGTATTCTTGGTGTCCTTGTACTATTTAGAGCAGAGGTGTAACTATACGACCTCTGATATAGTTAGCTTTTAAGTGTACTTTGTACCTACTATAAATATATACTTAAATAAATAATATTTTATGTTCATAAATCTGTTTCATTTCCGTTCTTGATGACAAAGCGCATTGCGCTGACTGGTTTGTGTAAATTAACACCGATCAGGTGCTCCCAAGTGACGTACTGTGCCGTGCGCACATAAGAATCAAGTTCAAACTTGTTATAAAAACGTGCGCAATGCTTTCTGGAGTACTGTTACATAACGTAAACATAATAATATTAGTCCTCCGTCTCATTTCGCTGATATTGACCGTACTGGTTGGACTTCTCAGTTTCTCATCATTGAATCGAAAACAGTAAGTAGTTTATTTTAAATCATTTTATATTATACTTAGGTTGATATTAATTCCCATTACTTATATTAACTGTTATTTTGTTTGTTTCAGATCATCAAAAATGTGTGATTCCCCTGACCTTATCTTTTCGCAATACGGGCAAGGTTTCCCGACTCCAAGTTTGAGCTGGCATGTACCCGAGCAACGACAATTATCTGAACAACAAAGACTATCCAATAAGAAACCAAGATCGAAAAGGGATTGTCAAAAGCGGAAGCTGCCTCTTTGCCAGTCATACGTTATAAATAATGAGAAGAGAAAAGGTCTGCGACTGATCCAAATACAAGTTTTGGACATAAGTGAGCAACAAGAATCTACAACTGCAAGTGATAATGAAGACTCGGTAGTTATGAGTGCGCAATACATAGTGAGTGAACCTGTGGACTATGTTATGGAAGAGACACTAGCATTAATAAATAAAATTTCCAAAAAACTTTGTGGGGACAATTGTTATTAGTAAGTAATGTAGTTTGAACTTTGTTTATATAATATAAAATTAATAATGTATTTTTTAAATGTGATTAATGATGAATGTACTGATTATAAATATTAAATAAAAATAAGTTTTGCTTTGTAAGTTAAGATGGTAAAATAAATAGAATATTAGCTCTAGTTAAATTGTAAATAAATATATGAAGTAATAAATGCTATATTTTAATGTAATTTTGTGTTTTATTTTAAATTAATAAATTTCAAATTAGCTGTAAAATAAGACTAGATTTGCAGGTTTGTTATTATTTACAGTATTCATGTACGTTAATTATTGTATGTTAACTTCAAATTAATCATAGGTACAGCTAATTTAAAATTTATAATTAAATTAATTGGATCAAATAAAAAACCATAAATAGTTACTTAGATATTTTTATTAAATATAACTTAACAACAACAAAATAATTTGAATACAGACATATTATTATCAAAATACCATTTTTTAATACACACAGCATTATTAAGTGCACAATTCAATTTATGATTCACACAATTAAATTCAGTTTTATTTTTACAATATTTAGTTTTTAAGACTGAAAAATTAGGACATCCCTTCTCACCTATATCAATTACTTCACAGTTCGCACATAAGTCTTTAATCCACTTTATCTTTTCCAAACCCTTGGTAATAATTTTTTTATTTTCTAAATATGGCACTATTGCACGTTTAAACTCCTTGTAGTCTATGTAGCCCTCACTCCAGTAAATTCCCCTATTTTTTTCCAACCATCTCACTTGCTTTTTTTCTTCTTGTGTTAGGTAATGGAACGAATATGGTGGTTTAACCAGGAACGTTTGTGCATGCTCCTGACTTACGATAGCCACTTCTTTCACAATAAAATTATTTATAGAATCTTTAAATCCTTGGATTTCTACGATGATGGTATCCGGATTCATGATAGTTTCTTCACGATGCTGCTTAATGGTTTGTATTCTATTACACAATCGTTGAGAATCAGACAGTAGGCTGAAGTTTGATCTGGTATTTCCGAATTACTCTCTATTTCAACTCTCACATCCACAACTGGACCTGTCTTTAAGTTATCCGCTTGTCTAGAGCAATCAATAACAAACAGCGGTGCTAAGTCTCTAAACTGTTTCTCGCTTAATATGGGCTCTGGACGACGTCCGTAATATGACTGTTGAAATCTGGTGTACTGCTCGTATAATAAAGCAATTCTGTTGTCAGCAAAATTTACATTTAGGTTTTCATACGGGAAATACGTAGAATTGAGATACACTCTTACGTCACGAACATGACAGTGATCGAATTGAGACATGTCTGAACTTGCATTGTTCTTTCTATTTGTTTGTAACCCAAGTATGATGTATCTTGGTTTTTCTATTTGAGATGAAGTTTTGATAGACCAGGTATGTTTTGTAGTTTTAGGTAAAGCTGGATATTCGTACAGGTCCCAATTCCTGTATATCATTTGAAGTGGTCGATCTTTTTCTAATAGTTTTAACAATCCAATTTTTTCTTTATCTGATACTTTAACATGCGGTACGCGCCATATAATTTTGTTAATCTGAACATCATCCACCGTTTCACCAGTGCTCAGTTTTACAGCGTTCACATTGGTGTTACTTCGTAACAATATCAGTTCATGTCTACAGTTTATCACGACTTTTTTAAAATCTTCAGCAAATCCGAGAATATGACATAGTGGTATAGAAGCTGAAAATCTTCCTCCATTGATATTTTTTATACCATCAATATTCCAGCCCCAAGCATTAGATATTTTTGATTCACTTTCATTCATTGATATTAGTGATTTCATTGTAGTAGTTACACCTGCATTTTTTATTTTATCAATCTCCACTCCATTAAGCTCATATCTAATATCTTGGAATAAGTACATTAGCGCATTGTTCGTAAAATTAACACTAGTAGCTTTTTCTTTCGTGTCTTTTTTACTAACGATAACAGTTCCTTCCAAATATAGCGTGCTAGCTGATGGTAGTACGTACAAGTCTTGTTGGTTGATAGGTATGCGGATTTCATCGTTCCTGTTGAAACTTGTTACGTAGGGCTTGTAGGAATGAAATTCGATTCCTTCTATAGTGTTATCGTAAGTTGGAGCGGATAAAACGTCTAAGATATTCATTTTACCAATCCGATCGCTCTAAGGAACGCTTTATTGTCTTCAGTTAATTTATTTTTTTTCTTAGAGCGTGGTCTTATTTGACAGGTGGTCCGAGTAGAACTGATATTCTTAATTTGTTGAGACACATTTTTATTGTAGTCAATCATGTTTTTCTTCTAAGATGTAAATATAGCTGCACTTCTTCACCGCGTAGATTGATTAATCGATTGTTTTTATCTAATAGCCTGATATGTATACAGCTTATGTTGTTTTGATTAATTGGAAAGTATATTGAGTTCTTCGGGATTTCTATGATCCTGTATCCAGGTGGTACATTGAGTGCAAATTCGTGAATAATGTGACTTGGTTCACCGTTTATATATGATCCGCTTACAATATCACATTCAATCCTGACTACGGTCGTAGGTAAAATGTTGACTGGAGACTGTGACAGATGCCATTTATTTGCTTTCAAGACCTGCTTATTAAACCCTAACAGTGCTCTGAAAGAGTTTTCTTTCTCAAAATTAACGTCTTTTGAACAGTATATACTAGCTTTTAAAGTATTATTATTACACTGTAGTTTAATTGATGCATCTTTTATTTCAGATTTTAAATACTCACTTATATCCTGCAATTCATAAGTACCTTCCGGTATTTCAATAACATCGTTGGAGCCATAATAGAACTTGTTATTACCTTTGTCAATGTTTGGAATAGAGTTATATGTTGAAAAATGCAATAAAGCACACTCATACTCTCCATTTAATTGCAACGTATTAGGATAGTACGTAGATAAAGTTGATGAGTTCCCAGTTATCGACAAAGTGAGGGACATCTTGCAAATGATAGAAATAAAATAAAAGTGTATATTTTATATAGTTTTATTCCAAAATGTCCACAAATATTTTAAACATAAATGACCACAATTTACTGTGTTGAAATTTTGATATCTAGTATAGTTATAAAAAACTTTACAGTTCTTAAAATATTGCAACAGTTCCAATGGAGGTTTTAAATTTCCATAGCTATCAAAATATTCACAATAGTCATATATTTTAACATAGGCTACCCAATGCGTTCCTTCGTTCTTAGAATCATCTAAGTTAACAATAGCACATTCAATCTGTTTCGGCTTCCTAGGTAATCGATCCTTCATGTAGACCCCACGAAAATGAGGTATATTTCTTGAATATTTTAAGATGTCTACATTAGTTAGAGGGCGGCTGGGTAGCATATTTTTCAGTTTTTTGGAGATGTTACAAACAATCCTTTACCATTTTTATACGGTTTAATGTATAAACCCTTGCCCAATACTAAAGCTTCCATAGCTTTATTGTGTCGTTCTGTTTCTTGCAAATTTCGATTGCCTGCTTTGTAATCATTAACGGTTTTCGCAATGCCAGCTGCACCACCAGCTAGAGCTCCTAAAGCTGATAAACCAGCGAAAATTGGGATTAAAGGAAGAACTCCTCCAGTCTTTGGTACGGGTATTACTCGTGGTACCCGAATTCGATGATGGATGTTTGGCAATAACTTTTTTGCAACTAAGTAAGCTGCTTTTATTAAAGACTTATTATCTTTGTGTCTGAGTTTCTTAACTTTTGATTTTATTTTTGAAACTAAGCTTTTAAATGTTTTGACGCCGGATCCTGACTTAAGTTTAGCTTTCATGACTTTGCTCACTAGCCATGAGCTTAGTTTTTCACCTTTCCCTGCATCTTTTGATTTAAGTCTTTGTTTGGCCATGTTAAGTAGTTGTAAATCAGCTTTGTGACGATTTGATAAATCTGTGTAGTTTGCGTACGCAATGTCGTGTTGCATACAAGCTTCGTCTAGCTTATTTACACCTCGATCGCCTCGCGCTAACCGTTCGTGAAGTTTGGTTCCTGGTCCGCAATAATTGTATCCAGGCAAATGAACTTCAAATGGTAGATTATTAATAATGTTATTAACTAGTCCTCCACCTTGCATTACTTAAAGTATAATGAAAGAATTTAAAAAAATAATGATTATATAATATCTTAACACATAATTGCCGCTTTGTCAATCCAACTGTTTTCTGCACTACTTAAACCTAACCATTTGACAAATAATTTATTTCCTTTCTTTTTCAACACTTTTTCTATCAAATAAACGTCAGGATAGTTAGACTTTTGAAGTTCTTGCTCATAAAAAGCTCCTAATATGTTCTGCTTTCGTTGATCTTCTATGTAATATGTCACTGGTAAGGTTTTATTAATCTTTTTTACATTAAATAACTCAGTCGACCAATTAGGAGTGTAACCTTTCTCAAAATTATGTTTGTATTTACTTATACGAACACAATCACCAACTTTGAATTTAGGCTTCCACTGAAATAAATCATGTTTCTTTATTTTTTTTATATTTTCTTTTATTACTGTTTCATTCGATTTATTCACATCAATCGGTTTAAATTTGGTAGTGCGATGTTTACTGTTGTTATAACTCTTCATTATATCATCCAATGGTAGACCTAACCACTTATAGTTTCCACTGAGACTAAAATATTTATATAATTTATTTTTTACAGTTCTAATCAATCTCTCTACAATAGATGCTTTTTTAGTAGAGAACGATGAGTAATGATTAATGTTGTGCTTCTTCATTAGGGATTGAAAAGTGTTATTATAAAATTCTGTCCCCATATCAGTTTGTAAGTTAACAGGATTAGTACGGCTGCTAAGCAGTATATGTTGAAATGCACGAGCAACATCAATTTTATTTTTTGATTTTAATGGTTCAGCCCAGGCATATTTTGAAAAGCAGTCAATCACCGCTAAAATATAGTTATAACCCTTGTTGTACTTTCTCAGGTTTTGCATATCCATTAAATCTGCTTGCCATAAGTCGTGGATTCCTTTTAAAATAACATGACGTCGAAGGAAATTTTTACGAGCTGCTTTGTGTATTTCATTTACGATTTGCTGTTTTGCCATTACGGAGATGTTGTTTTTTGAAGTAACTTATCGACATCTGCTTTGGTATAAAACTTATCTTGCAAATGAGTTAAAACTTCAGGTACCTTTACATTTAAAGTTGATTGAACAGTAGTTCGAGCATCTGTTATGATTCGAGAACGCAATGATCCAATGAGTTTATTTAGTTCTTTTATCGTATTAGCATTCAAATGATCTACATAGTCCTTGTTCACAGCATCATCGGCTTCTATAGGAGTTCTAATTCCTCTCAATCTCAACGTTTTTAAGTCAAAATCGCCATTTTCTGATTTAATTAATGCATTTTCATTAAAATCAAACAGGTCTGATAATCGCATTCTTTTATGAACATAATGACCGAATTTATCTATATTCATATTGAAGGTGTACTGTATTGAAAGTCTGATGATAAAATGAAACCTTTAAATTTTAATTTTATTTATTTATAATTTTACTTTCACGCAATTCTTCAATAATAGATATAATTTCACTGTCCAATCCTGTGTTACCAGCATCTCTAGACGCAATTAATAATTTCAATCTTTCAACCAATTCATTAGGATCATCCCAGTACACAAAATCTACATCTTCTTTCCACTCTTTTCTTAACGGTAGACCCCTTCCCTGAACTGCATTCTTCAGTTTAAAAAGAGGCTTAATAACTTGCAAATATTTTTGTCCTTTGTTACTTTTTATTGGCTTATTTGAATCGTAGTCTCGACGATGTGCATTTGTATCAAGTAGCATAGACTTATAATGTTTCATATCGCTTTCTGTAACCAAGCTTATGTCTACGACTTTCTTAAGCAGCAATTGTTTCAAACCAGGGGTACTTCGGTATTTACTTCCAGCCACGGTAATGTATTGATCGTTGATCGATATACTAGCGGAACCTAACATCAGTTTCCCACGTTCTGCTCTAACACCGAATGGAATGTCTACTAACGCTTCTGAAGATACTGACCAGGATGATGTATCACAACCTTGTTTGCTGTCAACTATTGATTGAAAAGAGTCACTGCTGATATCGGATTCATCTTCATCGCTATTATTATTACAACTACCAGTTTTTTCTTCTTGTGAAGTTTCGTCCACAAACGGAACCTCAACAAAATCTTCACTAGCACGCAGGGGTGAAGATTGCTTCCTAGTGTTAGCAATTAGGTTGAGAGGTTCAGTTACAGGCTTGAAAACAGATTCCAGTGCTTGTTTGTTGTCAATCTCAGCATCTTTCATTTTTCGTACTTTTTTCTTTACAGCTTCTGCCGCCTCAACAATTTGTCTTTTCAATGATTTTTCCATATTGATAAATAGATCGTAATCGGTTTAGTGTCGTAAGAAGAATAATAATGTCTCGCATGCAATGGTCTTATATATGTACACGTCTTAGTCAAATACTACAAACGTATCAAATTTACTTCTATAACATCCTTTGTTTTTGGAACAATCTTTATTAATTACAACATAGTTGAAAGGTACACTCCATATTTTTGAACACATTTCACGAAATTCAGACCATGTCATATCAGTATTGACGTGTTCTTCATAAACATGTCTCATATTTCTTTCATCTTGTTTAAAAAGTATGATTAGATTCGCGTTGTCTCTTACTAACTGCTTAGGAATTTTACTATAAGTCTGATTTAAATAAAAACAATCAATGAACTTGTGTCTTCCCATTGCAAAATAATCACGCATGCTACTTTGATTTTCACAAGCAACATCATCAAATACAATCACAGAATTCGGTTTTGCGTCCTGAACACTCAGTACTTGCTCATTTTCATGATATTTATGAAATGACATGCCTGGTACTCGATGCAAAACTTTTTCTAAAAAGACGTACTTGGGTTGTTGCAAGGTTTTTGAATAAACATAAACATTTTGAAATATTAAACCATTCTGGTGAATAAGAAGACCAATCAATAAATTGGTTTTTCCGCAATTTGACGGTCCACATATAATGCATCGTACCGAATTAGGTAATAATTTTCCATGACGAAAACCAGTCTCCTGAGACTGAACACAGAGTTTGTTTACATGTAACGATTGTGGTTGTTTTACAAATTTCATGGCGACTGTGCATGTGTATGTTTAATAATGAGGTAATTTATCAATTACATCAGCATTTATAAAGTGAAGCATATCGTCAGCATGAGCCGCAGTTATTGTTGTTATTGTAATAAAAAAGTAAGTAAATCAATAAAACGGAAATGTTGAACGGCTCCTACTCCATACGATATTATTGGGCATTTTACCACACCGAAAGTGACGAAGGCGAACGGAGTGAGACGTAGGAACGGCAGGTGGGGTAGAATGCCCAATAATATCCTACTTATGATATCTTCATTATTAATGTTACCAAAAATATTGTATCTGAAGTTCTTTGCGTGGAGAGTTCTTTACTCAGCCGTGATAAATGACTCGGTCCAGTTTGCTAAAGTTTGTTCGTATATTTTTTAGACGAAGGTTCCACGTCACAGGCTGTTGGAGACGTGTTCTGTTTTTTTAACGGAAGCTAATATCATGTTGGACTGTTTACTTGAAAACTATTTGTTCAATACCTTAGTTTGTTAAAAAAAATCACATAAAAATCAAGGAAAACTGAATCAATTAGTTTTCAAGGAATCTTTTTTTTATAAACTTGATGAAAATACTATTCGATGCTTATGATGTTGATTGAACAGGTGTTCTGATCAGAATCTTAAAGGATAAAATTCGTCATGACAGAAAATATGAAAATAACAATAATGAAATCACAACTATCAGTATTTATCGTAAAAGCCGCCTAAAAGATCCCGAATACTACACTAAGACCGAACTAAGTAATATAATTTGAATAACCATCTTTTGATCATATCAACAGCTAATGAACTTTATTAAAACACCAAAGTTTAAAGCAATAAATAACGGATATAATGCTATCATAAGACACAATCACGAGACTCAGAAAGGTGAAATAATCGTTTAAGTCTTTATCAGTTTTCATTAAGAGTAACGACATTGTTCTACGCATAAATTTTAGAATCAGGAAGTGTAATTAAAATGCACATTTTGCGATGCCTAAAGCGTTGGTTCTATTGTTATCGTAGTATCGTAGAGGCTGTAGAGCTCTCTCTAAAGTTTAACTTGCTATTTATAGTATTGAGTTTGTATTTTTGATGCGAATTAATTATTCAATTTTACTCTAAGTATAACTAAAAATGGAACAAAAGTAGCGTTTCTGTGGTCACTTTTGCGTAAACTAGAATTTGAAGGCTTGAACATAAAAAGGTTACTAAACGCGTACGTAAAAAAAAGAAGAAAATATTACAAAAATACCTAAAACACTTGGTTAATTTTATTTCGTAAACAATCATCATTATTATTTTCACAGACTTTTCTCTAATAGAAGGAAAAAAATATCTAGTTTTATAAATTAGAGAATGTGATGTGTTAAAGTTAATATGATTCATTGTAGGCACGCCTTTTCCAATAAAAAAATGTCACCAAATTCGTTTAAGTGATAAATTTCATACTCTTTTTAAGCCTTGGTGGTCTAGTGACATGTGTTTCGCCTGCTACACCGGAAGTCTTGGGTTCGATTCCCGGGTAACTTCAACGATGCATGTTTGCTGTCCTAACATGGCTCGGATTTTCATGTCACCTACACGCACTAGGAAATCATAATGATTACGAATACTTCAGTGAGCGAGGCCTCTCGCCTTTTGTTTTATTTTCTTACTAACTTTTTCTTCATCATCATCAGACTACCTCAATCCACTCCCCAATCCATACAAGTATGTCTCTCACATATAAGACGTCACTGGGACCAATCGTCTGCTCTTCTCTACCTATCACTTATTCACTTTTTATTCCTAAGTCATTTAATTCTATTGTCCAGCTAAGGGTTCCTACTCCTATTATATAACTATTTATAGTAGGATTATCTGAATCGAAATCAGTTTAATCGACACCTGCGGCTCATTGGCTATTCGCGTTTTGTATCGACATTGGCCGATACCGTGTACTATTCAAATTTGCTGATCTGCTTTACAATATTAGAATAGTATTGCCAATTGTATGGTTCAGCTGGTCCGAGAGTTACGTTACTACTGTGTTATGTAATGTGGACTTTATGGGACTGTTATTAGGTTGCTTATTACTTCAGTTTGATTTATTTTGTGGTGGGAAATTATTGGTGATTTTTAGGTTGAAAGAAGGTAAATAATTAAAATTTAGTTATGGCATCTGCTGCCTTTAATGCGATAGCCAAGGAACCTGAAGAATCGAATTGAAGAACATTTTACCAAGCAACTACACGGAAAGTTTACAATACAATCTTATTAATAAATAAATAATCTTTATTTCAGACCATTCATCTATATTTTTCTAACACTTTAATGAAGTTTGTAAAAAGTTTTTCTTTGAAGGACTTCATGTATGTAAAGATTATTGTCATAATTATCCTTTTCACCAGCGTACCTCAGCCCACTGCTGGACATAGGGCTCCCTTGAGCCCGATCTTCTTCGGTTTTTCTGCCAATCACTGGGCATTTCTTAACGAATGTCGTCACTCCATTTGAAATTATCATATAAAATAAAAAATATTGAGAACAAAAAAACTGTTAAATAAGGTTCTCTGATCAACTACCGCATAAATATAATCAATAAATAACGTAACACCGAATACGATAAACGTACAAAATATAATAACAACGAAAGCAAAAACAGCGTTCTACCAATAAATTTCAATTAAAAATATAGAGCTTCAATATAAAATTAAACCGAGCAATATTTTTTATTACACTGCATTTATTAAAAATAACACTAATTAATTTTTATCTCGGCACTAATAACAGTTGCTACGAGTATAAAACATTAGTAGCGCGAGTAAAACCACTATAAATTAGTTTTATGTAACAAACAAACGCCTTGACCCACTTATAGGTCCGTAAGCGCAACTATCAGAGCTTAAAAATACTGACATTTAGTTTAAACTTGCAAAAACAACTAGAAATTTATTAGGTGACATCTAAATCAGATAAAATTTACAATCCACGTTGTAGGAGTACACTATGTGGTTCTATTTGTTTTCTTTTTCTTATAGTCTACCAGAGTATAACAATTTGGCTAGTATACTCGTATAGTACACTAATATTATAATATTATGAACTCAAAAGTTTGTATGGATATGTATGTGGATAGATGTTAGCCTAAAAGTGAGATATGAGTACTTAAGTGAAGTATAATTGGCGTGTTTCATTTCACGGCAGATTAAAGGTCTCTCTTCTCACAAAATTTTTACATTAAATATTTTTCACAACTATAAAAAACCATAGTACCCCTAAAAATCCATTCGAATCCCACCAAACACAGACAAAGCAAGGAAATGAAACGCATTACCGTATTGTAATTGAGTTCTTGCGAAGGATATTAGTTGAAGATTGCTCGTCAGCCGGTGTTCTCGGTTCAATTACTCCAATAGTTCCCAATAGTTCCAATTCGTGGGGCGTTGATTAAACAGAATCGGTTCAGTGGGACACAGACGCGCGGTCGTATGCGAATCGATAAATACCTACAATACTATGAGTATTAGATTCTGGAAACTGGTGTATTGTTTTGTTTACTTATATTTTTAACATAATTTCAAAATAACTTTTGAATATTTTTGTGATCAATCACAATATGGTCGCACGCACAAAGCTTCTCATCATCATCAACTTAGAGCGTTGCCCTTGTCGGTGTAACAGGTGCAACTCCCTCCATCAGCCACTATCCAATGCAGCCCCCTTCACCTAGGTTCTAATCTTAAAAAAATATTCTCTGACAAATACAATATGTGCACACAGTTGGTTGATTTTGGCAAAGTGACTTAGTTCTTTCTATAAAGTTAATTTACGTAAGAACGTAGCTAAATTTTCATATTAAAATTAACAAGCGAGCGCCGTAACCTCTAAATAATTAGTATAATTAACAAGACCACGATTAATTTAACTAATTTATTTAAACTAATAAGTCAAACAAATAACCAAGAGTAATTGCTTCAACATTGAAAATTCATTACCTAATCGAAACGTTTTGAAACTTGTCAATTTCCAATTTAGATACTTGTGATATCAATACAAATATCGTTTAATATTCATTATAACTTTGATTTGATTTGACTTTGAACATGTTTGATTACGATCATATTTATTTAGGAATATTTAGAAAATTATTTAGTTTAAGTAAATACGCCAACACATTGAGTTGAAACTGATGATGGTAGTTTGCCATAGATAAGTTTGTTCGAAAAAAGCTTCAATTAGTTTTCTTTTTGTAGAGCAACGAGAGTTTTCTTCATCATAAGAAAACTTGCGTACACTAACGAAGAAATCCTAAGGTTCTGTGTGAAGTCGACCAGCCCGCACCCAGCGTGGTTGGCTAAGGCCTGATCACCCTTATTCAATAGACTCGATCCTTTCGTTGTCGATATTTAAATGAGGTGATGAATAATGATAGTCATGATTTACACTTCCGAAGAAAGTATAAGATTGTGTGTCAAGTCGACCAACCCGCGAATAACTGAGGCCTGGATCGCCCTAATACATTGTAGGCTTGAGCTATAGATACAATACTTACAAATGATCTGATGAATAATGTTTGGTGATTTGTAAATTAATAAAAACGTATGGCACTCGGGGACTGCCGCGGTAAAGCTATTGCGTAGCAATTTTATCAACTAATTTATTTTTGTATTGCAATCCTAACCTTAGAAATTTTGATGTCGTACAATAAAAATTTTGTCTACATTACTTTTTATACTATAAACACTTTTTGGAAAATTTACAAAAAAAAAGTTTTCGAAAAAATAATAAAAACGTGAGGTTTTTTTTTGTTACGGAATTTCTGGATTCGGTCCCCGCGCTCAAGGCCCTCGATAGAAGCTATGCAATAGCTTAAAAATATGGCATTTTAAGTCCAAAATTAATACAGAACTAGTTATACAACCAATAAATTATTACCCAATCAATGTATCACAAACAGTGAACTAAACATGTACAAACAAACCTAATCAGCCTCGAACTCAAACTAGTCGGAACAAAGTTTGCCAATGATCAACTGTTTATAAGCGTTAGCTTTGGCCAACAATTTTGCGATACGTATTCCCTATTCATAACGGTTAACATCAAACTGGGATGAAGACTTGTATCGTGCTCATATATTTTTTATTTACCTCATATTACTACGTATGTTGTGCTCTAAAGCTGGAATTGGTGATGCTAGTTTTGCTAAAGATGTGGAGTGGGTATGTGACACTTTATTTTTTATGCAGATAGTTTTGAAAAACTTAGTACTTTGTAATATGTTTGTATTGATGCCTCAAATGTCAAGTGCGAGTGCGGAGCCCCTAATTCAGGAATGCCACACCTACTCTCCTGCCCTGCGTGCCCGACCACCTGCACACTGCAGTACCTGATGGAAGCCTCGTCTAATGCGGTGGAGGTGGCTACCTTTTGGAAGGCGAAAATTTAATTTAACCGTTCAAGTGTTGAATGGATGAACATGTCACGACGAATGAATGAATATTTTTAAGAACTTACCATAATAATAAATATTTGACACATATTATTATGTACGTCATTAGAATTTCTTCGCAGGTAGGTACAGGTTTCCAATGTTTTCCTTTATCGTAAGAGAGTCGAATAACGTACATATGAATATGAAAATTGAAATCACATTGGTACGTAGAGCATATTGAACCAGATACCTTCCCATTCGAAGTCAAACGCCTTAATCACTACTCTATCGAAGCTCACAATAGAAAATACAATTTTAAATACATATAATCCTAGACCGGTACCAACAATTAATACTATTTTAAATTTATTTTTCTAACTATAATTTGTTCTACTCCATGTATTTGCTGTCTCAATTTTACATAGTAGTGACGTAGCGGTGACCGGCTGGCTATGACGATGAAATATTGATAAAAAACTATACAAATACAAGTGAAAACTTTACTAAACGTAACGTTTTAACTGCTTCAATAAAAATCAAAGCATTTGTAACAAACGCGTGGAAACACGCTTAAAAAAACACGTGAGCAATCATTCTTTATGGACCAAAATATTGCTCAATATTATTGAAGCCTTGATGATCGAGTTGCTTGTGTACCAAGTCTAAGGAGTTCGATTCCAGAGTAAAACAATGCATGTTTTCATCAAACATGATTCAGGATTGAGATCACCAACATGTTTATAACCGCGCATTATAACTACGCTTACCAAGTAAGTCAGCGCGGTTTTTTAATTACGCTTATTGTCGAAGTCTAAATACAGTTCAGGCCTCATTTTTCACTGATGAAATGAGTTATGATCAGTGAGTAAGTGATATAGGACTTTGCAATGAAATCTTCTAGACTAAAATTATAAAGAGCAAAGTTTGTATGTTTGTAACGAATAGGTTCCGAAACTACTCCGATAACCGATTTCAAAAAATCTTTCACTAATAGAAAGCTAATTTATCAGTGCGTGACATAGGCTATATTTTATTTCCGTATTAACGGGAACTAAGGAGTGAATCCGCGGAGCGCTACTAGTAAAATATACGTCCGTTACTTTTTTTATCGTAACAATTTTATTTATGTTTCCCGAATATTTTTATTTACTGAAAGCAATGAAACGCGAAACAAAAACAATGTAAACCGAAAATTTACTAACAAACAAAGATCAGTTTAAACATACCCAACGGAAACCAGAATTGAAGACAGCATCATAATACATAACTCAGTAAGAGTCTTGGTAAAGTGTGAAATATACGGTTGTTCAATATTTATAGGATTTTTATTTGTATTATTTATTCACGAGGCACGTTTTGTCGTTGAGACAAAAGAAGAGTCAGCCTCCTTATCTTATTTTTCGTTAGTATCTACGTTCGTTTTGGTCGCGAAGTATAAATAATGCATTATCACGCGTCGGGTCCAACTCTCGAATGGTCAACGGGAATAAAATTATTTGTTGGTCACATTGCACTTATAAACAATTCTATTTTATTGACTTGCTTTGCTTTATTATCATTAAAATTGATTTTTTAACCTTTATGTGTGGAAATAAAATGTTTAATTAATCTATTTTATGACCTATAAAGGTTTTCATTGATGTTCTTTTATTTAAGTTTATTTTGGTCTAGGTATGTTGGTTGAATGAACGTGTGCGTAGCATCTAGACCTACCACAAGGTCTAAATCGCGCTATCTCCATACCTGTATCTAGGGTATCAGTTTCTTTTAAACCCACTTGAAGTTCAAATTAGTAAAAAAAATTCAAAGTTTTAACGTCCTAAAAAATTTGATAGAGTCTAATCAAGCTATGTCCTAAAATACTGGCACAAAATACTCAAATACAAAATTATATACCACAAAAACAACATTCTGCTTTATTCAGATTATAGTATGTTTACTAAAGTAATATATTCGATGGAAATACTCAACGAAACGTAAATATTTTAATAAATCTCATTCTTTATTCATTCACTGTATTCATATGTTCAGAGCAAGATAAATTTTAATATACACGTACAGTATTGGAATTCTGAATAAAATGAGGGTGGTCATTTTATGTTATTTATAATGATAATTTTATATTAAAACCAAATTCTTTAGGTTTTCTCTTCAGCTTAACGTTTAAACAAACCGTGAATCTTTTCATTTCTTTTGTGAAAATGGTGACTCGAGTAAGTCGTTATGTAATTTAATTCTCTTTCTAATAAAACTTATGTCGAGTGTAATTAGAATTTAGCAAAAAGATTGTAATCCAGGTAAATACTACATTAGTTTTATGATCCCTGATAGATGATACCTATTGCTAGAGAAAATTTAAAGAAATTCTAAGGAATAGAATAATTTTGGCTTGAATTTATTTCTAAATTGATATTATGGCACATTTTAATTACGCCCCATCCAAGTTACTAATACAATGTGTAGGATGAAACAACAAACGAGTCAAAGAATCCGAATTAATTCAAACATCTGTATCACAAAGAACTCTCACTTATCTAAAGTAGGTTAAAAAGGATAACACGGAATTAGAAACACAAACGTCTCCCATAGTTAAGTAAAAGTACTCGAACAAGTTAATGAGGAACGAAATTTAAAGTAAAATGTAACAAACATTTGAAAACAAAAATTTAGACTGTTCTTACAAAGAGAATACCGGTGTCTTGTTTTAATTAGAATGCAAATTTAATAGCCTAGGAGGATTTACATGTCAATGGTTGCCTAAATAAAGCTATCTGAAACACAAAGGGCTTGGACGTTGTATTATAGTAGACTGCTTACTGACTCTCGCATATTGATCTTCAGTTTATGAAACATCAAACGCCTATGAATACCAATAAGTGTCGGTAAATCGATTGAGTTTCTGAATAGTTTTCGGTTCAAGTTACTCCTACTGTTGTGGATAACTATTTCCATTTTGTTTACGGTTTAATACTGGGCGGGAAAGTACTCATACTGCGAGTTGGTCAAAAACTCGTAACATGATGGAGTAGAAGAATGGAAAAGTTCTTTGCTTGAAATTCCTTCAGTGATGTTTAATTGCTAACGCCCATGGAGGAAGAATATTGGCAATATTAAAATTTAATATTAATTGTCATGTATTGGCATTTACAGTGATGTCTCTTCTAGGAGGTCTAGCCTAGCCCCTTCACTATACTGATACATATCTCAGTTAGACAAAGGCCTTTGCACTGCCATAACATCTTTCACGCGGACATTTAACTGTAGTTTTAAAATTAATTCAAATAAGATGACTATCAAAACTAATATACTTAAATAAGAATGATATTCGAAAATTAATTTAATTATCATTTTAGGGGTGTATTCAGATGGATCAGGTTTCGTGAAAGCATCAACCCTAATTGTACTTAATTTTCAGAGTATCATTTTCTACCACATAATCAAGTATCACCCACAAACTAATTCCTGACACTCAGACAAGCTTACACTGAGGGGACATGCGTTTAAGTTGTAAGAGTTAAGCGATTCGTATTGATTTTTGAACTTCAAACCGCAAAAGTTGTGAACGTCATAAGATTCACTTGTCCGTAATTAGGTATGTATTTGTGTGTGTCTGTGCATGTGTTTATCTGAGCGTGTAAGTGGCATGAAAACTCTTAATTAGAAGAATTTAATGCAAAACTTTTTAAATAATTAGTTTAAGCAAAGTGAATTGTACTCGTATATTTGACAAATGTAATAAAAGAACATAGAATCATCATTATTGAACATGCCTCCTTTGTTTACTGATCATCTCCATTCCCAGGAACCCCAAAACAACGCGCATTTCCTTTTTACCCTGATAAGGCCCAGATAGATAGAATTAATAAAATTATTACAAAGTATAATTCCACTTTCACTACCCAACTAATCAATAACCGCGTCTCTCACAACTTGTGCCACCACCGTAATGAGATTTTCCGTCACCACCACAGCTATCCCCGCGTTTGATACACCTGCTATAAGCCTGGCATAAAACTGTAATAACACTAATGGCATTCGCATGTCTTTATTTATATAGCGTCTCGTAAACGCGTGCGTATTTATTACACCTCACCGCATTATTTTTATATTTAAAGTTTTAATGAACATTTTTTCGCTGTTGATTGAACAAAAAATAATATTGTTGAAGTTACTTCGTCTTTTTTATCAAGTAAGTGCTTTATTAGTACAAACTTATTAGAAAAGAGTCACTATAAATAGGTGATATTCTTTTATGATGTTTATATTCCCATGGGATTGGTTTAAAAAGTATCCAATGCATTTTCTTTTTTAACAAGAAAATTCTGTGCCAAATCTATTCGAAATCGGCTTAATAGTATTAATGTAAAAGAGTAGAGTAGAATAGATATAAGAGAGTAATAAATCCATCATCATCATTGGCCTATACATCTACATAAGATGATTTAAGTGGCGTCAGGTGATTGAACAATTCGTGATAGAACATTTTTCCTTCATTTGTGGAAAATAAATCCATATATCCTCACAAAATAACATTTATTTTAAAGTAGGATAAAATGCTATTAAAAGTGTATATCAAGACAAATGAAACAAATTGTTTTTATTAGTGACTAAGGAATCTAGGAACGTAAAATAAACATTGTATGTGCTCAGTGATTTAATTTAAATCGAGAAGCAACTTTGTTCCTCGTACTTCTGTTCGATGTAGAGTTAGTAAAGATTTAGAATAATCGAAGTCAAAAAGTTTTATTTGTTTAAATAATCATAGCGAACTGGAAAAAAAAAATATTAGCTTGAGAAAGAACCCAAAATTGGTGTAATATCAATCAAAAAGTTGCAAAGTGAACTAAAAGAGGTCTTTGCCTTTGCCTACGAGCTAGACACAGCAGACTAACTAAATTCAGAGTAAGATTTTTTATTAGTTAAGGAAACTGAACCCAGTAACTGTAACTCTAAAACAACTGAGCTACTGAGGTCCTATCTCTTCTGTTTACACATTGAATGCTATCTTTACGGCAACCATTAAAATTTTATCCATATAAACTTTGTTCATAAAAAGGTTTTCATTCATAAAGTTAACAGAATTTCCCCCCAAGTCCAGTATTTAATCGGAAAAATTGCTAACTCTATAAAGCTAGTCCACACAGATTCGATTAAAGACAACGATCGCGTTTCCTATTAGGTTCGGTTGCAACGCGCCGTGACGTCATGCGCCCCTACAACCTTATATTTTTACAGAGTTCAAGTAAGGGTAGGGAATTCCGATGGAATAACGGGTTTGGCTTGAAATTTTGTTAATTTAATAGACTTCAATGTAATAATACCACTTGATAGTTACATGATTTATTCGTGAATGTTTAATGATACTTTTAATTTCTGGTTTGAAGAACTCTTCGTAGGAGACTTGTAAGAAATTATCTGTATATATTTTAAAAATTTTAGTAGTAGAAAACAATCTAGAATTTCGTCTTTTTTTCAATTTGACAATATCAACAATATTAGTACAATCTTAGTACGCTATAGAACTAGAGTTTGGATGAACCTATAACCTCTAGAGATGAAAGGTAAGGAAGGTGAGTTACTACATAAGGTAAGGCTTTTGCGTAGTAGCAGTATTATAATAAAGGTTGATAATGACTTTGAGTCTACAGTATAATTATGTATCTTTCCAAGAATCCAACGTATCTAAACATTAAACCAGAAATAAACACATTCCGTAGAAGTATAACCGCACACCGTTTCGCTACTTTAGCTCATTTTACAACCTAAATTACGGCTTTATATTCTACGAGACATTTCATGGTCTCGGCTTACAATGTAAAGAGAAAATTAAAATAATACGCGCCTTCTCGAAGCTTGAGCTTTAGAACGACACAGAGATAAACGCGGGCAAAAAGATTTCGAATTATGTGTCCTCATATCGTGTTATTACAACTGTAGAAAGCGTTCATTTTCTATTAGAGTGAGTTAAAACTGCGTAACTTGTTTTTTTATTGGCTTTAAAAGCTATTGTCATCCGTGGAAGTTGCAGTGCTTAAAGTACAGCCATACTGCAATCCTTAATGTGTGAGAGAAGCAAAAATAAAAGATGATAATTTATTTTCTTTTTGAACAAATCGCAATGTGCGTCCTTAACCTCCTCATAGGGGAAATTTCGAAAATTTCATAGATAAAAATTATTAAAAATGATGTCTCTGTCAGCATTCCGGTTAACCTACTAATGATGTAAACACACTATAAGCCTACCGCGAATATAGCTCAATGGGGTCTAAGAGTGATCCGAACAGTAATTTATCTTTGAAGGAAATTCGAAGAGATCTCTTATCCTATGTCATGCGTGACGAGCAATGATCGATTGACCGAAAAGATAGGTTGTTGAAATTGATATAAGTGGGTTTGTTCGTCCTTATAATGTAGAAGTGGGAGCTTGGATGATTTATGTCACTGTTTCGTGAAACTGACAGTTTTATACAATAATTACATCATTAATTTTCTTCGATTAGTTTAAAGTAACTAGCTAGAATTAGGAGTCACGTGGTGATTTGGACTATTCTTCCACAAGACATTATGATTAATGGAAGACTTTTCTGGTTTAGAAATTTTAGAATCATTCATTTTCAAAATAAAAATAATTCCAATGTAAGTAAAAATTTACATAATAATACACTCTACAAAGTGTCACATTTTAAAACCTTTAAAAAACTGTATACGCAATCCCACATCCCAACAAACTCCGACAGACCTCAACACCGCCGAGGTTTATCCAAGACTGATGGTAATGAATATTAATTCACCGGCAGTGTATCCTTGAGGCTGTATTGAATTATCTATCGAATAGACTCAGTTCTAGACATTTGTAAACATTGAACGACCTGTACTGCGGCTTGTTGGCTGATAAGTCATCTAAATTCTGTGAGGGTTATCCGAAAAAGATTTAAATTTTAGTGTAAGTATGTTGGTTGCAAGGAAAAGTGAAGTGTTATTTCGTAGTTTGGTTTTGATTTATTGTGCTATAGTTTTTATCACACGGGGTAAAATATATTGTTTTAGTTATTATATGTGGTGTATTAAAATAAAAACATAGAGCTTCAATCAAGGTTTTCTGGTGTCCTGTATCGTATTGGTATGAAAGATCTTACTTCAGAGTAAAGGTCTCATTGATGATAAGTATGTACAAAAAATAAATGTTTTCGTATTTAGACTTTAACTTTGTTGTTGTGTTAAATACATTACAGTTTTTAAAAATGTAACGCATTATGCCAATAACATTGATAAATGAAATATTTTTCATAATATTGTGTACATTAAATACGGCATCTCAAAGTCTTCTCATACTATTTTTAGAAAAAAATATAAGAAACATCCTCTTGCTGTAATGCAAAATACTCAGAATTTTATTTATACAAATGGCGTATTAGATGGTTCTAAGAAACGTATTTTTACCATAAAATAAAGTTGAAACATTTTTAAAATTAAGAGAAAATTGTCTCGCTTTGTATGAAAAACGTGGAGCTGTAGCTGTTACTAAAAGTGGAATTAACATATTACATAAGATAATAATTAACATAATTACTTACTCCATCATCTCACAAAGTAATAGTAACTGACAAATAATAATTCAATAAACAATTGTTGTAATTATTTTCATTACTTACTACTTCAATTATATTCAGTTTTATAATAAAACAAGCTGCACCTCACAGTTTTACCCTTGTACTCGTAAATTTTGTTTTACGACCAGTGAGAAATTTTGAAAAAGTTGTTATTAGCCGGGTTCCCATTGCGCGCTGCAGGAGCGCGATCCAAATGTCATAGGCGGTGTTGTATGGGCCGCGCACGATCCATGCCGTCAACACTGCGAGCATCTTTGAATCGCGTTGCTGCCTCGCGCAATTGAATCGCGGTGTATCGTCCTGTGTGGACCCAGCCATAAAGTACAGCTCTGTTCGCAGCTTCTATTCCTATGGCAAGATTAGGTCATAGAGCAATCGGTGATAATCCCATTGTATGGACCAGGGAAGTAGTAGTTTTATTGTGGTTAAAGAGTGGACCGCGGACAAACCTCTTCTCCTTTTTAATACCTTTTATCAAAATTCAAGTATTTCTTGACACAAAACATACAAATTGACTTTACAAAAACTTATAAACAAAATATAAACACTACATTTGAATTGTTTCCAAGTACAAGCGACATGTTTCCACATAAACTCAGAGTGTATGTCGATTTGTCTCCACCGGTGACTCTCACGGGAACATAATGAATATTAACAACTAACAGACAACACTATCTGTATATAGTGAGACAAGAGATACGTTTCAGCTCGAAACTCTAGATGAAACAAAAGGTGTTTATGTAAACAATAGACTTGGATTAGTGTTAGATGTAGTTTTCTTTTCTGTTTTACTGTTTATTCAATTATTTATTTGTGAGTACTTTGCGATATTAGTGTTGTATAGTATTCTAAATTTCAATTCATTTCTAGACTTTTTTTAATTTTAGTTGGCTTGTGTCAACTTAAACTATCCAATGTGTGATCTAAAATTATAGTTTACCTTCCTAGTTAATTTAACTTTTCAATGGTTTCTGCAATCGCTTTGAATTGTACTTGTTTTAAGAATATTTGAAAAAATTCAATATTTGATTCAGAACTAGCAAAAAGGAAAACGTTAACTTAACTCGATCTGTTAAAAAAAAAAAATACTATTGTAGTGAATTTATAAAGTTTTGTTCCTATTAGCGAATGTACTGTACATATTTTAAATAATAAGTACTGTTAAATGTAGAGAGCCATATATAAAATATATACAAGAGCAAGTTCCACTGCCATTCTGTGGTCACGTAAGACTTTCAGTCACTTGTGTAAATTTTCTGTGACCACAGATTCTAATGAAAATATGAATTGTATAACTATAACCCGCGATATCTACTTTTAAATTCAAATATTTTAGTTACATGTTGTTTCGAAATGATAATTTAGTTGAATTTGGAAATTCATACCACAAAATTTCTCCCAAAATACCTAGTTCTAAATCAAAATATTATTCTCTTTCAGACGCCCACAGACACAAAACCCAGAAGAATTCTAAATTTTTGTATAAATAGTGTATCCCTCCTTTAACGAGTCGCTGCCTAGTGTTTGCATACCAGCTGCCGGCGTGCATTAAAAGAAAATTAACGGAATTTGATGCACGGATTATGCAAATTGATGCATATCCGCCTCCGTTCTTTGTTATCACGTACACTAAATGAGTTTTAATAGCGTCTCTGGTAACGTTAGTACAGTTCTTGCCATGGATATGCGTTTTTGATAGAACGGTTTTTAAGACTTGGTTCGGTTGAGTTTGCATTAAGATTGTTTAGTGGTTAGTTTTTTTATCACAAACAAATCACGGAAAATGTATGATTTTCCGTGATTTGTTTGTGTTTCTATACAGGTTAGCAAATATAAAATTATGGCTGAAACATTAAGACTTTGGAAAACACATTAATATAAGCAATACAGTTGAAGTTGTGTTTCTTAATGTAGTCTACAGTTACTAATGACTGTTGATTGTCACATAAGAAGTCCCTACTTAATATTATAAATGCGAAAGTAACTCTGTCTGTCTGTTACCTTTTCACGGCTAAACTACTGAACCGATTGACTTGAAATTTTGTACAGGGGTAGCTTATGATCCGGGAAAGAACATAGGCTACGTTTTATCCCGAAATTTCCACGGGATCGGGAACTACGCGAGTGAAACCGCGGGGCGCTGCTAGTAAAAATATATGTGCAATTTTCTCTCTTACTCTCTACCTTCTTCTTTATAATGACACCATCCATAATTCGATTTTATATGCATTAATTAAATAAAGTACTATCAATTCTATAATATCTCGTTTCTGTGGGCCATCTGTGTTTTGCGCCGGCTAATTAATTCCAAACTGTGGGGATTCGGTAATTCTATGTAAACAGACTTATTCACTGTTTGCTTTTGACTCTCGACGTCTTTGGTGTATCTTGTAGACGATCTCATTATCTATTTGGTATTTTATTATGTCTTTACGTTACATGGAGAACGTTTCTTTTGTTACAAAGTTTGTTACGTTAATTAATTTAGAAAATAATTATGACATCAAATTAAATGAATATGGGCTTTGACGCATGTTATGTCGTAATTTAATGTAACTTCTAAATTGTGTAATTATTGACAAAAAATATCAATTCTTTTTAAGTATATCATATTAAAGTAATTCAATGAAATAATTTCATGTGAGATTGAAAATTTAAAAGCTTTTTTTAATGAAATAAAAATTAGGTACCAGTTACGTTCCAAAAAATATAATTGAAGCAGAAATCCTCAACATTAATGCCATCAACAATGTTATCACCGATATACAGTCAGTTTATTTGTAAGTTTACAACAAAAACGCAAATAAAAACTTCTATTTACAATAAAAACTTTTATTCGTCCCCTCCATACAAAATTATAGTATCGTAAAACAATGATTTAGGCCTGGATATCGGTGTTATTTCACCATTTACTGTGAGGGGTTGAAGCAGGCATGCAACATTTTTATCTATATCAAGTATCTATACCTTGATTTGATAATAATAACTTTTAGACTGGTAATGTGAATCAGGGGGTGAATCGTGGGGCGTGAAAATGTTTATACACTTTCATAATTTTGAAGGGGATGATATCGGATCCGCAACAAAGAGGGTTTGGGCAAGCAAAGGGCTTTCAACAAAATACTTAATACGGAAAATACGAGGTGGAAAACCTGGTTATTTCTAGCAGAAGCTATTATTTGGGCTCTGTGTTGTGAGCCGGGATTTGTTCCAAGGAAATACATTATCGTGTTGGAGGGGAAATGTTGAGATTGTTAATTTTTGTTGCTATTTTATGAAGTACTTACGTTTTTGGTACCAACAAAATATAAATGGATATATTTTTAAAATATAGCTACACTTTTAAGGTAATATTTCCCTAGCTGTCCGTAAAATTCTGTTACGAGTTGCACTTATAGACCCGCCATTTGACCAGTTTTGCTCGGTCTTAAAGTTACTATGACCTTAGTAAAACTATATAGAAAATCCTTTTTTGTTAATTTATTATCACAATAACCTCTAAAGTGAGATCAAACATAAACTTAGATCTTCTAATATGTTAAAAAAAGAACTCAATCTTTAGGCATTTTCCCAATTAGCTAAAACAGTTCAATACAGATTAGAACATAAAGTAACTATGAACAATGGAAGGAACAATCTAATAAGAACATAAAATTACCCTTACGGGGAACTATGGATAACAGGATAGTAGTAGCTCCTTTTAGACAAACTTACTTTCCGCAGTTCGCCGAAAAAAATGCGTCCATTTTCCCTGATATGTGCTTTTCCATGAATACCAGTTGAACTTCCAGAAATCCAATCATCCCAACCCGATGTTAACAATTTAATGAAATCAAAAGGCGCTGCAAACAGTCCACAACTCCATTTAGGTTGTAATGGGAACGCATCTGTCTACGTAAAGTCAATACTGATTTTGAGTAATCTTCTCTTCACTATGTCAGAGCAAACAGAGACTGTAAACATCGACACAACCAATCTAATTGGTAGCCAGTGGGGCAATACGTAGTTTGCATAAGCCGAGCTGAGTACACGCCAGCTTTATTTTTGCACGTACTCAATTTCTCGCCTCACTGGGTGTCTCACAGAATAGATATTAATTTACATGAATAAATAAAATTTGCATTAAGAGCGCCGGAGAAGATGCCGGCAAAGAAAACTGTTAGTTGAGTGCAATGGGTTGTTTTAGTGTCGTATTCTTGAGGTGCAAGGAATTTTAGAGCTCAGTTGTTATGAATAATGTCTTTTATGAAGTTGTTTAGTGGTTGTTCTCTTGTATTTTATGGTTCATATAAAAAATGTAATGGTTGCATTATTTGACATTTTTGCTCAGGAAAATGCATCCCTTAAATTTGCTAAAGCCACAGCGGTTTAGCTTACATAATATGCACATACATAAACTCGTATACAGATGTTAGCAGAAGAAAATTTCTTAGCGAGCTGACCATTAGGTCAAAACAAACAATTGCCTAGGAAAAAAAGCAAACAAGTTTTATTATATAATTTAAATAAGAAACTAACATTATTATATTTACAAAAACATGCTTCAAGTTATTGCCAGACGTTCTTCATACACTTTTGTTACCAACTCCTTTAAGGCTGAAAATAATTTCGTAATTCACAAATAGCCTTGCCGTATTTCACTGTAGGCACGAAATACATATTTTCGTCAAAACTCTTGTTTTGTTTAGGAAAAATGTGTGGTGCGTTTAGGTATATTTTTATTTCTTCCCTTTTTATTTTACAATAAATGAGATCTGTTACTGTTCATTAATAAAATGAAAAGTTGGTAGCAAGCATAGTCGTTTCATCTTATCATAGATTTTTTAAGTATGTGAGATAATTACTCCTAATAGATAGTTTACTGCAATAAGACAGTTCTAAATTCAACTCATTTGTGCGCGCTGCCATATTTTTTGGTACAACTGATACTCTAGATACAAGCTTCGAGCTTAGTTAGGGGCAGTAACTATAATGAGATGATGTAATGAACGATTATGATGTTAGTACGGCAATCAGGATCGACGACTTATGGTATCGTCTGAAGCATGACAGTAATGTCTATTTAGATAAGTAAGTAATATCTATTTAAATACTAAGTTAATACAAGTTAACTAGTACTTAAAACCCATTAAACAGTGTTAGCTTGTTAAACAAATTAATTAATACTCCAATAATTACCGTACACGTTGTACAGCGATGTAAACATAGCTCGTATATTTAACAGCCGCAATAAAAATTCCCAGTTTCCTTACTAGGGACCAAAGGAGACTGCAGATCGCAGATATGGAACCACTTTACCGTATAAGGTAATCCTGGTCGCGAATTGCCCTCTAAAATTACAGTTCGCTAAGTAATGGAAAAGCAATGGCTTAAGCGATTCTGGCGTGTGAGGTTTCCAAATACATTTTGTTGGTGAGGTTTCTTGAATTTGTTGGGATCAATTTGGTTTTTGGTAAGTGGTTTTTTTGTAGAATTTTCTAGATTAAATATGTTGTGCTTTTTGGCATTTGTTAGACAATTTAGAAAAATGGTGAACTTTTTTGAAGGAATCGTTTTGATTAGTGTCCATCAAAATTACTAATACAAACATAGCCTGTTCAATGAAAAATAATGTTAAAGTTTTTTTTTGTTATTACCACCAGCGATAGTCGATTCGGATAGTGAGAGTCCTCAAAAGTTTAACGGTAGTGCAGCATGCACATAGGACTCTATTTGTTTAATTACGGAAAACTAGTAACATACAAGTACAGATAAACTCTTTTGTAATAAATACCAATAAATATTAAAAATAATCAAATAAGTATACATAACCAAGTAATATCCTTTTCTATTTACTCTATTCCTTAAACACACAGATTGAATGTTACCAATTTTTAAAGGTCCAACTTCTAAGGGATCTTGCGACCCGCTTATTTGGGTCAGATCTTTACAAGGCACGGGTCCCTTGTAACCCTGTGATAGATCGCCTTTGCCGACGTCCGATGTTCAATAAGCCTGAATAATTTGAGCAAAAAGAACTGTAATGCGGACCCAATATTGGGTTTAATTATGTAAGTTTTTTACAACATTTTTATAGCAGTGAATGTAGTAAAATGTTGCAACTCAATTTCGTTTTTCTGCCCTTTTTATATGATTCTTATCTATCGGAAATTTTTGATGGGATATTTTTTTCAATAAAATTTATTTGCAGAAGTTGTAATTGGGTATTTTGGCTTATTAGCTTTTCTGATAATGAAACGTGCGTAAAACCTTTTGTTATTTTTATCTGATTGTATAGGTGGGGCCTAATAAAGATTTCTTCTTTTTCCAGAATTTTGAATACCGAATCCTCTTCTAACATATGGTATGTTAGAAAATTAGTGGCCAGTCTTTGCTTTTTACGAGTTTCCAAAATTTTTGCTTCTTTCCTAGACTTTATTTAGTAAGCGTCAAACGTAGTTAACAAAGTTTACAATAAATACCCGTATAATATGACACATAATTGAAATAACGTCATAATGACGTAACACAGTACATACAGGGAATACGGCGGGATCTGTTTGCGAACAAACATGAAGAATATCAAGCAATGTTTACCGTCAACACACAAACTATTCTTGACGTGAGAAAAAAGGAAATGTTACAATGAGATCTTTGGTTTGGTTATAATGTTCTAGGAAAATGTACTTTTGGGATAGCAAATATAATGTACTTATAGATAGCAAATATAGGAGTATCTATGACGCAAATATGTATGAGTAGTCAAAGTTTGTATGTGATTCAAATTCCGAAAAAAAAAACGAAAAAATGTTATCTGAGCTGTTATTTTGAAACCATGGTCATGCAGAACAGTGTTGATGTTTTCCTAGTGTAATGTGTTAATCATAGTTATTGAACATAATTATTTTGAAATTCCAAATGAAGTGTTTATACTGAATTAACTTTATTTTCAGAATTTGTAGGTGCGTAAATGAATAGTGTTCATTAATTTAATGAAAATGCAAAGTATTCGAATGACGTCACAGACATTGTACATATGCACTTTAGATTCATAGAGCAATGACGTCATCGGCAAGATAGAGTATGCGTGACTTTACTAGACAATATCGTATACATTTTCATGCATGATTCTAAATCGAAATAAGTGGCTGGGCGTCTCTGTAGGCACGAATCATTTAGATATACACTCATATATTTAATAAACTTAGTAATAAGATTTAAATGCATTACCATTATTGATCTGAACAAACATTAACCATCGAAACCCGTAACATCTTCTAAAATATAATAAAAACATTGTTACTAAATTTGAATAATGTATTCGGCTGAATGCTATCGTATTTCACACTTCCATTAGTACCCCCCATTTCGTCTGCCATGCCGCATGCAAATATGGAATCTTTTACAAATTTCATAAGGTTCATAATGAGATGTGAATTATTGCTGTTATGGTTTGTATCAAATTATCAGTTAGGTGTTCTGGGTGTACTGTTAAGCCGCTACTGAATTTTAGCGTTAATGCAGTTAGCAGTGTTGGCAAGCTTGTTTGAAATATAATGCATTTTAATAAACATCACATTTCTGTATTCCATTTCTACTGATGAATTTTGAATGCAAATATTAAATCATATGATGTATCTTCTCATTTATTCATCTATACGTATAAATAATAATAAATCATCGAAATGTATTACGTTCATAAATTTAGAATAACTGCACGGAATTGGATAATTCTTTTACTTTTTTATTATGTTTTTACTGATAGAAAAGTTTGTTTGGAAGAAAAATTTACAATGACTTTATTTAAATAATACACTACCAGAAATAGTACAAACTCTTACTTAATAATAATTACCCATTCCCATAACCCAGTCGTAGTTTTCCATACATTTGCATTAGTTCCAGCAGAACCGGGGACTGTCCTTGGATGAATTTTTTTTATACAGAGATAGTCACCAGATTGTGCATTCTTTACACAAGATTAAATATGTCAAAGGGCTTCCGTGTGTTGGCTTTGGCCCCATACTAGCCTTCCAAAAGACCGGGACTCCTTAATAGTCCTGTCAATGGAAAATACATAACATTAATAGTATTCTCTACAAAAACATATTCGCCAATCTATAAAGAATGGGATGTTAATTCAGAATATAACAAGAAGACTTCAGTGCCATTGCGGTTTGTATCACAAATGAGTACATTTGCAATTCGGTGGCTATGTTTATTCCATTTTCTAACGCATCCCTAGTGGAATTATCTCATTAATGACTACACATGTGCGGGAAATAACAATCTTGGTATAAGTACTGCACACGATTATGAACTTTAAGTCCTTGTGATAGGAACTTAGTTGTAATTCAATCTTAATGGATATTAACACGATGCACAATGAGTTTTAATTATGTTTGTTGATACCTACATAACACCTTCAGTGGTGCTTGAACGGATTTATTAATAGGAATGGTGTAAGTAAATATTGAGATTGAGAATGGGGGAAGAAAATCCTTTGCAAATAGATGAAATTATAGTGTCTGCCTATAATGACCAAATAATACTTAAGTTAGTTAAGTCTACAAAATGGGGAATATTTTCAAAATTTATTTGACGATTATTACGAGAATTTCATTGATAGATAGATAATACTTGATGCCAAATATCTATAATCTACTGCTTTAGTTGTTAAGGGATCAAAAACAGAGACCAGAGAGAATCTCGTCGTGATACAATTTCAAGGATCGAAAACGATATTTCCATAAGCAAAGCACACCTAAAACTGACCAAAGAGGCCAATATTATCAATTCCAAATGCATAAAACCTTACGTAACGTCATATAAGGGCAAACACTGAAACGGTATAGTATACCGCAAAACATACCAATTTAATACAATAACTACAAACCACGGTATATCTCCATAATCTTATGAAAACAATAGTGATTTTGCAATTTCTTATTGGTAACAACGCGCTATATCAATGCGGTGCACGCTATACTATAAAACCGATTAGATTGGTTGATAAACTACCATTTTGCACCCGGATTCACACGATACTATGTGTTTAGTTTATTGTTTTCCATATTGCAGTCTCGTTTGGCAATCGATTACATAATTCAAGGTTTATCTGTGATCTTTTGAGTTGGTTTTCTATGGCTGTGTGTGGTTTTCCGTGCTTTGTTGACGTGAGTGTGCGGTTTCTATAATATTTTATTGATCGTAATTTGTAGTGATATTTTGCAGTATCTTTTTAGCAAATAGGTCATATGAAACACATTTTATTAAAAAAAAAAAAAAAATTATGAGTAACATTTAATTATAGACTTTAAAACTCTGAGCGTCACTGACCCCTACCGTTGAGGGTTTTACTTCTTGAGTGTTTTCGTGCTTTGGGGACATATTAAGCCAGACCCGGTTGTCGTACGAAAAAGTAAGATAATTTTAAGCGTCTTTCAATCGAATATTTTTTCATAAAAATCCATATGCACACGTTAAAAAGTTCAATTGCCAACATAAATAAATCTTCATATCGAAAAACTCGCTTCATATACCTATACTTTTCATTACACAATTTATACAAGCTTCGAATATAACGTCTGCGGTCCGTTGAAATATTTACAACTACGAGTATACTAATAGACGATAGACGATTTTGCTTTACGAACGTGATACTATCAAATCTCGCTAATTGTCTGCAGTAAATCATTTTGTGAAAAATCTCTCTGGTTGTTTTACAGACGTATTTATTGTGACATGTTTTTATACGAACCATTTAATTTACGAGCGCTATGATGGCGGTGGCGAAATGAAACTAATTTTATTGCTTTTTTTTAATGTTTTAACTAAAGAGGTTTCTGTAACGTTTTTCACAAAGTATTTGGCTGGATATTTTGTTTTATAGGAAAACTAGCTGTGCCCCGCGGTTTCACCCGCACATATCACAATCCCGTGGGAATTCTTTCTTAGCAGATACCTACGTTATAACATCAACCTGCATGCCAAGTTTCAGCTCGATCCGTTCAGTGGTATGGGCTATGCGTTGATAGATCACTATGTCAGCCAGTCAGCCAGTCAGTCAGTCACCTTTGAGTTTTATATATTTAGATTCAATAATTCACATTTAGCAACAATCTTCAGCGAGAGAGAGAAAGAGAGATAAAGAGAGAGAGGGCGAGTAATATAAGTTACAAGAGAGGCTACTCTACACCCCTATTTTGAAATTACGATACTTATTAAAATCAGAATATCTGTAGCAGTAACTGAATCCATATATCCAATAAAAATATCAAAAATGATAGTCAATTACATATCTTAAAAAAATACTAAATTAATGCCGTATTACCAAACGGCACACTAGCTATCAAGTATTCTGTGACGGCTCGGGTCGATGACCGCGCTCAGCTGTGTATCGCAGCGTTCGGTGTAGAATAACAATAAAATTCGGCGGGATTTTGAAAATCTTTGACTTATCATAACTTTTTAAATAAAAGCAAAAGAAAAAAACTAACTTCACTATTATATTGTCACCCGTCGTTTACATTAGCTGTGAGATAAGGTATCGCAATTTCAAAATAAGGGTGTATAATTTATATTTTTGTTCTTTGCTCCGCAATAGAGTCTTACACATAGAAACTTTTAAAAATTCTTTACAAAGTCTGGCACGAGTTTAGATCACCAACACGCACTGAGCAAGCGCGCTAATTACGCCCTTTCCTCTTCACAGTACTAATATCATCATTGAGAAGGAAGCCACACTCTACAGTAAGCTTTTACAGGCCGTTAGACTTTATGGTAAAAACCGATCTTCATTAGAACCTTTATTATTTATAGTACAGAAAATAGGTTCTTCCTAGTATCGAAGCTCTGTTTACTTAGAATCAAAGTAAGTATACTTCTATTATACTAGCTCAGAGCAAAGCAAGTAATTAGTGACGCGATACTAATGAAGGACTATTTTATAAAGAGAAAATCCCTATAATGATGCATGGCAGAACAAAGACTTTTAACGAGTCTAATGTGTTAATCTTATCTCTAATATATAAAATTCTCGTGTCACAGTTTTCGTTGCCATACTCCTCCGAAACGGCTTGACCGATTCTCATGAAATTTTGTGAGCATATTCAGTAGGTCTGAGAATCGGCCAACATCTATTTTTCATCCGGAAATTGTTACGGGAACGGGAACCGTTGCCATACTCCTCCGAAACGGCTTGACCGATTCTCATGAAATTTTGTGAGCATATTCAGTAGGTCTGAGAATCGGCTAACATCTATTTTTCATCCCGAAATTCCTATGGGAACGGGAACCGTTGCCATACTCCTCCGAAACGGCTTGACCGATTCTCATAAAATTTTGTGAGCATATTCAGTAGGTCTGAGAATCGGCTAACATCTATTTTTCATCCCGAAATTCCTATGGGAACGGGAACCGTTGCCATACTCCTCCGAAACGGCTTGACCGATTCTCATAAAATTTTGTGAGCATATTCAGTAGGTCTGAGAATCGGCCAAAATCTATCTTTCATCCCGAAATTCCTACGGGAACGGGAACCGTTGCTATACTCCTACGAAACGGCTTGACCGATTCTCATGAAATTTTGTGAGCATATTCAGTAGGTCTGAGAATCGGCCAACATCTATTTTTCATCCCGAAATTCCTACGGGAACGGGAACGGGAACTACGCGTGTGAAACCGCGGGGCGCAGCTAGTCTAATATACAAAATTCTCGTGTCACAATGTTCGTTCCCGTACTCCTCGGAAACGGCTTGACCAATTCTCATGAAATTTGTGAGCATATTCAGTTGGTCTGAGAATCGACCAACATCAATTTTTAATCCCGAAATTCCCACGGGAACGGGAACGGGGACTACGCGTGTGAAACCGCGGGGCGCAGCTAGTAAATAAATATAATAAACATTTTATGGCAAGCAAACAGGTCATCTGATTGTAAGTCAAATTCGTTGCCTTGCAACTCACAAGCCTGTTGCTGGTTCTTAAGAGATAATATACCAAGAACAGAAATCAAGAGAAGAATAGGCCAGACCACTCACATGTCCAACGATATTGATGATTAAAGTGTAATCGATATCAAATCTGAATCAACTAAAGCCAATCCCAATTAGAATATGTAGAACAATGAAAAAATAGATATTAGTCTGATATACTTAGTTTATTGTATAATAGTGTGAATGTATGGTTAAGTATTATTACTGCGATAACTATCCGTTCATTGTACAACATGTGGTACAATCGTTGACATTTCCTAACAATCTTTTACATCCAACAAAAAACAAATAAAACCCGAACCACATAACATTACCAAATCTAAAAACATCTAAAAGAATTTCTTGTACGTAAATAAACCGTAACAGTTAAAGAAAATTCACTTTGTCGGTCATTCCGGGTCATTAGATAGCTTCATAAGAATTGGCTTCCTAAGTCCCGGCTGATAAAGCATGCCACATGGGACGTTTTACGACTCAGTTGTAAAAGTATATGTCGTCTTAAATGAGACATAAACACAGGGACGTGTAAACGAATGTCGCACATTTATTTTATTGACGTCATTAATTCTTACAGTAGAGAGTCCGAAACAGTTATGTCGCGAACTGTGGACGTTGATGAGTTTCTAACGTTACATTGTTTGGTGTTTTTTTGTCTTATGTGTTGTAAAGTGACGTCATACATGCTAGTTTGACCTTTGTTGAACCATCGGTGCTAGATATAGTATTATAGTGGAAAAGCTCAGTTTCCTTTTTATGAAAGTAATCTACAAATTATAATTGAATTAAAGTCTGGGTAACAATGATAATTAAGTACGTTCTAACTAAAATTTTATAAATTGGCATAACTGTGAAATTTTTCTTTTAATTTATTTTAAAATTAATTTATAACAACAGACTTGAAATGCTACACAAATATTAGTATAGAAGACCAATAATCGAAAGTTTTATTGTTCTGTCTGATTACTCATACCTGCCTCATAATTCAAAGTCCACAAACAATTCACGCTTTCATTAACACATCATAAAATCGGTATCAAAGTCAGTAATAACAAACAGAGGGTACCAACAGAACTCGCGTGTCCGTTAATACAAATATTTCGTGGCATGTTTCACGAAGTAAATTCAATCGGACAGTCCCTCGAGTTCCGGTTAGTGTGTATAAACCTTAAAATAAAATATTTACGTTTATAAATATTTGACGAGTTTTGAATTCTATATTCGTTTGGTTATAGTAAATCTATATTAGTTATTTTGGTTGTACTATTTTTATTTTGTTTGATTATATTAATTTTTGTATGCCCATTAATTTAAAAAATCCTATACATCTTGGATTGGATGAATCAAAAAAATATAAGACTTCTTCTTTGCATCGATATACAAGACTGATTCAAATATGACTGTACCAGTGAGTAGCCACCTAGATAGCGTTGGGCTGGCACGACACGAGAATATAACACTGTTCCTTATATACTCGTACATTCGGGTACCAAAATCCACCTTCCACATTAACAATAAAGAAACAATTTAAAAGTGCATTTTGAACAAAACAGAAAACCTTTTTGTTCACAATAATGTTGTTCCCCCGTGTATTATAATGCATAATATTAAAAATCCAGGAAATTGTTATATCATAGCATCAAAATGAAAAGTCACCGTTATTTTTGCATTATACATAGAATGTAATACTGTTGGAAATATGACGTGTGATATATCAGTACGCACCCTTCTGTGTTTAGAGTTTGGTGCTACTGTAAGCGGGACATTATCTTGAATTATTGTATTGGCGTGACTAAATTTGAGTCTTCTGTAATTTTACGGTTGATATTCCATAATTGTCGATATTCCACGAGCTAAGTGCTAGCACGAAGCGCTTGGCGTCCACCTTCACTATGCGAACAGCGTGAGTGACGATAATCACTCCATTCCAGCCTTCTCTGTTCCCTGAAACATACAATCTCTTTAAGTCGTGGCCGAATCGGTATCTTCAAAGTCAAAGTTCCATCTTTCATTCCATATATTTTTCCATTTTTCTAGGGAGATACACATTTCTAGGAGACTGACACAAAATTCTACATAGCATTAAGTCATACCTGTACATTACTTGTGACATTATTAAATAAATAGTCTATATCCCCGCTACCAGTCTAACCAAACCTTGGAAACTTTCCCACTGAAGGTTCACTTGCATTGGCTAAGCCTGGCTTATTTTTCAACATCATTAGTCCCGTCACAACGTGAAAGGTTAACGCATTATTTGCAGTAACGTGATAATGTGTTATAATGTACGGGGAAGGGAAAAATTGTGCTGTGTTTATTAAATGGATAGAGGAAATATAATAGGAGGAAATAAAGGGAGGATAGATGTTTATTTGATATTGATAGGTATTAGTAAATGCAGCGTTTATTATTGAATCATTTTAAAGTTAAAAGAACAAAAACAATTTTCGATTGTGTTCATATTTTAACTATACGTTAATTCATCTAGATGTGTTTTCATGGCAGACGAGATTTTCTTTATCAACTAGATTTTTTACCTGTAGATATGAGGTTCGAAAATGACGTATATAAACGAATAAAAATAATAAATTAAACACTTTTTTTGTAATAAAACAATTGAAATAATTTATGAGCCTTTCAACAATATTTAAAATACCGAAGAAATTACTTAAATATAAATAACCCATACATTGTTAGTTAAAAGTCATTCACCCCATATCGCGTGTTCTATTGATAAAAGGAAAACTAACTGAAGCACGTTACTGAAAACTGAAAAATTCTGTTTATTTTTAAATAGTGCAAGACCCGATTAAAAATGTCTTCTTAACATGCCACTGAATGCAAGAGTAAGGTGCCAAATTGTACTTATAACTTCTTGTAATTAATTAAAAAGAAACCAATTCTTAAAATGAACTCTATTCTAAGTATATAGGTCTGAAACTAAAAGAAGGTAAATGAAAGTTCTTTTTAAAAATCTTTTTAATTATTGATATCTTTGATTTACACGAACACTACACATTGGTAAATTCACAATGTATTTAAAATTATATTAAAAATATTGAAGGTAGTAAACTTTTTACATTACTTTGTACAGACGTCTTCCATCTTAGTATTCTATGATCACGGGTTCTGTAAAGAATCCGAAACGTCAGAAAATGTAAAACAAAATACAACCACGACAAAAATCCGTTTAAGTGTTTTATTGCAATATTTTTAATTTCAAAATAGGACAAGTGTGTGATAGTCCACGCGAAAGTGTAAACTGACAAGACAAAGCTCAGTAAAATAACAGTTTAAATAGTTACGTTTTGAAGCTTTGCGTCACACAGTGAATGCAAAATCTTAATTTAAAATCCTGTGCGATGACTGACTATGACTAATCATCGCCTCAAATGAATGACAAAACATAGAATGGTGACATTCAGTAGTGCTTTTTAGGAACTTAAAACACAAAAAACGATTGCGTTCAGAATAACCTAACCAAACATAATATAAATTTAAACAAAGATTAACAATAAAAAAAAGGTAGCACTCCGGGAGTGCCGGCAGAAGTGAAAACTTCAATATGAACGTTGTGTTTAATTATAAGTATAAAAGTACTATCATTTATGAGGTAGAGTACAATGTTTGTTTCTTACTTCAGTTATCATAAACGTCACGTGATGCTGATCTTACGCTTTTTCGATCGTATCACGTGACCCTGGCGCGAGTTTGAAAGTTTTTACCCATACAAAAAAAAGTGCTCAGCGCCGCTAAAGAAGTTTTCACTTCAAAAACACCTTAACCTAATCCAATACATGCAGCTATAAAACAGCAGTATTATTATTTCGATTACATTAAATACTGTTTTATATAAAAGTAACAAATATGATAGAATTATCGTTATTCAGCCGAGGGTAAATGTAAGGCTGTATAATGGTATTGCAGGGGAGCGTCAAGTGACTGTCTCACTGCCATCCATTATAACTGCACTCTTATTCTGATAGCAGTTTGAGATAAACGATATTTGATATCGAAAAACAATAAAGGTTAGAAGTATCTATTGGTCTGTACTGTTTTGCTGGAAAGCGTCTAGAATTTATGGTATTATAGAGAAATTATGTAAACGTGTAATCACTTGTTGGATAATTATATCCATATTCGATTAGCCTTATTAAAATAAATATAAAATTATCGGAATAATTTATTCCATTTTAAAAATAAGTCGAAACTAAAGACAACACATACGAATTGTAATTGCAGTGTGTAGATTTTATTATGTTACAGTTGTGAATCAAGTAATTTTATTAAGAAAATAAGATATTATACGTTCAATTTTATCAAATTTCAATTGCCAAATACGCATAACAGAGTCTTAAAATATATTTTAACTTTTAAACAATACAAACTAACTTTTTATACGTTACAATGCACTTGCAAAATATTGTTCATACCAGAATAAGCCCTCGAAACACATTGCGTATACAACGAAGAGCTGCATTCATTAACTAATGTATAGACTTTCAAAATATTTGCACATAAATTTCGCTTAAGGGAAGGGAAAAAGTTGGGAGGAAGTCTCGTCAAGCAAGATAACGAATGGTACAAGACGATCATTATTTTCATGTCCTTCAAAATGTTTGGCGTAATATTGTTTTAGTTTATAAAATAATAAATAAATCCAAAAAAATATTTTTTTTTTTGGGCTTGTGATGTATATACATTAGTGAACGTTTAGTTTGTGATATCAAAAATACAGGTAAAAAAGAGTCTACCTAAAGTAAGATTATGAGATTGATATTAAAAATAAGTAGGTATGTATTTTTTAAAATATTTACTTCTTGACTACCAGTATCTTAAAGAGTGCACTCGTAATTAGTTCTTATTTACTCGTATTACATAACTTTTTATATTTCTTATATACCTGGCTGGTAAAACCTAATTTGTTTTAATAAATTATATTCTGTTTATAACATACTCTTTCACCAAGTCATTTTATTACTCCTTACTTCTTAAAGCCCAATGTTTACGAGCATGAAAGTGCCTCGCAGGAAGCAAAACTCTCATGAGTTGCACATAAATGAAAATATTCTTTTGTAAACTGCAAATTCACAGTTATTCCTCATGAATTCCTTTAAATGGCACCGTCACCGTCACAAAGACAAGCTTTAACGCGGTTTTAACTCGGATAAAGTCATTTAAAGCGCACATTTTAAAACTACATTAATAACCAGAGGGGAAGGAAGACAATCTCCTAGTCAAAGTTGTACTGTAATGACAGAGATAAAGGTTGTCTGGATGAGACTGTAAAAGGGAATTTAGATTCAAATTAAATTTTATAACTATTATTGTCTAATAGGTTTTTATGCTGCCTTGTATGAGGTTTGAAGTTCGATTCCAGTTTTTTAGTATAATTTTGTTATTGTGTAAAAATAAAAGTTTGTAGGTATATATCTTTGGCCTCAAAATTAAAGAATTTGTATACGCACCCATAGTGCGAGTGTGTCAGAATACTGTAGGATAAACAAGGATAGCATAATAAGCGCCAAAGAGGCGTCACTTCAAATACAAGTCTGTCAAATGTCTATATAACACTTTTTTCGTCCTGTGTAGCATATTTAGCATCAACATCATACTATTTACTGAGCTTAATTTTCAATTTGTTATTGACAGACACTAGCTTTCATCAGTAGATTTTCCATTACCTAATCTAAAACCTATTACTCAAAAACACAAAACACTACAAAACTACTCTTTAAACACTAATATAATAAATCGTATTCGGCTGTAACTTTCACTTTGTCTCGCACTTTATTTCCCTGTTCCCAAGTGTCGCGACAGAGCAAGTCTAATATCTCAGAGTGTCAGGACAGTGGCGCGCAATCACAGCCCGTCTCGCTTCAAAGGTGTCAACAGTTGCTTTACTAGTGACGTTTCTTGTTAGTTCGCCTATTGCACTTTCCAGTTCCACTGTATAGAGTATTCTCATCTTTGGATTATGTTTTGACTGGGTTATGATTGGTGGGGCATGTGTTGTTTTTAATATATAAAGGTTTTATGTGTTATCGCTTCATTGATGATGCTTGATTGTTGGAATTAAAGCGTTCTTATCAGGATACAGTTTTTTTAACAGTTCACATGTCATGGGTCCTTTCTTCGTTTGGCCGTATTAGTTGATCTTAGCACTATGTTAAAATAATATTTAGTAATATGTCAATATTATCCACGACCAATATCCAGTTATTGCAATCATTGCATAGCAAACATAGAACTAACATCTTACAAACAAATTTGCATGGTAGAGCTGTGTAAAAAAAGAGGTATAATATACAAAGTATTTATCAATTCCAACGACTATTTTATTAAAAACCCAACCGTTTCCCGATAAAATTTCATGCGAAACTTAATAAGCCCTCAACCACCCCCAATATAAAAATACATTTATAACCAAACAACTTTCTATCTCAACCCAGCACTTTGTATTCAACGAACGTAATATTCTAATAGAGTAACATTTCAATTCGAATAAAATGCTTTATCTTTTCTCACTTGGATAACCCTTAATGCGGACGCGAGAATCCTTTGGTCGGATGAATTCGAGTGGCGGTCAGTCAAGAGTTGGTGTATTGTGCGTCAGTCGCGGTCCGATATGTTGTCGACATTCATAGGCGCCTTGCCGACGTCTCTAGACGTTATTTAAAGCCTCATTGTGCCACTGACTGAAGCGATTTGACTCGTGATAACCGATTGTTTTGACTGATGAACATCACATTAAGAGTATTTGAATAGTCACAATTGGACGGGTGATTAAATGTTTTGTATTTAGATATTTAGCTGGGTGCTTAGGTGTTAAAATTGTGTTTGTTTAGATCTAGCTTTTAATCCCTTTGTAAAATACGTAGAGCCTTCAAAAGTTTTACCAAAAAATGGTAGCACAAAGGATCCGAATTAGACAAGTAATATTGGGAAAAACTGCACACTTGCAATTCAATATTATTTATTGATTAGGCGGATCTCGTTAAAAAAGAACAGGATTGTTTTTTTTTTATAAAATTTCGTCTAAATCGATTTTATTGTTATAAATGTGTGGTCTATGCTTAATCAATAGAAAACCAACCCACAGAAGAATGTGTTCAATCAAAAATTATGTAAAAACATTTTGACCCCACTAGTGTTAATTGCCTTTTATCAATTATTTAAACGTAATTGAACATAATAACACATTAAAAATATCATTAATTACATGACACAACGTTTAGTACTCATCCTATATGATTAGTGTCGTATTAAAAGAAATATATCATCAACAAAATTGATTTTCCTTTCTCATTCATCAATCTCTTTGACTTATTGATTGATGATTAACGCGTCTTATTGACGGAAAGTAATTAAAAAAACTACGCACTCAGATATCGCATTCTTACATGTCCAAAACGACCAATCTTAAATGATCTTTCAAAGTCTTGCAGAACGTCACGGATAGGGGTCTTAATAAAGTGGTGTTTAGAGTTGGCAGTCAAATTATTTTATTATCGAGTACACAATCATTTGTTACTAAACAGTTTTGTTTGATTTTGACAGGTTATTTATTTTATTTGGGACATCATTTGCATTTTACCGCGAGGTGTAATAATGGTTTTACACTCCTTCATATTTCATACATCATCAGCTTTTTGATAGCAATCTACAGACAAACATGTGAGGTAGTCATTGGTGACCTTGCTTGATATGCTAAAGGGTACAGATTCGATTCCCGTTCAAGAAAAACATTTGTGACCGTAAACGTGTGACCTACTTATCTTGGTCTTGGTCTGTTCAATTTACTGTCTAATGTGATTTTCAATGACAGATTGAATGGGGTAAATTCAACGCAAGTAAAAATTTTGAGCACGTAATAATAAAATATGTTTTTCAGCACACTTGCTCATAAAGGGGCTCTTAATTGTGCAAAATCAGTTGAATAATGACACGCTTGATTCACTAGTGAGTTATAGATTTTTTTTTAAATTGTTTACTTTTAAAAAAGTTTCGGTACCAAAAAAAATCGTGTCCATACATTTTAAAAACAAACTTCAACTATGTTGCCTTACTTTTGGTAGGTCTGGTCGATTCCATTCATTCATTCATTCGATTTTTTTTTAATGAGTATATTCTTTTTCAACACACTTGCTCATAAAGGGACTCTTATTTGTGCAAAAACAGTTGAATAATAACACACTTGATTCACTAGTGAGTTATAGATTTTTTTTTTAAATTGCTTTATTTAAAAAAAAGTTTCGATACCAAAAAAATTGTGTCCATACATTTTAAAAACAAACTTCAACTATGTTGCCTTACTTTTGGTAGGTCTATGGTCGATTCCATTCGTTCATTCATTCGTTTTTTTTTTAATAAGTATATTCTTTTAGTCTTTGGCCGATCACCATTGTTGTGTTGGATGCGCGTGAATAGAAAAACTGTTTATTTATTAGCGAAACATGATAATTTCTTCGCAAATGTGTTGAAAAACGTTGTATGGTACACGCGTTGTATTCTCTTTTTAAACCATTTAAACCATTTATTTCTACACCACAATACATAAAAGAAAAATACAAAAAAAAAACCGAACCTTTATCCCATGTCTATTTGGGGTCGGTTTTCAGTTTAACCAGATTTGGCGGAATGACAGTATTTTACGTGAAGCGACTGCCATCAGACCTTCACAACCCAGAGGGCTATACGACATTCTTGGTTAAACTGAATGTTAGACTTTTGAGGGCTCTAATCTAACTACCCGTAACGACTGTCGAAGATGTTAGTACGACAACCGGGACCGACGGCTTTACGTGCCCTCCGAAGCACGGAAACGCTCATGAAATTAAAAGTCATTTTTAGTAATGACCCATCACAGTCATGACGGTGCCAGACGTTGCTTAACCGCACGGATCACAAGTGATCCGCGGGTAGCACTGGGCCATGAGCGCTTCCGTTGTATTGGTGATTACTTCCGAGGCGCTATTGAGGCCCGAGCCGTCAGGCGAGGGTCAGAAGATAGCCGAGGATAGTAATCATCAATACAACGGAACTTACCTCGCTTGTACCATGAATAACTATTAATCTATGGCCGATCAACATTGTTGTGTTGGATGCGCGCGAATAGAAAAACTGTTTATTTATTAGCGAAAAATGATAATTTCTTCGCAAATGTGTTGAAAAACGTTGTATGGTACACGCCTGTATTGATGATTACTATCCTCGGATATCTTCAGATCCTTGCCTGACGGCTCGGGCCTCAATAGCGCCTCGGAAGTAATCACCAACTTACCTCGCTTGTACCATAAATAACTATTAAATACTACTGAGCGACTACTAGTTGAAATAAAAATATTATCAATTATTGGTAGGAAAAATGTCTCCAATGAATACCTCTCTCATTTCAAAAGTCAGATAAAAGTGACTTTAAATTACTCGTGAAAGTAAGAATCTAAAAACTGGAGTCTTTTCTTGTCATACTAATTGAAATGAATCGAATCAATTGAATTTAAAACTTGCCAGACTGACGGACAACTTTTAACGATTGTAACTGACTGGTGAACAATTTTGTTAATTTTTTGATTGCTTACCTATTAGTAGGCAACTAATTGATGTTATTTATTATAGAGCCTGGAAACTAAACCTAACCTATTTATTGATTACTGGCAATTTTTCCCGTTAAGTAACATCGGGCACCGTCGTAATAGTGATGGGTGGTTTCTTAATTAGGTAAATATTACCAAAAATACTTTTAATATCACGGTTATCTATTTATGATAAGTAGCGTTTATCAAAAGGACTTTTAAATTCATGACAGTTTTCATGCTTTAAAGGGCACTTTCTCGTATAAGGCACTGAAATTAGAGATGTCTTGTTGTGGAAATCAATCTGCTTAAAAATCAACGAAGACAACCTTCTTCAAGTTATTAAATGTATTTACGCAGATTCTGAAATGAACTTAAGATTTTAATTAACACATTAAACTTTTTTCAATGTTTGACAATTATTATGCAAATTTTACTTAAGATAACAAATCCTTTAAATATTAAAATAAACTTTATGACAATAACAATAAAGACTAAATTACCGAGTGTTTCAGCATCAATTAAAATTTACTTAGAGATAACTAACGTCACGTACGCAATGATTGTATCTCGTCACATCTACTCCAAATTGAGCTTGCACGTTTTAGTTAATTAAACTCTAGTTCCAAAGCGGTAAGGTTCAAAATTAATTGGTAACTGTACGGTTTAAGTAACCCAGATATAGCAATATCACTGACACAGTAATACAATAAGATTATCTTTTGATAAAAGTTTGTATGTACACTGTTTACTTTCAAGCGAATTAAAGGAAGGTCAGAATTTGATTATGCTGTACAAAAAGCTCGATAAATTAACGAATGGAAAAGCGAATTTTTAGTCAGGTGTAAATTAGTAAAGTCTACAATATACATACATACTTCTTTATTCATACTTTTTCATAAATCGATCGTAATCTACAGTTTGAAGACGGCAAAATCAAAATTTATATATTTAGAACAAGTATGCAAATTAAAACACCTTAACATTTTGGACAACTTGATAAGTTCTTAAATCAGTTTTCTATGAAATAAACATAAAATTAAGAGCCGAAATCCACCATAGTCCCTTAACAACCTTATAAACCTCCGCTTATCCAAAATTTAAACTCATTTCACCCTCATTACAAAAGGCAAATGGATTAAACTACAAACTGGACCGAAAATTTCCATTCCTCCGGTCATTTTTCAATTTAAACTCAAATTAGGTATCATTGTATAATAAAAGTGGCTGAGATTTCTATTTAGTAGTTAACAAGAACGATTCGTTTCATTTGAATGATAAAATACGTAGCAATTTCAATTATTTCTCAAATAGAATCGAGTATTATTATCCAGTTCAATCGATTATTAGGAACAATGCTGATTGGACTTGTTATAGTCTAGTTTGCAAGAAAATTGCTTATTTAATTTTATATAAGGTCGCTGACAGGAATCGATTTGAAACTTGTAATTGTTGCCTATGAATATTTGATGTGCCTGTACATTTTTTATTATAATTTATAGTAAAACTTTTTCTATACTTATTGATATTTTTAATATGTTTTTGTTCTAGAATAATATGGTAAAATCCTTGTTTTATGGTGGAATATATTTATTATTAGCAGTTAAAATTGGCATTGATATAAAATAAAAACTACTAAAATAAAATAAAACTTCAAATTCACTTTAATATGACATTATTTTTTATTTAAAATCACTGAAACTGGTTTAACTTTATAAGATAATTAAAATAAATTTTAGTATTATACTACAGAATGTTACAAATAAACATTATCTTTTATTGTTATGATATAAGTTTTATAATTAATAATAAGAGTCTTCACCTTATTTTCACCTTTGCATTGTCACTAGACTTTAAAATCTGCTCAATTAAATTTGAATTTATTACAAACATAAAAAGTAATGTCTCCTTAAACTTATGTGTAAAACAACCTTAGTGTTTGAAATCACACCTTTTACTTTAAGTGGCAGACAAACTTTGTCCAGCTGTGGGATGTTAAATCAATTTCTCATCATCACCGAGGGGCTCGAGCCTACCCTGAACAAGGGCGATTTGGCCTTAGTCGACCACGCTGGCCAAGTGCGGGTTGGTCGACTTCACACACAACCATAGGTGTGTGCAGGATTCCTCACGATGTTTTCCTTCACCGTAAGAGCGTCGAATCGTCGCACATATGAATTCGAAAATTGAAAACACATTGGTACGTGGCGGGGTTTGAACCAGGCACCTTCCGATTGGAAGTCAAGGGCCTTAACCCCTACGCTATCGACGCTCTGTATATTAATTTACTTTTACTTTATTAGGGCTTACTAGGGCTTTGTCCACATAAATAATGACACAATTTGGATACTACAAAATATTTTTAATTTTGACCCCCTTATAATATTAATAAAATAATAAGGTTCAAAAACCGTTTTATAGCGTTCCTCTATCTATATTTAGTATAAAAAGTCATGCACATGCACATTTTCCTAACATTAACAGTTTAACCTGTGCATGAATATGACACAGAAATATCCTTTTTGCATATAAATAGTTTTACTTATATGAAAAGTTTGAAGACAACTTTTATGGTCACTCCAACCTTTACCCCCCGTTATATTACTGAAATTTATAACCATTTTATAGTAAACCTATGCCACAAAACCGATATACGTAATAAATTATATTCCCTTATCCATTATATCGGGAGCAATAAAATAATGGTTATCATGATCAGCAGAAAAACGGAACGATGTGTTTATATTTTATACTGATTCTTTTCACTTATATTTTTGTTTTAATCATTTGTTTTTTCTTTCTAGATTGGAGATTAGATGGTACATGAAGGATTATATTCGGCAATAGACATTCAGTGACATATACCCTGACAAACTATTTAGTACTTGCATACCTGCGTGCCATACCAGAGGTCCCAGGTATAATGCCTAGCAAATTATTATTTTATTTATTTTTTCCTTTTTTTGGGTAGAGCGTTGAATGTTTGTTGTTTTCGCCACATGGCACAAATCTGAAGTCACCATTATCTATTAAAGCATATTATTATGCTTACTCCTTCCTACTTTAGTTCTCCTTCATATAAATTAGACATACTTAGATATAAACGATACTTACATAAATTTTTTGTTTAATAGGCAATCACAATTTAAAGTTACTGAATATTTTTTTGCTGCTACTACACACACTGCAATATTTTTACAACCGCTGTTTATATTATCGTGTTCAAGAATTTCGAATCAAAACAACCCAAAAATATGTCATGAAAAAAAAATGATAAGAGAATCCTAAATAAAACAAATACCGTTAAAAGGGCACATAAAATTCAACCCAATGGTAATAATGCATGCTCCCCACGTTTGACAATATCTTGAAGACATATTTTTATATCTCCCTAAGGTTATGAAGCGAAAACCCAGGATACATATTTGTTCGTAAAATTCTTTTTAATACAGATTAGACACACAGAGAATGACGTTCGTACAAATTAAACATCTTGACCAAAAAATCAAGTACTTAATTAGTCTAGTTTTATCATTCAAACGGTTCCAGTTATCTGCGATTCCCTTCAAAGCTTCTGAAAGCAAAAACATGCGATTCTAAGGGTTAAATTGTAGTCCTTTATCATACCACGACCGTCACACTGTGGGTGGCACTATAACTTGAAATATGTGAAGGGGCGTTGACCTTTCCAAATCTATGGGACAAATCCTATGCAATTTGTTGTGATTTATATCTAATGTTATCTGTTTTATACGTAAATTTGATGGGATTTTGTCAAAAAATGATGGTTCCCCCTAATATCGATGGGAAATGAAAAATACGAGTATGCCTAACTGCCATAGTGGTGCATCACTATTCCGGTGTGTTTAAAAAAAGTTTAGTTATCTGGGTATGTGTATTTCTGTGTGTTGTTTCTATTAAATCCTGTATACAGCACAAGTTAAAACATATTTAGGGGTCAGTAATTTTTGTGCGTCTTCACCTGCTGGAAATTCATCTCATTTGAAATATAATATCAGACGACATAGCTGGTATAGACATTATAATGACGTATATAGGTATAAAAGTAATAGTAATATAAAGTAGTAAAACTATTCATTTCCACGTCCCATCGTACCTAGCAATTTAGCTCTTCCGTACCTTGAAACAGGCGGAAAACTTACAAAAGTTCTTTGACACTAAATAAAATTCAAGCAAACTAACTTTCCGCCACAAACATCAATTTCACCTTGCGTGTTCTAAACCAGACAACATCCATCTTTCTTTATGTACAGGATGACGTCAAAATTACAAATTCAAATATTATTTCAAGCGAAAACTTTCACAAATCCACTTTGCATGAAAGCGTTCTTTATGTCACGCCAACACCCTATGAGGGAGGCGTCGTGTATGATAAAACCTTAGTTTCAATACAGAACACAAACAGCCTGTATAATTTTCGCTGTTACTACGTAAAAATATTTTCTATTGACAAATGTTTTACTAGGAAAAAATCATGAAAGTATACTATGAAAAGCTTCTAGAAAAACCTAAGTGGTTGCGTTACCAAGAAGGTTGTATTAAACAGATTCCATTTTCGAAATAAAACATAAAATATTGGATTCAAAGAAATGTACGGTTTATTTTTTAATTTCTTTTTATTCTCGATTTGTAAAAGGTGGAAACACCTTTGAATGTAGTCCCCTTTGATATGGACTTGTAAGATTCTGTAGCAAATGGCTTCATGACGCTTATTGTTCGCAACGTTTTTAATGAAAAATATTTTGTTATTTATACGAAACCGGTCGCTTGCTCCGATATTTCATGCTTTACAAATATTAGGATGAAATATGTTATATTATTTGATGAAGTAATAACTGGTAAAATTATTTTAAAAATATGTTTTGAAAATTTTGCTTATAGATTAACTTAGATTACTATTACTAGATACTAGATTTTAATAAATTGCATATGTTGTCTGTCTAGTTTCAAAATTACATAGATACAATCCGAATATTTACCTCTGTCGAATATTTGTTTCACAAACAGGCATTACAACAACTGTGCCATTTAGATATTCTGGAAACCGTTTCATCTCATTTTATTTTCCGTCTCAAACAAAATAAACCTCGCTAACATTCTTCAACATTAGCCCTTAAAATGCTTGTAATGAGCCTTCAAACTTGCAATGCAAAAACGAAAATAACTTTTGCACGTGAGAACGTATCGGGCATTTTGCTTTCGTGCGAAGTGCAAACTATACAGGGGCGTTGGAGTGTCAACTTTAATTGGTGCTGTATTTCAAGCCAAGCCAACGGTTCGTGCTTGTGAATATCCGGATTCGGGCGCGGTCAAGCCGTCAGCGAACGAATGAATGAATGAATCGGCCAAATGGATCGTGATTGACACATTTTATTGTCTTACCTTTTAACGTAAATTGTGGTTTATTGATAGGTTATAGCCGAAGAATAAAAAAGTTGCCTTAAAACTGTGTGTTTATTTATTTAAAAATGACCCTATTTATGAATAGCATCAGTGAGAGAAAGGTCTTAACAGCAAGATAACTTTTATATGCCAGTATTTTTTTTTCAACATATACTGCTTTATTTGCGTTGAATTTTTAGTCTGGTTTAACAAAACCTGGTAAGCATTTGACACCTTGTCAGTCAAATCTGTCACTTTGACAGTATTCAAAATTGATTGTAAAACCTGGTTTAGTGCTAAACCAAACTAAAAATGCAACGCAAATAAGGCAGATAGTGTTTCACTGCTGGGCAAAGGTCATGCCAGTATATCTGAAGAAAAACCCTAAACTTTTTTAAGAAAAATATTAGGAAATAATTGCTGTTGGTGGTATAGACTGTGTCAATAAAAAAACCTGATAATATAATCTTTGAAATAAACCTACTTAACTATTTTCTAAGGTTTAATTAATTTTACTATAAAAACTAGAATCGCGTATTCAATAACCATACCGTTTCATAGAAATTTAACTTGCAATATTGAGGGGTGCCATTGTTTTTTTTTTATTCCAATGTGTCTTTAATTGGATGAGAGAGAGTGAATAGAATTGTGCTTCAAAATAGGGAATATATTTTCCTTTAAAGTAACACAGGAACAACTAACTTTTATCAATAAATAAGAACGTTATACGAACTTTGATGACGACATTGACTGAAAAGTGATTCAGTTTGGTAGAAGATATAAATTAAATTTTAATAGGAGAATGATTATTAAAAATCTGAACGAATAGCAGTGGTAGTAAGTTTAATATTTTACAAGCTTTTATTTAGTTTCAACTGTCCCGTTGTCTGTAATCAAATCTTGCAACTTGCAAGTCATTTTTCGACCACTTCTGGTTATCCGATTGAGCTGATATTTGGCATACTTATGTAAGTCACAAGACAATGCAATAAAAGTTTTAAAAAAGATTAAAGTTTTTTTTTAATTCTTCTTTCTTTTCTTTTTGTAACTGAAGAGTTAGATTGAAAGAAAATTTGATTTCATATCAATCAAATACGTAGACATAAATCAATCATTACCTTTCTATTCTCCAAGAAAACATTCCGCACTTAAAACAATATAAAAATTTGTCAATTGTAGCTTTTTAATAGAAGGTTTATAATAAATTGATTTAAAATACAGTTCCACATCAATCAAACAGAAATAAAATAATCATTAGTTTCTCATTGTCCAAGGAAACTTTCCGCACTTAAACCAATATTACAAATAGGTCGTTCTAATAAAATAACAATATAAATATCGAGTAGTTTGATCAGAAATAGGTTATATCGTGCGATAATAAGGCGTCAAATCAACGGGGTACCGTCTGAGTAATTTTGTTCATCCATTTATGTCTTCTTTCACTTACTACTAAACTACATGCTTCGTTTATACGATATTTTATATTAAGTTGTGTATTGATGTAGAATTTTTACTGTTTTAAAGGTTTTGTAGTCAGGGTGACAAGGAGTCTTAGATCTTTAAAACTACGCAACGGATTTTGATGCATTTGTTTTAATAGATAGAGAGATTCAGTGGGAAGGTTTTTAGCAATTTTATTCCCATATTCCTACGGGAACGGGAAATACGCGATTGAAACCGCGGAGCGCCGCTAGTATAGCATAATATCTATATCAAACTCGTAGATAAATAAAAGCGTGTAAAAATAAAGGTACTCCATTACAATTCCACAATTCTGCTCTCATAAACCATTTGAAACGTAAGTACTGTGAGAAAACATCGCTAAATGAATACAAATACATTTCTTTCTGTTACTTTGAATAAGTATTGAAATATTACCCACGGCTTGCCTGCGGACGAATTGTGAGTCAAGATATAAACTAAGTCAAAATTTACGGGTTACTATGAACGCCGTCTGCTCCATAGATTTATTGTCTCTATCGGTAAGCTTTAAGCAATAAAGTGATTTTAAATGGGTCATATTTAACCCTCTCTACTTCATATTATTGCTAACGTGACTTAGCTTTTATGGTATTCGGTAAAATAGATCCATAAATGGTTTCATTAAATAATTGTTTTTATTTACACTTTCAGTTAATGGTTCGTAATTGTATTAGGATTTGATTATGTTTTATTTTACAACTGTTTTATACAATAGAGCTTTATGTATAAAAGGGCCTATTTCACCATCTTCAATTAAGGTTCTGAGTAGTAAGTTTTGTCTTTGTCACTTAATATAAACAAAGAAAGAGACAAAACTAACTTTACTTGGTCGTGAAATAGGCTCTTAGTTAAATAACATTTAATTTGTTTTTCAAAAGTATAAGTAAGATACACAAATATTATGATATTCACAAACATTTTTAATTATTTAAGTATCTCGATATATAAAATATTAATTTAATCGAAAGAAAGTACTTTAATTATTATTTTTCACTAAATTAAGAAGTTGTTACGACTTGACTTTGATAAAAAGCAGTTATACATTGGACTCGATTTTACGATCGAGTAATTACAGACGTTGGTTGCGACTTTCAACTTGGATAATTAGGTTTTTGAGGCAGCCTTCGAGCGACATAAAAATGATATATTATTCATTATAGGCATTTGCGACGCTCAAGTAGACGTCAGGAAGTTATTTCGCCCAAGAACAGTAATTTGCAATGGAAATAGCATTTTTGGAACACAAAAATTACATTTATACTTTCTGTTTTGTTTGTATTTTGTTTTGATTTGTAGAAAATAAAACTTTCTCTTCAACTGACTGAAAGTGCACAGCGGTTGAAATGCTGTACTGCCTAACAAGGGGCCATATGTTCGATTTTAATGTGAAGTAAATAGTTGTGTGATACCCAAAATTTGGTCGGAGTGTGTGTATAAATAAGAGCGTGCGCGAAATTTTTGATACCTTAACTGCAGGCATTGAGCTAATTATTGATAATATACAGACATTGAAGTTAGTTAAGGAAGGCTGTTATAAAAAGATAATAGAGTCATTGCATATCTTATGCTAATGTCCAAGAATATCTATTAACGCCAAGTAAGTCCAAAAGAAGGTCTTATGACTCGTTTATGAGATGTAAAATAGGGTAATTCAGTTGAACAAACTATTAAATCTAGTAGAAAATCATCGCTTGAGAAATTACTAGCAAAAAACCTTCGAAACCAGTCCGAGTGTCATCCAGAACCAGTTATTCGGGTTCATGGGTATACATTGCCGATCATTCACTCTCCATGTATGAGAAAAACCAGCATTACAGCAATAGACTACTTACTACACTTATATCTAACTAGCTGTGCCTGTGGGTTCATGCTTTCCGCGAAATGCCCCTGAAGCAAGATCCTTTCTTAACTATAGTCTGTTTCCTAGCATTTCTTCGTCATAGGTTCAGTAACAATGGCGAATTGTTTTAATTTAGCCAGTGAGAATTATAACGATGAGTACCTGTTGGTACAGGCCAATTGTTTTGATTTAGTAATGAAAATTATTTTCATGTTATATTACCCGGGTTTTTTTTCCAGCCCACATCGTCTCACTGCTGGGCAAAGGTCTCCCCCAGACATCTCCAACTCTTCCGATCCTCGCAGCTTCCCACCAGCTACTGTAGAAGGCGACAAGATCATCCCGCCAACGCTGAAAAAAAAAAATACCCGTTGGTACAGTCTAATCGTTAGCTGAAGATGGTTCTTAAGCTTACGATTAGGCTTATTATAAGAATCGTGCTTAGTTAATACAAGAGAAACTATATGTATTATTTTGAAATAAAATGCAACCCATATCGGTTTCGAGAGTTCAAATTTTATCGGTACTAAACATCAAGCTTATCACTAAAGCCCTGACAAGACTAGGGTAATTTTTCACATGTAATTTTTACCATAAAGTAGTTTTATGTAAATATTAGCGGCGACCCGCGGTCTCACCCACGTAGTTCCCGTTCCCGTAAGAATATGGATTTCTTCCTTTCCACTGAATCACTCTATCTATTGAAACAAACCGCATCAAAATCCGTTGCGTAGTTTTAAAGATCTAAGCATACATAGGGACAGAGAAAGTGACTTTGTTTTATACTACTTATGTAGTGATGATACGTGGCATTTGTCAAAATCCAAAGGAAACATCACCAAAATATAGGGTCATATACAGCAAAAAAATATCTCTAGATTGACACCTTACAAACAAAACTATTTATATCAAATCAAACTATTACAAAACATTGACTATATTATCGAGAGTAAACGTCCATTATTTCGTAATGCTTCATTGTAATGTTTGTGAGTTATAATTTGACAAATTGTCGTATCGATTTAGAGAGAATGTTCTCAGTAATGTTGATCGTTTGGATTTTGATAAAATTGTAATAGTAAATTTGATTTCAAAAGCTAACATTTCTTGCTAAATGTAAAATACTTCACGACACTATATTGAGTTTATCGTAGATAATTTTAACCATAACTTCTTTGGTTTGTAAAAGTAACATTATGTATTATGTTAGTATTTTATGATCTGTGGCATTATTGATAGTATATCTAAAGAGTCTTAAATATGTATAATAAACTAGCAGAGCCCCGCGGTTTTACCCGCTTAGTACCCGCTCCCGTGACAATGCGTAGCTCGTAGTATCATACAATCTCGGCACAATGCACCATCGTGTGTTAAAAAATTAAGTAACAGCGCCATCCATTGGTACAATTTTTGACTACAAAAAGTTACAATAAAACATGGAGCTCCGGGATAAAAAGAATCTTATGTGTTATTCCTAGTTGTAAGGAACATCTGTATCATATTTAATCAAAATCGATACAGTAGTTTTTGCGTGAAAGTGGAACAAACATCCAAACTCACAAACATACAAACTTTCGCATTTATAATATTAGTAAGATTAGTAGGATAACTAACCAAAAATTTTACTTATAGATATTATACTTCAGACTTTCTATCTATACGAAACTTGAGCTATTATACTTTACGCTGACTACTTCAAACTATGATACATAATATAATTTCCTAATTCCCGAGTTTCTTGCCGATTCTTCTCGGCTGATGTAATTCCGAATCGGTGGTAGAATCAATTCTGACGTTCATAAGTGCCTCATTGAGGTCTTAACTGAATAAAGGATTTTTGACTTTGACTTTGAATTTTTACTCTATTATTAGTAAAATATATTCTTAATTTTCTTCGCCCCTGTTTAAGCAGCACTAAACATTCCGGCCACATCTAGCTATACCACTATACTAAAACCTCAATCAAATAAACAATAAATAAACAAAAGAAATACTAATTAATTAACTATATCACTGTAGGTACAAAGGGTCTATCTTTCGATGACAGATGTCACTTTGGATTTATTAGTGTCATTTGTTAATTGAAGGGGGTGCAGTAAAGAGGCTTACTGACCGCTCTATTTTGTAATTAAAGTTATTTTCTTTTATTAAATGGGGATACAAATTGGGTTTAATATATTTGACTAGTTAGGTTAGTAAGCCTTGGTGGCGTATCTAAAGGATAACATAACAAAATCAATCATTCACTACATCTCATTATAGTAACTGACCCCTAACTAAGCTCGAAGCTTGTATCTAGGGTAACAGAAACTACGCACACACTCATTCACACACACACCCGACCGAGATAACATTTGTGGTTCACACAAAGATTTTTCACATTGTCTTACTCTCAAATTAACTGTATTCTATGCACAGATGTAAGTATAATTATATTAATAAAGTTTAATCCATTTTAATTGGGATCATTAAGAAAATCTGAAACAAATGGTGTTTATTTTCATCTAAGTTTTTCTATTTCTTACAATTTTGCTTTCATAAATATACAAATAATTATAAATAAGAATTATTTATTTAAATTACATTTTAAAGAAAGTATTTATAGTATTTTATTTCAAAAGGTTCTTAAGACAAACATTGTTTTGGTACTACATAAATATGGTTTTAATTTGAAAATATTTTTTCTAAAACTATAATAATATACTTAGTTCATATTCATTGAGAACGTTTTTTGTTTGATAAGATTTTTCAATTACATTTCAATTGAAACTTCTAAACTTTTACGTAAAAAAAGTATTTATTTGGGTTCTTTAAAGACAATTTAATAAGTCGTAATATAATTAAATTTTGGATTTATTAAGTCTCTTCTAGACAACTCGAACAGCTTAGATATAAACTTCGGTTCAATTCTTAGACGAGCGATGTATATTTGTTATTTTCTAAATATAGTTTCATTTTGAATCCACAACACGCTTTAAAAGCCTAGTTATAACATAATTTTATCCTCACTGCTGCACTGTTGTCAATAAAATCAGTGAAAATAAGAATAGTCTTAGGGCCTATTTCGCGACCTTCAAGTAAAGTTACTCACCAAGTAAAGGTAGCCGTGTCTCTTTCTTACTTTATATCAAGTGACAAAGACAAACCACGTGAGTAGCTACTCGGAAGTTACTTGAAGATCCAGAAATAGGCCCTTACAGTAGGTTTTACAGGTCAGTCGAAAATACCTCCCTAATTAAGCGATCGAACTAATGAAACGAATTAGAAAACATCCCAATTTTTACTTTTACATCAAATAAAACTTCTGCGATTAACTTACACAACACCAAAATAACGTTGAGTTTAAGTATTCTAACGAAATTAATCTTTAATTTTTAAAAGCCTAAAAAAAAATCTTTTAATCAAATTTCGCAACAACTTTCAAAATCAAACATTGAAAACTGGATTGTAGCAATAAAATTCTTTAACAAATATTTGACGACGCCCTAAATAAACATCTCGACTTAATCTTGAACGTATACACACAAAGAAATAAACTCATCAAAAAGACAACTTTAGTATATAAATCTCTGGCGGTCTAGTAGTATGAGCATTTGGCTGTCAAGTTATAGGCTCCGAGTTTGATTCCTGGGTCGAGAGAGGTATGGTTAGTATTTTTCGAATCTTCGAGCCATTTATATGCATTTGACATCACTAAACTTTTAGGGTGACAAATCTACATCGAGCTGTGCTGCGCTGTACTGGGTTTTGGTTAATTTTTACTCCAGACAGAGCGCAGCTTCACCCAGCGCAGCACAGCATGCTTTGATTGTATCCTCATTCAAATATATGGCGAGCGAGTTAACCAAACATAGCACAAGCTCGACCCAGCGCAGCACAGCTCGATGTAGATTTGTCACCCTTACCTGGGCTAATTATATAGAGCGCTCGGGCCGAGAAAGCGTTAATGGGATGTTCTCGTCGCCTTCGACAGTAGCTTGTGGGAGACTGTGAAGGATAGGGAGAGTTGAGGATGTTCGGGGGAGACTTTTGCCCAGCAGTGAGACGATGTGGTTTAAAAAAAAACATAGAGACGATTCTTATAACTAGAAAAAACAAATAAGACATTTTTCTAGTAGTGATTCTAAAATCCTTTATCTAGGGATAATAAATAGGATACTTTTATCCAAAATTTCCATAAAATACGAAAATGACATGAGTAAAATTACGAGGTGTAGGTAGTCCTACTAATAATATTAGTCAAATGTTTGGGATGTGGATGTGTGGATGTTTGTTCCTCTTTCACGCAAAAACTGAATAAATTTTAATAAAATTTGGTACACATGTTCCTCATACCTGAGAATAACATCTAGGATACTTTTTATCCCAAAATTTTACACGGGATCAGATTCCATACGGGTAAAACCGCGGGGCACAGCTAGTATTAAATAAAATTCAATTAATTTACTTCATTCTAAACACTTTATCTTTTTAGAGTTGTTATTACACTCATATTTTAAAATATTATTACAATAAAGCGCGTATATGAAAAATTCCTTTACTAAGTATAGGATATAAATTTTCCTTTCCCATAACTGGAAAGGGCGTATTCCTCTCATAATTCCGTTTTCATTGAGACAAATATTCATATAAAAGGCATATTAGAATGTGTGCGTGCGTCGAGTGTATAGGGCAGTAAAGTTGTGAAAATTTCGAATTCAATTATGGAAATGTACGAGTGAGTTATGAAGATGTTAGAACGAACTGCAAGATTTCATTGTTGGCTTTTGAAATTGCTTTTGTCTTGAGTGAGTTAGTTTGAGTTAAAATGTTATTGCTTTTAATTTTAAATGAATTTATTTACTTTTACTTAGTTGTTGAGTTATGTAGAGTACTAATGTTGTGTTGAAGTTAAAGCTTGAGCCGTTTATTTGAATTTGTTGAATGCATTTCATAATCATAAGTAACGTTTTTTTTATGCTTTTACAGAAATCCCATTGTTTTAGAAATGCCAAACAATTTCTTAATTGTTAAAAATGTGTGTGCATGTGGCTGTATTGTCTTTAGTTGCAATACTTAAACATTAAGTTACTATATCAGATAAGATTACTTACAAATCAAATAACAACAAAATCTACACACAAACCCACCTAAACAAGACACAACACATCATCGATTAAACGCCATTTTGCTAACAATTTTCTTTTTAAAGGCACATAATTGCTCACGCGACGGTGATCTTGACGTAATGAAATTCGTTATTTAATATTAAGTCATGGAAGCCATACTTTAATGCCAAGTTCATTTTGCGTTCCCATTGCTCGATTCGCGGGACTTGACGCCTCCCATAGAAACGTGACATGTATGAATTAAGGAGCTCCTGTACTGGATATAGGGATACGTGAACTGGCATGTGTACAAAGAGGCGTTTGTGTTTGAGAAATAGTGAATTCTGTGGTAAATGTAATGGAATTCTACTAGCTTTTAATTCTATTAACGATATATTGCATGGATTTCGCCATTTTGATTTCTGTCGCAATTTTAATTTTTGTTTAACTTTTCTGACGTTTTTAGTGTTACTCCTGTCTCCTAAATATATGTATAAAAACATTATCAATATTATGAATTAAAATTTGTTAGTACGATTTTTAAATACCTAGTGAAAGCTATATTATATAGGACTACCAGGGACAAATATTGACGCGACTGGAACCGCGGATCATGATAGAAAAGATCAAAATTCAAAATTAGATGTTTAGTATTTGAATAAACTGAGATAATACTGGCTGACATCATTATTATGACGTAGCCAGTAATATGACGTACCTATTTATATTGATTACAAATAACTCCATGTCACATCTAGCAGCAAACATAACAATATTTATACATACGTTCACCTCCAGCCTACCCTCATTCTGAAATCATTACACGATACAGTATCACCGTATAAACTCTCTAGGGGGAAAGGGGGTGACTTTGTGGTTGTTTGTAATATGTATATATACATTTATATATATATTTGGTTAATTAAGTTTTTGTAAGACCGCGGATCAGTATTGTAGGGGAGCGAGGACACTAATCGTGATGAAGAGCATATATTGTACGGGGACTTTCTGTTTATGAAAAAATATGGCGGATTTTATATAATGACCTGGTAATGGAGAAGTCTTGTATTGTTAAGGCTAGGTTATTAATTGGATTTTTTGATTAAAAAATAAGTGTTTTAGTATTTGAGTTGTTATGAAATGCGAGTATCAATTCAAATCTACGTAGACGTGAAGTCGCCATGAACGCTTCGGATGACGGTTTTTTTTTTACCTTATTTTGAGTCCAGAAGTCGAAGAGTAGAAGGTCTTAAAATGATGCATTTTCCTATTTATTTCATCAAAGAGCATGAAATACACCACAAAATATGTCATACAAAGCGTAGTACATAGCAAGCCCAAAAAATACTTATTTTTACTACTCCGGTAATGTTTTATTGAGTGAAAATCTCATTACACCAATAAATATTCAACTCACACAACATTTTAATAAACCTTAATAAAATCTAAATTAAAGGCGTTAAATTCTTACCAAAAATTCAACTCTGTTCCATTTGTTTACCGCGATATGAACGTAAATAAGCAAAAACTCAGTTTATACGCATACCTACGCAATTACCCAGTTTTGTGTAACAGATTGAACATCAAAGAGGACTTAATTAAGCCTTAGAAGGTCGTAAATAGCAGCCAAAGTAACACTGAAATATTTACTAAGTCCCTCTAACATTTTAATTGAGTCTAACGAAATTTCTTCGACGATATCACCTTGACGTTACCTAGTTCTGTTTACCGTCTAATATTAAAGGCATGATCAACGATTAGCCAAAGAGAAAATAATTTAGTAACACTTTTTGAATAAATTAGACTTCGGGTTGAATTCTGGTAATGAGCGTGACATGTCTGTTGTTTGTTCAAATCAAGCTCGAGTTTGTGATCACCGACACGCACTAAGTAGTTCCTTCTCCCTGTACTTACATTATTAGTGAGTAAAAAGGTCTTTTGCTTAGCATATTTTACAAACTGATACTTTACTAAAAATATCTAATTACTGTTGTCTTTAATTAAAAATGAAGTAACTAATAATTAAACAATATGACTCTTTAAAGTCTTTCTTTAAGTTTTGCAGTAAAATTTTCTTTAAAAACCTTCACATAATAGCAATTGAATGAATAGAAAAATCGTTCTTTAAAACTCTGAATAGAGGAATCAGTTCGAGTAATCATCGTGAATATGACTGGGTACGATATTGAAATGCCTCAAAGACATCAATTCAAACGGAATCTTTCAGCTAAGTTTCCACTTTTATAACTAGACTATCGCATACTCTGTATCTAACTGCCCGAGGCATCCGGAATTTTATTAAAACTTCTCCCCTTTGAGATAACTTGTGTTTGATAGAAGCCAGAAGGGGACAGGATACTACCCCCTCTCTTTACCTCACAGCCTGACAATTAATGCCACCATTTCGGAAATTTTATTTCATTTGTGAATGCGAACTCCCGTTATTTGATTATTAATAAAATGAGTTTCATTTTGTTGCCCATTTGCATAATTGTTTCATTTTCAGTGTCGTCGTCTGAATTCGATAATGTCCAAGCTTGGAATCTGTTAAAAAGATATTAAACTTGAGTTTCGTGAGGCGCGGTCGGTGATTTTTTTTAGTGTTTTTTGAGATTTGATTTGTGATCTCGTACTTTGTCTCGAGTATTAATTTAGGTGAGTGTTTTTTCAAGTATATTTTAAGTAAAATATATTCTAAGCTTTAGTAACATTTTTGATTTAAGAAACATAAATTATGTATTAGATATAAACGTTTCAGTTCAAGAGAAACCATATTAAGATTAGTTAATCTTTATTTGTTACACCGTCAAGACATCACATAAACAATCACAATAAATTTACGCTTTCGTCATTTTGGATTGGACTGTTGAGAAGTAATCCATCAGTTTCATCCACAAAAACCAAAATCTTAAATAACATTTCAATTTCAAACTGAACGTAGTAATTTGAACTAGAATTCCGAAACACCAACATAAAAGCATTAATAAAACAAAATAATATCTAAAACAATTCCTATGACAAAATTATTACATTACCAAACTGAAATCGTCGTAAGTAACGACAACCTGAACTTAGGAATGTAAATAGAATTGTAATAGCAATAAATTGAGCAACAATTGTTCAAGCAAGGCCGTTCAGTAATACCAATTTTGGTAACTGTGTTTGTTTGCTTGACAGATTTAGACCGTGATTTATAGACTGTTGTCGAACTTATAACTAGGTTTATTGGCATATATCCCGAGGCTTGGTTCAGGATATGGCTGTGTATTTACACCATGTTAAGGGGTTTAGTGTGTACGTATTTACTTATAGTAATGTTACTGGCGAATAGTAAATGTCATTTTTGCCTGCATTCATCCTAGATCATGGCGCTTGCACAAGCGTCAAAATAACGGAAACTCGAAATAAATAATATTTTATACTTGTAAAAAAATCCCGTTAATCATAATAATTTGAGTTCTATTAACCATGATAACTATTAAAAGTCATATTTGCCTTTTTTTATCACCTCGAGAGCTAAGAACACTGATGTTTAAGCAAGTTTAGGAAAAGCTTTATGTTTTATGATAATAATACAATCAATTTAAATAAAAACTATATCCATTTAACTTATCTTTCCTAAAAAGCCACGAGACAAACCTAAAAACACAAAAAGCAAACATCAAAGAAAGCACATTACATAAACTAGAAAATATTCCACTAAGTGTTTGAAACAAGTTAATAATATCATTTTAAGACCAGTTGTAAGGTACCTACAGCTGCATTCACCGTGAGAATTAAAAGGGACAAGACATTTTGCAAGCAGACCACCTGAGTACATTGAATAATGCAAGATTATGAAAGTTAGAATAACTTTATTCGAGACTAGAGGCGCCCTGCGGTTTTACCCGCTTTAACTCATTTTATATTGATCGTAACGTAATGATATATAGCCTATACCTTCATTGATAAATAGGCTATCTATCACTGAAAGAATTTTCCAAATCGGACCAGTAGTTTCTGAGATTAGCACCTTCAAACAGACAAACTCTTCAGCCTTATAATATAACTTTATGTGAGATATTGGATGGGCGATAAACAATTCGGTATAGTGTCTCAAATGATTAGCGTGGAACGGCGGCGTCTGGACAGTTTATGAACACGTTAAACTTCCAAGTTTGTAGGTGTTAGATATTACTATAATGGTTGCGGTTCTAGAGACAAAGGATTGTAAATTTACATACATTTTACATAAAGACTTTTTCCTTTTTTGTTTCTTTCTTATGATATTTTTACTTTGTTATAATACTTTTAATGCATATTTCTACTGATGCGATTTTTGTTGTATTATTGCAACCAGTGATGATATTAACACATCGATACCTTTAAGAAACTTGCTTAATTTTTTTCTTATAAAAATTGCAAAGGTTATTCCCCGATCTTAGAGGTTTTGTCCATACACCAAAATGTTTGTCCAGCCTCATTTCTAATTTAAACTTTTTATATTTTATAAATAACTAGCGGCGCCCCGCGGTATCACCCGCGTAGTTCCCGTTCCCGTAGGAATATGGGGATAAAAACCTTCCCACTGAATTACTTTATCTATTAAAACAAACCGCATCAAAATCCGTTGCGTAGTTTTAAAGATCTAAGCACACATAGGGACATAGGGACAGAGAAAGCGACCTTGTTTTTTACTATGTAGTGATGAATTAACCAAACTTCTTTAATAAACCCATCCAATTCCCATCCCCACACCATTAAACAGATACGTAACTGAGAATTCTTCTTAACAGATAAGAGAAATACCTTATCTCGTACGGTAGAAATAAGCATTCCATTAGGCATTCAGTTATTATCGTCAAGTCACCTCTACTTCATTATTGGTTCGACACCGGTCTGTCGTCCGATGGACACGAGTGTGGAATTGAATCGCATTCACGTTTAATAGCCAGCAAACACCGCTCCAATTCTGTATTATCTCTATGGGACCTTTTGATATAATTAATGTTTGTAGAGATGATGTTACCAGCTTTTTTCATTTGTATTTTTAGGTTTAGTAACTAAGTAAAATACTGGATAAAGAGACATATTTATGTATCTGAAACAGGCTTCTAATAGATCCTATAAGGACACGGTTGTATCACATTTGTACCAAAATGAAAAATACTCTCATCTTTGGAAGCCCGTCATATTTAATTTCAAATGATTTAAGTATCTTTCTATGCAACCTCATCCAAACTAAACTTCTTTTTTATTTAGAAAAATAATTATTACGTTGGCTAAATATATATTTTTATATTCATAAGTATTGGACCAATACAAAAAAAAACAGATTATTGAAAAAAAAACAGAGATCATGTTTTATTAGGTAAATAGGTACTACACTTTTCAACTAATGTAGCGCGTATTATTTTATTTTATTTATATGAATAATACTAGCAGCACCCCGTGGTTTCACCCGCGTAGTTCCCATTCCCGTGGAAATACAGGGATAAACTATAGCCTATGTCACTCGCTGACAATATAGCTTCCCATTAGTAAAATAATTTTTGAAATCGGTTTAGATTCCGAGATTACCCCTTACAATTTAACAAACACACAAACTTTACTTCTTTATAATATTAGTATAGATCATAAAGCTAAGTAACAATTATAATTTTAATTTTATTTCTTCCATAATAACACCGCCTTCATCATTACAAATACCAAACCAAAAGCTCTCCGAGCTGGTAATACCATCTCTATACAAATACCCATCATTAAGCCTCTCAGAAGGAATGCTGCCGTGGGTTGTTAACCCGTACCACCTCAGTTTACATCTGATATCCGATACGCACTATCTTTGTCTATCTGCTACCTACTAATACATCCGATATTATAATGAGAACACTCGCGATTGGTGAAATATAGACATACTTTGTAAACGCCTACGTGAGAACGGGTTTCTTTCGATTCTAACACTAATTAAGATATTGGTTTTGTTAAATTTTGTTGGATTTTGAACCTTATGAGCAGGTGGTGTTTATGTTTATGTTTTTTGCGTCGAAATAGGCGGTTTTGAATTTGGTAGAGAGGTGGAAACTTTTAAATAATATGGTGATCATACGACTAACCATTATGTATAGTCAAATGACTTAGTAGATAATAAATAATGTGGTTTGTAAAATTCCGGTACTTCAAAATCCTGTTTTTAAAACTTTCTAAGTTCAAACATACTTTTAATCAACATACAAAATGAGCAAAAAAATTACTTACATAATTGGATATTAACATATTATAAATATAGATAAACTGGATATTTTTTAACATATACCTACTTAAATCCTGCCATCGGATAAATATAAGATAGACAAGTAAAAACAGACTCTGAATATTATTAAATATTCTATATATTCCATACAAAACAAGGTTGCATGCAAGATATCAAACTTATTTATAACAATTTTGTGATATTATTTTATATGTCGCCAAGTGAATTGGAAAATCGGTACAAAATTACAGTAATAATGCAAACTTCGGTTGCAATCACACGCACGTTACGAAATCTAATTTAAGTTGTTTGACACAATTTTCTGAGATTAATATATTTTTGTTCTTGTTCGTAAATTAGTTGGCAAATAATAAGTTTGATTATAATTGAGTTGGTACAGGAAATAACTTATTTTTCTTGCCCTGAGGTCAAATGGCTTAAGAAAGTTATGTATTGAGGGAATTAAACACGTTTTTATATATTACAAACCTAATATTTTTTATGATATTAAAGGCAAATGAGCGGATGCATCACCTGATGGTAATATAATTACCGCTTATGGACATCTGCAACTCTGAAGAATCATAATTGCATTGTCGACCTATAAGGTGTAACAAGATAATAGGAGGAAGTAGAGAAAAAGAGGAAATAAAGGAATTTACCTCTTACATAATATGCAAACTTGAGCTATTCATGATGCTGCTATTCAATTTCAAGACTGTGATGCTTCTCCAGTCGAACCAGACCATCTTCGTACTTCCGTAAGGTTTCGGGGTTCGATTCCCGTGCGGGGTAAATATTTGTGTGAACCACAAATGTTTGTCTCGGTCTGGGTGTGTGTGTGAATGAGTGTGTGCGTAGTTTCTGATACCCTAGATACAAGCTCCAAGCTTAGTTAGGGGTCAGTTACTATAATGAGATGATGTAGATAATGATTATGTTATGTTATGTACTGTAATAACCTCATACCCAATAACGAGATGATAAAGATACATAGAATGAAATTTAAAAGTTAATGAAATAAGGTTCGTTTATTTTTATGTAAACTAAACGGTCATCAATTTGTATAATAATCTTTACTTAATAGACTTACTACTAACCTGAATATTGCATTAAAAAACTGGATAACTTAATAGTCATACATAAGTATTTTAGTTCAATTAAACCATCCATAACAAGGTAATTTCGAATAAAATTCTGTATGCAACTTAAAATAGGTCTCATTAACACAACGCTGTAGGGTAATGGTAGCGATACTTGCGTTTACTGCAAATACTGGCATTAGACATTTACGACTAACTACAGGAGTTGTCTGTACTAGATCTTGGAAAGACCTAGTAATAACTGACCAGAGGTAGAATTGAATCTACATAATAATAGTACATAGAAATTGAAACACATGCCAATTATTTTTGTCTTAAAATTTACTTGGTTCGCAATGAACTTGGTGGCTGTGGCTAATAGTCTAACACAGAAAGTCTAAAAGATTTTTCATGCCTTTATCAATACACTTCGACAAAAATAATTATCACCATTAAAAATTACTTCCATCACCATGCTGTTCTTATAAATCTCTTTGAGAGTGTAGTACTTTTTTGTTAGACTCAGCCGATGTCCGAACTGAGATTACCACATTTTAAAAATACACCAGGGTAATGAACAACGCAAAAACAAAATGATCTTTGTAAGTTACATATATATTCTTGATCTACAAAACTACAAATACAGGAATTATTTAATATTAAGTATTAAATTAAAACTGTACAAACTAAATACGAACAAAACTCTTCATACTTTAAAAATGGCACAGACGTAAAAGAAAACCACAATACCTAAGTATTTCGAGTTCTGAACGGAAGCAAATAAAGCGTAGAAGGCTTAAAGTTTTAATTAAAAAGGGTGGGTAATTAGACACGCTCACTGGATATGTTAATTAATCCACGGTTTAATTCGTCAAAATGCTATTGTTCTTTGCACCATAAAACTGGACCGCTTTTGACGTGATATTTGCATGGAAACGTCGATTTTGCGTTCCGGTCAGAGGACAAAGACGAAGCATACTTTACAAGCCTTAGATTTACTTCCTTAGTTAGTGTTTGTTTTGGACTTAATCTTGTTGGACGTTATACTTTCATTATTATCACTCTAAAGTTTGTTAACATTATAACATGGTGTTCTGCCTTATATAAAGGAGCACGCGACATACAAACAATTTCTCTAAAATTGAAACATTGTAATTCTAAGAATATTATATTGAAAATACTACATTATGAAGGTTCTTTTTTTACTACTGTAAAACGTGATAGTTGAGCACAACTGTGACTAAACTGGTCATCACGAAACTTTTATAAACTGCTTTTCAGTTTCTTTTACAGTAAAAATATTTTTAAAGAGTATTTGCTTATAAGTAATTATATTTAACTTTAACTTAGTACCCACCATTTTAATAAAATGTCCAATTTAGCATCATAGAAACAAAGCCCACACTTAATTAACCAATCACATCCATAAATTTCTTACGTTCAAAATCATAAAGTTCAAGAATTTACAAGTCACGGTTGTACGGTCAGTTATTGAAATCCAATTCATTGTTCGATACTTTTTGCGCTTTATGCGAAACTCAAGCTAAAGGGGGGTTCATTAAAAATGATTTAAACCCCTCGTATTGCTATAATTAAGCACACTCGCAAGTAAACAAAGAATGGATTCTAAATGTTTGTTTTTGTTTACGTTTTACTACTCTAGTTGATGAAGGGGACCTAATTTATTGGTTAGAAAAGGGAACGTTTAATTAACTATTGAGTTTCTTTGTGATTTGCAAATTAAAGGTTCGTAGTTTGAAGAGTTATTTATAAATAGGTAATTGTAATACGACCTAGTCATTAATGATTCAACTTCCAAATTGGTCACTAAGCTAGACTGCCAGGGTTATGGGCTTGACTATCGCACGTAAATATTTGTGTTTGAGACACTTGTGTGAATGAAGTTTTAAAATCCATCCAATATTCCTCAAATAGATTCATTAGAAAATACTTTCTATTGATCACACTAATGTAGACATTTAAACAAAGTTATTAAATTACTCATTAGTATCTACATCTCTAATGAAATTTAAGTGTCTATGAAATCCTAAACTTTGCTAAGTTTATGTATCAACAAAGTTTTTAATGACACTTAACACTTTGCCATTGATGTGCTAAGCGGTACTTCAGTGGAGAATAGTCATCCTTACATGAGTGAGTACTTCTATCTAGCAAGTGTTGAGAGCGTGTTCTAACATTTTTGCATTGACTGGAAAGGATTTTAGAAAAGGAACTTCATTTGAATACTAGTTTATTAGACTGTAGAGTTAAATCAGAATGAATACGAATCGAATTAGACAATATTGTGTAATTTTAAGAAATCATTTGATTTGACCAACACGAGTGACTTAACGATTTTTCTCGGCTGATATAATTTTCAAAGGGGTCAAAAATTCATCAATGTGTTACGAAAAAGTTGACAATATATATTACAAAATATATTTTTTTTTGTTAACCTATATGGTCCCACTGCTGGGCAAAGGTGTCCCCCAAACACCTCCAACCATCCCTATCCTTCGCAGTCTCCCACCAACTACTGTCGAAGGTAGCAGAAAATATATTGTGTAAATTAAATAAACATTTTGATGCGAGATTGTTGCTAATAACAAAGCAAAGCTTCTTGAATTTGTTGCTCATTGTTGCGTCATTTCAACACATCACTAACTTGCTAAACAATACCTAATTGATTCTAGAAATAGGCATATAAAACTAATTATCACATTAATCAGATGTAACACGACTAATGCCTGTAATTCAAGCTTCCTATCAGTAAATGATATTGTTTTAGATGTTACAAGTGGGCGTATCTGATCTAATTAATACGACATTGATTGATACTAATGTTAGTTCGAACCGTCAGAATCATGTGAGTAATTGATTGTCACAACATGATGTATTTGTATACTGATATGTATGTAGTTGTATGTGGTCAATATTTACTTAAAGGCTTATGACATAACACAATCATTCACTACATCTTCTCTTTTTATAGTAACTGACCCCTAAGTTCGACTTGTATCTAGGGTTTCAGAAACTACGCACACATTCATTCACACACACACCCAGACCGAGACAAACATTTGTGGTTCACGCAAATATTCACCCCGCACAGGAATCGAACATGCAATCTTACGGATGGCAGTCCGGCATGGTGACCACTCTGCCATCGAGGTTGTCAATAATAAAGTATACTTTCCATGGAAATTATAAGATTTTTTTTCTACTTTCTTCTAGTCAGCTTTAAGTATAACCAGATTTGATCTTCTTTTATTTGCTACTTGCTTGAGGACTTAGTCCGAAATGCATCGATGTTATAATGAGCCAAAGAGCTTACAGCTTTAGGAAATTAGTCATCTAAAATTGGTAGAGTTTTTGGTACAGTACGAGTTTTTTTCAATAATCGACCGCTAAGACACGTACATCAGATTCCAAACTCAAATAATTCTACTAAGCCCTTTATTATTCCTTCAAAAATTCCTTCCTTATAAAATTCACTTAAACCAAAGCATTTAATCACACCATTAGTACAAGTTTACATTGCATTCAAGTATAAAACCAAACACTTTTACAAGCTATTCAGTAAAGATAACATTAGATATGAAGTCCAAACATTGGTTACCTATGAGTTAACAAATATTATATTGACACCTGACTTTGATTGTGGACACAGTGATCACGGTTGCATGTGAGCTTTAAACTAACAAACGACATTGAATGTAAACAGACGTTCAATGCGGTTTTAACGGAGTGATTTTGGACATTGAGTGTACGTAGTGTAAGGTTATTGGTAGGGTAGGTTAGGCAGGTAACTTTTTTTAACCGACATTTTTTTAATAAATTTAATTAGGTACCTATTAGTTTCTTAATATGAAAATAGAAATATACTTTTTTTTTGTTTCAGATGAGATTTAAATCTAGAAGCGGTCCTAACTGACTGGACTTGGATGAAATGTGGCACTGCTTTAAATATAAAAAATAGTGTATTTTTTTAACCCTTTTTCTCGATTGGGAATGCATAGAGAAGAAGAAGAAGAAGGAGGTTATGTTGGGATTTCACCCTCTCCTAGAAATTTCCCTGACAAGTACTAACTAAGTATACATTTTTGAACTATCTTAGTGTATGAAACAATATGGACAATAAAACATAAGTATCAGTTTTTTATAAGCATTAAAAGTGAATAAAATATATTGTATTAGTTCTGAAGTCCTTTGTAAAACAGGATCTCACGGGATAGAGAGACTCGTTTGCTGAACATCTAACGAATGGTATAAACTTACAAAGAAAGTATTAGTGTTCTAGTAAGGTTATAGTATATTTTACAGTAAAATAAATTTTAAGTGCTTTTTAAGCTACTAATCTAACTGCGGTGTCCGCATCAATAAAAAAAAACGATACTTAAATCAAATCAAAGTTTAAAATATGCAAACTCGATTGAAGATTAAAAAAAATGGTGTAATAGTACAGTAACATTACTATTAGATTATTAGATAATAAAAGAAATAATATTAAGTAATATATGGCAGCACTGTAGGTGGCAGCACCATCAATGCCAATAGGTTGTGTGTGAGGTTGTAACTGAGTGTTCCTGTTAATTAGATTAATAAATTCAAGTGAAAGTAAATTCAAATCTTTTATATTCTACACCCATAACACAATAATTACGCATTGGATGATGGCGATTCTTACTCATTATCGCTCTTCGCAGATATGATAAGAAAGAAAAAAGAAAGACATAGAAAGAAAGACTTTTGAGTTCCCCACTTGATGTAAGAAGTGAACATACTTATTACACTATGGTGCTGGTGTTTTTGGGGGCCGATTCTGTTTGCACACTGATTGCCAGATATCAGTTCAATATAACGCATTCTGTGTCAATATTTGACGAGATAACGTACTGAACTAGTATTTATTTTAAACATGGAAATTGATCGTTTACAATAAATGTTTTCATGTTGTTATTGCGACTTTTGATTTACAAAATGTACTTTAAACAAACGTTTAATCTATTGCTTATTTTTATCGTTGTTATATTATATTAAAACTTGGAACAAAACTCACTTAAACTTGTCTTAATACACATTCAAACAGATTTTTTTGTACTAAGATTCAATGACACACGTTTAATAAATCAACTGTTATACAAAGTATTAAAACTATTACAGAATCTAAAGAACACAAAACATACAAAACTTAAGTAAAACGACATCTGTTATATAATATAGGTACCTCATTTCATTGACTCACAATTAGTTATTGTCACGAAAACTTATTCAATTTCACTGAAAGGCTATATAATAATGACGTGGAACTTGAGACTTTCCAGTACACCCACCTAAGGCATTTACCGTACTGGTTCGGCGTTGTGAACGTCAAGTGACATCGAGTGTTTTGGTTGCACAAACTGGGGCTTTGCCTAAGGCCAGCTCATTAGTCGACCAATTATGTACCTCAAAATGTCGGATGATTACAGAGGTACAGAGGCTGGAGGCAACAGATGCCTTCATTCTTTGTTTCGAGTACAGTTTTTTCTGAAATCTTAAATTGAAGTCATTTTGGAAATAATGTGAATTGAAACTGTTGGTTGGCAGATGGCGTAATGAGAAATTACTGTTTATCAATGTCTGGTGCTTTGATTGTGACATAGATATGTTATTTGGTTTATTTATGTTATGATTAAACGAGTACTTGCTTGATTTTTTGTCTTTTTGAAGGTAACTGCTGCAAACACCTGTACGTAATTCAAATTTTATTTAAAACAGTGATTGTTAGCAATCCCAAAATGTAGAGTGGCAGAGATTTTCATGTGGGCATGAATAGTGATAAAGTGATTATAAAAAAATCTTAATTTTTTGGAACTGTTTATTATTGAAAATTACCACTAAAATCAATAAAAATACTCTCAATATTTTCTGAATTATTTTTTTGTCTTAGACTATTCATCTAAAGCTCTATCAACAAGGTCACTTTTAATGTAATTCCAAATAGTAAAAAACTAATTATTAACAATATTAATTAGTACGTTAACTAATCAAAGTCTATCATCTCGTTCAATCATAAAAACCTTCTCACGGCATTTCAAACAACGAAAAACAATACATCAAAAATATTTCAACACACGAAATAACCAATTAATACGTCTAGACAATGAACTGGGATAGCTAAAAACTGAGCAAACTGTTTGTGAACATCATTGACCTAAATACATCGTTGCCGAAACGATTAATGATACCCGATAATTAATTTATATCGAGATAAAATCGATTATGTAGTAGCATCGAGTTGAAACTTCAAGTACAACGCACAAAGGAACTAATAATTTTGTCTTCATTCGATTGTATACCGAATAATGTAATGTTACATGAATGAAAGTAAAAGTATGATGCCCTATTGTCTGTAATTTAATACAGTATATTGGACTTTTTTGCGTAACTAGATGTTATAAAGATATTATGTCTGTCTCATGAATGTATACATTGTTATTTACATATTAAGTTTCACTTTTACTTTTCTATTCAATGTTATTACAATGCTTTTTTGATGAAAAGTTATTACTGATATACAAGTGGGTCTGTTGGGATTTTCGTATACATTCTCTTTAAATTAAACTTGAAACCTCCTATACCCTTTGAGAAATATCTTCTATTATCATAAGTTATTTATCAAAAACCTTCACCACTGGCGGTCTAATATGTTTATGGAGATTATGATTAAAAAGTAACATCATAGCTTGTATCAAAAGTAGATTAAAATTTTCGATCCTTTTTATGACTTTCGAAAACCTAAATATACTTTTATTGCATTGTTTCTATTCTTGTATTCTTTGTTGGACCTTTGGAAACTACTGAAGTTATCTGTACTATACAATACTAAAGCGTTAGATTTTTTCATAGCATTTTTTTAATTAGATAGAGTAGATAGACAGGTAAACATTCGAGAAAAGTAACTATGCACCCTTTACAAATATCAAAATACTAGCTGCGCCCCGCGGTTTCACACGCGTAGTTCTCGTTCCCGTTCCCGTAGGAATTTCGGGATGAAAAATAGATGTTGGCCAATTCTCAGACCTACTGAATATGCTCACAAAATTTCATGAGAATCGGTCAAGCCGTTTTGGAGGAGTATGGCAACGAAAACTGTGACACGAGAATTTTATATATTAGATGTTAAATTCTCTCCACAATATTCCTCACATATTAAAAGCCCATTTATCGCGAATAACAAACAGTATTAAACAGTATATCTCTCCATCTCGACTCGAACTAGCCTTGAGCACGTACAAAACATAGAAAGCGCAATTTCCTTAGATGTCTAATAGGTTATTTGATCCGTTCCTGGACACAGAACATGTCCCTATGTGGGTGTTTGCTTGTTCTATATTTCCTCTCCCTTATATTTCCCGGGTATAGACTACTCATGGTTTTAGTTTGCAAAGATTTATTGATGTTAAAATGTTTTCGGTTCAAATGTATCTGTTACAATGATGGTAGAGGTTAGCTTGTGTGGATGTTTAGTTTGTTTTGAAGTGAGGTGTTGTTGCTTGATTTTATTGTAAGGATTTTTTTGATAGTTCAAGTTGTTTTCTTTGTACATATTTGGGTAGAGATGTTTTTTTTACTAAATTACTAAGGGCCTATTTCACGACCTTCAAGCAAAGTTACTCACCAAGTAAAATTAGTTATGTCTGTTTCTTACTTTATATCAAGTGAAAAATACAAAACATGTGAGTGACTGAGTAGCTACTCGGAACGTTACTTATAGATGGTGAAATAGGCCCTAAATCTTACTTTAAGTAAGTGGAAGTCATATCTACATTTGTGTTAAGTAAAGTTTTTAATATGTTCATTCGTATCATTATACATCTCATTAAAAAAATATCATGATTTTAATATTACTAACATAACCACATTATTAAATCCGGGAAAGGCGAAAAATTTCGCTATATTTGGTGATTCATTCTCTGAATCAGTTTATATTTTATAAGAATTTTTAAATATATTACCTATAATATTTTAAAAATAACTTTCTATACCGATGATTCAAATATTCACTGTGAGTCAAAACTTTTAATCGATACACATAATTTTAATGTGACATAAATCGTGGAACTAGATGACTAAACCGTTTTTAATGAGTCAATATTCGTGTGATAGAACGATTATACAATTATGTCTACTTTACATTTTATCATACGATCAAAAAAGTTAAACAAAATATAATAAAAAGTTTTTAAAAGTTCTCTATTTTGTGGTGACGTTCATAAACTAGTTTACCACACTTTTATTATTAAACGAAACGTACGTCATTGTTTGTAATTAATACCTTTTTACGGGATAACTTACACGTACCTATAAGTAGAATCCCTCGACTAGTTTCAGCCATATTCGGTGGCCTTCATCAGGAGGGTGACTACAATGCGCCCGCGACGGGGCGTCTCGCTCTGCAGTCTGCACACGTACATCGTGTGCAGACCGAATGTGGCTGAAACTAGTCGAGGGATTCGACTCATAGGTACGTGAAAATATCCCGTAAAAAGATATTAATTATAGTTTATCACAAGTTAACTATTGTTTTCTTGTTTTATTATAGAAACTGAGTTTTAATTTAGTTATAACGTATGAAATCAAAAACTTCGCCCACATAATACAGACAGAGATCCAAGTGCTCGATCCAAGATAATTTCGTAATCTTGGAACTCTGTTTGAAAGAAGATAAATATAGACAAACTTCAGTCCAATGGTTACTTAGCCCCAGATCAACATTTTTGTTTCACATGCATTGCACATTAAACACATCTATGTATTACTTGTATTAAAAACAATATGGTTACGGTTCAAAATATTTTATATGATATTACACATAAGTAATTATAAGATCAAAAAACCACACTATTACACCGCATGTCACATACGAATATTATAACATGAAATAAACTTAATATTTTCTCACAATTTATTAAAATTCTCGGAAACATGACTCACCCAAAAGTGTCATGTGTGTATTCGGTCTTCATAATGGCGGTCATGATACAAAGCTTTAAAATGTTTGTGAGGACATAAAGCCACTACCAAATGGTTCCGGATTGCGTGATTATAGTTTTAATTTATAAGCGTAGAGCGGGTTTATTGAACTATTTATAAAGGGAAACAGGTTCGAGACCTGTGTTAGGTAAATATTTTTGTTTTCTTTTTTAGAAGAGGAATAAATAAGTACTTTTTCATAACTTAAAAACATATACTGTCAAAATTTGGAGGCCAGTTGCAAAAAAGATATACCAACAAATATGTTGTTTTGTCCGCTTTTTTCTTGCTAAGTAACCCAAGGAATTTTGGGACATTTGTAAAAGGAGACGAAAAAAGAAAAAATGTTGGAATGAATAAAATTTGTACACAATAACTAAAATATGGAAAAGTACCCATATACCACTACACTCAGTCAATTTCTGACTGCCTATTTGCTAGCTTATATGAATAACACTCGCGAATCGGTAGTCAACAATAAAAATAAATAAATTTCTTATTTCCCTAAGCGCGCTCACAGCTTATACCTTGTACCCTTCATGTAACGCAATAAAGAGGCTGGACAGCCTGCAGCTATTGTTGATGTGGCCTATGAAACTCGTTGGGGCACAAAACTAAAGAGACGAGATAAAAACACCATGTGAACGTTACCTTACTGTCCCGTTATCATGTGAATTGGCTTTTTATATTTAATACTGACCGGCTGAGCTAAGGTCGATGTAGATTGTTTTAAGCAACATACCCCAAGTATATAATCGCAAATCGTATTCGTGTATTTAGATTAAAGAAAAAAAAATGAAAATCTGGTCAAATGCCGTAAACAAAATAAGTAATTACCTTATTTATAAGCTTAATTCATAGGTTACTTTTAATAAACTTCATATAACTCTCTTATTGGTGGTTTTAATCGATCAAACTGGTTTCTTTTTTTCCCCTTTTTCAATAATGAGTGAAAGAATTATTCTTATGAATAAAAGGCAAAAAACATGAATTAAACTTAACTGAACTGAACTTAAGTAATTGTTATTCTATCCAAAATAATAATATAACTTAAAATACAGTAATTAATGCAAACACCGGTTAATAAATTAAGTCTTAATAAAAAGTGATTAAAAATCTAACTAAAATTTAAACGTTGTAACATCGCACCAAAGTCTGGAAAGTTCCATCTCACTTGGTTACAATTCATCGTCCCAACTTGACAAATTCATACAACATCGTTTAAAGTTAAACCAAGCACAGCTTAAGCAATCAATGAAAAGTTTTACTTAATGGACGTTAAACTTAAGATAATTTGCATACCCGTTGGTTTAATAAGACTACTTGTATCTCCAGGCTATTTATAGTTTTAAATAAGTTCTATGAATTACCGTTAATGTGGTTTAATTAAACTGTTTTTTTACGGTTGATATCAGCTGTGTAGTCTATTATCTTTTGAATTACTTTTGATATTAGTTTCAAAAGAAATAGGTACTAAGAAAGTTTTTTTATTGAAAGAAGCTGTTTAAGTACATTACAGTATTTACATTAAGTTTTTATAAAGTCTGCAATAAAAATAAATGACTTAAAAGTTTGTATTGAAAATGGAATAAAGGCTTTTTGGTCAATTCAATATTTTCAATTTTAGAATTGTCAATAAGAATAGGTTAGTCAATTGAATCTCGATTCGATCAAAGAGCATTCTTATTTAAAACACTTAAAGTAAATAAATCCAAATAAATTTTAAACAAAATGTTTCTATTATATAAAACATTTCGAAATTCAAATTCAACTGTCAAATAGAACATTCAATTGAGCAGAGTACATTCATCCAACATCAGAATATTTATGCAAATCAATTGCATAAAATGTCAACCATACGAAATCCAATACATCTTTGAACTCGAACCAAATTGAGAAACTAAATGTCACAATAATGCTCTATTAAAAATGTGTCTCGATATTGTGCAATAGATCGATGTAGATACCTTTCAAGTCGTAGATAGAAGGGATTGATTTGGTAGTTAAATTTTATCGGTGAATACAAACAGGTATCAATGTAATTGACAAGGATATCTAAGTACTAGTAACTATTGGATTGGTGATTTATTTGATATACAACGGGGTACATAAATTAAGTTTAATATTACCTAAACAAGAATTATGGTTGCAATATATTTTAGACAAGTAGAACATAGTTTGACTATACAGTTTCATTGAGCATTGATGTAGTAAATTATGCATTTTGTGGTGTGTGTTAACTCAACTTTGTATTGTTTTAATGATTGATTCGAGCACGGTATTTTAAATGTTTCCAAAATTCTCAATTAGTTTCGGTTTTTGAGAAGTAAATCTTGCAAAAAGCTCTAAAACTTGAATTATTACATATTATTCAACATAAAGCCAAATAAAATTGTTTTTGATATACTGAATACACACACTGACGCACTTTGACGAACTTCTAGGAGAACCTAGCTTGACTCCTATAGTATGTAGAAACATACTATAGGAGTCAAGCGTCTATGTTTACGATGATGAAGAATAAACGTATCAAAGTGAAACAACATTTGTATTAACTTGTTGCTCCCATATAACAGTTAACGTTTACATTGCCCCGAGCCTCTAATCAGCTCCAGAATCTTTTACAAGTTAGATTGAGTTACGACTTCATCGAACTCTAGTCGGTCCCGGATTTGAGTATCGAGAAATGTTTGTTTTCCCCTTAAAAGGAAAGCTTTTGGAGTCTTCAAATTAGTTAAGCAGTTACTGAACAAATTTGCTTTATGTTATTGTTTATTTTAAACTGTTTTTATTGTTTTAGTATCTTTTACGATCTTATATCTATCTGTGCCCGGCGTTCCTGAGATCAGCGCTTCTTCTTCTTCTTATCGTGTCGACTCATATTTTTGAGGACCAGAACTCGTCTACCCAGAAACGGGCCACTGATAGTGCCATATGACACTATCAGTGGCCCGTTGAGCCGTGGTGGGAGGATCGGCTAGACTGCGTTACCGACCAGCGCTACATTCTGACTACTGGTCCGAATTAAAAAAATATTTTAGTATTTGCTATCCCATTTACGAAGAAAGAGAGATAAAACATCACGCAACGGCCAAATAGGAGCGGGGCTTTCATGAATAAAACCGTGAAACACAACTCTACATCTTCATATAGCAAGCAACTGACCCCAAGCTTTATAACACGCAAAAACTACGCGCACACAAATTCACACACACAACCAGACCGAGAGACAAACATTTTGTGAATAACTCTTAATTTCACTATTTAATTAACATTTAAATTCATGACCCGAACGAACAATCATATCATAA